>OX235264.1:9539119-10790615 GCA_944472135.2 Trichobilharzia regenti | reverse complement strand
AATTTAGAATTGTGAAGTAGAATAAAGCCACAAAATTTAATGCAATATGCATATTTCAGATTAGTTGAGAAATAGAGATGAGTTGATTCTTTGCTATATGACTGAATTGTTCATTCTTTTATTGCATCCGGAAGGCATTAAGGGCTAGTTTACCTAATGCTTTAAAATATACATTGCTTTGTTATTGGTCGCATCAATCAGAAGTTACCGATTCCAACCACAGGCCTTCGGACCTCAAAATTGTTTGAGAGTTTTTCTCTAAACGGTTTAGAATTAACTATTTTTGCTTCTTGACTGTCAGCTGAAAAGTCTAAGTGAACTCAGGTTGGAAAGATAGCACAGGTAATTATATTATTATAGGCAACCTTGACAGAATCAAGAAAGCGGAAAGGGTAATTAGAAAGGGGTAGGCGTTCCTAGTCTTCTGCAATCCCAACATAAATCACTTCATAGTTAAAACTGCAGGTATACCTATGGCAAATATACCAGTAAGAAACCTGCTAACTCGAGTATTGTGGGAATGCGGACGAAATCAAAAACCGCAATTGTTTTTGAATGTAGAAATAATCGTCTTTTGACATGTTATCATAACCAGTCGAATGTAACCCCGCAAGACAGTTGTCTTAATTTGATTTTGTATTACATTCGAACTCCCCGGATACATATTTAAGTATTTATTTTTATTTTTTTTTTAATTTTTGGTAACAGCTTGATTCCACACTGTATTTTTGGTACAAGTATGGAATTTTCAGCGTGGATGTCGGTAGCCCAAATTTCGCAGGCCGACCATAGATATCTGGTGTGCGCCGGTGTGTGTATTGGACGCAAACCAAACATTGATGCCATGGGTAATAAACTTCATGAAAGTTTTGAGAGCAAACAATATCGCGGCTAATTATCAAACGAACATTGAAATGAAATCTGTGTTAGCAATCAAGCCGATTAGTAATATATTGAAAAGAAACGCGCATATAAGCAAGTGGGGAACAGTGAATATTATATTATTAACCTCATTTTTTTTTATTATTTTTGATTGCAGCTTGATTTCACACCGTATTTTATTGGCCAGCTATGGGATTTTCTTGATGTGATATCGGTAGCCGAAATCTTCCGGCTCATCCTTGGATATCATGTGTGCGCCAGCAGGGGATCGAACCCATGACCATGTGCATGGTCGGCGAGAATAACAACCGTTATACCACCAACGCATAAGAAGTGGTGAATTATATGCTACTTCGAGACGAAATCCAGCAGTGAAAGTGGATCTCACTGTGCAACAATCATCAAAGCAGATCCTATCACAAAGTAAACTGTGATAAAATGATCGGTAAACAGCTTATCCCGTTAACAATTTCTAACTCTAAACAAATTCTACAACGAAAAATCAACAACACAATGCTTACAAATTGAAAAGTGGGTTTCACATTCTACGAGAGTATTTTTACTTGATACAGCACAGTCGGTGATATATTGAACAATTTTATAAAGAATAAAAGGAGTTCTTACAGAAGTACAGAATGTTTATATTCTATTCTCAAATCGATGTTTTATATTCTCAGTAGAAAAGCGTAAATCTCTCGAAAAGAAGACGAATAAAACAATGATTTTTCTTGAGATTATAGAATGGTGAATTTTGTCTGTGTGATCATGATCGATTTGTAAAATCTTCAGTGTTTGTATCAAAGGCTTTTTTTAGTATCTTCGCTTAAGTTTGAACTTCAGATATCCGAAACTGTACAAATTTATGAAATTTTGTGTTTATAGTTTATGCCTTTTACACTAAATAACTTTTTTTTAATAAAGGCATACATAGATGCATTCAATATTTTTCCACATTCAATTGTAAGAATCGTTTAAAGTGATTATTTTTTTAATATGTCGTCACGCAGTATATCGTTTGAGACTTAGTATATATAGACAAAGAAGTACATAATGCTCACTTTATTTCACCTCGTTTTTATAGCACTAGCAATGTTACTCTGTCTTATTTTCTGCTTAATCGTCCCTTTGGTCAACACCCACAATACTCTAAGTAAGTTTTCATGCTCTTGCAGTTAGTTAACTTTTAATTGAGTGTCTATCCGAAATTGTAAAATATAAGTGTTATGCACATATATATATTTATACAATGTTATCCCAAATTCCTGGAGAAGTACCCTGCCAGAGATCTCCAAATCCATGTTTTTAGTAAATATTAATTTTCGTGTCATGAGGCACACGAGTTTCATGACTGACAGAGCAGTGTGCTGGTGGAATAACTTCAAAGATTGCTTTGAGATTGAATATCTTCTGAAATATCTTGTTTTCAGTGGGAGCTATGCCACAAGTCATAATAAGATTTCATTCTTATGGAAGACATGAAATGGAAAGCAATAAGGCAATAAATTCAGTGCATGTGTTTTGACACATGATTGGCATCAGTGGAGTATATCAACAGGAAATCAGTCTGTCTGTTCGCCATTACTTTCATTGATTCACAGAGTAAATGTGTAACAATTTTTGTGTGGTGTCTCTTGACCATCAACAAGTGAATTTGAGGTTGATTAGTAAGATTTTTCTGCTTTAGGACGTTGTAGATTAATGATACAATTTTTCATTGGGTGTTTTACTTCTTTTGGTGTATCTGCATTGAATATGTACACTCTTTTCCATTTCCTTGATCCTAGTTTTACCTCATGATCCAAGGACTTTCCTGTCTCACCTTTTTTCTTTTTTATTTGCTTTCCTTTAAACGTATTTCATTCCATGCAACTTATTTTACTGACTTAGCTCACACCTCTCTGTTTTTTAACAGTTTACCGAACAAAGTCACACATTCACACTTTCAAAAGTACTTCGACTTCCTCTCAACTATCAAACCGCGCCTACTGCACATAGTGCTGACACTTATTTGCTATTCTTCCCAATATATTTACGATTCGTAATGATATATATTAATGTTATCGCACTTGGATATTTCCACCTACTGTCACACTGTAACGCGTATCTAACATGTAAACTGTAATCTATATATAAGTGCTTTTGCACAGCTACGAAAATGAAATCGTTGCAAGGAACGTTTTCTTCGTTGAAAATCCTGTTTCCTACTGGAAAGAGCACTACCGATTTATCTTTCATAGTTTGAGAATGAGTGTGAAATTTCACTGGATTTCCTCCACCTGTGAATGTTTATCTTAATAAGCCAACACAGTCTTTCTTAGATATATGTGGAAGTGACATGTGCAGTCTCTTCATATCAACATGAATAAAGAGTCAAGTGTTATCGTTCAAGCACTAATTCCCTATATATATATATATATTCTACGTGCTGATGTTAGTTATGTAAATATTCAAACGTAACATTTCTATAAAATAAATACTCATAGTTTTATGTACTTAATTTTTTTTCATACTCATCTCGTTCTAGTGTGCAAAAGTTAGTAAAGCAAATCGTATTGAATCTGTGAATTTATCATGCAGTGGTTTTCAGATGTTGATCTCTTCATAAATCAATGTCAGTACGCGACCAGTCTTTGAGTAAAATTTTAAATGTTGTATTTAAATGACTGACGTATTCATGAAAAAGTGCTTCAATCTGTAACGTATCTTCCAATGCCTTTTTAAATAAAGTGTAAAATTTCGGTGTCCACACACTCACAGATTCATGACGAATGCAGCTTCGAGACTTATCAATCATGATCATGTACGTAGCGGTTCTGCCTACAAACTTTGTTGTATTCAGCATTTCATATATCAATGTACCGTAGCAAAACGGAAAAAGCACCATAAGCATTACGCATAGTCACTACTAAAAGAAACATAAAGCATTGAAAGTACAATGATATTTCGAAGCATCATTCTGAGTAGCAGTACTGCAAGACTGAATAACAAATTTTACGTAAAAGTCATTACTATATCCATTTACCAAATTTCCACATTCCTTGAACTATAGCTTTGACGAGTGAGTTGAAACAATCACAAAATTGCGGGTAATTCATTTTAATTCTTCATTTACTTATTATTCTGAGGATGCCAACTCACCAATGACAGTGTTACGTTTTTTAAAATCGCTATTTCAATTTACCTCGTTAATTGTAATCACCCGCGGAACACTTGAAATTCATAAATGAGTGAATGGAAGTATCTGATTGAGTGAAGTAAATGTAAATTAAAGTCGATTTAGAAATCGATACTGTACTACAGTTTGTGTACCGACTGGGATGTCATTCACTTTTAACTCATTACTCTACGAAATGAATATAGCTGAAATTCTGTTTATCTCATATCAAGGTGGCGTAGAGGATTGAGGGTCTTTCGATGTGGACGTAATCAGTCCTCCTATATAATGCTGAACACATGGTTATTAGCAGTTAATCTGATCACTTCATTCTCACATTTTTCTCAACATCAGAGTTTCATAAACACTTCACAAGCTCTAAGTAACTGCCGCATTTATTAGTATACTAAAACAACTTAGGTTTTTATTAATAACCCTTGAACTATCAATTTGTAAGCAAGTAATAAGGATACCTGAAAGTAACAACAACCATATCACAACGGTTGATGGCATGTTTCAGCAGCATTCCGATATGACTCATGCAACAGCTGATGAGAGAAAACTTGGTTCAGATTTCAGAACGAGGAGGAAGTTTTGCAAATGCGTGTCGTAAAAATGGAATATGTAAATATTATATGTTTATAAGCAGTGAATTATATCTCTGCGCAGTGAAATAAATGAACATCTAAGGTGACGGCAGATAAAAAGGAAACTGTCAGAAAAATATTTATAGTTATAATTCCTGCAAATGACTTGCTTAATATGCAAATTTTATTAGGATAAACTCTACATGCATTTTTGTGTCACGCTTAAGAATTACGTAAGTAAATAATTATTCAACCAATTAAGCACTTGCGATGACTCAGAGAATCACACGGATTAAATGACATGATATTAATGATTTTTTACTCTCAGGGAAGGGAAATTTCAACTTATTGAATACATATCTCTTGTTTCTCCAATCTAAATGAGCCGAAGTAATTAGAAAACCTGTGCTATTCACGCATAAACGCTGACTGACTTTTGTGATGTCAGGCAGGTGTGAAATTATATTTTTGTGTTTAAAGGCGTTCCAATATGCACCGAGTCAACTGTCATTGCATACATCGTATGAAAGCCAACTACGAATACATTTTATCTCCACATCACAATACAAGGTTCACAGAGAAATAATGCGTTAATTTGTTGTAATTGATCATCACTATGGTTTCTTTATGGGGCTGTTGAGGGTTGTGAAGATCAGAACTGTGGAACTGCAGCTGATACTGCACCAAGAAATATACGTAGAAGAGAGACTTCTGACAGGTGTTTGTAGCTTCCGTTGTTTGTTTAATTGTATGTCACTTGTGATTATTATGTATGTTTATGAGGTTATAATTTTTTTCACTTCCTGTTGAGTAACTCGAAAGCCTAATAAAGCATCGGAGATGGATTCTGACTTTTTGAACACGTGTTTTAATCACTTTTCATTTCTGAATGAATTACTTATTTGACTTCTGAGTAGGAGTGAAATTTGAAAGAATTCTACCGGTCAGGCATAAATGATTAATAAGTTGGGTCGTGGCTGCTTTCGAGAATATTACGCGCCTAAAAGCTGCCCCACAGTATTATCAGTTTCAAACATAACTTAGACATATCGCGGTGGAATTTCACCACAGACTTCGGTTCAACGTATCACCAGACCGTCCATGTAGCCATCTAAATTTCGATTGGTATGAACTGCTCCGCCTCTCTGAGATCATTCAGACGGGGTACACAACTGGTCTCAAACGAGTGAAGCAGCCGTTCATTGTTTAGGACATTTCAGTCTGGTTAGCAAACACCACTGATTAATTTGATTGATATCTCTTCTCACCCAATAAGTAGTTAAAGGCATCATATAAGAAATTATCGAGCTGAGGGAATCATTTATATGTGGAGTACATCCTAAACAGGTTGATTTATCTTAGTGATTTGAGTAAGACTTCTTCGCTTACCTTAGCGTAAAAGAGAGAAAATTATAAACGAAATCAACTAGTCTTTATCAGGTTCGGGAAAAGCGTTTTATGGAATTTTAATTTGATATAATTTTATCTGTAACTCAGAAAAATAAAAATTGTTGTGCATTTTCACATACAATTAAGAACTCGAAACTAACAGTTGAATTCCTAGGAATATTTCACAATTCTCTTTTCTTCCAGTCGATAGAGCATGTGAGTTCCCATTACCCTAATTTTGGAATGCCTAATAATTTTGACTTCATTGTTATCAACCAATACTAACTAACACTATAAATTTATTTCATGTCAAACTATATATTATCTGATTAAAATAACTTGAGTAATATTTCATAAGAAGCATAAGTTTCAACAGGTTAATTCAAAGTATTATTGCCATGTGAAGGTGCTGTCTTAATTCCTTGTATTGATAGGAAGTATCTTCATGCACACCAGGTTTACCCTTTAGCCAAAAAGAATATTTACCTATTATAGTTTAAGATAAAATTATGAAATACAAATACGAGTCAAAACCAATGGTAATCATGCAGCCATGGGACCACACACGCCAAAATGCACATTAAAAACGCATCTAGAATTCTTAGGAGGGTAATGTAGTTTAAAACTTTCAAGGATATCTCTCTGGGATATAAGAGCAAAATGAAGAGAATAGAAACATTTTCCTATCAGTATATCTGCGCACATATTTCGTTCTAATTACAGCAACTAAGCCAGATATCAGAGACGCTTGAATATGAGTCAGTATAATAAAGCATCAGTGGCTGCGCAACACTGTGTTAAAGACTGACATTTTCATTTCCGGTGAGTCTTGCTTCATTGTCAATGTTACCACTAATAATCCATCCCAGTATACAATCTTAAGTTACAGTGACTTGACTTAATGTTTTCGATTTATTCACCAGCGAAAGGTATGTATACATTTTCAGTTGATATTTAACAGTCAGAATTGAATGCAGAATGTTGTCCTATTGCGCCCATTCACATTTAATACATGAGAGTGTATTTCGACTGTTGAGATATCCCCCACACCACCATAGAATAAAAAGATTAGCCACTGTTCTTATAGGAGAATTGATGATGTCATTCAGTTTCAAAGATGGAACAAAACTGGGGCCCATAACGAAAGCGCCGCATGCCTACTGGCTAAGCACACAAAATACACCTAGTATTCCTATGATGGTTGATGATTATAGACAAACCTAGTTGCCATGTTGAGTAGCATAACCCGGTATCTAACCAGTAAGTAATTTTGATGAAATCATCACAAATTACTGGATGTAGTTATTTCAATGAGTGATAGTTAACTGCAATTTTGACGTCCTTTTATGAGATGGTCAGTTGCATTTTAATCAAATTTAATTATAGGAAATGGCAGCGCTAGAATGAGCTTCTTAACTTTTGTGAAAGCTGCCTACGACTTTCGGCTAAATGTGTTGCTGTTCAGTTGTCACTGCATATTTGGTTCATCATGATAGTGGAAATTCTTTTATCTTATTTGCGGTTACTTATTTGATTTACTAAACGTCAGCTAGTTTGGATATTGGTCTTCGGTTTCCATGTAGCAGCGTACTCTATTATTTTCCTAATTAGGATGTTTAGCCATATTCGTTTATTCTGAGATGAATTGATTAGAACAAGACATATAAGGGAAGAATATTGTTTTCAATTAGATCTTCTTCAGGCTTTACTCTAATTTACATAGATTTATATATAAAACCTTTTAACCAATGACGGTGATTTTGGGGTCCAAATAATAATTTTTTTTTTTTTTTTTTTTTTTTTTTTTTTTTTTTTTTTTTTTTTTTTTTTTTTTAATAATGTGATAAATGTTTTGAGCGTAGTTAATAACACTGAATATGACGATAACAAAATATTGATAATGAGGTTTATGCAGGTGGCGATAAGATCAACAAAGGTAGTAATAGTAATATGTAGTAATAAAGGTAGTAATATGTGTACATATGTAGACAATTCAATAAATAAATGGTTAGGTCAAATCTTAAAAGTTACGTAATACTAAAGGTGAAGTGAACAGATATTCAGAGTTTAAATAAATATCGTAAAAGTATGAAGGAAATGGAAAATAAGAAAGGGTGGGAGGATTTTGATTAGAATTCAAGGGCCAAGGGAGAGACAAAGGTAGAACAAACTTCTTTCGTATGCATTGCATTGTTCTCTTGAATTCCCATAGCTTCGTACTTTTATGATATTTATTTAAACTCTGATTATCTGTTCACTTCACATTTAGTATTACGTAACCTTCAAAATTTGACCTAATTTATTTATTGAATCTAGAACAACACATATAAGCGAACAATGTTGCTTTCAATTTGATCTCATCAGGCCTAACTCTAATATACATAAGTTTACAAATAAAAACTCAAATATAAACCAATCATGGTGTTTTGTCTTAACGATAATAAGATGGTATATAAATTGTGCAATTAGTCATAATAGTAGTAATGATAATATTAACGTGGATGAAAAAATTGATTTAAACTCTGATTATCTGTCTACTTCAACTTTAGCATTACGTAACCTTTAGGATTTGACCTAACCATTTATTTATTGAATTGTCTACATATGCACACATATTACTACCTTTGTCAATCTTATCGCCACCTGCATAAACCTCATTATCAATATTTTGTTATCGTCATATTCAGTGTTATTAACTACGTTCAAAACATTTATCACATTATTATTATTATTTGGACCCCAAAATCACCGTCATTGGTTAAAAGGTTTTATATATAAATCTATGTAAATTAGAGTAAAGCCTGAAGAAGATCTAATTGAAGACAATATTCTTCCCTTATATGTCTTGTTCTAATATTATAAATGGGATTATTTAATGACATGAACTGATTGGCTTTTGATATACTTTTTTCACTGGAAATACATATAAATACATATTGGAAATGCATAATTTTGCGTGAATAAAACACTGTGTGTATCGAGAGAATGTTTAAATCTGATAATTATGATTAGTCTTTGTTGAGTCAAGAATATGTTTTCAGTGTAACGTTTCCCATCTATTTAGAAGTCAGCTATAACTTTCTTCCTGACTTTCTGTCTAAAGATGTGTTTCTTAGGAGGATTTTACCGTAGTCAACGTAGTTCCTACTGACATTCAATTACCAAATATTCTCTAACATGATAATTGAAACAAGTTAATTTTCTAATATTTGTATCTTTATTCTTACTTTATCTGTGTTTACGAATAGACCACTCTTCAGATGAAGGAGGTATGTGCCGTGTTAACTCCGTTGGAATCCGAAGTTTGTTACCTGTTAATGAAATGTTATTTTGAATCGCTTCACTCCAGTGCAGCAGTTAATTTTACCTCGCTCTGAATAGCGCACCAAGATAGAGTAAAAAATTCAAAGGAAATATACTGTTGGTGAACTGGAATTTTGTTTTGATTACAGCTTCATTCTACACCGTATTTTTGTACAAGTATGGAATTTTCAGCATGGGTATCGGTAGCCGAAATTTTGCAGGCCGATCATAGATATCAGTTGTGCATCGCAGGAGATCAAACCTCGGACCATGTGCATAGTTGGCGAGAGTCCTAACCACTGTGCCACAGACGCACATGTATGTATGAAATGAATAAGCGTCACGCTGTGTCAGTTAACATAACTGGACGAATCAGGCGATGGCTCCGCATCGAGAATACGTGTTCTAGGCGCCTCGTCGGAGCAGTTTCACAACCTTATCAATAAGCATGACTCCTCATCTAACACTCCACACCTGACCTCAATACTACTCATAATATTATACCACCTTATACAAGAGACAGAATACAGTCACTCATTGTCCAAAATATCCAGTCTAATCACAGGTTTTAGTCTGGGTGGCCAAGTTTCACAGCCATAAGGAAGGACATACTAAGCTGTTGTGCAGCGTACAGTTTCTTTTACGATAGCCTGATATTACTTCTACATCAAAGATGTCGTGAGATGACAAGTGAGACTGGAACCTTACACACATGCATATATTCCGTAAGCAAACAGTCATTTGGGGCTGGTGCAACCGCCAAAATGTGTGACGGGCTCAACAAGATCAACCACTTCATTCCCTAAATTTGAACTAATAGCGGCAAAGACTAGGACTGCAGCATATTCTTACACAAGAGAGAGGCAAATCACATGACAAACACACCAAGATTTCTGCTGCAAGTGATTGAAAGACTCTAATTAACTCAGCATTTTCATCCAGAAATAAAATATCACTCGCATAGCCTAAGTTGATAAAAGTGTTGCCTGAAAACAAGTAAGCCCTGAGCTTCTGAATTCACCTAGGGTCGAATTCATTAGTAACTATATCATGAAATGAATGAGAAGTGGTTATAATACGCATACCTAATGGATTATACTGGTTGTATCACTTCAGATGGCCATTCTTCTTAGGCTTTATTAAGGGTGTTTGGATTCGAGTAGAGCCTCTTGATAAGTGCCATATACTTCCTTCAGGACCAGACATTGCCAAAACTTCACTTGATCGAAACAGTCAAATGCTTCCTTGAGGTCCAGAAATATGACAAACAGTAGGCTCTGGTATGTATGCATTCGTTCCAGAAACTGTCAGACTGACATTTTGATCAATAAGGCTGTCCGGTTTTCCCGAAATCGTCTCTCCCGAGCACCGGTTAATCTACGACTGATTGTTGAACCCAGAACTATATATAGTATGTTAGTCATGCCAATCTCAGTATGCATTTCACAAGACGGGAAAGCAGCTAAGGAAAACAGTATATATATATATATATTATCAGTACGATGAGACCGTTTCAAATTGTGAACTGCTTCGTGGCATTTTACGGGACCCAGTCAAAATGCTATTACCACCATACACAGACGCCTCTGGAGTTATACAATGTTGTTCACTTATTAAACGTCATTTTAAATTACAGGCTCTTATTACTTCTGTTTCATTTGGAAAGCGGATGTCAATATCACATAAAGAGCGTAGTGGATGTTGAGAGAACTTATTGTGAGTGAAAACCTTTCGAATGACTCCTCGTATTGTCCCTTAAAATGTTCCAGTTATCTACCCTTAAAGGTCATTAAAGTACCGCGCTCGTCGAAAATCGCTTTGCTTATGATTGATCTTTCACAAAGGATATGCCCAACGGGTCTAAATATTTAACTGGCACTATCCATTGCCAATGACTTCTCCATCTCTTAAATGTTGGCGTGCACCAATTTTACCTGGTCTACGTACATTTGTCAGTACAGCGGAACCTGAGGTGACACTTATGCTGTGCGTACTAAAAGACAGCTCAGGCAATGTGTTAGTGAGATCTTCCATCGTGGTTTGGCAAAGGACAGACAAAAGCCATTTGTATCTCCATTTTGTCGCATTAAGTTGATAGTAGTCATATAGCGAAGAAAAAAGCATTAAAAGTGATTCATCGCATCCTTTCGAATCTTTCAAATAGACTGTATTTGTCTAATGCACATGGCTGAGGAGAAAGCCATCGGAACTATTAAGCCTCAGCTATGAATTCGAGAGGAATTGGTAGGGCCATTATCACTCCCTTGGCCTAATACGACCTAACTGGCTGATGTCACCACCACCCTTCATTTATATTTTAAACCCCCATCTTATCATCCCTTGATCTTACCACATCTTCATTAAAACGTAATTTGTTTACTTCTCGTACAATCTAGCACTACTTAAAATGTCGAGTTGTCTTTCTTAGCCTTTAACTACTACTACTACCTGAACATTTGTTTGTTCAATCAAGCTGTTCTTCATTATTATTGTCATCACAGATCGCACCACGCTTTCATCTTTATTACTGGTAGGATCTATATAATTGATATTACTATGGTCAACTGCACAATCTATACGCACAGTATTATTATCCTATTGGCAAATCATCGTAAATGGTGTATATCATAGCATGTGTTTCTAAAGCTATGTATATTGGGGTTAAGCCTGATGAGATATAATTGAAAACTATATTGTTCTCTTAAATGTATTGTCTCAAATTTTACTATGAGAATATATATCTTGATATTGATCGAATGTTTAAATGCACTACTACCAGTATTGGAGAAATGACGAATAAGTATCTACTTCTTCTGGTTTATGCGATCACGTCTGAGTTAAGCAGTTTTATTTGAACTAGGTGATTTGTTCGCAAAAATCATTTGACAATCGCCGTGTAGTTTTAGCGAAAACTAGTATAACTGGCCACGTTAATACTCTGTTGCTTGAATTGATCGCGTCAGTACATCATGTTTCGCAAGAATACGTTGCGTACATATTCTAACCATTCTTATTAAGACGGAAGTTGAAGAGCATCAAAGGAAACCCAACATATTTGACACTCCCTATATCTCCCTGCGAATTAAATTGACAGCACACCAGCTATATATTCTGTCATAACTCTACGTTATTCTTGTCACACAATAAATGACTCAGTAGTTAAAAGCTGCTTCGAATTCTTCTAAACATAAATTAAAATATTCAGGCTATTCGAATGCCCCATATTCGTCAGTTCCCCACTAACGATATGAGTTGTATTTCTTTTTGTTATTTTTATGGAAACGCTTGTAATTTTAGATAAAAATAGTGAGGAGAATTTTAGCATCAATATCAAATCCAAATTTATTTATGTGACATTCTGAGTTTATAATTTATATGGTTAACTAAATCGTTTTTCACTTTTAATCGTGCACCACACTTGTTTGAAATCCTTTCAATGATGTGAAACATTCCGTTGTTAATGTTTTCTCAGTCTACACATATCAGGCTTTAATAGTTTTTCACTTTTTGTTCGAAATATTGTATTTCATATTCACCCTCGATCAGCTTCATCTTCGCGTTCAAACCTGAGTGTTTCATGAATGTGTGGGGAAGAATGGCGCACATACGTTGTTTTTTAACTCGCAAAGCTCGAAAGTTCAATTATGTTGAAGAGTGAGATACTGTTCTGGAAATATCTACACAGCAACCAATGGAACGTTGCTCAATGGGCTGGACGCAGTTGCAAACAGATAATATTTTAGACGAAGAATTATGTATGATGACCCTTCTTTCAGGAAGCTTGCAAACCTCAAACGAATGAAATATTCTTCTACATTTATTTGCGACTCGCTTTTAACTTTATCTCATTCTTGATCTAACGCTTTTATCCGCAGATTTTCTCTACTTGATTATTTTTGTCACCTAATTATTGACGTTCTTCTGCAATGTGGAATATTCTTTTCTACCGTATATCAATAATTGTAATCGCAGTAATAATAATAATAATATAATGAATTGATAAATCTTGCTAACCTGTACGTCTCGTATTTTGTTTAGCTTCAGTTCAGCTACGTGAGTCATATTTCCCCCCACCGCTTTCTTCTGTTGTTGTTATTTAAAGGTTCTCATTTTACAACTAGAGTTATTCAAAGCGACTTATTTTTCAGCACCTTTTACTTGTACAGTGTTGAATCCTAAAGACATTTTTACATAGTGATATACTCACAGCTACTTTGAAATTCAGATTCAACCCAATATAGTCAAATTCTGATTACTAGTATGTACACTGCACTACATTGTGGGTACAGTAGAAATATATTTGGTTGATTGCATTTATCAGTGGAAGGTTTTGATACACATATCGGTTGGAGGAGTGTCAATAATGGAGTCCATTTCCACGCCTTTAACCTAAGTAAAAATGTTGTTCGTAATCTGAAACTGTACGTATGTCGTAAATCGTATCCATAACTTCATGTTATTCCATAACAAAGGTTCACAGAAAACGTCAATGATTTTTTGTGAAGGGATGACGTTAGTGAATCGCCAAGTAAATTTCGTACGATTCTTTGTCTCATCACCGTAACATGCCTACCCTCCTTCACTAATGGCTTCAGTGTATCTACCAATCATTAGTCTACCTCGTAATGTGGTGCATTACATATGTCTAATTTTGAACGCAATGACCAGTTTGACTAATAAATTTCAAGCAGATCATACATTTATGATGTGTTTGTTCCTACAACTGTAGAACCACGATGACAATCCAGTCTTGATTTTAGAACAATTTTTTTTACCTGTTGTCTTTGGAGCTTCAACATGAGGCCTGCTGAGAGTAGTTACCTTGGTACATCTTGTAGATTTCACCATGTAGACCAAGTGAATCCAGCGTTGGACCAAAAATATCGAAGGGAATTTCGCAGCATCACTTCAAGAACCTGAATTCCATCATAAAATTGTGAGATTATGTAATATCAAAAGGAGGCTTTCGTGAACATAATTAACTTTTGAGATTTTTAACTTTTAGTTATTCTTGGTGAGTTAAAATATAAATAAAGTCATAGAAAGTTTTTCCAAAGTTATTGTTTGCTTCGTGTAATCAGATATTGCATATTTGCCAAAGAGTTCCTCAAGGTCAGATGATTTTAGATCAGTTTGGAAAATGTGATCATTGAACCACCAATCAAATTTCGCGAGTGTAAGGAATATCTCATAAAGTGAAGTTTAGGCTGGGTTTATAGCTAGTCCTAACAACGATACTTTTTGCAGCTCTATAGTTCATCGCCAAATTGACGTTATACTATTAGTGATAAATTCCTTCACTTTTTAACACTAAATTCAGTATCGTAGAATTTATGTGAAGTGTTTGTTTGGAAGTGTACAGAATTCCTGCTAGTCGGTAGCAGCGAACTTCTCTTTGCAAATATACTTCAACACGTGTACAAGATAAACAGATAAAATCGACTTTACATGATTTAATGCCTGTGTAGATGTCTTATTTCATCAAAAACGCATTTAATGCATTAACTCGCTCAAATTGAGGATTTATCTGGTATGACAATTCGTATATGAAAATTTTGTCTGTCATAATTGATGTCAAGATCGATAATATAGAGTAGCAGTTAAACGTCTACGTAAACTACATCGACTACGAAAAGGGCTTCAACGGGACTGATCCATGACGTAATTGTGTAACTGTCTCAGCACTGTGGAGTGCATTGAACCCTTACCAGGAATATGACAATACTTGAGATGATTTGATCTTCGCGGAATATTTGTTTTATATCACACAAAACTCGAAGATTTGTGGGCGAAACCCATAGTGTTTCACTTACTGCTTTCGGTTCGTGATGAAATCCACCTTCAGATAAACCTGAATACTGCTAACAGACAAGTGCTTATCTGTTTTATGTAACATCAGACAGTGACTCCCTGAAATACCATTGAGATTTCACTTCTAGACTATATATACTGCTTTCCATTCAGAGAGGAAAAATTTGATATCAGGTTTAGAAAACCGACGTAATTTTTATGGATATATAGTGAAGCATCAAAACTTCACATCATTGATGTTTCAACTATAGTTAGATAATTTGAACTCGCTACCTATGAGAAGCTTGACAGGATGTAAAGTGAAAATTAAGAGGATTTCAAAACTAGCGCTTAGCTTGGGTGTGACATTCGTATAGTTTCTGCCTTGATATCACTCCTAGGTTCCAGATTGAACAGGATGATTTATTCTTGAATCGATCTCTGAAACATAGGATACGATTGACGATTTCATGTTCCTGTGTATTATTCTTAGTGAGAAGCCATTTCCATCCGGCTAATTCAGAGATTGTCAACATACGGGAGTACAGATTACTTGATGGTTCCTGAGGAAAACAGATCGATGAGATTCCTTGTACCACTTAGACGGAAACAGGTTTGGAAATTAATAAACTATCTATTTTATGTAGGCTTTTACAGGTATATCTCCTCAGTGATTTTCACCCATTCTTAGCAGTCAGACATCATGCAAACGGTCCAGCTCGAAGAATGAACTTGATGTTTCAGTGGAGACTACTGAAAGTCTGGAACACGTTTCCTAGACTCAAATTTCCATCTGGAATAATGGAAATATCGTCAATGGAGAGAGAGGGAAGTCATCCATTGTTACATTTAAGATAATATTATTTTAAAAAAACTATAAAAAGAAAAGAAATTGTAGATCAAGATTCAGTAGAGTGTCCATTTCATGTGAAAATCCTGAAAGACCTTCAGATGTCATCAGTGAAATGGCAGCTAAAGACACATACTCAAATAATTCCATCATGAAAAAATTTAACAAATTTGCATTCATTTTTATCGTACTATGAAGAAAAACGTAAGCAAACACCATGGATGGTAATTGCAATGATCACATACATTTAAAATTACGATCAGATGACTAAAGACCAATCGAGAAAAAAGTCAACATCTTAATCAAAATTTACTTTCACCAAAGACAATTGAATATTCACAGAAAATCATTCAAACTGCAATAAATAAACCCAAATAATTTCAGTCAAATGGAAACACAAAAATACAAAGCAGAGTGAATAATATAAAAATCTAAAGAAAAAAATTAAAAAATATACCAGCAAAAGCAAAAGAAACCAGATAATGCAGAAATAAAAAGGAGCAAATCAAAGAAAGACTAACAAAAACAGATGAAAGTCGGAACATCAAAAACAGCAGGAAAAGACAAAAATTACAGCCAGAAATGAATATATCAATATGAATAATTAAAACGAGTGCTATAAGAATAAAACTTGTGCAGTATGGTAGAGTATAATTCCATAATGGGCAAATTTTTGTTTTGAAAAAGTCTCACAGTGTTATACATTACTGATGACGTTTCGAGCACAATTTATTCCTCATAATCATATCAAAATAATCACACGACTTCCAAAAATTCATTTATGATAGTGAAGATCAGAGTTGTGAGAGGGAAGTTGATTCCGAACGAACGAGCAATCATCAAGGTGAAATGTCTGGTTGGAGCTCCTAGCTTCAATCGATGTTGTTTGAAGTGTGTGATGTGATGATTAGTTTGTTGGAGGTGTGTGACTCCTCTCCGTGGAACTGTCACATCTTCTGTGATTGAAGTGTGGAGATGACTTCCTCTCGGAAACGGAGGGTCCATCTCATGTGGCATGTGACTATCAGGAATTCGCACTTTCCATGTATTCTGAGAAATGTCTCTGTATCATTTCGTGTCAGTTTGTATAACTCTACCGAGTGACATATATAGACAACATTCGACTCCTCACTCTTTAACGATTCAACTATCTGATGAATACGAGGTGGATTCAACCGTGACATTTTGTTGTGAATGTGTGTCAGATGTGTGGAACAATGAACTGATTGAAAAAGTGGTCGTCGAACCAAGACGATCAAAATCACTGTGAACAGATCAGTGGCATGGAAGCTCAAACATTATTATCATAAAAGCATAAGTAATTATAAAATCTAAACACTTATTATAAAGCTGAATTGTGGGGTAAGTACATTCGTAAGAAGTAAATAGTTTTGTGCATGTAAATAATGTCTTACTCTACATGATCAACTAAGATGAAATAAATAATAGAGAATTTTCTAAAACATTGACGAGAAGGAAAAATTGAAGCAATGAAACATCATGAATCTAAGGACAGAAAGGCAGGGTACGCACTAAAATAAACAAAAAAGAAGCAGCATTTTCCTATTGAGAGGGAAAATTTTGAACAGATATTTACTTTAAATTTTAATCGGAGGAAATCAGTAAAGAGAAAAACACACCTATGAGTCAATGGAATCTCTGTCAATGTGTGCCCTCAACTTATGATTACACTGTCTCCAAATCCATCTGGAATTGCACATAAAATATAGTAGATTTCAAATGTCTTCTTTGTGGTGTACATTGACCCACAGTTGTGATACCGCCCAATTAACTATCTTTAAACTCTATGTTTAATATAACGAAATCCACATTCGTTTTCATGTATCAAGTTAAAGCTCAAAGTAAGTGGAAATTTAAATCAACTCATTAGTATTTCTGAGAAAAACTGTGAACACACAAAGGAATCCACTTGTCGACAGTATCATAGCATAAATAATATGAAAGCGAAGTGAGAACACGTCGTGTCGCCATGCCACGCGATGCATTCCACACACAAATAATCATTTTATTGCAAGCACACAGCGTGATGATTGATTTAAAGGAGTGCTGAGGATAGTGAAGATCAGAGTTGTGAGAGGGAAGTTGATTCCGAAGGAACGAGCAATCATCAAGGTGAAATGTCTGGTTGGAGCTCCTAGCTTCAATCGATGTTGTTTGAAGTGTGTGATGTGATGATTAGTTTGTTGGAGGTGTGTGAACCCTCTCCGTGCTTACGAGATAAATTCCTATATAATTTAAAGTGTTGTTCATTGATTCTGAGAATAGGAGCCCAATTATCTATGAAAGAATCCTCCAAATCCTGAGAAACGCAAACATGATGTCGTTTGAACAAGATGTGTGTTGTTTGACTATAATAACTAACTTAAAATCATGCAAACCAGAGGCGATGTAAATTGAATCTTCCACCATAACTTCGTTGAATCGATAATTAATTCGAATTTTCACTGACGGATATTCACCTGCGTGAAATTCCTCATTCTTCAACGATTCAACTATCTATTGAATCGGAGGAGAAGTCGTCACTGATGATTTGTTTTGAATAGTAGTCAGATATGTGAATCAATTAAAGCGTTGATGAAGAGGTCATCGAAGAGAAGACGATGAAACTAGCAGTCAACATATGTGCGGCACCATAAATTGATTCGCTATTAACAGCAAGTCACGAGCCTCAGTAAATTTTAATCACTATTCCTGAAGCTCAGCAGTGGAGTAAGTAAATAAATGAAAATTAAAAATTTTTTATCCATATAAATCACGAAATATACACATTTGGTTATCTAGAATAATAAAATGACATATGCAGCGTAGAAATTATTCTTTCCGACGAAGTCATCCACTGGACTCTACCCTCATGTTTTTATAATAAATGCTTGGGGAATCTCCAGATTTTAAACCGGTGAAGGGTCAAATTAATACAAGTATAATTATGAAGTAAAATGCCATAATAATCGCGGGGACGGATAAAGCTCAAAAAGAGTAGCACCCTAATTACTGAAAAGATTGACACATTGTACAGTTAAGAATTAGGAATGTAGAAATATGCAGGATGTTTGGATAAAAAATCTTGTGGGATCATAACTAATGTGAAGAATAATTATCTATGCAGTCCGGTATTAAATATGCAGAAATAATAAAATGCCAAAACAGACAAGAAGTTTGGATATGAAAGTATGATAGTGTATGTAGGGATTAAGAAGAAGTTAAAAAAAAACATGAATAAACAGAAAGTTTGGATAAAAAAGGCAATGAAATAGTCACTATTAAAAGAATTGCCTGTTCATGATGACCACGGTAGGGACAGGGGTTGGATGTATTTCTTTTGGTTACATAGCGTGGGTTTGAGTTTTTGGATGCCTGATGACTCTTCCGTGCTCAAATATCTTGTCTACTCACTTTGATAGTTTTGATCGAATCTTGTATATAACTTTGAAGGATCTTTCGAAAGGAGCTGAATGTTCTGAATTGATCAGATGTTCTGTGACTGTACTGTATACACGCTTTTGGTCTCCTTTTACTGCTCAGGCTGCATAGAGTTCACGAGCGCGTTTTTCAAGTTGGCGCATGGTACGGCCGATGTACTCAGCTCCACAAGAGCAAGTAAACTGGAATATGCACGTTGAGTTGGTCCAATGCGACAGCTTGTCTTTCGAGTTCTGGCTAAACAGTTTCTTGCAGGCAAACGTCAGTCGTAGGCTTGTGGCGAAGTATGTTTTCCTCAGCGATTTGTAGAGACGTTTACAAAGGATTTCTGCTTCAGTGTCACCTTTGAATTCTAGATTAAGCAGAATTATTTTCTTTGGAACGGATTGAACTTGTTCGGAAGTCTTCTTTGATTTGAGACTCTTGTCTATGAACCTGGGCGGAAAACCGTTTTCTATCAGGGTTACTCGGAGATTAACCAGTTGTTCATCATTCACTTCCTCACTGGATATCTTCTGAATCTTCGAGGAAAGAAATTATATAAGGTTCTTCTTTCTATTTAGTGGCACGAAACTTTGAAAGTTGATGAATTGTCCATTCCATGTAGGCGTTTTGCACATGGACCTTTTCAGAGGTTTGTCGGCATTTCTTGCAAGATGGACGTCGAGGAAGTGGAACATTGCGTCGGACTCAGATTCAAGAGTAACATCGGTGTTTTCACAGGCATTGTTGAAGGTTTGAAGTAAGTTTTCAAGGTCCAGGCTCTCATCGCCAATGATAAAGGTATCATCAATGTATCGCTAGTAAACATGAAGGTCAGTGATAGTCTGTGACAAGAAGTTGTTTTTGAGGCTGACCGTAAAACAATTGGCTAAGGGGGATCCCAGTGGACAGTATATTGATAGGCCATCTGTTTTCCTGTAGATTACATCGTTGAATCTGAAATAGAAGTTGAAGGCCCAGCGTAGTAACAGCTCATCTAGATAATGGATCGGCATGCTGACATCAATACTGTCGCGTTGGATGAAGTCACACAGAAAACATATAGCTTCTGTCACTGGAGTATTGATTAAAGGTAAACGAGAGAAAATATTCTTCGCTGCAACTGTCTGTTAATCGTCCATATAAATCAATTATATTCAATCACATAAAAAGTAAGATGTAAAAATCCCAAATAAGGTTTTAGAAATTAAGAATATAGAAATATCAAGACATTTAAACATCATAAGTATTAACGCAAAAACACAGAGTTTAGAGTAATAAGGACTCCTGAGAATATGCATTTTCGAAATGACAGAAAAACTTCCTTCAAACAACAATTACTCTGAATGGTCACTGAAGAATTCCCATCTACACGAACACCAAAATATGACCTCTTGTAACCTCTACCGATATGTATAAGTTGTCGATGATTATTTTGTCTTCATATCAGTCTGAAAGGCCACATGAAATATAGTTGATTTTAAATGTCTTCGCTGCTGATATACAATGAACGGAAATTGTGATACCGCCTATTAAAAAATGCCCATACTACGTTAAGAAGAATCAAATAAAAAATTCTCTTAATGTGTCAAGTTAAAGATCAAAGTAAGTGATAGCAAAACAAGAAGAATGAAAATTTTAAAGAAAATCGATGAAAACTTGAAAAAATCCACTTGTCGAGAGTATCATAGCATAAATAATATGAAAGCGAAGTGAGAACACGTCGTGTCGCCATGCCACGCGATGCATTCCACACACAAATAATCATTTTATTGCAAGCACACAGCGTGATGATTGATTTAAAGGAGTGCTGAGGATAGTGAAGATCAGAGTTGTGAGAGGGAAGTTGATTCCGAAGGAACGAGCAATCATCAAGGTGAAATGTCTGGTTGGAGCTCTAGCTTCAATCGATGTTGTTTGAAGTGTGTGATGTGATGATTAGTTTGTTGGAGGTGTGTGACTCCTCTCCGTGGAACTGTCACATCTTCTGTGATTGAAGTGTGGAGATGACTTCCTCTCGGAAACGGAGGGTCCATCTCATGTGGCATGTGACTATCAGGAATTCGCACTTTCCATGTATTCTGAGAAATGTCTCTGTATCATTTCGTGTCAGTTTGTATAACTCTACCGAGTGACATATATAGACAACATTCGACTCCTCACTCTTTAACGATTCAACTATCTGATGAATACGAGGTGGATTCAACCGTGACATTTTGTTGTGAATGTGTGTCAGATGTGTGGAACAATGAACTGATTGATAGAGATGTCGTTGAACCATTGAGAAACCAAATCATGTCGTGCATTATTAGGTCTTGAAAAATCATATCATTGTCAATGAATTCTTTCAAATATTTTGTCTGTGAATTTCCACTTTTTCAGAAAACACATATGGTGAGCTCAACTGCTGCATCAGCGTCTTTCTTAGGTATATTTTTGGTAGATTTTCTATTTGTCTTGAGAATATTTACTCATTTTTACAGGAAAGAACCCAACAAACTTTGAGAAATGTATTCTTGGTGCCTTTTGATTAATATATGTCTTGTGCGACAGGAACAACCTACTGAATAGGATGCAACCGAGAGAACATTCATTTTCGGTCTGACAGAAAATTTTCTTCGAAAAGATTTTTACTTCGTATTGTCACCAAAGCATCTCCATCTACACGAACTTGACTTTATGAGCCAATGGAATCTCTCCTAATGCGTGTCCTCAACTAATGATGATGCTGTCTTTAAATCAAACTGAATTAAAACAGTAAATATATTTGTTTATCGATATATGTATTCCGTTTAGTAATATTCAGTTTATCCGTATAAATTTTCTTAATTTTCAATGTTCGCTTTCGACTGAATTCTACATCTCTAAGTGTATTAATCTTAGTTGTATCTCGAGTTGCTGACTTTTCATACAATTATTTATGACTGTGTATATATCTGCGTGATCAACTTTCTATAGGTATTTTTGCGAAGTTACTGTGAAATTCTAAAACTCCGTTTACTTGGAGTTTAGACGAAACAATTCGCAAGAGTTTCAAAAGTACCTCCATAATTATATCATAAAAAGGAAAAGAAAATATCTTTCAAAAGTCCAAATATAAGACGAAGCATCTCCAACCAAAAAACATTTAAAAATAGTTCTGCCGAAAAAAGTAAAAACAGACGACAAGAAAATTGACATGAAGAAACGAAAAAAAACAAGCAGCGAAATATCCGAAAGTGAATTTCGGAAAAAACCGAAAAAAACAAGAAAAAAACCGATATAAACAGGGATAAATCCACATGTCGAGAGTATCATAGCATAAATAATATGAAAGCGAAGTGAGAACACGTCGTGTCGCCATGCCACGCGATGCATTCCACACACAAATAATCATTTTATTGCAAGCACACAGCGTGATGATTGATTTAAAGGAGTGCTGAGGATAGTGAAGATCAGAGTTGTGAGAGGGAAGTTGATTCCGAAGGAACGAGCAATCATCAAGGTGAAATGTCTGGTTGGAGCTCCTAGCTTCAATCGATGTTGTTTGAAGTGTGTGATGTGATGATTAGTTTGTTGGAGGTGTGTGACTCCTCTCCGTGGAACTGTCACATCTTCTGTGATTGAAGTGTGGAGATGACTTCCTCTCGGAAACGGAGGGTCCATCTCATGTGGCATGTGACTATCAGGAATTCGCACTTTCCATGTATTCTGAGAAATGTCTCTGTATCATTTCGTGTCAGTTTGTATAACTCTACCAAGTGACATATATAGACAACATTCGACTCCTCACTCTTTAACGATTCAACTATCTGATGAATACGAGGTGGATTCAACCGTGACATTTTGTTGTGAATGTGTGTCAGATGTGTGGAACAATGAACTGATTGATAGAGATGTCGTTGAACCATTGAGAAACCAAATCATATCGTACATTATTATAAACTGAAATATCGTGTTACTGCTTATGAATCTTGCTTGGTAACTTCTTCTATAATATGGTTTCTTGCAGGTAGCATGTGGGGTAGGATTTACTGCTGCTTACGTGATAAATGCTTATTTAATTTAAAGTGTTGTTCATTGATTCTGAGAATAGGAGCGCAACTATCTATGAAAGAATCCCCTAAATCCTGAGAAACGCAAACATGATGTCGTTTGAACAAGACGTGTGTTGTTTGACTAGAATAACTAATTTAAAATCATGCAAACCAGAGGCGATGTAAATTGAATCTTCCACCATAACTTCGTTGAATCTACAATTCATTGGAATTGTCACCGTCGGATATCCATCAATAAGAACCTGCTTGTATGAGCCGATGTAATCTCTCTCAATGCGTGCCCTCAACTTATGATTACACTGTCTCCAAATCCATCTGGAATTGCACATAAAATATAGTAGATTTCAAATGTCTTCTTTGTGGTGTACATTGACCCACAGTTGTGATACCGCCCAATTAACTATCTTTAAACTCTATGTTTAATATAACGAAATCCACATTCTTTTTCATGTATCACGTTAAAGCTCGCGGTGAGCGGCATTTTAATGTAACTCATATGATATTTCTGGGAAGAACTGTGAACACACAAAGGAATTCACTTGTCGACAGAATCATAGCATAAATAATATGAAAGCGAAGTGAGAACACGTCGTGTCGCCATGCCACGCGATGCATTCCACACACAAATAATCCTTTTATTGCAAGCACACAGCGTGATGATTGATTTAAAGGAGTGCTGAGGATAGTGAAGATCAGAGTTGTGAGAGGGAAGTTGATTCCGAAGGAACGAGCAATCATCAAGGTGAAATGTCTGGTTGGAGCTCCTAGCTTCAATCGATGTTGTTTGAAGTGTGTGATGTGATGATTAGTTTGTTGGAGGTGTGTGACTCCTCTCCGTGGAACTGTCACATCTTCTGTGATTGAAGTGTGGAGATGACTTCCTCTCGGAAACGGAGGGTCCATCTCATGTGGCATGTGACTATCAGGAATTCGCACTTTCCATGTATTCTGAGAAATGTCTCTGTATCATTTCGTGTCAGTTTGTATAACTCTACCAGGTGACATATATAGACAACATTCGACTCCTCACTCTTTAACGATTCAACTATCTGATGAATACGAGGTGGATTCAACCGTGACGTTTTGTTGTAAATGTGTGTCAGATGTGTGGAACAATGAACTGATTGATAGAGATGTCGTTGAACCATTGAGAAACCAAATCATATCGTACATTATTATATCTTGATATATCGTGTTGCTGCTTGTGGATCTTGCTTGGTAACTTCTTCTATGAATACGGTTTCTTCCAGGTAGCATGTGGGGTAGGATTTACTTCTGCTTACATGAGAAATGCTTATTTAATTTAAAGTGTTGTTCTTTGATTCTGAGAATAGGAGCCCAATTATCTATGAAAGAATCCTCCAAATCCTGAGAAAAGCAAACATGATGTCGTTTGAACAAGAGGTGTGTTGTTTGACTAGAATAACTAACTTAAAATCATGCAAAATAGAGGTGATGTAAATTGAATCTTCCACCATAACTTCGTTGAATCTACAATTCATTGGAATTGTAACTGTCGGATATCCACAATTAAGAACTTGCTTGAGTGAGCCGATGGAATCTCTCGCAATGCGTGCCCTCAACTTATGATTACACTGTCTCCAAATCCATCTGGAATTGCACATAAAATATAGTAGATTTCAAATGTCTTCTTTGTGGTGTACATTGACCCACAGTTGTGATACCGCCCAATTAACTATCTTTAAACTCTATGTTTAATATAACGAAATCCACATTCGTTTTCATGTATCACGTTAAAGCTCGCGGTGAGTGGCATTTTAAAGTAACTCATATGATAATTCTGGGAAGAACTGTGAACACACAAAGGAATTCACTTGTCGACAGTATCATAGCATAAATAATATGAAAGCGAAGTGAGAACACGTCGTGTCGCCGTGCCACGCGATGCATTCCACACACAAATAATCCTTTTATTGCAAGCACACAGCGTGATGGTTGATTTAAAGGAGTGCTGAGGATAGTGAAGATCAGAGTTGTGAGAGGGAAGTTGATTCCGAAGGAACGAGCAATCATCAAGGTGAAATGTCTGGTTGGAGCTCCTAGCTTCAATCGATGTTGTTTGAAGTGTGTGATGTGATGATTAGTTTGTTGGAGGTGTGTGACTCCTCTCCGTGGAACTGTCACATCTTCTGTGATTGAAGTGTGGAGATGACTTCCTCTCGGAAACGGAGGGTCCATCTCATGTGGCATGTGACTATCAGGAATTCGCACTTTCCATGTATTCTGAGAAATGTCTCTGTATCATTTCGTGTCAGTTTGTATAACTCTACCAGGTGACATATATAGACAACATTCGACTCCTCACTCTTTAACGATTCAACTATCTGATGAATACGAGGTGGATTCAACCGTGACGTTTTGTTGTAAATGTGTGTCAGATGTGTGGAACAATGAACTGATTGATAGAGATGTCGTTGAACCATTGAGAAACCAAATCATATCGTACATTATTATATCTTGATATATCGTGTTGCTGCTTGTGGATCTTGCTTGGTAACTTCTTCTATGAATACGGTTTCTTCCAGGTAGCATGTGGGGTAGGATTTACTTCTGCTTACATGAGAAATGCTTATTTAATTTAAAGTGTTGTTCTTTGATTCTGAGAATAGGAGCCCAATTATCTATGAAAGAATCCTCCAAATCCTGAGAAAAGCAAACATGATGTCGTTTGAACAAGAGGTGTGTTGTTTGACTAGAATAACTAACTTAAAATCATGCAAAATAGAGGTGATGTAAATTGAATCTTCCACCATAACTTCGTTGAATCTACAATTCATTGGAATTGTAACTGTCGGATATCCACAATTAAGAACTTGCTTGAGTGAGCCGATGGAATCTCTCGCAATGCGTGCCCTCAACTTATGATTACACTGTCTCCAAATCCATCTGGAATTGCACATAAAATATAGTAGATTTCAAATGTCTTCTTTGTGGTGTACATTGACCCACAGTTGTGATACCGCCCAATTAACTATCTTTAAACTCTATGTTTAATATAACAACATCCACATTCTTTTTAATGTATCACGTTAAAGCTCGCGGTGAGTGGCATTTTAAAGTAACTCATATGATAATTCTGGGAAGAACTGTGAACACACAAAGGAATTCACTTGTCGACAGTATCATAGCATAAATAATATGAAAGCGAAGTGAGAACACGTCGTGTCGCCGTGCCACGCGATGCATTCCACACACAAATAATCCTTTTATTGCAAGCACACAGCGTGATGGTTGATTTAAAGGAGTGCTGAGGATAGTGAAGATCAGAGTTGTGAGAGGGAAGTTGATTCCGAAGGAACGAGCAATCATCAAGGTGAAATGTCTGGTTGGAGCTCCTAGCTTCAATCGATGTTGTTTGAAGTGTGTGATGTGATGATTAGTTTGTTGGAGGTGTGTGACTCCTCTCCGTGGAACTGTCACATCTTCTGTGATTGAAGTGTGGAGATGACTTCCTCTCGGAAACGGAGGGTCCATCTCATGTGGCATGTGACTATCAGGAATTCGCACTTTCCATGTATTCTGAGAAATGTCTCTGTATCATTTCGTGTCAGTTTGTATAACTCTACCAGGTGACATATATAGACAACATTCGACTCCTCACTCTTGAACGATTCAACTATCTGATGAATACGAGGTGGATTCAACCGTGACGTTTTGTTGTAAATGTGTGTCAGATGTGTGGAACAATGAACTGATTGATAGAGATGTCGTTGAACCATTGAGAAACCAAATCATATCGTACATTATTATATCTTGATATATCGTGTTGCTGCTTGTGGATCTTGCTTGGTAACTTCTTCTATGAATACGGTTTCTTCCAGGTAGCATGTGGGGTAGGATTTACTTCTGCTTACATGAGAAATGCTTATTTAATTTAAAGTGTTGTTCTTTGATTCTGAGAATAGGAGCCCAATTATCTATGAAAGAATCCTCCAAATCCTGAGAAAAGCAAACATGATGTCGTTTGAACAAGAGGTGTGTTGTTTGACTAGAATAACTAACTTAAAATCATGCAAAATAGAGGTGATGTAAATTGAATCTTCCACCATAACTTCGTTGAATCTACAATTCATTGGAATTGTAACTGTCGGATATCCACAATTAAGAACTTGCTTGAGTGAGCCGATGGAATCTCTCGCAATGCGTGCCCTCAACTTATGATTACACTGTCTCCAAATCCATCTGGAATTGCACATAAAATATAGTAGATTTCAAATGTCTTCTTTGTGGTGTACATTGACCCACAGTTGTGATACCGCCCAATTAACTATCTTTAAACTCTATGTTTAATATAACAACATCCACATTCTTTTTAATGTATCACGTTAAAGCTCGCGGTGAGTGGCATTTTAAAGTAACTCATATGATAATTCTGGGAAGAACTGTGAACACACAAAGGAATTCACTTGTCGACAGTATCATAGCATAAATAATATGAAAGCGAAGTGAGAACACGTCGTGTCGCCGTGCCACGCGATGCATTCCACACACAAATAATCCTTTTATTGCAAGCACACAGCGTGATGGTTGATTTAAAGGAGTGCTGAGGATAGTGAAGATCAGAGTTGTGAGAGGGAAGTTGATTCCGAAGGAACGAGCAATCATCAAGGTGAAATGTCTGGTTGGAGCTCCTAGCTTCAATCGATGTTGTTTGAAGTGTGTGATGTGATGATTAGTTTGTTGGAGGTGTGTGACTCCTCTCCGTGGAACTGTCACATCTTCTGTGATTGAAGTGTGGAGATGACTTCCTCTCGGAAACGGAGGGTCCATCTCATGTGGCATGTGACTATCAGGAATTCGCACTTTCCATGTATTCTGAGAAATGTCTCTGTATCATTTCGTGTCAGTTTGTATAACTCTACCAGGTGACATATATAGACAACATTCGACTCCTCACTCTTTAACGATTCAACTATCTGATGAATACGAGGTGGATTCAACCGTGACGTTTTGTTGTAAATGTGTGTCAGATGTGTGGAACAATGAACTGATTGATAGAGATGTCGTTGAACCATTGAGAAACCAAATCATATCGTACATTATTATATCTTGATATATCGTGTTGCTGCTTGTGGATCTTGCTTGGTAACTTCTTCTATGAATACGGTTTCTTCCAGGTAGCATGTGGGGTAGGATTTACTTCTGCTTACATGAGAAATGCTTATTTAATTTAAAGTGTTGTTCTTTGATTCTGAGAATAGGAGCCCAATTATCTATGAAAGAATCCTCCAAATCCTGAGAAAAGCAAACATGATGTCGTTTGAACAAGAGGTGTGTTGTTTGACTAGAATAACTAACTTAAAATCATGCAAAATAGAGGTGATGTAAATTGAATCTTCCACCATAACTTCGTTGAATCTACAATTCATTGGAATTGTAACTGTCGGATATCCACAATTAAGAACTTGCTTGAGTGAGCCGATGGAATCTCTCGCAATGCGTGCCCTCAACTTATGATTACACTGTCTCCAAATCCATCTGGAATTGCACATAAAATATAGTAGATTTCAAATGTCTTCTTTGTGGTGTACATTGACCCACAGTTGTGATACCGCCCAATTAACTATCTTTAAACTCTATGTTTAATATAACAACATCCACATTCTTTTTAATGTATCACGTTAAAGCTCGCGGTGAGTGGCATTTTAAAGTAACTCATATGATAATTCTGGGAAGAACTGTGAACACACAAAGGAATTCACTTGTCGACAGTATCATAGCATAAATAATATGAAAGCGAAGTGAGAACACGTCGTGTCGCCGTGCCACGCGATGCATTCCACACACAAATAATCCTTTTATTGCAAGCACACAGCGTGATGGTTGATTTAAAGGAGTGCTGAGGATAGTGAAGATCAGAGTTGTGAGAGGGAAGTTGATTCCGAAGGAACGAGCAATCATCAAGGTGAAATGTCTGGTTGGAGCTCCTAGCTTCAATCGATGTTGTTTGAAGTGTGTGATGTGATGATTAGTTTGTTGGAGGTGTGTGACTCCTCTCCGTGGAACTGTCACATCTTCTGTGATTGAAGTGTGGAGATGACTTCCTCTCGGAAACGGAGGGTCCATCTCATGTGGCATGTGACTATCAGGAATTCGCACTTTCCATGTATTCTGAGAAATGTCTCTGTATCATTTCGTGTCAGTTTGTATAACTCTACCAGGTGACATATATAGACAACATTCGACTCCTCACTCTTTAACGATTCAACTATCTGATGAATACGAGGTGGATTCAACCGTGACGTTTTGTTGTAAATGTGTGTCAGATGTGTGGAACAATGAACTGATTGATAGAGATGTCGTTGAACCATTGAGAAACCAAATCATATCGTACATTATTATATCTTGATATATCGTGTTGCTGCTTGTGGATCTTGCTTGGTAACTTCTTCTATGAATACGGTTTCTTCCAGGTAGCATGTGGGGTAGGATTTACTTCTGCTTACATGAGAAATGCTTATTTAATTTAAAGTGTTGTTCTTTGATTCTGAGAATAGGAGCCCAATTATCTATGAAAGAATCCTCCAAATCCTGAGAAAAGCAAACATGATGTCGTTTGAACAAGAGGTGTGTTGTTTGACTAGAATAACTAACTTAAAATCATGCAAAATAGAGGTGATGTAAATTGAATCTTCCACCATAACTTCGTTGAATCTACAATTCATTGGAATTGTAACTGTCGGATATCCACAATTAAGAACTTGCTTGAGTGAGCCGATGGAATCTCTCGCAATGCGTGCCCTCAACTTATGATTACACTGTCTCCAAATCCATCTGGAATTGCACATAAAATATAGTAGATTTCAAATGTCTTCTTTGTGGTGTACATTGACCCACAGTTGTGATACCGCCCAATTAACTATCTTTAAACTCTATGTTTAATATAACAACATCCACATTCTTTTTAATGTATCACGTTAAAGCTCGCGGTGAGTGGCATTTTAAAGTAACTCATATGATAATTCTGGGAAGAACTGTGAACACACAAAGGAATTCACTTGTCGACAGTATCATAGCATAAATAATATGAAAGCGAAGTGAGAACACGTCGTGTCGCCGTGCCACGCGATGCATTCCACACACAAATAATCATTTTATTGCAAGCACACAGCGTGATGATTGATTTAAAGGAGTGCTGAGGATAGTGAAGATCAGAGTTGTGAGAGGGAAGTTGATTCCGAAGGAACGAGCAATCATCAAGGTGAAATGTCTGGTTGGAGCTCCTAGCTTCAATCGATGTTGTTTGAAGTGTGTGATGTGATGATTAGTTTGTTGGAGGTGTGTGACTCCTCTCCGTGGAACTGTCACATCTTCTGTGATTGAAGTGTGGAGATGACTTCCTCTCGGAAACGGAGGGTCCATCTCATGTGGCATGTGACTATCAGGAATTCGCACTTTCCATGTATTCTGAGAAATGTCTCTGTATCATTTCGTGTCAGTTTGTATAACTCTACCAGGTGACATATATAGACAACATTCGACTCCTCACTCTTTAACGATTCAACTATCTGATGAATACGAGGTGGATTCAACCGTGACATTTTGTTGTGAATGTGTGTCAGATGTGTGGAACAATGAACTGATTGATAGAGATGTCGTTGAACCATTGAGAAACCAAATCATATCGTACATTATTATATCTTGAAATATCGTGTTGCTGCTTGTGGATCTTGCTTGGTAACTTCTTCTATGAATACGGTTTCTTCCAGGTAGCATGTGGGGTAGGATTTACTTCTGCTTACGTGAGAAATGCTTATTTAATTTAAAGTGTTGTTCATTGATTCTGAGAATAGGAGCCCAATTATCTATGAAAGAATCCTCCAAATCCTGAGAAAAGCAAACATGATGTCGTTTGAACAAGAGGTGTGTTGTTTGACTAGAATAACTAACTTAAAATCATGCAAAATAGAGGTGATGTAAATTGAATCTTCCACCATAACTTCGTTGAATCTACAATTCATTGGAATTGTAACCGTCGGATATCCACAAATAAGAACTTGCTTGAGTGAGCCGATGGAATCTCTCTCAATGCGTGCCCTCAACTTATGATTACACTGTCTCCAAATCCATCTGGAATTGCACATAAAATATAGTAGATTTCAAATGTCTTCTTTGTGGTGTACATTGACCCACAGTTGTGATACCGCCCAATTAACTATCTTTAAACTCTATGTTTAATATAACGAAATCCACATTCGTTTTCATGTATCACGTTAAAGCTCGCGGTGAGTGGCATTTTAATGTAACTCATATGATATTTCTGAGAAGAACTGTGAACACACAAAGGAATCCACTTGTCGACAGAATCATAGCATAAATAATATGAAAGCGAAGTGAGAACACGTCGTGTCGCCATGCCACGCGATGCATTCCACACACAAATAATCATTTTATTGCAAGCACACAGCGTGATGATTGATTTAAAGGAGTGCTGAGGATAGTGAAGATCAGAGTTGTGAGAGGGAAGTTGATTCCGAAGGAACGAGCAATCATCAAGGTGAAATGTCTGGTTGGAGCTCCTAGCTTCAATCGATGTTGTTTGAAGTGTGTGATGTGATGATTAGTTTGTTGGAGGTGTGTGACTCCTCTCCGTGGAACTGTCACATCTTCTGTGATTGAAGTGTGGAGATGACTTCCTCTCGGAAACGGAGGGTCCATCTCATGTGGCATGTGACTATCAGGAATTCGCACTTTCCATGTATTCTGAGAAATGTCTCTGTATCATTTCGTGTCAGTTTGTATAACTCCACGTAATGACATAATTAGTCTACATTCGTCTGCTCTTTCTATTATGGGTAAAATTTTTTTGATAAAGTCTCACAGTGTTATGTAGTAATGTTTGCTGATGACGTTTCGAGGGCAATTTATTGCTCATATTCATATCAAGTTATTCACACGACTTCTCAGCTTGATTTATATAGTTCCATTATTTTTCACTTGATTTGATTGGCAGCAGTATTTTCCATATTTCAGGTATGAATGATGATTCATTCCTATTGCATGTGTTTTGTGCAGACTTGATGAACAAGGATTCAGTAATCAACCTCTCTCTCTCCACCTATCTAGACTACTTTTTAGAATTTTAACCTTCTCCCACCCTATTGTGTGGTTGTGTGTTAATGCCTGCATTGCAATTGCTGAACGTTTTTCTAAATTACTTATCTTTTCAGTAAACAATACTGTATAACACTGTGAGACTTTATCAAAACAAACATTACCCATAATGGAATTATACTCTACCACAGTGCACAAATTTTCTTCTTATATCAATTCGACTGCTCACTCTTCAATGATTTAATTAGCTGATTACTGGTTCGGAATTTCTCGTGTTATATATTTTTTCGGGAATTTCATCACATTTTAGCCTGAACTGCTCAGTGTTATTTTGAGGAATTTTCATTTAACCTTTTGTCAATTATTTGCGAAATTCTTGACTGTGGTTTCCTACTGAGGCTAACTGGAATAATATTTGTAATTTTTTACCGATTTAGCAGCGCAGCAATGTACGGATTCACATGAATATTTTGTTCGAATTTTGTGTTTTTCTTTATGTTTTCTCTGTTTTCTGTTGTATTTGTGCTGTTTGATCTTCATCTTCATATTTTTCGGTAAACCTTGTTTTCGGCGACTATAGTGTTCACAGTATTTCATCTTCTGCTGATATCGGTTTGAGAATTCGTTCACAGCATTTAAGTACTCTGCATCTTTTTGGTGCCTATTTAGGCCTTTTCGTAATATACGCTCACAGTGTTAGATGGTTGGAGGCGATCGGCAGGAAGCCTTGGACCTAGGTTTCGTGCTATTCTACACCAATCAGAGGACTAGACGCATTACACTAGTTACTAGTGCCAAATCAAAATACGCTCACTGTGTTTCTGTATGAAGAGATTCCGGTTACAAGCGACATCGTACACGCGTAAATCTCTGTGACTCTATGCAATGGTCCAATGTTTTTACTTGTTTCAATTCATGAGAGAGCGCGAAGTCTAGCTTCTATCCGCGGTGAGTATTGGCTAATAAAACCAAGCTGCTGCACCCCACTGGTCATCAGTTACCACAAGAACCAAATCGTCCTATAAACGATGACAACAAATGATGATATTATGCAAGAAAACAAATCACTGAAAAAGAACTGATGAATATTATTCCATCACCCACTATTTCCTCGCCGTTTTCAGGTATGCGGTTATCCGTGTCCGATAGGGAAGTGTTGAAAGGGTGGGGGAGAAGGTCCGGTGCGATTTGAAAATACACGCCAAAGATATTGGCTAGTCCTAGTGCAATATCGTCAACTGACGCAAAATGAAATTTATGTGCAAATCATTCACGCAAAAAAGATCAATCGCATCTGGACAACGACATGAAATATAAAGATGATGTGTTCCATAAGAAGAGGACGCGCAGAAATGCAGCAACTATAATAAAAACAAAATGAAGAAGAGAATATGCGTCTTAAATTTGGATAGATTAAGCAAGTCATTTTAAGAAAACAATATTTTAAGAATAAAAACACAAAAACGAATCCATGAAAAAACAAAAATATGAAGACAAAATGAACTGTCTGACAAAGAACAAAATATCTACTGGCGGCCTGCTTAAATCATTGGGCTACCGAAATTACTTTCCTCCAAAATGCTAAATTTCATCTGGATTTATCGTTGTTTTAATCTTGCAGTTATATCAAATGACCTATACATAAACTTGCGCGATGATTTAACTTTCTCCCAAGTAAACGCTGTACAATTCATCAAATGAAGATATACTTCAGATTATCACTTTACATGTGAATCCTGTGTGAAGAAAAAAGTACTTTGGAACTGAATATGCTGAAGATTTTTGTACCGTATACTAGCATACTGTCTTAAATAAAGCTTTACCATTATTATTATTATTATTAAAGTTCAACCGAACAATCATATTAATTATAAAAAATGGTCACCATCTACAACAGTCGCATCCAAAAGCTGATGAATTCTAACAGAATATGTAAATTCCTATTATGATTATACTGTTTCCAAATCAATTTGAATTACCAAATTAATCACTGTAGGCCGCAAATCATTTATTTGTGACATAAGATTGTCTGCAAATGTGATAATGCGATCAGAGCTAACTTCGAATAAAACGTTTAATACTACAAAATCCAAATTGGTATTCATGTATAACGTTAAAGCTATAGGTAAGTGAAAATTAAAACAAATTCATCTGTATTAATCAGAAATCAAAAAATAGAAAAATTACCATAGAAGATTTCAAATATTTCATTTAAGATACAAAATGAACTGAAATTTTATACCACAATATTGAATAAAATGGAAAAAATGTTTAAAAAAAACAGTGTCAGAAAACATGTGAAAATTTACAGAAAAAAGTAAGTGAAATTATAAACTAAAATCAACATGCTCAAATAAAACGAGTGCTGAGGACAGTGAAGATCAGAGTTGTGAGAGGGAAGTTGATTCCGAAGGAACGAGCAATCATCAAGGTGAAATGTCTGGTTGGAGCTCCTAGCTTCAATCGATGTTGTTTGAAGTGTGTGATGTGATGATTAGTTTGTTGGAGGTGTGTGACTCCTCTCCGTGGAACTGTCACATCTTCTGTGATTGAAGTGTGGAGATGACTTCCTCTCGGAAACGGAGGGTCCATCTCATGTGGCATGTGACTATCAGGAATTCGCACTTTCCATGTATTCTGAGAAATGTCCCTGTATCATTTCGTGTCAGTTTGTATAACTCTACCGAGTGACATATATAGACAACATTCGACTCCTCACTCTTTAACGATTCAACTATCTGATGAATACGAGGTGGATTCAACCGTGACATTTTGTTGTGAATGTGTGTCAGATGTGTGGAACAATGAACTGATTGATAGAGATGTCGTTGAAACATTGAGAAACCAAATCATACCGTACATTATTATATCTTGAGATATCGTGTTACTGCTTATGAATCTTGTTTGGTAACTTGTTTTATGAATTTTCTTGCTTATAGCAAATAAATCTGGTATGCTGAACTGCTGAAACAGAGATGACCGTATATTAAATTTAAAATAACCTTTATTCATTTTGAGGATACAAACTCATCTCAACATGTAAGAAGCTATAAATCCTCAGATAGGGAATGATGATATCGTCTGGATAGATATAATCTATTTCATGTAATCAACGTATTATTTACGTGGATTTGTTAGGGATAATGCATTTGCGAACCAACAGCAAAACTTTGTAGAACCTACAATTAATTGAATTATCACTGACTGATCTCCATCTATACGAGCTTGCTTGTATGAGCCGATGGAATCTCTCTCAATGCGTGCCCTCAACTTATGATTACACTGTCTCCAAATCCATCTGGAATTGCACATAAAATATAGTAGATTTCAAATGTCTTCTTTGTGGTGTACATTGACCCACAGTTGTGATACCGCCCAATTAACTATCTTTAAACTCTATGTTTAATATAACGAAATCCACATTCGTTTTCATGTATCACGTTAAAGCTCGGTGTGAGCGGCATTTTAATGTAACTCATATGATATTTCTGAGAAGAACTGTGAACACACAAAGGAATCCACTTGTCGACAGAATCATAGCATAAATAATATGAAAGCGAAGTGAGAACACGTCGTGTCGCCATGCCACGCGATGCATTCCACACACAAATAATCATTTTATTGCAAGCACACAGCGTGATGATTGATTTAAAGGAGTGCTGAGGATAGTGAAGATCAGAGTTGTGAGAGGGAAGTTGATTCCGAAGGAACGAGCAATCATCAAGGTGAAATGTCTGGTTGGAGCTCCTAGCTTCAATCGATGTTGTTTGAAGTGTGTGATGTGATGATTAGTTTGTTGGAGGTGTGTGACTCCTCTCCGTGGAACTGTCACATCTTCTGTGATTGAAGTGTGGAGATGACTTCCTCTCGGAAACGGAGGGTCCATCTCATGTGGCATGTGACTATCAGGAATTCGCACTTTCCCTGTATTCTGAGGAATGTCCCTGTGTCATTTCTTGTGTGTTTGTATAACTCTACCATGTGACGTATATAGACATATATCTGCTTCTGTGTATTCACCATTTAATATAGCTCTAATACTGGATGCAAATTTGACGGTGATATTTTGATATTGTTTGCAGTTATGTGTGTGACACTTAGAAATATGTCATAATTTTTCTCTGATGTATAGACATACGAACTTACATTTGCTATATTTTGTTTTATCTGCACATATTTTTATTCCTTATGCATCCAAATCAAATAACTTTTATTATCTTTCTCTCAGGGTGGATGAGGCGTATGTTTTCAGCCTGATACTTGGATTTATATGTACATGAATTTATATACTTTGACAGAATTTCTCCAATCAGTAATTTGTGCATGTCCTCGGAGTTGTACAACGTTTAAGATTATGAAATATAATCTCATCGGAAAGCATAAATTTTATTTTACAAGAGCAGCGTTTTTAGCGTCATGCTTTGTTAGAGAAGATGCATTTTCGAAATGACAGAAATACTTTGTTGAACCGATAATTAATTCGAATTATCAGAAATGGATCTCCATCTACACGAAATCCCCATTGTGACCTGATGAAGTCTATTCGAAAATTTAAATTCACATTTTGAGTATACTGTCTTTATATCCTTCTGCATAACCGCATTAATCACCGTAGGTTGCAAATCATTTAATTCGCGACTTAAATACCTCTGCAATTGTGGTACCAGAGCAAAAGATAATTTCCTACACTAAGTTAAATATAACGAAACCTACATTCGCCTTCACGTATCACGTTACGGCTCTAAGTAAGTGAAAATTTAAGTAAACTCATTAGGATTTTTCAGAAATACTGTGAACACATTATCCAGTGCACCGACGAGGAACAAAAACAGGATTTGGATGCAAGCTACAATACACTGAACAAAAGAGTAAAGAAGAGTGCCAGGGATGACAAAAGTAAATATTATGAAGCCATGGGAGGTGAAGCAGAACAAGCTGTGTGCAAATGAGACCTCGCCACACTCTACCAAGTAACTAGGAACCTATCGGGAAAACGTTCGACACAGAATAAGCCAGTAAGGGATGACAATGGAAGGCCAATCACCGAAGAAGTAGAGCAAAGAAAACACTGGGCTGAACACTTCAAAAGAATTCTAAATCAACCGCCACCTACAACACGCCCAACAATACCAACAACAGAAGCAGAACTACCAGTGCACATCGACCCCCCCCGACGAAATTAGAAGTCCTGAATGCAATCAAGATGCTAAAAGCTGGAAAAGCAGCGGAATCAGATGGAATCCCAGTAGAAGCATTGAACGTGGACCTAGAGACAACAGCAGACTTGATGACGCCACTACTGGAGAAGGTGTGGAAAGAGGGCAAAGTACCCGAGGATTGTAAGAAAGGATACTTGTTCAAACTACCAAAGAAATGAGACTTAAATGAATGCAAGAACTGGCGTGGAATTACGCTCCTGTCCATTCCAAGCAAGATACTAAGTCGCATCATCCTGGGAAGAATCGAACAAGCCCTAGATGAAAAACTTCGAATAATACAAGGTGGATTCAGGAGAAACAAGTCATGTATTGATCAAATCGCCACTCTACAGATCATCATTGAACAAAGCTTAGAATGGCAGTCACTTCTTTATCTCAACTTCATCGACTTTGAAAAGGCCTTCGACAGCGTCGATCGAGAGGTGATTTGGCAACTACTTCGCTACTACGGGGTCCCATCGACAATTATACATCTCATCCAACAGTTATACGACAATGCTGCATGCCAAGTAATCCACAACGGGAAACTTACGGAAGCCTTCGAAGTGAGGACGGGAGTGAGGCAAGGCTGTCTACTATCGCCAATGATCTTCCTGATTTCAGTAGACTGGATAATGTTACAGAGAGCGAGGAATGAGGAAACAGGCAGAAAATGGACTCACACAAAATACTTGGAGGATCTGAACTTCGCCGATGATATATGTCTGATTTCCCACAAACTGGAAGATGTGCAAGTGAAAAGCAACAAGCTGGTGGAAGAAGCATCGAACATAGCAAACATTTAAGGTGAACATAAACAAAATGGAGGTGAAGAATCTTGCTGACCAACAGCAACAGCAACAACAACAACAGATAACAATCAGCTAGCATAAATGAGAGGAACATGGAGACATTAACCTCCTTTACTACTTACCTGGGAAGCATCGTCTCAAATACAGGTGCAACTGACGAGGATATCAAAACCGGAATCGGAAAAGCAAGACAAACTTTCATCACTCTCAAGTCTGTGTGGAGGTCAACAGCACTCCTCACCATCAAAAATAAGATCCGGATTTTCAACTCCAATGTGAAGTCAGTGCTACTTTACGGATCGGAGACTTGGCGCATCATAAAGAGCATCTCAAACAAATTACAGACCTTCACTAACAGCTTTCTTCGTTCACTACTCAAGATCAGATGGCCGGCCAGAAAAGATCAGGAACAAAGATCTCTGGGAGCGAACCAACCAGGAACCGATTGTGAAACAAATAGGAAGAAAGAAATGGAGACGCATAGGCCATACTCTGTGGAAACCGACAAATGACATCACTAGACAAGCCCTAGAGTAAAAATCGAAAGAATAGCAGCGCGTTGGTCATCCAAAGTTAACTTAAAAAAGGTCATGTGAAGAGAAGATGAAAGAATGAGGACAGACCTGCAGCAAGGTGAGAAATATATCAGAGTACCGAACGCAATAAAAACGCGCGGCAGAAACCCTACGATTATCTAGGAAAAAAAGGAAATAGTAATCAAAAGCATAATACTATGAAAATATCAATGAATCAACTTGTCGACAGTATCATAGCATAAATAATATGAAAGCGAAGTGAGAACACGTCGTGTCGCCATGCCACGCGATGCATTCCACACACAAATAATCATTTTATTGCAAGCACACAGCGTGATGATTGATTTAAAGGAGTGCTGAGGATAGTGAAGATCAGAGTTGTGAGAGGGAAGTTGATTCCGAAGGAACGAGCAATCATCAAGGTGAAATGTCTGGTTGGAGCTCCTAGCTTCAATCGATGTTGTTTGAAGTGTGTGATGTGATGATTAGTTTGTTGGAGGTGTGTGACTCCTCTCCGTGGAACTGTCACATCTTCTGTGATTGAAGTGTGGAGATGACTTCCTCTCGGAAACGGAGGGTCCATCTCATGTGGCATGTGACTATCAGGAATTCGCATTTTCCCTGTATTGTGAGGAATGTCCCTGTGTCATTTCGTGTCAGTTTGTATAACTCTACCGAGTGACATATATAGACAACATTCGACTCCTCACTCTTTAACGATTCAACTATCTGATGAATACGAGGTGGATTCAACCGTGACATTTTGTTGTGAATGTGTGTCAGATGTGTGGAACAATGAACTGATTGATAGAGATGTCGTTGAAACATTGAGAAACCAAATCATACCGTACATTATTATATCTTGAGATATCGTGTTACTGCTTATGAATCTTGTTTGGTAACTTGTTTTATGAATTTTCTTGCTTATAGCAAATAAATCTGGTATGCTGAACTGCTGAAACAGAGATGACCGTATATTAAATTTAAAATAACCTTTATTCATTTTGAGGATACAAACTCATCTCAACATGTAAGAAGCTATAAATCCTCAGATAGGGAATGATGATATCGTCTGGATAGATATAATCTATTTCATGTAATCAACGTATTATTTACGTGGATTTGTTAGGGATAATGCATTTGCGAACCAACAGCAAAACTTTGTAGAACCTACAATTAATTGAATTATCACTGACTGATCTCCATCTATACGAGCTTGCTTGTATGAGCCGATGGAATCTCTCTCAATGCGTGCCCTCAACTTATGATTACACTGTCTCCAAATCCATCTGGAATTGCACATAAAATATAGTAGATTTCAAATGTCTTCTTTGTGGTGTACATTGACCCACAGTTGTGATACCGCCCAATTAACTATCTTTAAACTCTATGTTTAATATAACGAAATCCACATTCGTTTTCATGTATCACGTTAAAGCTCAGGGTGAGCGGCATTTTAATGTAACTCATATGATATTTCTGAGAAAACTGTGAACACACAAAGGAATCCACTTGTCGACAGAATCATAGCATAAATAATATGAAAGCGAAGTGAGAACACGTCGTGTCGCCATGCCACGCGATGCATTCCACACACAAATAATCATTTTATTGCAAGCACACAGCGTGATGATTGATTTAAAGGAGTGCTGAGGATAGTGAAGATCAGAGTTGTGAGAGGGAAGTTGATTCCGAAGGAACGAGCAATCATCAAGGTGAAATGTCTGGTTGGAGCTCCTAGCTTCAATCGATGTTGTTTGAAGTGTGTGATGTGATGATTAGTTTGTTGGAGGTGTGTGACTCCTCTCCGTGGAACTGTCACATCTTCTGTGATTGAAGTGTGGAGATGACTTCCTCTCGGAAACGGAGGGTCCATCTCATGTGGCATGTGACTATCAGGAATTCGCACTTTCCCTGTATTCTGAGGAATGTCCCTGTGTCATTTCTTTTGTGTTTGTATAACTCTACCATGTGACGTATATGGACATATATCTGCTTCTGTGTATTCACCATTTAATATAGCTCTAATACTGGATGCAAATTTGACGGTGATATTTTGATATTGTTTGCAGTTATGTGTGTGACACTTAGAAATATGTCATAATTTTTCTCTGATGTATAGACATACGAACGTACATTTGCTATATTTTGTTTTATCTGCACATATTTTTATTCCTTATGCATCCAAATCAAATAACTTTTATTATCTTTCTCTCAGGGTGGATGAGGCGTATGTTTTCAGCCTGATACTTGGATTTATATGTACATGAATTTATATACTTTGACAGAATTTCTCCAATCAGTAATTTGTGCATGTCCTCGGAGTTGTACAACGTTTAAGATTATGAAATATAATCTCATCGGAAAGCATAAATTTTATTTTACAAGAGCAGCGTTTTTAGCGTCATGCTTTGTTAGAGAAGATGCATTTTCGAAATGACAGAAATACTTTGTTGAACCGATAATTAATTCGAATTATCTGAAATGGATCTCCATCTACACGAAATCCCCATTGTGACCTGATGAAGTCTATTCGAAAATTTAAATTCACATTTTGAGTATACTGTCTTTATATCCTTCTGCATAACCGCATTAATCACCGTAGGTTGCAAATCATTTAATTCGCGACTTAAATACCTCTGCAATTGTGGTACCAGAGCAAAAGATAATTTCCTACACTAAGTTAAATATAACGAAACCTACATTCGCCTTCACGTATCACGTTACGGCTCTAAGTAAGTGAAAATTTAAGTAAACTCATTAGGATTTTTCAGAAATACTGTGAACACATTATCCAGTGCACCGACGAGGAACAAAAACAGGATTTGGATGCAAGCTACAATACACTGAACAAAAGAGTAAAGAAGAGTGCCAGGGATGACAAAAGTAAATATTATGAAGCCATGGGAGGTGAAGCAGAACAAGCTGTGTGCAAATGAGACCTCGCCACACTCTACCAAGTAACTAGGAACCTATCGGGAAAACGTTCGACACAGAATAAGCCAATAAAGGATGACAATGGAAGGCCAATCACCGAAGAAGTAGAGCAAAGAAAACACTGGGCTGAACACTTCAAAAGAATTCTAAATCAACCGCCACCTACAACACGCCCAACAATACCAACAACAGAAGCAGAACTACCAGTGCACATCGACCCCCCCCCGACGAAATTAGAAGTCCTGAATGCAATCAAGATGCTAAAAGCTGGAAAAGCAGCGGAATCAGATGGAATCTCAGTAGAAGCATTGAACGTGGACCTAGAGACAACAGCAGACTTGATGACACCACTACTGGAGAAGGTGTGGAAAGAGGGCAAAGTACCCGAGGATTGTAAGAAAGGATACTTGTTCAAACTACCAAAGAAATGAGACTTAAATGAATGCAAGAACTGGCGTGGAATTACGCTCCTGTCCATTCCAAGCAAGATACTAAGTCGCATCATCCTGGGAAGAATCGAACAAGCCCTAGATGAAAAACTTCGAATAATACAAGGTGGATTCAGGAGAAACAAGTCATGTATTGATCAAATCGCCACTCTACAGATCATCATTGAACAAAGCTTAGAATGGCAGTCACTTCTTTATCTCAACTTCATCGACTTTGAAAAGGCCTTCGACAGCGTCGATCGAGAGGTGATTTGGCAACTACTTCGCTACTACGGGGTCCCATCGACAATTATACATCTCATCCAACAGTTATACGACAATGCTGCATGCCAAGTAATCCACAACGGGAAACTTACGGAAGCCTTCGAAGTGAGGACGGGAGTGAGGCAAGGCTGTCTACTATCGCCAATGATCTTCCTGATTTCAGTAGACTGGATAATGTTACAGAGAGCGAGGAATGAGGAAACAGGCAGAAAATGGACTCACACAAAATACTTGGAGGATCTGAACTTCGCCGATGATATATGTCTGATTTCCCACAAACTGGAAGATGTGCAAGTGAAAAGCAACAAGCTAGTGGAAGAAGCATCGAACATAGCAAACATTTAAGGTGAACATAAACAAAATGGAGGTGAAGAATCTTGCTGACCAACAGCAACAGCAACAACAACAACAGATAACAATCAGCTAGCATAAATGAGAGGAACATGGAGACATTAACCTCCTTTACTACTTACCTGGGAAGCATCGTCTCAAATACAGGTGCAACTGACGGGGATATCAAAACCGGAATCGGAAAAGCAAGACAAACTTTCATCACTCTCAAGTCTGTGTGGAGGTCAACAGCACTCCTCACCATCAAAAATAAGATCCGGATTTTCAACTCCAATGTGAAGTCAGTGCCACTTTACGGATCGGAGACTTGGCGCATCATAAAGAGCATCTCAAACAAATTACAGACCTACACTAACAGCTTTCTTCGTTCACTACTAAAGATCAGATGGCCGGCCAGAAAAGATCAGGAACAAAGATCTCTGGGAGCGAACCAACCAGGAACCGATTGTGAAACAAATAGGAAGAAAGAAATGGAGACGCATAGGCCATACTCTGTGGAAACCGACAAATGACATCACTAGAAAAGCCCTAGAGTAAAAATCGAAAGAATAGCAGCGCAATCGTCATCCAAAGTTAACTTAAAAAAGGTCATGTGAAGAGAAGATGAAAGAATGAGGACAGACCTGCAGCAAGGTGAGAAATATATCAGAGTACCGAACGCAATAAAAACGCGCGGCAGAAACCCTACGATTATCTAGGAAAAAAAGGAATTAGTAATCAAAAGCATAATACTATGAAAATATCAATGAATCAACTTGTCGACAGTATCATAGCATAAATAATATGAAAGCGAAGTGAGAACACGTCGTGTCGCCATGCCACGCGATGCATTCCACACACAAATAATCCTTTTATTGCAAGCACACAGCGTGATGATTGATTTAAAGGAGTGCTGAGGATAGTGAAGATCAGAGTTGTGAGAGGGAAGTTGATTCCGAAGGAACGAGCAATCATCAAGGTGAAATGTCTGGTTGGAGCTCCTAGCTTCAATCGATGTTGTTTGAAGTGTGTGATGTGATGATTAGTTTGTTGGAGGTGTGTGACTCCTCTCCGTGGAACTGTCACATCTTCTGTGATTGAAGTGTGGAGATGACTTCCTCTCGGAAACGGAGGGTCCATCTCATGTGGCATGTGACTATCAGGAATTCGCACTTTCCCTTTATTCTGAGGAATGTCCCTGTGTCATTTCTTTTGTGTTTGTATAACTCTACCATGTGACGTATATGGACATATATCTGCTTCTGTGTATTCACCATTTAATATAGCTCTAATACTGGATGCAAATTTGACGGTGATATTTTGATATTGTTTGCAGTTATGTGTGTGACACTTAGAAATATGTCATAATTTTTCTCTGATGTATAGACATACGAACGTACATTTGCTATATTTTGTTTTATCTGCACATATTTTTATTCCTTATGCATCCAAATCAAATAACTTTTATTATCTTTCTCTCAGGGTGGATGAGGCGTATGTTTTCAGCCTGATACTTGGATTTATATGTACATGAATTTATATACTTTGACAGAATTTCTCCAATCAGTAATTTGTGCATGTCCTCGGAGTTGTACAACGTTTAAGATTATGAAATATAATCTCATCGGAAAGCATAAATTTTATTTTACAAGAGCAGCGTTTTTAGCGTCATGCTTTGTTAGAGAAGATGCATTTTCGAAATGACAGAAATACTTTGTTGAACCGATAATTAATTCGAATTATCTGAAATGGATCTCCATCTACACGAAATCCCCATTGTGACCTGATGAAGTCTATTCGAAAATTTAAATTCACATTTTGAGTATACTGTCTTTATATCCTTCTGCATAACCGCATTAATCACCGTAGGTTGCAAATCATTTAATTCGCGACTTAAATACCTCTGCAATTGTGGTACCAGAGCAAAAGATAATTTCCTACACTAAGTTAAATATAACGAAACCTACATTCGCCTTCACGTATCACGTTACGGCTCTAAGTAAGTGAAAATTTAAGTAAACTCATTAGGATTTTTCAGAAATACTGTGAACACATTATCCAGTGCACCGACGAGGAACAAAAACAGGATTTGGATGCAAGCTACAATACACTGAACAAAAGAGTAAAGAAGAGTGCCAGGGATGACAAAAGTAAATATTATGAAGCCATGGGAGGTGAAGCAGAACAAGCTGTGTGCAAATGAGACCTCGCCACACTCTACCAAGTAACTAGGAACCTATCGGGAAAACGTTCGACACAGAATAAGCCAGTAAAGGATGACAATGGAAGGCCAATCACCGAAGAAGTAGAGCAAAGAAAACACTGGGCTGAACACTTCAAAAGAATTCTAAATCAACCGCCACCTACAACACGCCCAACAATACCAACAACAGAAGCAGAACTACCAGTGCACATCGACCCCCCCCCGACGAAATTAGAAGTCCTGAATGCAATCAAGATGCTAAAAGCTGGAAAAGCAGCGGAATCAGATGGAATCCCAGTAGAAGCATTGAACGTGGACCTAGAGACAACAGCAGACTTGATGACACCACTACTGGAGAAGGTGTGGAAAGAGGGCAAAGTACCCGAGGATTGTAAGAAAGGATACTTGTTCAAACTACCAAAGAAATGAGACTTAAATGAATGCAAGAACTGGCGTGGAATTACGCTCCTGTCCATTCCAAGCAAGATACTAAGTCGCATCATCCTGGGAAGAATCGAACAAGCCCTAGATGAAAAACTTCGAATAATACAAGGTGGATTCAGGAGAAACAAGTCATGTATTGATCAAATCGCCACTCTACAGATCATCATTGAACAAAGCTTAGAATGGCAGTCACTTCTTTATCTCAACCTCATCGACTTTGAAAAGGCCTTCGACAGCGTCGATCGAGAGGTGATTTGGCAACTACTTCGCTACTACGGGGTCCCATCGACAATTATACATCTCATCCAACAGTTATACGACAATGCTGCATGCCAAGTAATCCACAACGGGAAACTTACGGAAGCCTTCGAAGTGAGGACGGGAGTGAGGCAAGGCTGTCTACTATCGCCAATGATCTTCCTGATTTCAGTAGACTGGATAATGTTACAGAGAGCGAGGAATGAGGAAACAGGCAGAAAATGGACTCACACAAAATACTTGGAGGATCTGAACTTCGCCGATGATATATGTCTGATTTCCCACAAACTGGAAGATGTGCAAGTGAAAAGCAACAAGCTGGTGGAAGAAGCATCGAACATAGCAAACATTTAAGGTGAACATAAACAAAATGGAGGTGAAGAATCTTGCTGACCAACAGCAACAGCAACAACAACAACAGATAACAATCAGCTAGCATAAATGAGAGGAACATGGAGACATTAACCTCCTTTACTACTTACCTGGGAAGCATCGTCTCAAATACAGGTGCAACTGACGAGGATATCAAAACCGGAATCGGAAAAGCAAGACAAACTTTCATCACTCTCAAGTCTGTGTGGAGGTCAACAGCACTCCTCACCATCAAAAATAAGATCCGGATTTTCAACTCCAATGTGAAGTCAGTGCTACTTTACGGATCGGAGACTTGGCGCATCATAAAGAGCATCTCAAACAAATTACAGACCTTCACTAACAGCTTTCTTCGTTCACTACTCAAGATCAGATGGCCGGCCAGAAAAGATCAGGAACAAAGATCTCTGGGAGCGAACCAACCAGGAACCGATTGTGAAACAAATAGGAAGAAAGAAATGGAGACGCATAGGCCATACTCTGTGGAAACCGACAAATGACATCACTAGACAAGCCCTAGAGTAAAAATCGAAAGAATAGCAGCGCGGTCGTCATCCAAAGTTAACTTAAAAAAGGTCATGTGAAGAGAAGATGAAAGAATGAGGACAGACTGCAGCAAGGTGAGAAATATATCAGAGTACCGAACGCAATAAAAACGCGCGGCAGAAACCCTACGATTATCTAGGAAAAAAAGGAAATAGTAACCAAAAGCATAATACTATGAAAATATCAATGAATCAACTTGTCGACAGTATCATAGCATAAATAATATGAAAGCGAAGTGAGAACACGTCATGTCGCCATGCCACGCGATGCATTCCACACACAAATAATCATTTTATTGCAAGCACACAGCGTGATGATTGATTTAAAGGAGTGCTGAGGATAGTGAAGATCAGAGTTGTGAGAGGGAAGTTGATTCCGAAGGAACGAGCAATCATCAAGGTGAAATGTCTGGTTGGAGCTCCTAGCTTCAATCGATGTTGTTTGAAGTGTGTGATGTGATGATTAGTTTGTTGGAGGTGTGTGACTCCTCTCCGTGGAACTGTCACATCTTCTGTGATTGAAGTGTGGAGATGACTTCCTCTCGGAAACGGAGGGTCCATCTCATGTGGCATGTGACTATCAGGAATTCGCACTTTCCATGTATTCTGAGGAATGTCCCTGTGTCATTTCGTGTCAGTTTGTATAACTCTACCGAGTGACATATATAGACAACATTCGACTCCTCACTCTTTAACGATTCAACTATCTGATGAATACGAGGTGGATTCAACCGTGACATTTTGTTGTGAATGTGTGTCAGATGTGTGGAACAATGAACTGATTGATAGAGATGTCGTTGAAACATTGAGAAACCAAATCATACCGTACATTATTATATCTTGAGATATCGTGTTACTGCTTATGAATCTTGTTTGGTAACTTGTTTTATGAATTTTCTTGCTTATAGCAAATAAATCTGGTATGCTGAACTGCTGAAACAGAGATGACCGTATATTAAATTTAAAATAACCTTTATTCATTTTGAGGATACAAACTCATCTCAACATGTAAGAAGCTATAAATCCTCAGATAGGGAATGATGATATCGTCTGGATAGATATAATCTATTTCATGTAATCAACGTATTATTTACGTGGATTTGTTAGGGATAATGCATTTGCGAACCAACAGCAAAACTTTGTAGAACCTACAATTAATTGAATTATCACTGACTGATCTCCATCTATACGAGCTTGCTTGTATGAGCCGATGGAATCTCTCTCAATGCGTGCCCTCAACTTATGATTACACTGTCTCCAAATCCATCTGGAATTGCACATAAAATATAGTAGATTTCAAATGTCTTCTTTGTGGTGTACATTGACCCACAGTTGTGATACCGCCCAATTAACTATCTTTAAACTCTATGTTTAATATAACGAAATCCACACTCGTTTTCATGTATCACGTTAAAGCTCAAAGTAAGTGAAAATTCAATCAACTCATAGTATTTCTGAGAAAACTGTGAACACACAAAGGAATCCACTTGTCGACAGAATCATAGCATAAATAATATGAAAGCGAAGTGAGAACACGTCGTGTCGCCATGCCACGCGATGCATTCCACACACAAATAATCATTTTATTGCAAGCACACAGCGTGATGATTGATTTAAAGGAGTGCTGAGGATAGTGAAGATCAGAGTTGTGAGAGGGAAGTTGATTCCGAAGGAACGAGCAATCATCAAGGTGAAATGTCTGGTTGGAGCTCCTAGCTTCAATCGATGTTGTTTGAAGTGTGTGATGTGATGATTAGTTTGTTGGAGGTGTGTGACTCCTCTCCGTGGAACTGTCACATCTTCTGTGATTGAAGTGTGGAGATGACTTCCTCTCGGAAACGGAGGGTCCATCTCATGTGGCATGTGACTATCAGGAATTCGCACTTTCCATGTATTCTGAGAAATGTTCCTGTATCATTTCGTGTCAGTTTTTATAACTCTACCAGGGTTCATATAATGATTTTATTCGATGACTTACTTGTGAATGCCATGTTTTATTGTTTTGTATTTGAATCTTGCAGTAATTTTCTTGCTTTTTTTATTATTTGTGTGAAGTTTGCTCACTTTTTTTGAAGTTATTTTTCATTTTTAGCTTGCTTATTAGTTTTTTTTATCTAATATCTATTGTTTGTACTCTTGTATTTTTTGCATCTATTTTTTTTGTAGGGATTTTGTGGTGTATGTTCTCTTACAGTCTACTTTAGAGACATCTGAAAGAATAATTTTTCGATTCCTTTGGGTCCATTTTTTAATCAATATTTTCTCTATCACTGATCGAATAGTTCGAATATTTGTAACAGGAATCATGAAGTTTTCGAGCGATCTGATATTTTTTCAGACGATCAGCGTAATAATTTTCATGCAGTTTAGAGTTAATGCATTTCAGTATGACATAAATCTTTGTTCAAATGACAATTACATTGTACTGTCACTGAAGGATCTCCATCTACACAACTAGCCTTTATGGTCCCATGAATTTTGTCTCAATGTGTATCTTCACATTTTGACTATTTTGTCTTCAGTTTAATCTGTAATATCTCAAAGAAGTGTTAAATTTTTTCTATTTATCCGTTTGTCCTATATAATTATACAAACGTATTAATGCACAATTTCGTGGAATTTTTATTTTTGTGCATATATATATTTATTTATTCGTGTTTTTTTCTCATACCTAGTAAAATGTAAGGAAATTCCTTCTGCTTTTGCTTCATTCTCTATCTATTATTATAAACTATTTGCTTTGAATTGCTTTCCGTTTATCTTTTCATCATTTTGAATCGATTGCACATTCTTTTGTGATATTCCTCAAATGCATTTGTGAAACCGCCGGTCAATGCACACATTTATTTAATGGGAATCGGTGAATTAACCTTAATAATACATTACTTAAAGTTACAGCTTACAACGTCACAGTGTTGTAAATAATACAACAGATCTCCAGACACCTTAATGAGCTTCTAAGCACGTTCAACCTACTGGTTAACGAACCTGAATGAGATTCATTACTTCCTTTCCTATTTTTATGTGAGTGTTAAGTTCACCGATAAACCAGTTTTATTTTAAGAGCAAACAAACTTAGTAATTAAATGTTTTGCCTAAGAGCTTTTATATTTGATCGCGAGGGTGAATATTCGATAAAACTGTGAGAATATTTGCTGTAGCATATGGCACAGTAGATTAAATGAAACTATTCAAATCTGAACTTAATTTCATTTGGTTTATAGCGCAAGGTGACTTTGTGCCATTGTTTGTTTCATCAACTACACAACCTCGTACTGAACAGCTCTATATTTCAACAGCCAAATTTTACGCTTGATGGGTGATAAAATCTTTAACTATCCATTAGCGAAATACTAATATAATGAAAATGTATAGACTACTCTGTCGATATCAGCAGAAGTTTAGTAATTTCATTTCGAAAAAATTTAAAACCTACAGATGAATTTCGACCAAGCCTAATGCTTCCATTGAAGTGACAACAGACATAATATTTGAAGGGATAAAGCTAATAATGACTATTCACTCTGTGATAGAAATAGATGAAGGAATTAGAAATACATGCAGTCATCTAAACCAGAATTTCATTTGAAAGTTATTATAACAGCTGGAAATATTAACTAATCAAAGAAAGGATATTTGGAATGAATGTGAATAAATTGAGCGTTATTATAAAGTCTTAATCCGTTCCCATCAGTTAACATGGGTTGGAAACATTTTCCGGAATAAAATGTCCAGGAATCCATGTGAAGGCGTTAGAATACTGATCTCGTGAGACTTATGAAAAAAAATTCGACATTTTCAGCCAGTTGATGTAGGAACCAGAGAATGGTTGTTTGAACATATTTACCAGACATCTGATTGTAAAGTTAGTTAACGATCAAATCGGTGAAATCATATTGGCGCGTTGTTACCATAAGCAACACATATATGTGTATATATTGACAAGCGCTGGTCTACAGAGACATGACTAGTCACAAGTTGACATCACTTAGGTAAACATTGGAAAGACTGTGAGCACAGGACAGATATTTCGTCCTGATTTGGGGCTCTTATTACACAGATGGAGGTAATATGTGGTACATTTTCTTTTGCATGCAGAATATTTGCATTTTCAACCAGTCTGCTGGGTTTCCTCAGTGTGAAAATAATGGCCGAATAACCGGTCATAAGTTGTGTTGTATTGGCGTAATGTACGTTGGTGGTTCATCGGTACAACGCTCGTCATCCACACACCTGATCGTAGTTTTAATCCCCAGCTGGTGCACTTCTTAAGCTTTCCAAGATAGTAGTATGACTGGTTAATTGAGAAGGTTGTCCATGCAACCTCATCCTGTAAAAATAAAGCCACTGATACCGAGACTCCAGGTTAAAGTCCAATGTCCCAGTCTTAATGTAAAATAATAAGAAGATAAGATTGATATTATGGTTAAAACGAACGTAAACCCACTGTTAACGTTGTTTTGACAATAATGATAAATGATATTAGTAATAATTTAATAAACACAATTATATGTTGGTACTCTCCTTATGACAGTGTGTGAAAGTGAGTGAAGCATATAGTATTAAGTCGGAAACTTCATCATATTTTGATTTTTCAATAGTCGATCATGTCATAAGTGGATATTCGTGAATAATCCTTAGAAATTGATTAATGAAAATAAAACATGTAGTTCAACGAAAAGGCTATTAACAGAGAATAGATTTTCTCTAGCTGTTCAATCACATTTCTGTACAATTCTTTCACGAAAGAGGATAGTAACTAAAGTGATGAGTCATTACAAACATAGTTGTCAATGTTAGATGATGCATCAAAGAATCTGAATAAGTGTATTATAGTTACATAATAAGGTAAACAGTTTAATGAGTGAGTTGTGATTAGGACACACAAAAAAGGAAGACGAATGCGGAATTATGCAAGAGCTCTAAAGAAATAGAAGAGTAATGGGGATTTGAAAAACAAACAAATAAAAATCAAGTCTGTGGAAGTTTACAAGGTTGTTACAATGATAGTACAAGTGGTTGAATAATCTTCATTTCTATGAACAACTCTAGTTATTCTACCTGAATGCCTAAGACTTCAGCAATGCAAAGGCTAGTTACTTTACACTTCATAGATTACTTTGAAAGAGATGTTCGCTGAAACCAGTGTTGGCGAAGTGTTCGATTATCCCATTGGTTTTACAGCCATTACTGCCTCTGAAAGTCGCACTATCCTGGAGAGAATAAACGATGCAATGGATACAGAATCCCACCAGCACCGAACAAACTGGATTCAGGAAGGTAAAATCATGGGATAATCAACTTGTTACTCCACGCGTCGTCATCGAACAAAGCACAGAATGACAGTCAAACCTCTGCACCGTATTTCTTCATCTACTTCGAAAAGGCCTTCACCATACAGCTTTGATCGAGAAGTAATTTGGAAACTATTTCAGCACTACGGCGTACGTCAAGTGTTTGTCAACCTCATTCAACATTTCTCTATTTGATAATGACACGTGTCAGGCGATCCACAACGGAGAACTCAGAGAGGCGTTCGAAGTGCATACAGGAGTAAGACAAGGCTGCCTGTTATCACCGATGATATTCTTAATTGTGGTGTGTGGTGGACTATGCATCAGACTGTTAGGGGTGAGGAGTCAGGAATACACTGGACGACTGATAAGAAGACTCTAGAAGATCTGGATTTCACGTGTTGATGACATGTGTCTAATGTCGGACAAATTCGAAAACTTGAGAGCGAAAACCAACAAACTGCCTGAAGATGCAGGCAGCGAAAAAAGGATCCCAAGTGAACATAGAGAAGACCGAGTTGATGAAGATAACCAGACAACAGCAACAAAAACCAGAACCAATCACCATCAACGGGTACCTCTTTCACTTATCTGGGAGGTGTTGTCTCAACTGCAGGCGGAACAGGCGAAGACGTCAAAGTAAGAATCAGAAAGGCAAGATACGCCTTCATCAATCTGAAACCAGTTTGAAAATCTTCCTCACTCAGCATTTGGAACAAGACTCTCACTTTCAACACTAATGTGAAGGCGGTTGCTCTAGTGTTTACAAAAACTTTAAGATAAAATACACGTTGAACAACCAACGCACCTGGCTCCACAGTAACAGGTTAACTGACATATGTACAAAGAAGTGGTCAGGTGTGAGACCTTGGCCTTGAGGCCTCTGAAGACCAATGGAAGACTGGAAAGCACCTCTCTTAGCGTCGGTGCAAAGAATTTTCTTCTCAAATATGATGAAATTCATCTCTTGATGATGTCGCAGGCTGTCTCTCTTGAAATCAAATTTCATACAGAGTTTCTTTTTTAGAACAAGTAAAGTTTGATTCCTCGGAAATTATGGTTTGGTATTTCTGGTGGTTGATATACTATGTAAATGAAATAGAAATTAGAACGCACATTTATGAATAAGCAGTAATGAACCTTAGCGAGTGATGCGTTCATGAAAAAGCCTCTTATTTTATCAGGTATGTATGAAGCATTTTATTAAACTACATCTCAAATACATACACGATATATCCGCATAATTTGATCTGTAGAATTGATGGGTTAGTTGAAATAAATGGGATATTATGTAATCAAAATTTCCAATCACTTTGTTGTTTGAGACTGAACGTGTAGGTGTGTTAGCTACTCCACACAGGAAAATCAATCCCGTCTCTACAGAAGCTTAAGAGTAATGGATAAGATTCTAAGTGGCAAAATCAAAATCGTAATTGGTGATATAAATGCTTAAATGGGAGCAAACAAAACAGGAAGAGATGTGATCGTGGATCTAATGGCTTTCGTGGAAATTATTGTGAATAAAGAACTCTTCTCAAGCTCCTGTGCATTTAGTTATACGGTGATAGTACGTAGCGAGTATAAGCACAAGAATGCACGCAAAAATAGATGAGTTTCACAAGATGTACACTCCAGAAATCAGACAGACTTCATCTCAGTCTCAAGAGAGTGATGACACAGCCTTCAGAACACAAAACAAGAATAGGAGCAGATGTGAGCTAAGACCATTATCTATTGCAAAATGCACATAAGGTCAGGTTGAACGCATTCAAAGAAGCTACAGACAGAACACAATTGAATACTAATACTCAAAAAATGAAAGATGGAAGTACAGGAGGACATCTTCAATGCGGCCATGAGAGGGAAGTCGGAGACATTACGTGACGACATCACTGGGGAAACCTGTATGAGAAAACACGAAAACCATCTGAAAGTGACGTTGATGGAAACATGTACAGCTATTTTAAGGGAAAAGAAGAAGAAGCAAGAAATTATATGTCCTTTTACGGACACATGGAAGGTAATAGAAGGGGAGGACAGTGAAAAAGAAGATGTACCGATGCAGAGACAAAAGAGAGAGAAGCTTAGTTCAGTGTACATCTCACTGAATAAAGAAATAACGAAGGGTGCTGTGAAAGATAAAGGAAAATTCTATGATACACTGGTGACAGAAGCAAAGCAGGCTTCAGGTAAGAGGGATCTTAAAAAATTATACCAAATAAACAGGTCGCTAGTGATCTGTGGGAGAGAACGAGAGAGATGAAACCAATGGCATACAGTGAAATGAACCTGATTACAAAGGAGGGCTGATCAAATCGAAAGGCTCGTTAACCAATTAGCAACTGCATTCCATCCATAAGTGACTGCCAGAGAAACGCCATCCCTGAGACAATAGCGGAATTCGCAAAGCAGTAAAGATACTAAAAGTCAGCTTCACAACTGCAGAGTGCACCACACTCTGGCCAACTTCATTCAACAGCTACATCATGACGTTGCATGACTCGTGATATAAAACAGCAATTTAGAAATTTCATATTGTTGAAGACAGGAATATGAAAAGAAATCTCATTATAACGATGATACTCCTGATTGTTGTAGACCGAAACATGCGCCAGACAGTTATACGGGAGCGAGAGGACGGGAATACTTTTAGCTAACAAGAAGGCGGTCTGCTGAAGTCATTTGATCTGGATTTATCGTCGTTTCAATCATGCGGTTATATCATTTGATTTTGATTTTTTTTTGATTTTTGATTTACAGCTTGATTCCACACCGTATTTTTGGTACAAGTATGGAATTTTCAGCATGGATATCGGTAGCCCAAAATTTGCAGGCCGACCATAGATATCATGTGTGCGTCGACGTGGGCTCGAACTTCGGACCATGTGCATGGTTGGCGAGGATCCTAACCACTGTGCCACCCGACGCACAAAGCGTGTGTCGGAGGTGGGACCTATTTATGACCTATTCATGAACTTGTGAACTTGCGCTCTGATTTAACTTGCTTCCAAATAAACCCTGTGTTGCTCTTGAAAGCAATAAGGAAATAATTAAGATTATTACTTTATAAGATTTGGTATTGTGAAATATTCCCATATCATGAATTAAAAGTCAATCTGAACGAAGAATATTCTTTTCAATACATCCTTCTCTTCAGGTTCTTACAATTATTAAATATAATATTTGTGTTACAATAAAGGACAGTTATTCGGCGGCGGATACACTTTTAACGTAGAATAACAGATTAGTTATTGGGTGTCAAAATAAATAGTCATATTTGTGTGACAAACGTGCTAGGCTGAAATCGATTAGAAAATATTTTAAAACGGGAGACAATGGTGGTAATTAATCACAACAGAATTGTAGAGTGTGGGGTAGGAAAAACGACAAGTCAGTTCAAGGTTATAAAAGGTGTCAGTCAGGTGAGTGGCTAGTACAAAGTGGTCTGAGTTAAACAGGAGATAGTTTTAGAATATTTTCTAATCGATTTCAGCCTAGCACGTTTGTCACACAAATATGACTATTTATTTTGACACCCAATAACTAATCTGTTATTCTACGTTAAAAATGTATCCGCCGCCGAATAACTGGCCTTTATTGTAACGACCACAAATATTATATTTTTTATAATTGTAAGAACCTGAAGAGAAATTATTGAAAAGAATATTCTTCGTTCAGATTGACCTTTATTACCTTATATGTAAATCCTGTAGGAAGAAAATAAGGATTTTGGAACTGAATACTCTGGACATTTTTGTACCATCTTTACGCATATTGTCTGAAATAAAGCTTTATTACTATTAAAGACCTGAAAAGATTTGAACTTCATCGACTATTTATGATTTTCGTCACCGAAACGCAAAGATTTTCAGGAGAAACCCAGCGAGTTGACAGAACAAGCAGAGAAGAAATAAATTCAAATGGACAAAGAGAAGGAAGCTGTGATGAAGATACGTAAATAACCAAAATAAACAATCTTGAATAATTAGCTTCTTTTAAATGTCTTGACAGAATTATTACAACTACAATGACCCAGATGAGGATGTAAGATGCAGCATCGCGTGGGCAAGACAGGACTTCATTATCCTGAAATCAGTGTGGATATCTCCTATAATTAGCATATGGATTTTCAAGTCAGTTCTATTGTAAGATTCGGAAACTTAGAGAAGGCCTCAAATAAAGCATTTCCAAAGGAGTGCACATTGAAAACCAGACGTCTAGAGGGGATCATCATTATGGGACTCAGGCAGGCGGTAAACCAACCAAGAACCTACTATGTAACAAATATGCTGAATGAAATGCAGATGGATCTGACACACTCTGAGGAGAATGTTGTGTGACATCGCATGGCACGCAGGCACTCAAGAGAAAGGGATTCGAGCTTGTGGCTTATCACTGGGTCAGCTAAAGAGGACTGTAGAGAATGGGATGATTTGGAGATGTTCTGTTGAAGCCCTATCTCGCCGGGAATACAAGAGAATTATAATAATGATACGTGTTTGGGCAAATTAAATGTTAACTCAGAACTCGATACTCTACTGAAGCTTGTCGATTGACTGAGTTGTCAGCCACTTTACAAATGCCACTTTAATCAGTTACTCATAAATCCAAGAAATGAAAACTCTTAGAATTCCGATCACTGAACATCTAAAGAGCATTGAAACGTAAAGGATATTCTGATAAAGATCCTGATAAGACTTTAAATACCATGATAACCCCATATATTATAGGATATAGTATGATCAATTCATCCTCTTACTGTCCTTCCAAAGAATAGTTCTGCAGGCACTGTTGGATTTCCCACTAAATACTGCGTTCGACATTATTTTAAAGCAATCTGGAATTCCTTTATTATACTGTTCATTCGATGGACGTAATCGGGGGATGAAAGGAGATTAAAATGACTGCAGTCACTTCACGTCAATATAAGAGATGTGTTGTCTGATTTAAGAGTTTTGAAAGAACTCCAGCTAGTGAGAGAAACCGCTGTACAAACTGCAGAATACAAATGAAGAGACTGAAATACGTTGTGTGAGAATGGAGTGTATCCAAATTCGGTAAGCATAAGGTACTTACCGATTCTTCCTTAAGTTTCGAATGCATACCTCTTATTGTTGTTTCCAGTTTTGGCTAAAGTAACTGTTAAAGTTGTTATTATGAATGCGAGACAGTGAAAGCATCTTGGAATATCAAGAACGTGTGAGCTGATATTTTTGTAAATAATTAGTTTATTGATATGTGGCTGTCCACTATCACTATTTAACTGAGGCACTTATAGCATAATGGCATCAATGATACAGGAGTGAACTGGATGTGAGGTCTTCAATAATGAAGGCAACCTAGAAACTAACTTCGTACGCTTCACTTAATGTAACAAAATCTGCATCCATTTATTTATTTCATGCTTTAGAAAAATGTAAGTAAATGACCTGCTAACTGCATGTACATTTGTGATAACTCTGGTGAAGACATGAAGAGAACGACTTGTCTCCAAGATAATAACACGGGGGACATGAAAGCGCACTGTGAATAGGTTTCGTCACCGTGTCACATTATAAGTTGCACACCGAGATAATCCATTCATTGCCAGCATTAGTCGTGATGATTACTTTGAACGACTGCTGAGGATAGTGGAGATCACAGTTGTGGAAGTGCAGTTGATTCTGCGCGAACTGGCAACCATCTAAGTGAAATATCTGACTGGTGTTTTTAGCTTCAATTAATGTTGATTGTAGTGTTAATGATGAAGATTTTGAAAGTCAAATAGGATCCTCTTTTTGATGCGTTTGTTGAGTTATTCAAATCTGTCATTTTGTACTAAGTGTTAATTTAGGCACTGTGGACGCTTTTCTTACTATAATGACAAATTTTCGCTCCGTTTTTATGGAGATAGAAATCACAGAATATACACATTGGGTCATAGGAGTTATTGAGAAGAAAGTTGCAGGGAAGAAAATTTTCTTTACGATGAAGTCATCATCTAGGCTGTAATTTCGTGTATTTATATCAAATGGATGGGAAAGTTCCGGAATAATTTCCGGTTAAGGGTCAAATTAATAAAAATTAAAATTAGGAATTAAAATGTCATAATAAACAGAAGGGGGACGGATAAAACTCAAACAAATTGGCATCGTAAGAACTAAGGAGATTGACATTGTAAAAGTGAGGGTTAGAAATGTAGAAAAACGAAATAGACAGGATGTTTCGATAAGAACTAATGTGATGAATAATTGTTTATGCAATCAGGGATTAAATATGTTGAAATAGTAAAATGATAAAATAAGTAGGAAGTTCGGGTATGAAAATATGGTAGTGTAAACAGGGATTAAGAAAAACTTAAAATAACATGCATAAACAGGAAGTTTAGATAAGAAAGGCGATGGGATGATCATTACTAAAAAAAGATTACGTGTTTATGATGGCCATGGCAGGGGCAGGGTTTGGACGTATTTCTTTTGTATACAAAGCGTGTGTTTGAGCTTTTGTATAGCTAGTGCCTCGGCTATGCCTAGACGTCCTGATTTCACACACTTTGATAGGTTTGATCGAATCTTGTATATAACTTTGAAGGATCTTTCGAAAGGCACCGAATGTCCTGAATTGATCAGATGTTCTGTCACTGAACTGTATACACGTTTTTGGTCCCCTTTTACTGCTCAGGCTGGATAGTGTTCACGAGCGCGTTGTTCAAGTTGGCGCATGGTACGGCCGATATACTCAGCTCCACAAGAGCAAGTAAACTGGTATATGCACGTTGAGTTGGTCCAGTGTGACAGCTTGTCTTTCGACTTCTGGCTGAACAGTTTCTTTTAGGCAAACGTCAGTCGTAGGCTTGTGGCGAAGTATGTTTTCCTCAGCGATTTGTAGAGGTATTTACGAAGGATTTTTGCTTCAGTGTCACCTTTGAATTCTAGATTAAGCAGAATTATTTTCTTTGGAACGGATTGAACTTGTTCGGAAGTCTTCTTTGATTTGAGACTCTTGTCTATGAAACCAGGCGTGAAACCATTTTCCATCAGGGTTACTCGGAGATTACCCAGTTCTTCTTCAATCACGTCGTCGTGGAACATTCCATCGGAATCAATCTCAGGTGTAAAATCGATGCTTGGATAAGCGTTATTGAAAATTTGAATTCGGTTTTTCAAATCACAATTCTCATCACAAATAATGAAATTATCATTGATGTATCTCTTGTAGAGATGGAAGTCGTAGACAGTTGGTGATAAGGCGTTTTTTCTAAGCTAGCCACAAAGCAGTCGGCTATGAGGGGTCCTAAGGGAGAATCCATTGTGACTCCATCTACTTGCCTGTAAATTCTTCTGGAACTTTCCCATCCTTTTGATATAAATACACGAATGTAGAGCGGAGATGAAAATGTCGTTTCACTTTTACCTACTAAGGTCATGTGATTATTTTTCATATTTATTTTTAGAGGAATTTGATGAATTCTTTATTCTTCAACACAGATTTCCTCAGTGAATTCATGCAGAAAAAAAGTGATTTATATTGATGAATTGACTTGCTGTTCTGTATAATTTTCTTGTAAGGGAGAATATTACTACTTCAGTCATCTTAACTCTAACATATCCAGTATGTATATTTCGCAATTCAATAATTTAAAAATTTCTATTAGTTTTCGCATTCATGGAAGAGGATGCTATCTGATAAGTTGATAGAATCAGCTTCCAAATACTCGCTTTCTGAAGTCTCTCTTAGTGAGTTTCAAACAGTGCTATTTTCGTGATATTAGTTATGTTTTTCTCAAGTTTAACCATGAAAGTTACTCACAATATTCACATCCGCGATTTGCAAGTAACGCAGATCAATGTGAAATTTAACTACCTACATCTTTAGAGTGGTACACCACTAAAGAGATCGGCAGTGAATTCGCAGAACTTTCGTCCGTTGTTTCTATCGCTTCTATCTGACTATCAAGCACTAGTAATTGACATTTATTGTATCCATCCATGAGTAGTATCCACCATCTGTAATTCAAGTTATTAGTTCCTCCTGAAATGAGCTTAGTTAATCTTGACATCAGAAACACACATCTTCCATTTGTCTCACAACACCTTATTCACTACTTAATTCGGACTACTTGACCGATAATCTTTCGGACGCATTTCATTTCAGCTATCTATTAGAAATATTTTCGAAAAGCGCGAGTTCTCACTTATCTCTTTAAAATATCAAGAAGTCATTGTAAAGAAACATGGGAAAACTAGGAAGTCGAAACAATAACGATTGTCTTGTTTATCTTTCTTCATTGTGTTACAATTAAAAGACGTGAATAGAAGTCAGCTGAAATGGACGCCTTGGGGGTATTGGTACTTGCAGGCGGAAACTCGTCAAAGGGTTATATCTGGAACTCTAAAAAAAACATGTTATTCCGATAGTTTCAAGTCACATGAGTGATAAAAATTATTATTTGTATCTGCATTAAGTAGCAATATGTCTTGTAGATTGCATACTGAACAGAAATCTTCGCTTCCCTCACCTAGAGATACAGATCTCATTCTAATTTAGACAGTTATGTATAAGTACAGCTTTGATATCTCAATCAGATCGTATCTGTCTGAAATCTGAAAGGGAGTAAAACTATGTTAAGGTGAATCACTTTAGTATGAAGTTGCTTTTGCTTGTAAGCAAATTGGTATTTTCTGTTGACCGATTATGCTAGGATGAATCGCTTGGTAGCTCTCACAGAGCGCCACTTAGCACGTATGATTCTGCGATATTGATTGACTGACGTAACAATATTAAGATTCATGATGATTAGTGGTGGAAGTTTACATTGCACTTGACTGTCTAGTTGGCACTGTGTTCATTTTCTTTGATTTTTTCAGCTGAAAAAAGTATGCATAAACTCACAGTTGATACTCATATGGTCGGAATTTCAAGCGTAACTGCGCGTCATTCTGAGCATTCACATTTAAATTTATGGGTGTATTTCTAACAATGAAATGTCACTCATAATTAAATGGCCATATTAGGACAGTCTTTTGTCCTACAGAAGTTTACTCGAGATTATAAAATAAAGTTTTCGGTGCAGCCGAAGACATGAAAGGAACTTATGAATCTTAAGGTGATTAGCAAAGCAAAAAAATATGTTGCTGAATATTCTTATTGCAGTAAATGTTCAACAAATCATAAGATTTAATTCCATAAATGTCTTTTGTTTCCCCTGAAAAATGGTTTTTTGTCCTATAGAAGTTCACTCAAGATTATTGAGTAGACTGTGTGATGCAAATGAAGAAACAAGCATGACGCTATATTATTGATCTGATGAATGTTATACGATACTCAGGTCGCCAGCAAATATATTCACCATAAATCACTTCAAAATATTTAGGCATTCAAAGAAATTCCAATAACTTGAAAGCGAATCAAACATACGAAGACCATGATAAATCGCTAACATTTGAAAATTAGATCATTATCTCAGCAAACAAAGTGCATTGAATGTGTGAAGAATAAATGTTGACTTTGCATAGGAAGGCTGACATCAATGATAAAACCCAGTAATGTTGGACAGATCGGTCATATACCAGGCCATGAATTACGCTTATTCTATGAGGGCTGATGACATTACTCAGATTACCGGATTGACGTATGTGGGACGGAATTGGAACCCAAAACTAACTGCCTTAAGGTCCACTGTTGACCTGTTAACTAAAATGACAGTTGTCGACGACATCTGATTAACTGTGTAGATGAACAATCAAAGCGTCTTAGTTCTTTCGTCAGAACCTCACTGGATAAGCGCCCGACAAAGTAAAAGTCATATAGTGTTAACTACTTGAAAATTTTTCGACTTCTGTTTCAAGCTGGCAAAATGAGCGCTAGTTAGTTTGAATATCGAGTTCAGTTACTTTCTGGTAGTGGCCTACCAACGGAAAACTTCTGTAATGCATTCAATCAATACACATGATTACAAATAGCTGAGGAATCGAATCAAAACCTGCAGTTATCAAGCCAACTTACACATCTCTGTCATTTTCTTGCTGAATCATGAAAATGCTCTTACCCTCAGCTGCGTAGAAGTGGCATATGTTTTTCACCGTGACATTTTTTGCACAAGTGCCGTTACCACCGAAGTATGTTGTCAATCTCAGTTAATAGTCATGCGTTATGATGATCAGTAAAGTATGTTTATTCTCATTTATCTCCTAATTTATTTTCACTTTGAATCTTTGTTTAGTAATCAGCTTGATTTTCTTATCTCTTTAGGCTCATTGTGTATGTCCAGCGTTTCAATACATTATAGTTTAAAACCGATGATACAATCACTTCTGGTTCCTTAACATTTCTCACCTGGTTTTGATCACCCTCAGTTAGATTCAAATACACTCTCACAATAATATTGGTAATGACTAAATGTTCTGATGTACTAATGGCCGAACTAAAGGAGAGGACAAATCTGTTTAGTTCTTTAAGTATGTGCCAGGCTGCGGCATCAACCGAGTTAAATTCGAACTGATGTTTTGAAATCGGTTTATTTGCAATTATCTGCTAACAAACTGTGATTAATTCTATGGAGAACTGCTTATGACTGGCCACACTAATGCGCCATTGCTTTGTTGATGAAACACAATCTTTTGTCAGAATTCGTTGTGAACTTATTTTATCTGTCCGTATTAAACGGAAGGTTGAAGAACATCAAAGGAAGGGTGACATGTTGAAGATTTCCTTTTTTTCCCTGTGAGTTATATCGCATGCACGAAGAACACTTGTTACCTGTGATAATCCATTACCAGCGAAATATTTTGTCATGGTTCTGCGCATTACTGCTGATAAAGCAATCGACTGCTTGAGATTTTCCCTATGTAAATTTATTCAGACATTCAAACTATTCGAATTCTGCATACTTGTGAATTTCAAAAACTGCCATGAGTAACCTTAGATTTCTGTCTGCCGTTTTTATGTTTATGTTGTAGTGGATGCAAGTAAGAAGTATAGCAGCATGAAAACGGAGTAAAAGCTTATTTTAAATTATATTTTTCAATAGGGGAAATGTATATAAATTATGTATTAATAATTTTTCAGATGTATGCATACACCACATGTGATTGTAAAATGAATAAATTGTACGGACCATTGTCCGCATAACTTCGAATTTCGAAGTGGTCTCTCACTGGTGAGGAATTCGAATTATCTTTCTAGTCAACAGTAAGGAAGAAATGTAGAGAGAAAGAACCTAGATTCGTGTACTCCAAATGTCACAATATCAGTCGATACATATTCGCCTTCGATTACCTTCACTTTCCTGACAAAAACTGTAGTGTTTCGTGAATCTAGGTGGAAAACTGAAACACAGACTGAGGCTTCACCGTGATATTTATTCTCACTGCAGTGTGGCAACGTGAGTCATATTTAGCTTTACTGTTTTTCTTTATTTCCGTAATTTAGAAGTTCTTAATGTACAACTAGAGATATTTAAGCTAACTTACTTTCCAGTATCTCTTTCTTCTACATAAATGAATCCTGATGACACATTTACACAGTCACCTGCTCACAGCTACTCTGAAAGTGATATTTAACTCAATAAATTTGACTTCTTATCACTGGTATGTACACTGCATATCTTTGTAGGTACAGCAGAACCGTATTCTGTTGGTTGCATTTATCAGTGAAAGTATTGCAAAAGTCTGTCAGTTAGAAGATTGATAATAAGGTACAATAAGGTAAAATGTTTTGCAAATGTGACAGTGCAGGTTCTGTATAGTCTCATATCATTTCATGTCCGAGATTTACATAGATATCCATTGGTCTTTATTGAAGTGACTTTAGTAAATATGGGAGTGACTTTTAGTGAAATCATCGTCTCGTCGACAATGTTTTTATCTCAGTTTTTCTACAAATTCGTGGACATCATTCAAGTAATCCTGAAACCATTTCAGTTGCAGCAAATTCAGTGTATCTATCAATCATCTTGCTTCTTCGTGAAATTCTGGATTACTTATGCCCAATAGCGCATCTACTGCTATATTTCACAAATGAGATTCAGGTAGCATATGCACTAAGCGTATATAGTCAAACACGCTGATGAAATTCAATTATTTTAGGAAATATCATGTGCTTTTTTCAGTACTCTGAATAACGCTTTCTCTATTTTCTGTGATCGATCAACGTTCCGTTAATGATCTATGCATATGTGTGCAGCCATAAATGGGATCAGGTGTCGATATACCACAAATTCATAATTCATCGTAACTTCTTATTTACTTTCACTTCGAGTGTAAATGTTCCCTTCCTGGTAGGACTGGGTGAGTTTGCGGTTTCCATGAAACCAGAATAATAATATGACAATTTTTCTGAAACATTTGGTGAAGTTGACAATCATTTTAAATAAGGTAATAAGCAGATGCTAAATAAAGTAGTTCATTAGATGCATCGAGACAGGGAAGTATAACCTAATGGTTTTAGTTAAGTCTTAAATATTCAAAAAAATGAATGGTCATTTTGCATATGACACATTTTACCGTCACATTAAGGCAAAATTTAAGAAAAAGCATGTGAATATATACAGTGCAATGTTTGCTGAATAGAAACACTTTGTGCTTATAGTTGAATAAAATAATCGTTATTTACTGAATAGAACACGGATATTTAGTCGGTGAATCTCCTGGAAATCTTTAAACAGCATGTAAAAATATATACGTATGGCCATCTTCATTTCGTTTGTAAAAAATGACTAGCCCAATCAGAAGAATACCCGTTTGTTAACAATTTATCAAAGTTCACGAAATTATCGGAGAATTCGCAGTCAGTTCAGGATACAGTTCTCCCAAATAAATTTCAAGGAAATTATTTTACCACCTTTATTCAGGAGCTTGCAGCAAAATATCTTGCAGCAGCTCTCAGTTTGTAATGATTGAACGAAAGGGTATGCAATAAGTGGCGTTTGATTTAATTGGAATGTCTGACGAAATGTTTTCTTCACAGATGTTTTCTGTGGTAACTGTTGTGTGTTACTTTAAAAGTGATGAAAATAAACCTGACGAATAACCAAACAAAGCTAGTTGACCATTTTAATATCAAACCTCAATACTGTGATTAGCAGGCAGTGGAATAGGCTTGCATATTACATGCAAAGAGCAGGTTTGAAGCTTTTTAAAATGTTCCATTGTTATACGACCAGTGCGACCACACAATTTTCGAAACTTTCATAGTAATGCTAAATCTCCTAATTTCAAACAGAAATGTGACAGACTACGCAACGTTTATATTCATCTTCTCCAGCAGATCTCAATCATACGTTTTGATTCTGAACAATACATATATAAAGTGATATACGCATAGGGTAGTACGGCAAGTTGCAACCCATTCTCAGACAGATTAGCTTGCGTACTCAACAACTCATTTTATGCATGAAGGTATATTTCATTGTTATTTCTTGTAGAATACATCATAGTGAATCAGTATTATTTGCTGGATGATCTTTTGGATAAAAGTCAGCAATCCAAATCACGTTTATAATCATGATATTAGTGCTGAAGTGAAATACATTTAGATGCACACGAAACGTATAATCTGTGATTCAATTTTCCTTGTTTTTTGTAACATTTATTAACATGAGATTGTATGTCGGCCTGAGATTGCTTTGAATTTTCAACATGATTTGGAAAAACAAATCTACAATATTCATTTTTGGCTAACAAATATTTCGTGTCTCAATGATTTCTGCGGAACTGACTCAACGTGGTTCTCACAACAGCCGAAATTCAGTGAAAAGTTAATAGACAGCGCATATGATGCAATGGATTATTGCTTAGTGAATTTCGCATTTATTCAGATGAGTTTCGTAAGTGAGAATTTTGAAACGTGGTGCGCATAGAGATTCATCAAGCAAGCCGAAGAATATCAAGGATTATTACGTTAAGGGAAGAGAATGTCAGTTAGCTTTAGGATCAGAAGTGTCGCAGTATCACAAACAGCCTTTTGTACGTCCATTGTGTGTTCAAAAACAGAATGATTGTGCTGACATCGAAGTGCTTTTACTTCGATTATTTGATTACTGGAGAAATAAAGAATGCCGCGGATGAAAAATGGATAAGAATCCATGCAAGACTACTCAATGTAGGTAAATTTTCCCTCTATCCTTTCTTCGACAAAATATGCACATTGAAACCTGAAGAGTGCTCAAAATCTCACTGACGGCCATAGATGAGGATCCCACAATATTATCCAAATCAAGAGATATACTGATTTCGCATATTAAATGTTCTAGCTACCATTACCGCTGATGATGCACTGGAAACGATTAACTGGTAGAATGTGCAGTGCTAAAATTACAGTCACTAATTTTCTGTTCACTGAGTTCATGATTTCTACCTTTTGCGGAGGTGAATAGGACGGGATGTCATGTCACATGTGAATGTGTCTAGTGGCAAATTTAAATATTCGGATTAAAAAGTATCAGGAAAAGTAAATGACTATCAAGAACGTCTTGACTACGTTTTGAACAAAACAACTTCATAATAGTTATCTGAACACAGAAAGAACAGGGATTCAGAAGAATATACGTTTTCGCACATGTTAAGTTGTCTTAAATCCTCAAAACGTATTAATTCTCAACAGACAAAAATGTATAAATTTGACTCTAACTAAAATAAACTAATCCTTTTACGTATAAAGTCTTATTATCCTAGTGCCAAGGTTTCTTCTAGTAAACGAGGTAGTGATGTCTGTTGTAATTTTGCTTCCTTTAAGAGTTCTGCATGATAGAAGATACTTACAACTTTGATTGCTTTCATCACTGGCATGCCTTGTCACTTCAGTAAAAATGTGTATGCTATTTTTGTATTTGACGCTATTGTTATTGGCAGCATTAAACGAGATAAATTATCAGGTATAGACTTGACAGCTTACTGCACGGTGATTCAAAGTAAATCTATATTTTAATCCCAAGAGAATAAGATGTTTGGGAATATGATTTGTTAACATGAATGAAAAGAGAACCCCAAATAGAATTTCCTTCATAGGAAACCTACCATGTCTTCCACCAAATAAATGTATTCAGAACAAGTATTTCTTGAACAAGAAATATCTACGAAGTGGTGAGTAGCTTTCTTACTTCAGTAAAATTCATTCTCACCGACTGAGTTACATTCATTATGTTATGTAAAGAGTCCAAATATCTGAGACTAAATTACCGGCACTGCATCAACTGTGAATATCAGCACATAGGTAGTCACGTCGGGTGGACTTAGAGAGTGGGAGGTTTAACATGGTGGTACGCCAGTGAAATGATGAAAAGTGAGAACTAAAATCCTCTAGGATGATCATTAACACCAAATCCTGGGTATTTAATTGAGAAGTATTTTCTTAAAACACAGAGAAATGCTTGAAAAAGCGCGTGAAGTCAATCAGGAAAGATCAAATGTCAGATCACATCGTCCTTCTAACAGCTGTAGCATTTTAACGAAAAATAAGAAACAAGCGAACATTATGGTTTCCAAATAAGTCTTCATCTGGCTTTAATATGTATTTGATAGTAAACTAATGTGCCGAACTAAGACGCATTGATATTATGACATGGTCTACTAACTTTGAATAATAATCACTTCACTTAGTCGTAAAAACTTATTTTACGAATTTCGTTTAATGTCATCTTTTCAGTTGGTAAATGTATGTAGAATCTAAGCTTTAATTCTGTTAGTTCTACACTAAGTAGAAAGAGTATTTCATACATTTTGTTCCCTTGATAAAATTCGGTAGAGAAAGAAAGACATTAGTGTGTGATGTACAAAGAGAAGCCTTATATTAATTATTCTAAGATATTTTGCTCTAAGTGTATAAATTAGTGTCCTCTTGTCACCTTATATGTGCTCATATGAGTGTAATTCAATCACCTTTGGCAGATGATATTGTATAAGTGGTTTGTTTCACTCAGTCGATTTTTATCAAGCGAACGTCATCTGTATAGTTTTTGCTTTTCAACTAAATTATTCAGTGTAATGTACACTAGTGAAAATATGAAAATGAGGTTGAAGTGCGGCACACTAAATCAGTCTCCGATATATACCGTAATTGCTGAGACTTCGTTGAAGTACCGATAAATTGAAATTTGGCTAGTCAAAATTCTCCAAATTCAAAGCTGAGAATAACAGCTGCAGTTTAGCTAATGAGCTGAATCTCTTGAAAATATTCTATCATAAAATATGAGTTAGAAGCTTACGAATTATAGATCTGATGTTTCAGTCGAAAACTTGTCTTTGCAAAAAGCCATAATACTTGAAAAGGAAATAGAACAACAAGAGTAAATTCAGGCATTAGGATAAAGTAAAAATTATCACAAACAGTGTGATATTTGATGTGTCCTCTCGATTTTCACTTGAAATCAAATGGTCTATTCATACTCCCCTTTTATTCCTAATGCATAAACGTCACAGTGCCAGGCCCTGAATTCATACGTACATATCTATATCCATTTGTGTGTGTGTTAAAAAGCAGAGGTTCATGAATAGAACGTGTACGATAATCACTTAAATTATTGTAAATGTTTTCCTGAATACTGTGAAAAATTGAAGATTGCACAAGCATATATGTTTATGTTTGAGAGATGCATATGAAAACAATCTATTGGCATTTAGAAATCGGTAACATGAAATTTAAATAATTCACTCAACTCATTGATTAATATACAAGTGTTTTTCCCAATATAGTTGCTGAAAGTGAGCTGGTGAATTTCTGTGAAATATTGAAGCCAGTCTTTTCGACAGTTATTCTAGCTTATGCAGTTCAACGAAGGAGTGCTGTGTAATATAATTATCACAGTTGTTAAAAGGTTATAAACATTCTACTCAAGTGAATTAGTCTTCTAGTCATTTTAATCAGGAACTCATCATTTGACACTTCTTTCAGAAGAGTAGGTTTTATCTATCAGACAAAGATGCACTTCAACTCTTATGGTGAAAATCAGGTACTCTCATTTAGTCATTTCAAGCAGGATCTATAGGGGTTGTTATCTAATCCGCTTCACAGCAGCTCTTTCAAATTTACCATTATTCAAGTAATCGAACACCACTTTTAGCATTTTGAGAGTGGTATACCATACAGTAACACTTGAGACATTCCCATCATGACGGATGTTAGATGAACAAGGTAGATTGATAGAAATAAGCACATTATACACGTAATGGATATTGATCCGGGGATCGATCCTCGGCCGACGCACTCCTTCACCTCACTCAGCCAGTAATAAAAGCTTTAAAGGGGGAAGGTTAAGAATGAGGCTAGCAACTCCATCCTGTAAAAATAAACACTGCTACAGAAACTTCAAGCCTCCAGCTTGAAGTCCTATGTTCAACAGTGAACGTGAAGGAAATAAAAAAGGATATTGATGTGATTTTTTTCATTCATACAACTCAGCATATCACTATAGCAAGTGTTTCGTATTTTGAACTCTGGAGATAAGTAGTTTAATCTGACAGCTTCAAACACGGAACTACTTTACCAAACCGTTAATTTAGAAAGTTTTGCATGTGGCTAATATAATTTACAGAACTTCGGATGGATTGTTCTCTGTCTATACGTGAAGGTAGCGAACTATTGTATACAGAGTACTTCCCTAATCATATTCGTTGTTGTTAATTCTTGCTTCTTGTCTACTGGATATATCCCAAAGTCAAACAGTATTACTCACTCAATTACACTTCTAATATAAATTATTGGTCACAATTATGTCAACTGATATGACATAGAGCCAATGTGGAATTACAGACTGCCACTGTGTCTAAGTTGATTGCATTTATTTGTGGAAATTCGTTCATACCATCAAATAATCTATTAATTATAGATAATAATTCACTGGATTAATTAAAAGAAATGACAGACTAATGTTACGCACACTGCCCACAGATCTATTTGGAACACCAAGAAAAACAGGTGAGTACCGTTTCAGATTTTATTCTTTCATTTCCCAAAACGAAAACGAGACATTAGTCTCCAATTTCATATTGTGATATAATTGTTGGTTAAGTTCACTAAATTTACATTTCTGCGAGGTGTACAAAACAAGGTTCATATATCTAAAATAAATTAGCCTCATTTTCTAGTGAATTTATTTTTAGATGTTTAAATTAGTATATTGTCCTCCAATATCATGTGTTCAACTGAGTGTTACACAGTCACATTTTGCAAATATTACCGAAAACCTAGTTTCCTTTGATATATTAAATGTAAACATGTCACCAGTAATTACGAATTTTGTGTTATTTCCTCTACCAGGTCGTAAGTACATTGATGAATACATAAACAAAAGTTGATAATTTGATTTATGATATGCTAGGTTAGAAATGAAAATATGTTGAAGAGGAATTTCATAGAAGGACACAGAGATAAGGATCAAAAGTGAGCGCGAAATGGGGTAGTAACGAAATAATCATTTTATCCAAGAATTCAATCGCCAACATTCGCGTGGCATACAGTGTGCGAAAATGGTTAACTCATACACTGTGATCCATATACGTTTGAATTACGTATCTAAGCTGAAATGTCATAAGCTGAACAGAAAGAAGAATTTCGCATTCACCTGTCTTCCCTTGGCAGGTTAGCTCTTATTAGATTGGTATTCCTCGTGCACCCTTTCTTTTTTTCCATAGCATCTAAAGAATTAATGAGAGAAATTCTGTCACCTTCGGTCACAAAGCATATTAGACGCATGGGCACAGATGGACCGTTTGAGAAATTAAGCAATGTACCAGTCTACTCCACAAACAATAAGAGTACCATCCACTTATATCTAGAATAAATGAAGACCGAAGGTCACCAGGTTCAGTCAGTGATTATACATATTGACTTTGAAGGCATTGACTAAAAGAGACTTCATATATCCTAGGCAAATTTTCTACTTTACTCGAAAATTACCGTCTGGACCAGGTTGCATTTGATGAAGCTGACCTTGTGTTTTGAACACAGCGTATTTCATTCCATTTCTACGTTAACCTAACGCAGTACACTATCAATGAATACTGTCGCAATCCTTCTCAGCGAGTGAAATTGTTCTCGCCGTCTATATGATGCAAATTTGAATAGAGATTCTATCATGTAATCACGAATTAACTTGTTCTGATTTTCCATTTGCTTACCCTTCAATCTATTTCAGTTAGTTTACCACATTCCACAGAACCACTGGAATGATTTCCAGTTGATTTTCACATCTCAGAAACAGTTACACCCGCAGTTTTGTCAAATACCGTTTCTAATTACACGTTGCATCATACGTTTATAAAGCAAACAATTTGAACAGCATCACTCATCACAAAAAACACCAAATTGACATTCATTGAGAGAAGGAAATAACAAAATAGTTGCTTTCTGTTGCGTCGGTGCCACAGCTGTTGGGACTCTTACTGACCTTCCACATGCTCCGTAGTTCTATCCCCGTAAGATGCACACCTAATAGCAATGGTTGACCTGCTTAATTTAAGCTACCGATATCAAATGCTGAAAATTCCATACTTGTACCAAAAATGCATTCTGTAAGCAAGGTGGTCTAACGACAGAAGACAAGAGCCAGGCAACAGCTCTATTACTTAGGAAATCAGCAGATATTTATAGATGTTTATGAACATTAATATTCATAATTAGTAACAGAGAAAAAGTGTCTTCTGATTGGTAGTATTCTCACTAGAAGTTAATCTGTCATCTCTTCATGGCTGTTTCTTTAAAAGTCATACCACATATATGCGAGTCGTGTCCACCCACGCACAGTTTTTTCATGTTTGTCTCATGACAAAGATAGGGTGCTATAACATTGACGTAAATTGCTGACTACCAATTTTGGCTAGTAGTGGGCTCTCACCACACTATAATCAAAAATAAAAATAAATAAATATACACACTATTCTTTATACATCAGATCACCAGGATTCGAATCCACAACCTTCAATTTACGAGGCAAACATATATGTGACAAGACTGAAGCAACCTGAAAATATGACTAGGAAACTGCACGTCACTTCACTTACACTTATTTTCATTCAGGATAACTGTTATGCCAAACGAAGTAATCTATTTATGTTTGATAACGCATTTTATTCCACAATGCAGTCGCACGTTGTTCTTCCGAGTATATTTCACAGTTTTCTCTGTGCCAATTTCCGTTATTTTTTGTTGTCCTTCGTTCTTCTCAAATACAATTTCGCTGTAATTTTAAGGACTTCAATATTTTTTATTCATATAGCACTCAAAAGTATGTTTGTATTTTAAAGTCTATTGTGATATATGAAACACCATATGGTTCACACAGGTAGTGAATAACTTTACAAAGATGAAATGACTATAAGGATTTATTCTCAAAATGTCTAGTCACAATTATGTGCCAATATATATCACCAAAAGCTTTCGAAAGCATAAAACCCACAAGGACCACTATCTCACGCATGTTCGGTCTACCAAAAGTGAATATATAAGGAGTGCCCCTACGTCTCATGCTATAAATATCTCAGTCACCCTATCACGAGACGGCAAAGTGTCTGTTACAGCTAACTAAACCCTCGCATGAAGAGTTAGTGAAGCATGGCGTCAAAGACACCTTTCAATTTATTGACAAGATTACAAACTTGAACGAAACTGGCAAATACATGGTATCATTCGATGTTCCATCTCTATTCACTAATGTGCGTCCAGTGGAAACCATCAGTTATATCTGCGAACAAATTATTGAAAGGAAATTCTGCACTGACATTCCTATTAGTAATCTGTAACAACTACTTGTTAACTGTACGACAAATGTTCACTTCTTGCTTAGTAATGAAATATAAAGACAGGTTGATGGATTATCCATAGGATCCCCAATGGGACCTGTTTTCGCGAACATATTTCTAGCAAAACTAGAAAACAGTCCGCTGAAAGAGGGAATGGCGAAGATGAAAATGTATTGTCGTCCTATGAATGACAATTTCGTAGTTTATGATGAAGGGTTAAGTAGTGATTCGATTTTGAGCAACTTCAATAACGCTCACCAAGCGGTACATTTCACTTACGAAGAAGAATACAGAGACCCTCTACACTTCCTCGGCATTCTGCTAACTAGAAGAGAGAATGGTTCCGTCAAAATAACCCTATTTAGAAAGCTAGAGACCAAAGCTCAGTAAACACACTTCCTTAGCTTCGTACCAATGAAATAGAAATGTAATCTGATCAGGTGCGTCGGTTGCACAGTGGTTAGGACTCTCGCCGACTATGCACAGTACGCACCCACTGGGATTCGAACCCAGGACCTTCCGGTTACAAGGCGAGCTCGTATACCCAGGTTCCAGTGGGAAGTCGTGACCAGTAGGGTGCAGCGGATCGGGTGTGAGGACAAATACTCGCCGAAGACATTGGCTAGCGGTCGCTCTATGTTGTGAATTGGCAGAAGTTGGAATTCAAGTACCATTGGACAGGGTCCCAGTGGCTTAATGGTATACGAGTTCGCCTTGTAACCGGAAGGTCCTGGGTTCAAATCCCGGTGGTTGCGTACTGCTGAAGAGTCCCAAACTAGGACGAAACAGCTGTCCAGTACTCGCGGCTGGTTTTCCAATGGTTCTCTAACTAATGTCAGCTCATAAGATAATGGCTTTATTCCAAAACAGTACTTGTGATACAGAATGGAATTCTCAGCATTTTACTACAATATTGCATCCAGTTAGTACATTAACAATAAATGAAGTTCTACATAGATTAAGGTTATCTCAGCTAGTTTTGACAACAACATATTAGCATGTTGGTAGCAAAGCCAAAATTAAACAGGGTGTTAGAAGGTGTTAGAAAAGTAGATGCTAGCATATTTACTGGCGTAGGCGGTAACAAAATGGTCGAGATATACAGAGTGTGAAAGAACGAACAAGTACAGTTTGCAAGGAAGAGAGAAACAAAGTGGCACATCACAAAATAAATACAGAATGAAGAGAGAGAAAACGTTGTACCTATAAATGATGTGAGTTGGAAAGATGAGATCCAATTGTTCTACTGACTACTTAATAAGTTAAAGGTTTCATGCCTAATGCTTTCTTCATCGCACAGAACGCGAGCTAGATAGGGTATGGATGAGTTTTTGTACTTACTAGTGCGGGCATATAGTTTCCTATATAGGCTTCTGGTTTTCCCTGAAGAGATACATGGAGAGAGTTGTGAATGTAGAGGGTGTTGTGAGTCAGATAAAATGGATTTTGACTCTGCCGTCTACCAAAGTTACACAAAGCAGTTCTCCCGCCTTGATCAATTTTAGACATGAAGGGATCACCATCAGAGACACAGCCGTTAGGACTCTCGCCGACCACACATATGGTCCGGGTTCGAGCCCCCGCCAACGCACACCTGATAACAATGGTCGGCCTGCAAATTTGGGCTACCGATATCATACTTGTACCAAAAATACAGTGTGGAACCAAGCTATAATCAAAAACAAATACCACACAATTGACAAATGGTTGTCCGAGATGCTGGGGCCTGTGAGACGACAACTCTGTAAGTACTCTCTACATGATACTTTTGAATTTATTGAGTGCATAAAAGACTTGAATGTAAATGGCAAACGATTGTTATCACTGGACGTGGAATCTCTATTTACGAATATGTCGCTCACAGACACAATTTGTTTCCTTTGCAAGTATATGGATGACAAAATTCTGAGTATTGGAATACCAACCTCATACCTGAAAGAGTTGTTATCAAGGTGCACACTCAACGTACAGTTTACATTCAACGACCTCATTTATAGATAGAAAGACGGGATTGCTATGTTCTCTCCCCTTGGTCCACTATTGGCAGACTGCTTCATGGATGGCCTGGAAAACGGCATCTTAAGATCAACAATAGACCAATTGCTTCTGTACAAAAGATACGTCGATGACACTTTTATAGTTTGTCAAGATGGTTATGATCTAAATTGTATCTTACAGAAGTTTAATAACTGCCATCTTTCAATTAAATTCACAAAGGAAGTTGAAAATGAATCAAAGGTTCCATTCCTGAACGTCGTATTGACAAGAAGCGATGGCGGAACTCTGAAAAGTTCTATCCATAAAAAACAACATGGAATGGCCAACTGACAAACTTCTGCAGTTGGATACCTATCAGTCCTAAAAGACCTCTCATCTTTTCGCTAGCCCATAGTAACAGAAGAATTTGTAGCAATGACTGTTTAGGAGAAGAGCTTCTATTTCTCAAAAGCATCTTGGTTCAAAATGGATACCCGCCGGGTTTTGTGGAGAAGAACATGAAACCAAGGCCAAAAAGAGAAAAATACACTTCAGTGCAAAACAAGACACTATTTTTGAATCTGGAGTTCAGGGGAGACCTGGCAGCAGATATCCTTAAAAGGACAATCTCCAGTTCCCTGAAGAAAACTTTACCGATAGCAACTCTAAGAGTGATATTCTCTAGCCACACACTACTTCGGAGCAACTGGAAGCACAGAGTTCCGCATATGACCACTTCGATGTGCATATATCAGTTCATCTGCTGTTGCAGAGCTAGGTACATAGGTCGCTCTATGCAAGTCTTATCAAAACCTGTTAAAGATCATCACCCAGCATGGCTGCAAATAGGAGGCACTGGTTCAAACAGAAACGCAATAACTGAACATCTCGTCAATACCTGTCACAGAATCTCAACTGACTCATTATTTAGAGTCATTCACGAAGCTAACAAAAATCTATCAAAGGCAGTGTGTTTCCGGCTTCTTTGTACTTCGGAAGCTCTCACCATATGCATCGAAAAGCCAGAGCTGTGTGTTCAAAAGAAACTAGTCCAGCCTTTAAAACTACCATGATCCTAGTTTGGTATGTTCCCTAATCCTTCAGTTTATGTTTTGTTATCTATGTATGTAATTTTCTCGCTTTGCCTTCATTCAATTCATACTATTTTGCAGTTATAAAATCAGTTAAGTTTGTTTCCATGCTCCTCCTGATAACACTTGTAATGCGTTTAGAATAACCATTTCACAATTATATTCCAATCCTGTGTAATTTTTTCTTTCTATGCCTCTTGTAATCTATATTCACACCTCCTAACTTACATTTCAAGTTGAAAATTTTGATATCAATTTGTTTCCATGCTCATTTTGTTCACATCTGTAATTCGTTCTATCCCTGCGTCTCTAAGCCTCTTGTAATTCATATCAAGTTGGAAACAATTATCACATTTTGTTCGCCTTTAAAATTATTTCTCCAGTTATCACATAGTAATTTCTCAAACGTTGTAACTGTTTTCTAAACCTATACAATCTTATCTCTAAGCCACTTGTAACCTATATTCGTACTTTCAAACTTTCATATCAAGTTGAAAATTATTAATACCCCCGTTACTATATGGAATTAAACAAATAAGAATTGTATCCATGTAAAATAATCTATATAAATGCGATTGTACAGCTTTTGAGAATGAAATCGCCGAAAAGATATCTTTGCTGAACTTCTAGTTCTTTTCAATCTAATGTTCTAATGGGTATTTTTCAAGATATACCATTTCAACCGTTCCTGTGGTTGAAGTTATATAGGGCGTACGATTAGGCAGGTTCGTCTATGGGTTCGAGAACACTTGCTCGCTTGGTTCAGCAAGCAGGAAATTAAGTGCATAAAAAGCTCGATCCTGTTACACTTGGTCGATACTGGACGCCGCATCGATGTCAACACAGCTTCCAGGGTTATATACCAAATTCCGAAGTCGTTATCATGTACGTCTCCTACACATAGCTGAAGCTGTTGCAATAAGATCGACTAAACCGGAACTTTGTATCGGGAAAGAACACGTTCAGGCGCTTTTCCTACCGTGGCCAGACTTGGACTGATGATTCTTCTTCTCACCAAGAGTACTCCTTCCCCTTAACCCTCTTGGTTTTTTATTTGTTCCTTTTGTTTTTCCTTTGCTTATTATTACAATTATAGTTATTATTCATCATAATTTATGTGCTTCATGCAAAAATTCTTTCCATACTATCGAATTTTCCAATTATACTATCCGGACTTATTATTAGTGATATTATCTTTGTTCTGAATACATATCTCCACATGTTTCATTTTACACATTCGTTATTTAATTATGAACCTCCCATTGCAGTCTACTATCTCCTGTTTAATGCATACCACTTTGTAATAGCCACTCATCTGACACCTTGTATAAAATTGAACTGACTTGTCAATTTTCTTCCCATACTCTACGAATCTATTATGACTAATCACCACCATTGTCTCCCATTTTACAACATTTTGTAATCGATTTCGTTCTCCTTAAATACAATTTCACTGTAATTTTAAGGACTTCAATATTTCTTAATTATATAGCACTCATAGGTATGTATGTATTTTTAAGTCTATTGGGGTATATGAAACACCATAAGGTTCACTCACGTAGCGAATAACTGCACACGGATGAAATAATTATTAAGAATTATTCTCAATATATTTAATCATAATTATGTGTGAAAAGACTGTGCATGACGCACAGCAGTGTTAGTAACAGTATTCATTTGCAAAAAAATTTATGGTGAAACTTGATACAGCTGTAACAACTTTCCTGCTTCGGACGAAAGTTGTCTTCTGCTTCAGCTTACATGTCATGTTTTATGTTTTGAATACAGTGTATTTCATTCCAATTTTAAGTTAACCTAAGATATTACGCTATCGACGAATACTGTCTCAATCTTTCTTAGCCAGTGAAACTGTTTTCGCCGTCTACATGATGCAAATTTGAGTGGAGGTTCTATTATGTGATGACGAATTAAATAGTTCTAATTTTCGGCTCATTTGCTAGGCAGTATATTATATTTAGTGTACCTGATATAACGACAGTTTAATTAAAAACCTGATTGATGTCAATTTTATTTTCACTTTGTACTAAAAATGATTCTTTTTACAAAATAAGTGACATCAACAAGTTTAATTTGTCCTTGTATGAATTGTGCACGTCTTTGCTTGTTGACAAGGTTGTGTGCTAGGATTTTCATCCATAACTCAGAGCTGCTGAAATGAGTAACACAGGGAAATAAACGAACTTACCTGTCGTCATAATCTATCACGTAAAATGAGTTATTTCTGTTTAATGCTGATTTATATACATATATTAATACATATTTATATATATATGCATAGAAATTATTCAATATTATCATGTGTTCTTTCTGACCTTGTGTCATAATCTTCACTAATCTAACACTGTACCTAAATATTCTGAATCCTTGTTCTTACATTTTTTTGTGAATTGATGATTATCACTCAACTCCTGGCATTTTCGGAAATTTCGAATTTCTCAGAAAATTTAGGTATGAAAAATAATTGAATACTATATCAGTAAAGATGAATCTCATTTATCTGCGAATAGTATTCATGTTATCAATTTTCTTCATTAGACAGAATGATGATGGAAGCAAATAATGAATTTCCACTCTTCCCTAATGATAAAACAAAATATATTCAACATTGCTTTCCCCACAAGTGTGGATATCTTAGTCTAACATTTTCACTGGTGCACGATATCATTGTAGCGGAAGAAAGTAAGCCAGAGTTAGTTTTATTGACTGCGGTTCGCCTGTATTTGAAGAAATATAAATTAGTGTGTTCAGCGATGTTCTCTGCAAGTACCTTATTGAAACACTTCATAAAATATTGTATATTTAAATGAAATTTAAAGGACTTCATTAGCTTTCTTAACTGAAGTTTAAAATTACTGCACGTATACTGCGGTCAGTTCACAGAATGTATAAAACTTTCTCTTTGTACACTTTGCGTGACTTTTTTTCCTTCACATTAGATTTCTGGTAGATCATTCATACAGTCACGTAGTGTGCATACGGAATGCCTTTATTTTGAGGGAATGTGTAGACTACTCTCAATAGCTTTTGACTGTTAAGCGCTATTCACTTATTGATGCGGAGCGCGTCATTAGAATCAACCGTTCAATTACGTCAGAAAGTGCTATTCAACCACCACCAACTCTCGTTACTTCCTCAAGTTCTCTGCCGAATGTTTGTCTCCCACCAAACTTTCGACAAATGTCCGGTTCTCTGGTGGATATATACTGAGGTTTTCAATAAACCCGTTTGAGGCTATTACGTTTTTGTCAAAACTAAAATGATTCGTCGATTGTAACCCGACTTTTTATGTTTCTCACAAATTAAAAATCTCTTATCACAAAATAGTAAAGTCGATGATTACGACGAGTAAGTGAAGTATTTCATCGTTTTCTTCATACTTTAAACTTTTACTTGTACATTTTTGCCATTCAGAGAAGTCCAACATAGACGCATATTTCAACGTATTCTACCATCAAATACGAATTATTTTTTGCAGCAATAAAGCAAAAGTAATGATGAAAACAATCGAAGTAGGACGATACGAAGTGACTTAAACAAGAGGTTTGCTATCAAGTTGATACTTATAGCCAGACCAAAGTTAGCTCTAAAAGGTATTTCAATGCAACGATTGCGGTCGCGTTATCTGATACATCTAGAACTGTTGTATTCTACTTATTACCGGAGCCATTTGAACGATAACTGGTCGGTATCATATGCCTGAGGGAATCTGTTTCTAAGTACGGTGTCACGGCAAGTAGCTTTACTCATGTCCTGAACTACGAATCGAAGAGTTTCAAAGATAATGCAGCATATTTCCCTACATCAACTCCAGCTTCACATTTCGATACATAATCAAAAGTCATATTTTTAAAATGAAGTATGAGAGGATTCATCTATCTAGGAATAGATAGAAATGTTTCATTTACTTTGTAAATATGAAAGAAGTTATTATAATCATGAGCTTTGATTCCTTCTTGGCATGATCACGTTCATGTCACTTTTGGATCCTCAACTAGTCTACTTCCATTCGTGGTCCAGTCGAAGCACACTTACAGGTGTAAACACACTCGTAAACGTGTGCGTGAACAAGTACAATACAGACCATCGTCTGTCAAGAATTACTTCGAATTACTAAGATTACTAATAAATTAGTTCATTATATATTGGTCCCCCTCAATTCCCAACAAAATTATTAGACTACCTTTCTATAGAGTTAAACACGGATCGACATGTTCTAAGCTATATGAAGGCCGACTTGAAGTGTCTACTGCTGTTAAATTATATGATGTAAAGCCTATTGATAAATATTCAGAAATATAAAACAGCGTACGACCTACCAGTCAGAAGTGACCTTATGAATAAATTAGTCAAAATGATGGAAGCAGATGACAACGGAAGTCAACGTATACATCGAACTTCCACTTACTTGTATTCATGTGGTACAAGTTAAAAGACTCTGAAACTGAGGAATGTAATTTCCCGTTATAGTGACTATTTGCTTATCCTTTATCATGTGGATTTCATGCTTGAAAGTAAAACATGGTATGTTGTTTAAAAAACAAGCTCCACAAACGCCAACCGCTGTCACACGTAAGTCAATTTCTCCATATCATACTGTTTGTTCAAAGCGACAAAAGTACAGAGATGACTGAAGAGATAACGTATACTTTTACTGTATGTATAACTTATTGTTTCGTAATCACGTTTTCTCTGTACAAATACCGCTAGCTCACAAGTGTTAAGGGTGATTTTATTCTAATAATGTGGAATCAGTTGTAAATCTCACATCTGTGAAAACTAGTAGAAATAGCGGAATAAACTTCGGAATGAAAAAATATACATCCACAGAACAGGCATTTCGTGTGGAAATTATCTGAAATCATCAATTCATTGAATGATCCAGAATATTCCTTAAGGAACATTGCTTAATGACTGACCCTCCCTGAAAAATGCAAAATTGCACCGTGCATATATTTGTAAATTCAGCTTATATGGAAATAGGAAAATAAAATGACGAATAAAGTAAACAAAGTCATAATGGTGCACAAGAATACAGAGGATAGTGATTGACACAAATTCCATTAATATTATGAAATAAGAATTATCACAGTTTTTTAAGCGGCATGATAAATTACTTGTTCACAGACTATGACGGCTTCATTTTACGAATTAGCACAGCTTTTTTTATTGATTAGTTAGTCCGAAGTAGGGAAAGGTTAGATTATATTGTGTTCTGTACACACTACTTAGGATACATGCGATTAATTCAACGTACCTCCATCATCTTTGTTAAACTCACTGTTTTGCATTTCTTTCTATTTGTCGTTATCTTCTCAACATAAGTTGAATGAGGAAGTACATTTGTGATGAGACACTTTTTAATTGTGTTGTGTGAACAGATTTCTCTGATTCAATCCATGGTCTAAGAACTAAGACCATTCAATAATTTTAATTTATTATAGAAGAAGTTTCTCCTTCTTTAGATTGAAAATTAGTGTCGAATTGTAGGTAGCATTCACCTTTCCGACGAGAAACATGAGTCTCAACTAGAAATATGTTTTGTCTTCTTCATCTATTCGATTCCACACGTAAATCATGGTTATTAATATGTATACAAAAACTTCACACCATGAGGATATGCAATTCCACATTATTTTTGTAAATCATACTGTGATAAAAAATAGACCCCCATCAACAAGTGATGGGACAAAGCGAATGATCAAACTAACAACGATAAAATTAAACTTGTAGCTGAGAGTATGATAAGTGCTTGACTAAATTTTTTAGTAGAACTAAATCTAAAACAGTTAAAAATTTCAATAAATTTGAGTAACATTATTTAATGAGGAACATTACCTGAAGAATGAAGAACTAAACAATACACTTCGGTCAGTATGACCACACATCTTTTTGTTAATTCAGTTTATGTGGAGATGGGTAGATAAAAGGCCGAATAAAGTAAACAATATGACATGCAATAGTAAAATTTTTTATTATTCCATTTGGTTCCGAGGAGAACATAGAGCTTTAACAACACATCTCCGCTTTGTTCTATTTGGTGCTTTACTCTTCACCTGCCCCCACGATAGTCCGTAATCTCTCACCTCATCCTTTCCAAATGATCTCCACCCTATCACCATATGACAACTTAGTCGTTGCTTATAACTGGGATTCCACTCCAGGGATAGCTCGCATTGTGCGAGATGTCATCTGACAGTCTCCTCAAACTCTGCCCGATCCATCTCCATTTTCTTCTATATATTTTTTGAGCAATCAACTCTCAGTTGGGTTGTTAGCAGCTTTTCTTGTCGGTAATTCATTCTACGCATTTAATCTTCAGTATGGAGCTAAGGCAGCTGTTGATAAAAGTCTATAACTTCTTGGAAAACTTTTCGTGAAGCACTGTGCAAGTTTGTGAGCCATATGGGAGGATTAACTTCACATCCACGTTGAAAATCCGAATTTCGCTCTTTATGGCGAGCGTAGAAGATTTCCAAACTTGTTTGAGTAAAATAGAAGCTGCCCCACCCTTCCGATTCTGGATTTGACATCGCCCTCGTTGTGCCTGGAGTTGAAACAATGCTTACTGCCTGGATAAGTTAAGGAAGTAACCATTGTCAAATCTCTCCGGTTAATAGTGATTGGTGCTGGTTGCTGTTGATGTGGCGGTTTGTTGGTTATCTTCATCACCATCGTCTTCCCTGCGTTCGCCTGGGTACTGTCTTTGATATCTGCCTCATCATCCAGTTTGTTGGTTTTTGCCAACAAGTCCTCGAGGTTTTGTGACATTATACGTATACGATCTGCGGAATCTTCTAGAGTCTTCTTATAAATTCGTTCAACGTATTCCTGTCTTCTCATCCCTACACACAGTCTGAAGCTCAATCCAGCCCACCACAATTAATAATATTACCAGTGACAGAAGTGGTCAGTCTTCTCATACTCTTGTGCTCACCTCAAATGCTTCGCTAAGTTATCCGTTGTGGATCACATGACACATAGCATTGTCATGTAGTCAGCTGTTGAATGAGGTTGATTAGGACTTAGGCATTGTACGCCGTAATGTTGAAGTAGTTTCCAAATTACTTCTCAGTCAATAGTAGACATAAGTGGAACTCAACGGAATTATCTTATGACAATAAGGTGTTATGTTAGCTAACTTGACAAGTGTTAATACATAACAAAATGAACTTATGTTATAAACTTAATTATAAATTCCCTTGATGTAGTTCCTTAAGAATTAAAAAAGGACATGTTACTGGTTATATAACAGTTGAATCTTGCAGTATAAATCCATCAATCGTGACACAGTGGAGATCACGGACCCAGCTGAAGGGGACACCACCAAGTGGTATAAAGTGCACACCTGTTGTTGAAGCCCTACAGCTCACTCGGAACACAGTGGAAATGTAATCACGATGAGCAAATGTATCCATCTAAGAACAGATAAGAATGTTTCATTTATCTGATGAATTTCTAAAAACATTCTGATAAATATCTGCACCTTCCATAAAATTACTGTTTGAAGTGACTAATGTAATCACTATTGTTTTAACCGTTTTTCATAGTAGAACATAGAACTTTAGTAGCACGTCTCAGTTGCACTCGATACCTTGCATTCATATACAGTCGGTTCTACAAATACCCACGCGCTTATATTCCTTCTTCCCATGACTGCTTCCATCTCACTCTCGGATCCTCAACTCATCTATTCCCATTCGTGTTCCCCTCGGGACACACTTAGGCTTATAAGTATAGTACAAGGACCAGAATCAATCATAAATTACTTTGAAGAATAACAAAGTGTCAGTGCCTTCATTATTTCAACAGAGTTAGATGACACATAATTCCATTGTTTTTGCTATAGAAGTGACTGATATTTCTCGTCAAAAATCATCAAAAAGTCTTCATACAATCTCCGTGATGTGTATGTGAATTGTGGTTTCTCCACTAAGATTGAGTAACTCATGAAGCGAAATTATTTTTGTAACACAACTATGTGCCAGAATATTTCCGCCCACATTCCTAACGTTGTATATTTTTCATCCATCTCTGCGCACGATACTAAAATGATTATCATAATTGAAGTAGTATATTACACAGATAGCTGATAGCTACTCATAAATCAATTTCAGCTAATACCATCACCAGATACAAAAACAAAAACTCAGAGACTGGTCCTGGCTTTTCCTTGTCAAGTGTCAATGTATAAGGTCACTGAGAATACCTGTGTGTTTTCTGTCCTCACACATTTAGAAACAGATTTCGGAACCTTTTGTCTGACTAAATCAAAACTTCAAAATTATACCTTTGGTGCAATTTGTTCTCGTTTTTCTCATAACCAATATTTGGGACTTAAACATTGACATAAATGACTGTCTACCAATTTTCGCTAGCAGACACCTCTCACCACTGTTAGTTACTCATCAGCTTATTCATCTCCTGTCATTATTATGCAGCCCATTTTGCCATTAAATCCAGGTGTTTATTTTCGTTTAAACTTGAACCTCCTCTGCAGTTGCTGAATGAGTATAACTTCTCAGTACTTATTAAGTTTGATGCATGCTGTCAATCTATATTATGCAAAATTTGAAGGCATTACCAAAATTGTTCTGTGAATCAAATTATTGATTTCGGTACGCTGCTGATTTGCAGCTGACTAAATAAATGATGATACCATGTACTTCTACACAAATTGCTGTTCTCAATTTATTTGAATTCGTGAAGGAGAATGAGCGGATGAGGTTTTATGCGTGCTGACCTCTCCTAAGATAGTATCTTAGTTATCCGATATAATGTCCTGAGGTCCACCTACCTGCAGCGTGTTCTGTTTCCACCGTCAAGTAGTCAGAGAATTTTCTGTCCTTAAAAGCACCCTTCCTGACTTTTTTACTCAGTACACTGAGCATTAAACTCAGCTTCTCCATGCGTTATTTGTCTTTGCACTGTATCGTCTTCCGCTGCATCATCACACTGAACAGTATTAGCTTCCAAGTGTCTGTGGAGAATCATCGCCTCTTCTGTGTTATCTGTTTTTCATCTGAGAGGGCTATGCTGATTTCACTCAACTTGACTTTCAGAGTGTTTCAGTGCACTTCGATGCAGGTTTCCTCAAAAATGTTGCCTACACTTTTCAACTTTCCTCTAATAACTGCAATTATTGTGACATTTGTAGATTTTCCTGAGTTATGAACCTGTTTCCAGCTTTTCGGAGGCTTTTAGCTTGATCATGAAAGTTTCTTGCACTAAATTTTGATCTGAGACCACATCTGCTCCTCCGCACGATTCTCTGTCTTGCAGACTTTATCTCTGAATTCAATTGACGTCTGTATGACTTCTGTTGCATCCATCAGTTGAAACGCATATCTTATGTTGACAGTTTCTCATAGAAAATAAGTGTAGAATAACTTAGAAAATTAGGTATCTTAATTCTTAAAACTTGGATTTAATAAGAGATAATAAGAAATACAATACTAAGAGCCTCAATACACACCTACTTCTCAACAGAATTCATTTGTAAATGAGGAACAAGATAACTGAAATAAAATATATAAAACAATAGGGTTAATAAACGTGATAGAAGCGTTTTGGATTAATGGCAAGCACCTAAGCTGTGGTGCAGTAAATAAAGTGAACATGCTCACACTTAGATAGAGGAGCAGGAAAGAGGAAGGAAGAAATATTTTCTTCTTAAAGTCGTTATGTATTTCTACGAACGACAGTTTGTAATCACATATTCTGTTTTATGTTGATCAATTAGCTAGTCCTTCAGTGCCGGATGAAAGAGGTGAGTCAGTAATAATGCATCACCGTTATTTCTATTGATGGCAAATATTACCAAAGTCACATTAGGCATTCATGTCTTCAAATGACAACAACTCTCAATTAAGCAGTAAAATCTCAGCAACCATAAAACATACTATATAGCTGAAAATGTACACTTTTATAACATAAAGAAAAGCCGTTCTGCTGAATGCTGACATCAATAATCAGCTGCATCACTATGTGAAGTAAATTGGACAAATGAACTACAGCAGATTCTTGTGTAAATGCAAACCGTAACAAGTAGACTTAAATGTATAACTCCTGTTTAGTGGTTGCTGTGAAATGATGCATTTCCCTGCATGACCTGTGATCTCGTGTAGTACAAAGCATATGAGTTCACCTTTCAATCACTAATCATAGTCGGGTTTGAGTTTTAAATTCGACTAAAAATGTTTTAGCGCATGTGTTTTGTTTCCAAAATTATCATCTATCATTGACTTCTTCGATTTGCTTCTTTTTTATTTCCATTTATAATTAAACGCATTCTTATCCCATTCGAATCATTGAAATAACTAAGAAATAAGTGAAGTTAGGAATTGGTCATTCTGAATCCCCAGCAATACTGTAGTACCATCTTGAATGATTAGCAGCTGCTAAATTACACACTGTACAGCCTATTGATAAATCTTTAGGAATATAATAGAGCATACGACCAGTCTGAATTTATCTTATGAATAAATCAGTCAGAATTATCGATGTAAACGATAAGGGGAATAAATGCAGACATCAAAACTTTCATTCATGTGGTACACGTTAAATGCATTTGAAAGTAAAGAATGCACTTCCCCGACATATTTGCCTTCCACGAGTGAAAGTCAAACGTGGTATTTTATTTAAAAATTAAGGTCCTCATGAAGGGGATGCTGAAATAAGTAAGTTTATTTCTATATATCATACTGCTTTTTCAAATTGACAAAATTACCAAGATGACCTAGAGACAACATCTACATTGACTGTATGTATAATTTATTGTATCGTTATGATGTTTCCACTGTATAACCTTTGTGAAATCGAAGATACCAAAGTTGACATTATTAAAGCAACGTGGAAAAATATTCATAATATGAGATCTGTGAAGACTAATGTGAATAATTTCGTAATCGAAATTAACATACAGCGTCAGAATAGGCATTTCATGTTGAAACTGTTCACCATCGTCAATTAATAACTCGTCACTCTGACAGAGTGATAATCTTGAATATTTTATCTGAGAAACACCAAAAGAGGAAGATTGAAGAAGAAGAAATAGCTTATGAAAACATAAACGTGTAGTCAACACGAGGATGAGCGTTTAACAAGAATTTTTTTCAGTAGCCTTGAATCTAAAACGATAGGGGAACTTCAACGAATCTGAACAGTGTTATCTAGTGATGGCCTCCTCATCTGAGGAATGAAAAACTGCCCAATCCATTACAATACATCCGACCACACATCTGCTAATAAATTCAAGCTATACAAAAAAAGAAAAACAAAAAGCCCAATGAAGTAAATCAAATAATAAGGTACCAAGAGTGACGAGGATAGCAACTGACACAAATTCCATTAATCTACTTGAAAAATGATTACCAAAGTGTGATTGGTGTTGTGTTATTATTATTGTTCCCAGACAAAGATGCTTAATTTTTATGAATAGCTATAGTTATATTTTAGTATGTCAATTAATGCAGGATAGGAAAATGTTAAAGTTTATTGTTTTCTGTACTTATCATTCGGCATGCATGTGATTTATTCAAAGTGCTCCCCCTATGTGTATTAATCCTACGTTTTGTGTATCTTATTCCATCTGCCGTTGTTTTCTGTATTCATATAAGTTGAATTACTAAGTACATTTCTCATGAGACACTTCAAAGTGTGTTGCTCAAACACATTTTCCTCATTAAATCCATCTTTTAAAAACTAAGATCTTTGAATGAATTCACCCCATTCTACAGAAATGTCTTCTTTCTGAATGACTCAAAATTTGTTTCAAAATATAGGCACCATTATACTTCCCGATGGGAAAGGTAAGCTTCATCTCAAAATATTTTTTCTCTTCTTCTTTTCAATGAAAATAACTGACACAACTCGTTGGACAATGTGGACGCCAGAAGAAGGGGATTTGACACTTATCATAGTTACTGGTATGTAAGCGAAATCTTGACAGAGTGGTATCATGTAATTCAGAGTTAAAAGTACGAAATCACAATGTCTTGACTTGAAGAACAATGGTAGGCAGACACATTGAGTAGGCAGGCAATGATAAATTCATAGTGCACATAATTTATGATGATTAAAAGAAGTGAAGAATATGACACCAAGTCAGTTAAGCCAGTAAATCCACATTTACAAGTACATACACAGAAGTTAGCGAACCTAGATAAATTTTCATGAATAAAAAACCATGAGTGAGGATTCTACATTTTACCTACTATCATAAACATGTGAATTTTAGTAACGCTATATTGATTAACTGAATTTGAACAAACCAAGAGAAAAGTATTTTTGCAGAACAGAGTCATTTTTTTCACGGTTTTTCTTCAACTGCTAACAACCTAAATAGGACATAAGTTATACTAAATGGAAATATATAGCATAATTTAAAAATTATTTCAACTCAGCAGGCATAACTGCAGAATCACGGACATAAAGAGAAAATAGTCAACAATCTAAAAACCAGAGTTCATTTATGCAACATATGATGAAAAGGTCGAGAAGAGCGAGTAGCAGTGAGATGATACGGCAATTTAAAATAAAATTATTATTATTATACCACCAGTATCATACTGTTATGAGAAAGCAACAAATGGAAAAACAAGAGTTTATGTGAGTAAATTATGGTAAGTTTTTAATGAGTGCCTGGGACTTCTTCACTGAATATTGTTGTGTCTGTTCGACAGTGGTCAAATTTACTATTATAGAATTGAACTCTAAAAGGTTATCGCTCCTTCGCTTCCAGAAATAACTTGCCGCGAGAATTAAAGAATCTAATGTGGTAGGTTGATTATAAATTTAATAAATGTGGCTTCACAATTCACAGACAAGGTTTTTAATATATACTATTATAATTAGATGTCATGCAGTTATCACTACATTCGTGTGCTCAACTCCTGACCAGGAATTACGCAGCCGTAATAGTGATAGTGCAAGACATGTATCAGATTGACTTGTAGATTATTTACTCCTTCCATCCGAAAGGTGATGTTAGACAAACTTGAAATTCAAAAAATATAATTGATTTGAAATTAACAGAATAAAAATAGGATCAAAGGGAATTTTGTCCTGAATTTCGCTTTCAGTAATAATTTCCATTCAGACGAAATACAAGGATGTATTCTGTATTGATATTGATGTATATTCATGAAATCAAGTGAATTGATTCATTTACTGTAGTGCTTCATGCATAAAACCCAAACAGATGAATCACACGATAAAAAGGCATTTATTCCAGCTAACCATGTAAGAATTAGATAAGGTAATGGGTAAGTTAAAACAGCTAAGCAGGGATTAACCGAAAAATGCGGAGAGTAGCACTTCATTGAAGAATCACTCCAGCTGTTGTACTGTGTTGCTAAGAGTCGAGCAATAAAACTGAAAGTTAGTTTCTCCAGCATGCAAATCACGATATTCATTTGTGTATTTCTCTCGTACTGACACGCTGAACTAAATCCTTCACTGTAGCTTTCGAAACTTTCCGCTGTGTTTTTTAGATTGCCAAAGAGAAATCCTCTGAAAACACAACCAAAATTCTTTTGCCAAGTGAACTGGTAATTAATCGAAACCAACATATTTTGACTTATTTTGGACATTAAATTCGTACTTTCTTCCAAAGTTGTTAATCCCACTTCTTGCTAAGCCAAAACTTTCCATTTTGAACACTGTTTTATTTTTTCATTGTCATTGCATGTTCAAATTATTCAGTGAATAATTAGAAATTTCATGGAGTTTACTATCATATGATTTTGTTTAACATAATATAATTTTAACTTTTATTTAATTGTCTTAATTGTTTTTGGTCGATCTCGCCTATTTTGCTAGCTTGCTAGTTTTTTAGCCTGTCTTAAGCCTGAGTAAATATGGAGAGTTGCGCGTGGGGCTAGCGAACCTACATCACTGAACTTATCAGACTGCCAGAGAAACACCTACGCACAGACATATATTAGAAATACAAAAAAAATCAAAGGACGACCTTAATCTTTGCTGGAATGAGAGAGGCGAAGTGACACAAAACACTGGGAAAGCCTTCAGGAAGCCAGTCAGCCAGCCGATGTGTCTTCTCTCTCTCTTAGTGGAAGCAAGAATAAGAATGGGGACCTGGAATGTCCGTACAGTATACGAAGTCGGGTGAAAAGGCTACCTATGTAGCCAATGAAATGTGAATAGATGGCTTAGGAGTGATGATAATCTTGGAGAGTAGATCAAATGGATGACGATTGTCAAAATTGTCAACTGCAGAGTGAGTAATCCACTCCGGTCTGGTCAACCAGACGACAACCATGAACACAGTGGGTGGCTATTATGATGTCACCAGTGGCAGCTAAATCCTTAATGCGGTGGAAATCAATTTCCTCATGCAGGATCATAACATCACGATTCAAATCAGAGAGCGGAAAGAAGGTCACAATTATCCGAAGCTATGCACACTGCTACAAACAACGCGGAACAAGAGAAGGAGCGAAATTCTAACAGACAATTACAAGCAGTAATGAACAACATCCCAATGATGATATCAAAATCCTCTTGGCCGATATAAATTCCAACAGAACTAGGAGCAGATAATACAGGAAGCGAACTCATCATGAATCGACAGACTCTGGCTCGGAGAAATGAATCAGAACGGAGAACTCTTCGCAGACCTCTGCGCTTTCAGTGATTCGGTGATTGGAGGCAGTGTGTAGAGATACAAAGATAAACACAAAGCGAAATGGCTTTTATCTGACGAACACACAACAGACCAGATAGATTTCATCTCAATACTGCTGAACGTGGTGGAGATGCAGCCTGTTGGATACAAAGTCGAGAATGGGATCAGATGTGGCCTCAGACCATCATCTACGTCAGGGAACCTTCAAGGCGAAGCTAAAATCCCTGAAAACAACTGGAGACAGGCCACTGTAATTCAAGTTCAGCATTGAGAACCTGAAAGAAAAAACTACAAGAGATGCCTTCACTACAGAAATCAGAGCAAAGACAGACACACTTCATGAGATCACTTGGGAAACCAGCGTGGGAGAACACTAGAACTAATTCTCCGAAGGTGATGTTCAAGGAAACATGTACAAATGCTCCACGGAGAAAGAAGAGACAAGACAATGAATGGCTCTCAACGTATGCTTCGAAGCTAATCGAGAAGGGGAGGATGGTGAAAAAGAAGATGACTCAATGCGAAGATAGACAACAGAAGGAGAAGCTAAGTTCAATGCGTACTGCTCAGAACAGAAGGGTACTAATGAAATAAATGAACAGTATATAACAGCATAACAGTATTTCCTTTCGTCCTAATTTTTAAGTTATTGTCTTTTTCATTGAAACAATCTTTGTTAATAGAGTTGGGCTTCAAAATAGGCAAAATAATTATATGCATACATGTTTGAAGATGTAATAAAGACGGCACATTTCTAAAGCTGACTAACTGTGATATGATGTTTAATGAAGCCTTACAAGTTTCATGATGTGGTATGATGAAATTAACTTTTTAAATTCATGATGTTAGGCGTTAACTGTGTCAGTATGGCACATATACCTTAGTTACATTGGAAACGGTCTCATTGCTATCACATTTACAATTTTGCTGTTCTAATAAGTGTCAACCATTGTTTGCTTCACTCTCTATTCTCTATTACGTTTAATGGCATCAGTACAAACTGTTTGCAATGAAATGTTAGGCATCCTCAAACAGAAAATGTATTTCGCAGAACATGTATGAACATGAATGCAAATTTATATCGAATCAGTGTGTTTATATGTCAGGTAGTGATTACACATGGAGAGTATTCCATTAAATGCTATTCCTTTGTGTAGTTCACAAAAACACTGAAGTTCTGATATACCCACGAACTTCAAAGCCAGACAGAAGTGGATTGAGCAACGTAATCTATTTGAGAAAGAAATCACAAGAAGAAATTTACTTGATTAATGATGCTGAACTCGCGTTGAGCACTATACTATTCATCTGTTTACTATTGACATCATACATGAATGAAGTGAACTTGTGACTGTAATACTGATAGTTCAATAACTACAAGTGCTACTATCTCTACACCAGAATGCTTCATGCATATGAATAATCCACCGACATAAAAACCTCCTGGATACTGTAATGCGGATCGAACTGCGGTAAATCCTAGTAATTAAAGATGAACAGAGGACTAGCACACATCAGTGTGATTAAACATTATGGAGTGATTTCATAATATAGACAAAAAAACTAGACAATAGGGATTCAACCGTTGCTACATATGTCCTATGTAACATCTCAAATCGATATAAAATATATTCATACACCTTTACGCTTAACATCACACGATCAAATCACTAGACTTGTTTAGCTTTACAGTTATTATATTCTACCAGGTATAGTGACCTTGCATAAGATATGTGTCTTGTCCATTCTATCGACCAAAACATCTGTACATCATTATTCGGTCATCTCTGTGTTGAGGTATAAGCGCCATTGCCTTAGACTATTTCTATAACAATGACGTAGAACTCAGGATAAAGTATTGAACTGTCATGCTTTATCTCGAGATATGTCTTCCTCTATATAATTAGCAACCACCTAACCAGTTTCAGAGTTTTTTCATTAGTATGTTTCTGTTCCGAGTTGATAATTGGGAGAAAACGGTTTGTATTCATTTAACGTGGAGTTTTCAACGAATATTTGCCATTCACAGCTCAAAGAACTCGTAAAAGATTCCTTGATTATCATTCAGTTCATCCACTTACGGTAAAACGAAGGCTAATACAAGGTCTTTCAGACAGAATACGTAGACTTACAACAACAACAAATGACTAGCGAAAAGAAATAAACGTCTTTTTCAAAATGTCACTCGATGACAACTACACAAAAGAATTTATCAGAGATACTATAAAAAAGAGAAAATAGACGATAAAACCAGAGGATGAAACGAAGGAGGAAGGCGAAAAAACAATTACAATACCATAAAAAATTATACACCAGAGTCGATTCGAAGAAATCTCAAGATATTAGGGTTCGCGCCATGTTAAAACGAACGAATCTAACTAAAAATAGAATAAATCAAATAAAATATTCAATAAAAATAATGTAATTTACAAACCTTATTCATGAACTTGGAATTCAAAGGTGATCAAGCTTCAGATATGCTTGAAATCCGACTCTCTGAAGCAATCAGTAAGAGTTTCTTTGCAGCAAAATTACAAATGACGTTCACCCGCATCAACTTGAGCTCCATCTCTGTAAAAGATAACTCACCCATCTGGACGCCCCCATTTGCATCTATCAGTTCACCTACTCTTGTGGAGCAAGATACATTAGCCGCAGCCAGAGGATGCTTTCCATACGGATACGAGGAAATATTCAGCATGGTTTTACAATGGTGAAAGGAAGTGTGTGCGGAGCTCTATTCCAGAACACCTGATTTACTCTTATCACGCTGCCAACCCTGATCATGATTTAAGATCATCTACCGAATCCATGCTAACTGCCGCGTTTTCTTCGTTTCAGACTTCTAGAGACAGCGGTGGACCCTACACCAAAATTTTCACTAACGCAGGATGTATATACAAGGAATGAGAGTGGAATGGTGACAGTAAACATACTCTACATGGGTGAAAGCAATTTACATGACATAATCCTAGACACCATTATTGTTTGAATTTGTCGAAAATGAACACAACAACTGAAGGCTGCGTTACATGTGGTCGATATGGTGCGCTATTCGCAGAAGTATAAAAATGGCTTGTAAAACGTTGGTTAGTTTGCCGACAACAATGTTTTCATTGATACAATAATCTGCAAGAGGCTCACCACAGCAGTTAGCATCCAGTTAAACATGCACAGAAGTGTTAGTGAATCAGCATAATCAACACACAGTGAAATGTTTGATTGATTTCGGTCAGGAACCAGAACGACTGCGAATCAATCCACACAAAATGTCGAACGGAAAATGCGGTGTCAGAATATTACCATAGAATGAGTCAGTGGGATTTTAGATGCAGCTGTCAGCACGTTTTCATTACTTATTAGAAATCATGATTTATTGGTGGTGCATAGTTATTGATTTGGATTTATCAGCATTATCAACATATGAATTAATATCCAGATGTGTACTACAGCTTGTTTGCCATGCGGATTCAGTTGATTCCATTTCGTATGGATTTTGATTATTCTACCATTTTGACATATTCCGCAAAGTACCGCCTGAGAGAGTTTACGTATGCTTTAAATGCATCATTTCGTTTACTCCTACCCCACTGATTATATACAACGGGAGCTGTGGACTTATATAATTCCTCACCACTGTGGATAGAGTATCACCATAACATTCATTTCAGAAAGAGGCATCTTTCCATGTGAAACGGTGGTAAGTTTCAACCTTATTTCCTTATACTTCATTTGTGTGTCTGTTTTGTTTCACTGTTTGTATCAGGCAGACACTATACTGACGACTCTTGTTTGTTTGGGGCTTTTGTCATGATCGCTGCATTTATCTGAAATTATAAATAGAGGCAAAAAAATCAGGTGTAGTCTCTAAGTTCATACTTTGAATGGGCCTATGACTTCTTAAGCTCCTACATGGGAAATGGCACTGGTATCGCTTGCAAACTCACTTAGTGTGTCATCAAGTACGTTTCAAAGGAGGCCAATGTGCTCACTAGTTGCATTTCCATAGGTGGTTTGTTTCATATTTATGCATATCTAATCAAGAAAAACTTTTGCCTAGTGGCTGTTTTACATTGTTCTACAGCCACTGTACCTTTAGTGTGTCTAAGGTTATATCCAATGTCCTGAAAAAACCGAGGACGATTAGTACAGGTATACACTATGTTAATAGAAGAGTAACATATTTAGCAACATTCTTCTTAACCATAGTGTTTCAAGTCCTAGGATTTCACACGTGGTGGAGTAGTTTGTGCCGTTTTCGGTTTCCAGTACTTTTAGTGTGAAGTAACTCTGTAAATAGATAATTTATTACTCGTTATCACCTGTCAGCTGGCGACAGACGTCGTCACCGACTTTAGTATTCATCCCACTTCCGTCCAAGTTAGAAGTGTAGATAAAAATTGAAGAGATTTTCGTCCTGATAGTGTTTATTGATAATTGTTTGTAGCGTTCAAAATTGCTTTCCTGTGAAATACAACCTGTGTTACCCCATGCACGTGCTACACTATTTCATGCCTTATTTATGTTGAAGCGATTATTAATGATAAAACATTTGACTTCTGCAAGGAATGAATATATGATTCAATTTCAAAAACAATCAAACCACTATTTGTAGAATATAATGCGAAGGCGAGATTTGTTGGATTCATCGGGTCCGACAGTTACCAATCAAGGAAAAAGTGTCATCTGTCTCCCCTTGCTAAAGTGTAAATTTCATAAATGCAGCAGGTCCAGATTACGAGACAATTCTCGTGCAGATGTTGTCTAACTAATCCTGAGCGATAATACCAATCGATTAATTGAACCACAAGTTGATTTACTCGTAAAATCCAAAACACACAGGATTTGTCTGGAAATAAGTACCATGCTACGCATAGATTAATGGAATATAGTATAGAAACCGCAAATAATGAGATGTCTGTGCCTGAGGGTTGTAGAATACATAGGCCGAAAATAAACACAGAAGAAAACTTCGTCAAAGATGATCCAGGTTAAGAATTAACAGTGTGTGACTGCCAGACAAAAATAAAGCCCGTACAGCAGATACTGTTTAACTATAAGAAGTTATTCACCATATATTATAGAGTTTAACTTCAAGAGAAAATAACACAACACATTGGCAGACTACTTACTAGAGACAAGTAGCATAAATTGGACCTAAGGAAAAAAATAAATGGCATCATAGGAATTAACCTATGTAAAGCTTCAGAATAATCATTCAATTGTGTAAATTTTTGACAGACTACTGTAAAGCAACGGCGTGACAAGGTGAAAACTGAAGTTTTGTTCTGTTTGTGAATAAACGAAACATGATATTCATGTATCATTTTTTTGCGTGAAGATTTGTTTGACAGTTTACAACTGTATACAAGACAAGTAGACTACATTTTCAGCATTCGCAACAACAGCTATGACTTTAATCAATGCAACAAATGTGCAATACTTGCCTTCCGGTAATAAAATCCACTCTGGAAATGGAAAACGAACCTGATGTTCTCTTTCTTCATGTGCAAGTAGCAAGAAAATCTGAGGGAACCATAATAAGGTCAGCCTGCTAGAAACCCACTTGGAACGGACAACTATGGAGTGTATACACTTGGTGAACTGTTGTACAAAAACGAAATTCAATTGAACTCCTTGCCACTAGAGTCTAATGCATTTGTAACCCTAACGCCATAGGAAAAGAACTAGATCTTTTGAATGAAACTTTCATCCAAAATGGATACCTGTCAAGATTCACTGGAAAGAATATCAAAACACAGAAGGACGAAACATTACTTCTCCCAAAAAGAAATTCCTATGAACCTTCATTTTGAAGGAAAGTTAACCAGCAGTATCCTTGAGAGAAGAATTTCATCATCTTCGAGAAGAATATTCCTCACAGAAACGCTAAGGTTAGTGTTCTTCAGTCATCCTTTGGACTGCAGAAGCGATATCTGGCACTGATCAAAAGCATTTTGTTTTGTATTAGGCAAAGAGATGCAGTTATCGTTTGAGAGCTAATGAAAGGACAGTACTTAAAGAACCACCTCAAGTCGACTGCTGTTTTGACCCACCTTGTCAGTGTTAATAGTTCACACACATCACCTCACCAGAGTTGGAAACGAAGAACACGATATTGACAGAGGAATACGACGCACATCAGTCAGTTAGGTAAAGTCCAATGGTCCATAAATTTCACCTGCTTACAGTTTGTCATCTACGTCAACTACCATTCATTGCTCCAGGTGAGTGTTCATCCTGACGCTCGAACCACTTGATGTTGCTGAGTGCCATTTCTATTCAGAACTCTTCGATGCCCATCCTGTGGTCAGTCAATCGCCAACAGTGAATTATGATCATAATTCGATAATGATCATTTATCATATGAATCAGTGTTTCATATCAGTAAAGAGTATAATTCTGATAATTTCTATTTGGCGTGATACAATTATTTATCACCAGTGTTTACGCGTGGAGTTATTTTCCAATCCATCTCAGGAGTTACTGTCTTTTATTAGTAAGTTATAAAGACGAGATCTGAAAGTGTACATTGGTTTCCATCTTAAAATGATTGATGACAGCATTTTCTTCACGCAGGAAAGCTTGTATGAATAAATAATGAGGTAGTCTGTTTAATTAATTAATGTCTCCTGCGTTAATTTTTATTGTCTTCGGCAGCCTTTGCAGCAGCCTCCTGGACAATTCTCACCTCGGCATCCACAACACCCTCCACGGCATTTAGGGCATCCACCAAGACAGCCTGGACAACCACTGTTTGCTGCTGCTGCTGTGCTGGTTCTGGAACTGGACCCGCAATAGCTGAAACCACAAAACAACAAAACACCACAATTAAATATTCATTCACTGATTAACTAATTCATTCATCCATCCATTCATTGATTCATTCATTGTTTCATCAATCAATTCACTAATTAATTATGTCATTTCTACTCATTGAATGTGTTATTTGTCTGTCTGTCTGTTGATTGTCTCCCCATCTACCTGCATTGTGTATAGCTTCTCGTATGTGAACTAGAGATCCTCACCATGATCACGATAACGGTGTTGATGATGAAGATGATGAGGGTCAGGAGAGAGTGGGGGTACGAGAAATATTTATAAGTACATTCATCGTTACCCGTCATAGGATCAGATATTTCATGAGAACATCAGTGTATTGACTACTGAAACTGAATTTAAATGACTTAACTGCCTCTTTGTACATTCAAAGTTTATATAATCACCAATTATGAATCTGCGGTAGTATTTTCTTTTTAGGGTGATAAATTCTTCTTTATGTTTAATTTTAATCGCAATTTGACATGACTGAAGTCGCTAACAATACGCACTGCCGCTTAATTGGAGAGACTACAATAATTCCTGCATAGATTATTTGAATGTTCTTGTTGAACATATTATAATCGTGATAGGGCTGGATGAAGACAGGAGAATAAATGGTTTGAGGAACACTTCAAAGACTGACTTCACCATAATCCTATCAGGCTTACATTTTCCAGCCTTCTCATAAGAATCGTATGGATGTGATGTATACTATTACCTAAAAGTAATATGCAACGAGTTCTCTTCTCGACTAACATTACTGAATAGTTGTCCCAGGTTTTCGATCATCCTTCACCTGATCTCATTTCGTCAATAAATCAGCACTAAAATGGATCCGAATCCTTGCACATAGGTTAAGGTAATGCTCTGAATGAGGTAGGTAATTCAAATAGTTCCTACCATAAGCTACTTGACCTACTTAGTTACGATTGATTACTAACATGCACTTTTTATTTGTTATTTATTGGATTAATTAATAAAAAATTTATTTTGTTATTGTGAATGATGCTAGCTATAAACAGATCGTAAGGAGACGACAAAGTCACATCATCTCGAAATGTCTACATTCTTAAAGCTCTATTTAGATTTGACAGCAGCTGTTATTCATGGGTGATTAGTTAGGATCCCAGCAGTTGAACGATCTAAAAGCCTAATCTGTAAGTGGAAGGTTCTTTATTAGAAATTGTTATGGGACTACCAGTTTCGAATACATCATAATGCAGTCAACATGAAACGATTCTGTTCAGTAGAATATGTCTAAAATTGCAACCGACAAATTAGCTGCAGAAGCAGTGAACAGAGATTATAAGAGAATATAGAGAAAACATGGGTCCTGAAGATGCCTGATTGCAAAAAATAAGCAAAAATTACTATCAACAGGAGAATTTTAAACGACATCATTTCCTTCACTTATTTGGGCAGCTCTGTTTTAGTTAAAGGTAGCGTGGATAGAAATGTAAATGCCAGGCAGGATTAGACAAGTAAGACAGACATTGACTTCTCTGCAATCTGGATGAAAATCTACTACAAATAACATGAGGAAATAGATTCGGATCTTCAACACCAATGTCAAGTCATGCAGTGTTTCTGAATGCTTCAGAGGCTTCACTAAAGGTTGGCAAAACATTTGCCGCGGGCTTCTGCAGACAATCGTCAACACATATCTTCACCCAATAGTAAAGTTCAGACAGCCGGTCATGAAGGAAAAGCGACAGGTTAAATGCAAACCAAACTATAGTATATCGGGCGACAAACAAGTGTAAATGACTAGGACAGGATAAGACACAGTTTGAGAAGACCAATGAGTGACAAAACGAACCAGACAATCCATCAAGTGGAAATCTAAACGACACGTGTGATGACATGGAAAAGACAGTGTGAAGAGGCAATGGAGCCTAAGGATACCGGACAACCGTGGATTCAGCTGAAAGGGATTACAGAGAACATACTGCTGAATCACAGTGTTCCAGTAGGGTCATGAGTGACCATTGTTAATAATTGTTACACAGTATTCTGTGAAGTCATAATAACCATTTATGATGAAGCTTTTATAACCGAAGTGATTGGGTTTTCAAATTGAGATAAGTTGAAAATAATAAATTTCATCAGTCAGAGAACCACTGAGAATCCCTAGTGTGCTAGGCGCCTGTTTTGACATAATATTCAAGGAGTGTGCAAAATGTCTCCTTTACAAATGACAGAGAGTTACACACTACTGAATTAGGGTGATAAAATGTTTCACAGGTTCTAGCTTCTAACAATTAGTGATAAAAACAATAAAGAATTTAAAATAATAATTAATCATAACTATTCATCTGTACGTGGAAATGATTATTCTTTGTTCTTTGATAAACGAATATATCTGAAAAAACGAAGTATTCACTGTGAAACTGTGTAGTTCAAAGTTTCTCATAGTTGTACTTTGGAGTGATTAAATTCAGGGAATAAAATAAAACAAAACAAACGAATAATTCCTGATTCTTACTAACTTCAATGAATTTCCAGTTTTGTTTCATCAAAATATTTATGTAGAATCATTACCATAATTTTAAATATCTTCACTTGAACAACTCAAAGTTCACTGTGAACAAACTATATAATAGAATTGGTTAGGTATTTAGTCTTTATTAAAAAGCACACTATGATTAACCTGAGTGTTGTATAGACGAATTCATTTAATGAGAACAGTGAGTAATTTTTTAATGTGTTGAATATATTTTAATATTAACAGTTTCATAATGAAGACTCCACTTTAAATGCAGTAGGGCGTTTTCAGCTTACTGACTGCAAGGTACTTACTTGATGCTCAATATCTTAAAGTACTGTAATAGTACTAGATGGCACACCATATGAAACAATATTGTTCCATCCAAAGAGTCCCATATTACTCCATGAGATTTTTCTTCCATTTCCTTGAAGAAATTCCAAGCAATTATTTGGAACCTTCTTGAAAATGTGTAAGAGTAGGTTATGATTCATGAAAGTAGCTGGATGGTTGAACCGATATGAAAGGCAGTAAATACAATAAATTCTGATGGATGGCAAAACCATTCTGAATAGTCTAGTGATTTTAGCAGGTCGCCGATTATGAAACAGCATAAACTATATTGCTTTTGTACCCATGAGTCCCTAGGGGGAAATAAGGCTTCAAAGCATGTCGCCATTTCATTCGCTGACTGAAGTCCTTTACACCTGACTTCGTGACTAATGAGAACCTCCTAACTTTTACTCAAACAACTTCTTACACGGCATAATCGGACCAACGCACAACTCATCGTTTCCGTTTAAGGTTCTACTCGAGGGATGGCCAGGCGTGCATGTCACTCAACAGTCTTATAAAGGTCTCTCCGACCCATCTTCACTTCCTTAAGGATATTTATTAGGCCAGTTGTTCTTGGTCTGTTTGCTGCACTGCTAGAGATACCTGTTGCTTTTTCTTGCTGCCCAGAAATCTGATGTTCAGTGCTCTGTGAGGTCAGTTATCAGTGATTATCTGCAGCAAACTGCTGGAAATGCAATTAGTGATATGCCACTCAAGTCTCTCAAGCACTGATTGGCTTTGGTGGATCTCTTTTTACTTATGCTGAGTGCAGTGGACTTCCATAGTAACTTCAGATTAGTCAATGTCTAAAGCACATATGTAAAATCATGAACACAAAAATAAATATACACTCATGTTTATATCGGAATTTTTCATATTTGTACACGCAAACATGCATGTAGGAATATATTATACCTGATTTCATATATATTAGGATGTACATGAAGTGTATATAGCTTTGGAAATATGAACGCGATTCAGTCTTGATCCCTTAGCATCAATGGCAGTCTGACAAGGCAATTCAGACTTTCATTCTCAAATTCTAAAACCGAGAATATACATTTCAGTGTGTTTTCTATTTGATAGATATACTAAGTATCTTTCACTCGTGTTCCATTAACTTTCGCATTATCCCTCTTCTTTTCCGAGAAAACAAATTTCTAATAAATAAACTATTCTGCGACATGAATCTGCTCATGATTTCAGCCACAGGGACATCGTTTATGTCCTGTTTGCTTCCGCATAAATGTGTGTAATAGGTAAGTGTGTGATCAGGATGAACGAAATGTGTCAAGAAAATGCAATATAGGCTTCAGATAAATTACGCTTTCTAGATTTCCCGTCCAGATTTTCAACATTCGCAACAATAGTTATGACTGTAATCAATTGCAACAAATGTATAACACTTGCCTCCGGTAATAAAATTCAATCTGGAAATGGAAAATGGACCTGAATTTCTCTTTCTTCATGTGCAAGTAACAAGTAAATCCGACGGAAGCATAATAAGGCCAGCTTACGGGAAACCCAACGGAAATCAACGGAGTTTATACAGTTCATTGCCTGCTGTACAAAAACGAAATTCATGAACAATTCCCATTTGAACATTAATAGCCAAAAGTTAAGTAGTTCAGCAAAGAGTCTCTTTTCGGCGAAATTTAATTGAATCCCTTGGCACCGAGGTCTAATGCATTTGTGATCCTGACACTCTAGAAGAAGAACTAGATCTTTCGAAAGAAACCTTCACCTCAAATGGATGCCTGTCAAGATTCACTGAAAAGAATCTCAAATCCCAAAGGAATGAAACATTACTTCTTTCGGAAAGAAATTTATATGAACCTTCAATTAAGGATAAACTTAACCAGCAATATTCTGGAGAGAAGAATTTCATCATCTATGAAAAGAATATTCATCACAGGAATTCTAAAGGAAGTGATCTCCAGTCATCAACTGGTCTGGGGAAGCAAAATCTGCAACTGATCAAAAACACTTTTTTTTGTAATAGGCAAATAGGTGCAGTTATCCCTTGACGGCTAGCAAATTACTGTAGTCAAAGAACTACCACAAGACGACTGCTATCGCGGCACACTTTGTCACTGACTGACTGACTGACTGACTGACATGGATAATTTGGAAATCACTTTGCATTCTGCAATTCTTAAATACAATAGCCAGCTAGCTAGCTGGCTAGCTCGATGTGTGAAAATTTTCTCAGCGATTGATCTACTCAGTCTGTAATGAAGTGATGGTGACAGTGAGTAGTGAGATGATGCTGAAGACAGTGAGGTTAAACGCAGTGCAATGCAGTGGTGTGCAGCATTCCGAGGACATTTGAATTGGGAGAAGAAAGAAATGCTGTTTATCTAGCCGCCACGCAGCCAGCCATATATTTTGCTGATAGTATAACAAGTATTTAATCGCAAATATCTCTTCGGTGATTTCATTTTCTTATCTGTGCTTTGCATGTTTATTTTTAAATTTTTATTATTTATTTTAATGTTTAGTTTGCCAATCAAATTTACATATGTTCGTGGTTATTTCTACTTAACATATGAAGATTGTTAATTGGAGTTACTTAATACAATATCGGTCAAGTTAACTGGGTGTTAATGAAATCGGGGTATTAAGAATTGTGATGAGTTTTCACAAACATTTGTGTAAACGATGGACGATATCCCGTATCTGACCAATTCCGTGTGCGCATATGAGTTCACCTGCCGCTGTGGAGGTAGGTACATCGGTTTTTCGACGCGCACCCTTTCCAGCATTGTTCAAGAGCATTATCCAGCATGATTGCGAAAAGGCAATATTGGTGCAGTAATGAGTGTAATAATTGAACACCTGGTTAACACTGATAATTCCATCTCAACAAACGCCTCCTTAAAAGTAATAGCTGAAGCTCTGGTCCTTCACATATAAAATCGGAGCTATGCATACAAAAGAGAAATACTCAACCACTTCTACTGTCATGGCAACTACTTTGTTGATTTTGATGACAGTAATTTGTTGGTTTGCCTGTTTCTCTACTTGCTTATAATTCTTGTATTCATTTAGAATTCTTACGTGATTTCGTATTCTCTACTTTGTTCCAATGTGTATCCTGAGTAAAACTCAAAAAACAAAATATTCACATTATTACATAACTTCCCCTTTAACAACTCTTTGTGAAAACTCATCACATTTGTTACTACCCTAATTGCATTAACATCCAATTATCTTGACCGAGTTTGTATTACGTAACTCCAATTAACAGTCTTCATATGTTAAGTAGAAATAACCACAACCAATTGTATTTTTGATTGACAAACTAAATGTTCACTTACATACAAAATAAAAAAATATTTATTGAGACTGTACAGGTAAGAAAATGAATTTACCGAAAAGATACTCTTCTCTGAACTACGTGTTTATTTTCACTATGTATAATTCCCGAGATTTACTTAAATCGTGTGAGATTTGATGACTGCAGTGTCATTTCACCTTTGATTGATCATAAGTACGCAAAACACAATCGAAGATCTATTAGGTAGTTTCAAAATTTAGGCATCAAGTTGGATGGATTTCTCACGCATTCCCCAAACTAAATGTAAGACCTCTACAACCACGTACATTTAGAAAATATTAGCACGACAGTTTATCTGCATTTTCGAGATGTCTCACAACTTACATCGATGAATAAATGTTCAAATGTAATACCAACAAACTGACGAATGTTTGAATAAATGCACTGAATGTAAACGAACACTGAAGTTAAAATAGAAATAGTGCTCCTGAGTAGTGACACTATTGGCACTGAAAGTAATCTCAAATAAATAAGAAGTATGTCGTTATAAAAGAATTAGCTCAATAAATGCTAAACTGAATTTTAGGTCGAAAATGGCGCTGTAGCCAGAAGATAAGGGGAGTTATTCATTAGGAATTTAGTTTCTAATGGATCGTCATGAAAACTATAGACACAGACAGTGTCGTTCTTTTCAAACGTCTTTTGTCGACTATTATGGCTGAAGCTGATCTGGTCTTTTTGATAAATTCTTAACTATTTAAGTGGTAAGTGGATCGGTTTATGTACCACAAATGAATAGTTTCTCATTATTATAATGGCGTTCATTAGAAAAGTACATCAGGTTTTCTTCAAAACTTAATCCTATTAGACATCATTTATATCCATTAAGTGCCTAGATAAAAGTGTGTTGTGAAATCCAGTACACATTCTGCTTGAAATTCTGTCTGAATACTTCTTAGGCAAATATCATATGAAAATGTTCAAATCACTGAGTAAAATACTATTTATTCAGTGAAGGAGTACAGTCCAGTGTTGTTTTAAATTCGTATTAGTGACGACATATGAATTTTCTAAACTCCATAGGTTATCCAGTTTATTCATACAACTCCATACATATGCTGAAATATGAACGGTGACAAATTATATTGTCAAGATTTCAACAGCCTTATTCCTTCGTCTGTACAAACATCAAGATATGCTGGTTATTAAAATTGTACGTTTCTTCCCAAAAGTTTTCATCACTGAACGACATTCACTAGAATCTACAGACTTGGCATTTTCTGAGAAACGTCGTATTTCAGTAGATATCCTGAAGAATTTGTAATTCTTAAGATTCATAATGTACTTTTCAAATCAATTTCACTCTTCATCGAAAACGAAATAAAAAATCCACAAATTTCAGAGTTTCTTAATAATGAGCTGTTTACATTATGCCTCCACTTATAGATCCACTCTCCAACATGTTCAGATTAATGACTCAATACTGTCAATGACTACTTTCTTTGAGAGTTGATTCTCACTTGGGAGGAAATTAATTCTTGCACATGGTCCATCTGAAACAGCATTACTTGAGTCAGTTAACACACATTCATCAGCTGCGTTCTTGAACTGTGAAAAGCGATTGCTCAGCTTGAAAAAATAAATTACGATTGTGATAAATCAGTATCAACAAGTGGAATCTTAGCTCAGAGAAAACGAATCCAAAAATTTAGGTCACCACTTGAGATTCTATCACCTGCCTGCGATTCACACTACTCACATCCAAAATTAGTTTTGCTGAATCACTTCTGAGGATTCTGAACATATCTTGTAAAATATTAGGGGTCTTGTGTGATATTTGTATGAGATTATTTCTTCACCTTCATTTTGTTTGTACCACAACAACTGAAGCTGCTTCCACATATCTTAACTTCCAGAAACTGAAACATACATGTCACTCTGTTCTATCACAAATTCGAATCAGTAAGTGACTATGCTATTGATTTTTGTTTAAATTATATTACAATTTTACTTATGAATGTGAATAAATGGAACAGATTTATACTTATGTCGAAGCTGTTTCGATGTTTTATTATTGGGCGTGGGATGTCAGAAGAGTGAATCTTCATTCATTGACAAATCCGAACGCGCATTATTCACGCTTACTAACCGCTTTTATAACAACAATTTTAATAAATTCGTTCTGAAAGGTTTCAAAAATGTATAGATGGATTTTATTTGTTTAACTCTAATAACCGTTCAATTAACTTACCGAAATTTTATAGTGAACAGTTTAGCTATGTAAAATAGAAAGAAGAGAGAGGAGTTTAGGGCATAGTGTGGTAGAGTGTATAGTAATTACTACATGACAAATCATTTGAAAAAGATGAGTGATTTTCATCTGCCTACTTATGTTTTATCAATATCTTACAAGTTCAAGCGGCATTCTCACAAAAATGAAGCGTTAGTCTAGATTAGATTACTTCACAATCGTTTGCCTTTTAGGCACTGACATCTCCGTATAATCCTTTTTTGTATTTTTCAAAATTCCTCTATATTTCGTTGATTTGAATCTACCAGAATATGGGATATCAGTGTAATGTTTCACGTCGAAACATAGAATTCAGTGTTAATGAGTCGTGATGGGTTTCAGTAGGTGTATCAAATCTCAACGAAGCAGTGAATCTTGTAGCTCTGTCACTGTCATTATCACTTGAGCAAGAACGTCTAATAGTAAAGTGCCAGTTAATAATCGAAGAAAAAACCATGGAAAGCATTCGTGTTAGTAGTGCACCAGTGCACGTATAAATGCTCAAAAATTAGTAAATGACGTCTAAATATGGACTTCATAGAGATGCATCTAAACGAATAGCATGTACAAATGAATCTGCCAAGGTTTAGCCGGGTAAAGACGTGTATCAGTGTCCGCAGTGATTACTAACGATTTACTGTGGTTGCATTCACTTCTAAGACTACTTTACTTCAAATGCCTTCACTCTGATGATGGACTGATGATCAACAAAAACACCATCGAAAATGATCCAACAGGATCATTCAGCTGTAACGACAAAAGACAAGAGTCAGGCGACAGATCGTTTATTTAGGAAATCAACACGCATTTACATTTATTTCATGTACATTATTATAGCTTATTCAAGCAGAAAAACACAGTCTTCTGATTGGATGTTTCTTACAGAAAGTTGACTTTGCATCTCTTTGTGACTGCTTCTGGAATATCAGATCATCTATATATTAACTTTATCTGCCTACGCCAAGTCTGCTGTGATTGGTTGTTGAATCAGTCTTGTTCATATTTTCTCACCACCAATATCTGAGACATACCCATTGACATAAAATGCTGTCTACCATTTTTGGCTAGCCTGCTCTCACCACAAACCTCTGGGATGAAATTTACTGAATCTCCTCGTAATCTCAAGGCCTTAGTCTTCTCCCGTTGGTAGTACGATGGGAGTCTTCCTAGTCCCTAGGAAGTAGGACGCAGTCGCATTTAATTGTTCTTAGATGGTTTCTTTAGGTCAGTTTTCTCCGTGATCAAACTTAAAAAAATTCTAATCCGTACAAATTCTCTCTCTAAAAGTAATCGGTTTATCTTCCTCACAGATAGGAGGCAACGGGAATCAAAAACTATCATTCGCTTGCCCACTGTGGTATGACCAGTTTAATTTGTAAAATGATAATAATAACCCCTAAGATAGACTGAAAGGTCTTTCAGTTTTTTTTAAAATTTGATCATAACGTTATAAATTATTCAAATTAATCCCACAGTGTTTAAGAAAAAATCTCAACACGATTTTTCTGAACGTTTCGCAGTGAAAGCCACATCCTATTCAGCAGATTTATTCAGGTTTAATTAATCATCAAAATATGTATTCAAAAGATTTCTAAACATAAGTTGAAGTCAGTTTAATTCAAAGTCAAATGTCTAGAATGCTTTGTACCAATAGAAATATGTAACAATTAAATTCCTTCATAAATTGTTTCGATCTACACAACTACTTGAATTCGCAAATACAAAGATGACCTACGTATTTATTGATCACATAGTGAATAGGTGAAAGGGAAAATCGAATTGTCAGGTAGACAGGTAGGCAGGCAGGCATGCGATTGTGCGAGCGGGCGAGCGAGCGAGCGAGCGATTCAGCCACCTGGCGAACAAGTCATCGATCTTCCAAACGAGTGAGCGGTCGATCGTTCGACTGACCACGTCAATCAACCCATTTCACATTATGCGTAATCATTGATTCTGCTGATTGATTACTTACTGATCAGCTGACTTCTTCGAGTGTGACCATGGGTTCGCTCGAAAGGTTAACTTCGAGTAGTATATAAAGCACGGTGTATGTGAGCAGGTAGGTAGGTAGCTTCAAGTTGAACAGTTCTTCACAGTAAACGACAATGCAGATGTTCACTGTATGTTAGAATACTCTTGTATAATATTGTATGCCTTCCTGATGGGCATTTCCATTTCAGCTCGTCTTAGTTGTGCTCGTTGCATCACTGGGATTGGAAATGGGAGGTAAGTCTTCCCCCTGCGTCTCCTACTACTCCAACTCCTGCTCCTCTTCCTACTCCACGTCATCATCAACATCATCATGACCATGATCATTCCGCGTTCACATTATAGAAGAGATAGACAATGCAGACAGACAAATAACACATTCACTCAGTAGAAATGATGTCAATACATGCTAGCTTAGTTGATGAAACAATGAATGAATGAGTGACTGAGTTGGTGAGAGAGTGAGTCAGTGGGTCAGTGAGTGAGAGAGTGAGTGAGTGAGTGAATGGGTGGGTGGGTGAATGTATGAAGCAAGTAATGGCTGAGTATTTAATTGTGGTGTTTTGTTATTTTTTTCTGATTTCAGTTATTGCAGGTCCAGTTCCAGAACCAGCAGCCGCAGCAAACAGTGGTTGTCCTGGCTGTCCTGGTGGATGCCCTAAATGCCGTGGAGGGTGTTGTGGATGCCGTGGATGCAGAGGTGGAAATTGTCCGGGAGGCTGCTGTAAGGGCTGTCGAAGACATTAAACACTAACGCAGCAGACACTAATATTAATTAATTAATTAATTAAACAGAACACCTCATTATTTATTCATACAAGCTTTCCTGCGTGAAGAAAATCCTGTCATCATTGAAGATCTGAAGACGCCGAACAATGTGTACTTTTAGATCTCGTCTATACAACTTTCTAATAATAAATACACTTGTATTATCCAAATCACACCTTTCAGACTTCTTCTTTTCCAGTCAATTGTCTGTCAATCAGCGAGGCTCTGATTCGCCCCTCTCTCCCCTCCCCTCCCCTACCATACCATACCATACCATACCATACCCTACCCTACCCTACCCTACCCTATCCTCCCGCTCACCTAAATCAGCATCGAACCATCTTGTGTAAATTCCTCTGTGTTTCAACCAGATACTTCGTTTCTTCATCGGTTGGTCATTTAGTCAGTGAGATAGTTCGTCAGGCTGTTGGCCAGTCGAGTAGGCGGCCAGTGAGCCAGTGTGTGTGAGTGTGTGTGAGAGAGAGAGAGACAGTAAGTGGCTGATTGAGTAAGGGAGGGAGGGAAAGAGGGAGTGAGTAAGCAAATGAGTAAGTGAGAGTGTCAGTGAGTGGGTCATGGAGGGAGTTGGTCAGCTAGGCAGTGAATGATCCGGCGTGTTGATTTCTGCTAGTTGAATTGAGGCATAAATCTCTGTTGAATGGAATTTAAAGCATACGAAAATATGATTCAGATATTCGGCCAAATAAACCAGCCTCCATCCATCCATCGAAAATCGTCAGTCGGCCATTCAGTAGTCAGGCAGGCGGCCAGGCAGTCAGTAAGCACGTTACCACGTATTAATCAAGTCAGTAAGAAAGCAATTGAGTAAGTCAGCCAGCAAGCAAGTGATTATGCAACTAACTACCTAATGAAATGTCCACATTTTTATTAGAACACTTATTTCACTGAGTAATGATTGTGTGAACTAGGTAGGTGCTTGTCCAGTTGAACACGTCTTCAGCGAGTGATGTTCACGTGAACACACTACTCACTAGCGCTTGTTTTGCTGCTCGTCTGTCTCTCTCTCTCTCTCTCCTCTGTGACTCTCCTCTTCGAATTCAGTTGAAAATGTCTAATTGTAGTTCTCTTAACTGATTAATCACCTGATTAATAATTAATTAGTTAACTAATTATCCAATTAACGCATAATACCAGACCTGCTGTCTGATTATTGTTCATATTGATATTTATAAATGAATGAATGAATGAAAATTGTGTTTACAGGATAGGTGTATTTCGATCTCCGCGAATTCCCCTTCTCTCGTGTGTGTGAATTTCGCTCACTATTCTCCTACCACACGACTATTTTCTACTACACACAATCTCTCTTCTTCCTCGTTTGTGTGTCTTGTCTTGTCATCCTGCGTATAAAACCAAGTGTGACTGGTACCCAATTCGGACGGATTCTACTAAACATCTACTAACTACAAAAGAGTAGGAAATATCCTGTTTATTTAAATCCCTTACGCTTATGCATATGTATAGAAGGAAAGATAGATAGATATATAATAATAAATGTACATGAACATATACATTAACATGTACATGAACATACACGTACACAGACACAGACATACTCAGATACATACACGCACGCAGACACATGCACACGCACATGCACGTAGACACACACATACACGTAAGAATATGTCCGCGAATAAATACATACCACGTAGATTCACATACAAGATGAACACACTGACACACTGAATTGTCTGCAGACTCACACCTTCCATGCAATCCAAACGAACCACATCTCATTTCTTCTCTCTATCTCTCACGTTGTCCATACCTGACATGCTGGTTCGCTCGCTCGCTCGCATTCTCGCTGTCGCTCAGACACACACTGACTGACACCCACAATGACACCAGCTAATCAACCGCCTTGTTGCTGTTTCACGTCAACAAACATGGGAAACACACATTAGATAGACACATGAACACGCACCCAGGCACGCATGCACGCACGCACCAGTTGAAGACAGCTAGATTTTCCAGAAGACGTCAGATCTTCTTCCGTCTGCTCTGCTCTGCTCACCTCTGTTCAGCTCCCCTCAGGTCAGCTTAGCTTAGCTTAGCTTAGCTCCACACCAATCAAGCGATACAAACAAGTCTCCTATTCTCACACAAACACATACATACATACATACATACATAAATACATATATACATACTACATGCATACATGCAGACACACTTACATACTACATACATACAAGGAAGCATGGACGACGCGTGAAATGCTCACAAACACCTAATCATGAATCACTTCGATCACCTTACCCCCAAACTACCTGACTAGCTGTTATATCAATCTGCTGAGCTGTTAATTTGTATAACGGTAATCAACTCGACCGGTACGCTAATACGCCTATTTGTCCGTTGTACCTTCCGATTCACTGAGCCACGAAAATATCAAAAGACAAAGGCTGGCCTGTGAATGAATGTAAAATACCGTACATTTATTACGAAAACTACACATGATATTCACACATTTTTAAGACAATAAAGTCGGCTGGCTGACAGTCGTGAGAAATGATTGATCGATGGCACAATAAGTGACAATATGCGTGAGAAAGGATGATATACTATTTCATGCGGGATCCTATCACTCACTCACTACCCACCTCACTCACTGCCTCCCTTCCTCCTCTCTCTCTGTCACACACACGCAGACACTCGAATTTCCGTCATGTCAACCTCACCTAGGCTGTCTGTCAGTCTGGCGACATACAATTTCTCTATTCTCCTAATTCAAATGTCATCGAAAGCAACCCACTCCACTGTCATCTTCATACTGTCGTGGTGTGATAGAGACAATCGGTGCCAACGGAATGTCATTCTCTCATCTTCCCACAGTTCAATTCGACATGTTATTAAGGTGAACACTCAACGTACTAGTAAATTCAGTGATTGGTCAACGAATATAAACTCTACATATATGTAAACAGGGGTGTGATCAATGAAAATATACCTTGGCTTCCGTGTCTTAACTTCTCCTGTTACAAAAACATCATGATTGAAGATAGTTGTAAGGACTATTAATATTAATTTTATAATTACTGCAATTTTTGTAAGTATAGTGGTGGTGGTGGTGGTGGCGGTGGTGTGCGATATTTGCTTTGCAAATACCAACCATCACATTCATTTTTCCCATGTGCCGCCATTGACTGAGCCAATCTATCTACGACGAATTGACTAGGTTTCGTAGAATGAATCCTGAATCTCACGACCTCGAATCGCTCGCTAGCTCGCTCGCTCACTCACTGAGTTGCTTACTTACTGTGGTGTGCCAGGCATTGATTAGCTAGCAGCAATACTATACTACATAAACATGACAAAACAAAACCATCCTTGTATAAATGCAGCTGCAGCACCAGCCTCTATCATGTTTCGATTTATTCATCCAGGAAGCATTTCACACATTACATCAATCAATCAATCAATCAATTCAACTGTTCTTCCTTCTACTCACTCATCATCTTCACACATTATCTTGTCAAATATTTCTCCACATCGATGTGAGTCTTCATTGTACATCTTCATTGCTTACAGGTTGACACATAACTACGATGAATTCAAGCGACAGAGAGAGAGAGAGAGAAAGAGAGAGAGACGGGGGAGAGAGATTTTGAAAGAGAGACAGAGAATAGGAAGGATGTGGTGAGTGTGTGAATAGTTTGTCGATGAATGTGAGATGTAGAGAGGAAGCGATAGAGCAGTCAATGTGTGTGTCTGTGTATGTGTGTGTGTGTGTCTGTGTGAATGTGAGATTGATTCACAGCTCTGGAATGCATCTGATTTATACTAGAATTATTAAGACTGTCTGATCCCAGATTTCGCTGAGAATTTTCACACAGCGAGCTAGCCAGCTAGCCAGCTATCTCACTCTGTCCACCGAATAACGCCGACTGAGCAAAGTTTACATTTAAGAATTGCAGAATGCAAAGTGCTTTCCAATTCATGCATGTCAGTCAACGAATCAATCAATCAATCAATCAACCAATTGATTGAAACTTTTCCAAAATGGGAATTAAGACACACGCATCAACTCACTAACTAAATGAATGAACAACGAGCTGACGAAGTAATCAACCAACGGACGGAGAGACGAACCGACCAAACGACCAACCAAACAACAAGATGCAATGACGGATTGAGTCGCAAATACAAAGATGACCTACGTATTTATTGATCACATAGTGAATAGGTGAAAGGGAAAATCGAATTTCCAGGTAGACAGGTAGGCAGGCAGGCATGCGATTGTGCGAGCGAGTGAGTGAGCGAGCGAGCGATTCAGCCACCTGGCGAACAAGTCATCGATCTTCCAAACGAGTGAGCGGTCGATCGTTCGACTGACCACGTCAATCAACCCATTTCACATTATGCGTAATCATTGATTCTGCTGATTGATTACTTACTGATCAGCTGACTTCTTCGAGTGTGACCATGGGTTCGCTCGAAAGGTTAACTTCGAGTAGTATATAAAGCACGGTGTATGTGAGTAGGTAGGTAGGTAGCTTCAAGTTGAACAGTTCTTCACAGTAAACGACAATGCAGATGTTCACTGTATGTTAGAATACTCTTGTATAATATTGTATGCCTTCCTGATGGGCATTTCCATTTCAGCTCGTCTTAGTTGTGCTCGTTGCATCACTGGGATTGGAAATGGGAGGTAAGTCTTCCCCTGCGTCTCCTACTACTCCAACTCCTGCTCCTGCTCCTGCTCCTCTTCCTACTCCACGTCATCATCAACATCATCATGACCATGATCACTCCGCGTTCACATTATAGAAGAGATAGACAATGCAGACAGACAAATAACACATTCACTCAGTAGAAATGATGTCAATACATGCTAGCTTAGTTGATGAAACAATGAATGAATGAGTGACTGAGTTGGTGAGAGAGTGAGTCAGTGGGTCAGTGAGTGAGAGAGTGAGTGAGTGAGTGAATGGGTGGGTGGGTGAATGTATGAAGCAAGTAATGGCTGAGTATTTAATTGTGGTGTTTTGTTATTTTTTTGTGATTTCAGTTATTGCAGGTCCAGTTCCAGAACCAGCAGCGGCGGCAGCAGCAAACAGTGGTTGTCCTGGCTGTCCTGGTGGATGCCCTAAATGCCGTGGAGGGTGTTGTGGATGCCGTGGATGCAGAGGTGGAAATTGTCCGGGAGGCTGCTGTAAAGGCTGTCGAAGACATTAAACACTAACGCAGCAGACACTAATTAATTAATTAATTAAACAGAACACCTCATTATTTATTCATACAAGCTTTCCTGCGTGAAGAAAATCCTGTCATCATTGAAGATCTGAAGACGCCGAACAATGTGTACTTTTAGATCTCGTCTATACAACTTTCTAATAATAAATACACTTGTATTATCCAAATCACACCTTTCAGACTTCTTCTTTTCCAGTCAATTGTCTGTCAATCAGCGAAGCTCTGATTCGCCCCTCTCTCCCCTCCCCTCCCCCCTACCTACCCTACCCTACCCTACCCTACCCTACCCTCCCGCTCACCTAAATCAGCATCGAACCATCTTGTGTAAATTCCTCTGTGTTTCAACCAGATACTTCGTTGCTTCATCGGTTGGTCATTTAGTCAGTGAGACAGTTCGTCAGGCTGTTGGCCAGTCGAGTAGGCGGCCAGTCAGCCAGTGTGTGTGAGTGAGTGTGAGAGAGAGAGAGACAGTAAGTGGCTGATTGAGTAAGGGAGGGAGGGAAAGAGGGAGTGAGTAAGCAAATGAGTAAGTGAGAGTGTCAGTGAGTGAGTCATTGAGGGAGTTGGTCAGCTAGGCAGTGAATGATGCGGCGTGTTGATTTCTGCCAGTTGAATTGAGGCATGAATCTCTGTTGAATGGAATTTAAAGCATACGAAAATATGATTCAGATATTCGGCCAAACAAACCAGCCTCCATCCATCCATCAAAATCGTCAGTCGGCCATTCAGTAGTCAGGCATGCGGCCAGGCAGTCAGTAAGCACGTTACCACGTATTAATCAAGTCAGTAAGAAAGCAATTGAGTAAGTCAGCCAGCAAGCAAGTGATTATGCAACTAACTACCTAATGAAATGTCCAGATTTTTAATAGAACACTTATTTCACTGAGTAATGATTGTGTGAACTAGGTAGGTGCTTGTCCAGTTGAACACGTCTTCAGCGAGTGATGTTCACGTGAACACAGTACTCACTAGGGCTTGTTTTGCTGCCCGTCTCTCTCTCTCTCTCTCTCTCCTCTGTGACTCTCCTCTTCGAATTCAGTTGAAAATGTCTAATTGTAGTTCTCTTAACTGATTAATCACCTGATTAATAATTAATTAGTTAACTAATTATTCAATTAACGCATTATTACCAGGCCTGATGTCTGATTATTATTAATATTAATATTTATAAATGAATGAATGAATGAAAATTGTATTTACAGGATAGGTGTATTTCGATCTCCGCGAATTCCCCTTCTCTCGTGTGTGTGAATTTCGCTCACTATTCTCCTACCACACGACTATTTTCTACTACACACAATCTCTCTTCTTCCTCGTGTGTGTCTTGTCTTGTCATCCTGCCTATAAAACCAAGTGCGACTAGTACCCAATTCGGACGGATTCTACTAAACATCTAATAACTACAAAAGAGTAGGAAATATCCTGTTTATTTAAATCCCTTACGCTTATGCATATGTATAGAAGGAAAGATAGATAGATATATAATAATAAATGTACATGAACATATACATTAACATGTACATGAACATACACGTACACAGACACAGACATACTCAGATACATACACGCACGCAGACACATGCACATGCACATGCACGTAGACACACACATACACGTAAGAATATGTCCGCGTATACATACATACCACGTAGATTCACATACAAGATGAACTCACTGACACACTGAATTCTCTGCAGACTCACACCTTCCATGCAATCCAAACGATCCACATCTCATTTCCTCTCTCTCTCTCACGTTGTCCATACCTGGAATGCTGGTTCGCTCGCCCGATCGCTCGCTTGCTCGCTGTCGCTCAGACACACACTGACTGACACCCACAATGACACCAGCTAATCAACCGCCTTGCTGTTGCTGTTTCACGTCAACAAACATGGGAAACACACATTAGATAGACACATGAACACGCACCCAGGCACGCATGCACGCACGCACCAGTTGAAGACAGCTAGATTTTCCAGAAGACGTCAGATCTTCTTCCGTCTGCTCTGCTCTGCTCACCTCTGTTCAGCTCCCCTCAGGTCAGCTTAGCTTAGCTTAGCTTAGCTCCACACCAATCAAGCGATACAAACAAGTCTCCTATTCTCACATACATACTACATACATACATACATACATACATACATACATACATACACACATACATACATAATGACGCATACATGCAGACACACTTACATACTACATACATACAAGGAAGCATGGACGACGCGTGAAATGCTCACAAACACCTAATCATGAATCACTTCGATCACCTTACCCCCAAACTACCTGACTAGCTGTTATATCAATCTGCTGAGCTGTTAATTTGTATAACGGTAATCAACTCGACCGGTACGCTAATACGCCTATTTGTCCGTTGTACCTTCCGATTCACTGAGCCACGAAAATATCAAAAGACAAAGGCTGGCCTGTGAATGAATGTAAAATACCGTACATTTATTACGAAAACTACACATGATATTCACACATTTTTAAGACAATAAAGTCGGCTGGCTGACAGTCGTGAGAAATGATTGATCGATGGCACAATAAGTGACAATATGCGTGAGAAAGGATGATATACTATTTCATGCGGGATCCTATCACTCACTGCCTCCCCTCCTCACTCTCTGCCTCCCTTCCTCCTCTCTCTCTCTCACACACACACAGACACTCGAATTTCCGTCATGTCAACCTCACCTAGGCTGTCTGTCAGTCTGGCGACATACAATTTCTCTATTCGCCTAATTCAAATGTCGTCGAAAGCAACCCACTCCACTGTCATCTTCATACTGTCGTGGTGTGATAGAGACAATCGGTGCCAACGGAATGTCATTCTCTCATCTTCCCACAGTTCAATTCGACATGTTATTAAGGTGAACACTCAACGTACTAGTAAATTCAGTGATTGGTCAACGAATATAAACTCTACATATATGTAAACAGGGGTGTGATCAATGAAAATATACCTTGGCTTCCGTGTCTTACCTTCTCCTGTTACAAAAACATCATGATTGAAGATAGTTGTAAGGACTATTAATATTAATTTTATAATTACTGCAATTTTTGTAAGTATAGTGGTGGTGGTGGTGGTGGCGGTGGTGTGCGATATTTGCTTTGCAAATACCAACCATCACATTCATTTTTCCCATGTGCCGCCATTGACTGAGCCAATCTATCTACGACGAATTGACTAGGTTTCGTAGAATGAATCCTGAATCTCACGACCTCGAATCGCTCGCTAGCTCGCTCGCTCACTCACTGAGTTGCTTACTTACTGTGGTGTGCCAGGCATTGATTAGCTAGCAGCAATACTATACTACATAAACATGACAAAACAAAACCATCCTTGTATAAATGCAGCTGCAACAGCACCAGCCTCTATCATGTTTCGATTTATTCATCCAGGAAGCATTTCACACATTACATCAATCAATCAATCAATCAATTCAACTGTTCTTCCTTCTACTCACTCATCATCTTCACACATTATCTTGTCAAATATTTCTCCACATCGATGTGAGTCTTCATTGTACATCTTCATTGCTTACAGGTTGACACATAACTACGATGAATTCAAGCGACAGAGAGAGAGAGAGAGAAAGAGAGAGAGACGGGGGAGAGAGATTTTGAAAGAGAGACAGAGAATAGGAAGGATGTGGTGAGTGTGTGAATAGTTTGTCGATGAATGTGAGATGTAGAGAGGAAGCGATAGAGCAGTCAATGTGTGTGTCTGTGTGTGTGTGTGTGTGTGTCTGTGTGAATGTGAGATTGATTCACAGCTCTGAAATGCATCTGATTTATACTAGAATTATTAAGACTGTCTGATCCCAGATTTCGCTGAGAATTTTCACACAGCGAGCTAGCCAGCTAGCCAGCTATCTCACTCTGTCCACCGAATAACGCCGACTGAGCAAAGTTTACATTTAAGAATTGCAGAATGCAAAGTGCTTTCCAATTCATGCATGTCAGTCAACGAATCAATCAATCAATCAATCAACCAATTGATTGAAACATTTCCAAAATGGGAATTAAGACACACGCATCAACTCACTAACTAAATGAATGAACAACGAGCTGACGAACTAATCAACCAACGGACGGAGAGACGAACCGACCAACCGACCAACCAAACAACAAGATGCAATGACGGATTGAGTCGCAAATACAAAGATGACCTACGTATTTATTGATCACATAGTGAATAGGTGAAAGGGAAAATCGAATTGCCAGGTAGACAGGTAGGCAGGCAGGCATGCGATTGTGCGAGCGGGCGAGCGAGCGAGCGAGCGATTCAGCCACCTGGCGAACAAGTCATCGATCTTCCAAACGAGTGAGCGGTCGATCGTTCGACTGACCACGTCAATCAACCCATTTCACATTATGCGTAATCATTGATTCTGCTGATTGATTACTTACTGATCAGCTGACTTCTTCGAGTGTGACCATGGGTTCGCTCGAAAGGTTAACTTCGAGTAGTATATAAAGCACGGTGTATGTGAGTAGGTAGGTAGGTAGCTTCAAGTTGAACAGTTCTTCACAGTAAACGACAATGCAGATGTTCACTGTATGTTAGAATACTCTTGTATAATATTGTATGCCTTCCTGATGGGCATTTCCATTTCAGCTCGTCTTAGTTGTGCTCGTTGCATCACTGGGATTGGAAATGGGAGGTAAGTCTTCCCCTGCGTCTCCTACTACTCCAACTCCTGCTCCTGCTCCTGCTCCTCTTCCTACTCCACGTCATCATCAACATCATCATGACCATGATCACTCCGCGTTCACATTATAGAAGAGATAGACAATGCAGACAGACAAATAACACATTCACTCAGTAGAAATGATGTCAATACATGCTAGCTTAGTTGATGAAACAATGAATGAATGAGTGACTGAGTTGGTGAGAGAGTGAGTCAGTGGGTCAGTGAGTGAGAGAGTGAGTGAGTGAATGGGTGGGTGGGTGAATGTATGAAGCAAGTAATGGCTGAGTATTTAATTGTGGTGTTTTGTTATTTTTTTGTGATTTCAGTTATTGCAGGTCCAGTTCCAGAACCGGCGGCAGCAGCAAACAGTGGTTGTCCTGGCTGTCCTGGTGGATGCCCTAAATGCCGTGGAGGGTGTTGTGGATGCCGTGGATGCAGAGGTGGAAATTGTCCGGGAGGCTGCTGTAAAGGCTGTCGAAGACATTAAACACTAACGCAGCAGACACTAATTAATTAATTAATTAAACAGAACACCTCATTATTTATTCATACAAGCTTTCCTGCGTGAAGAAAATCCTGTCATCATTGAAGATCTGAAGACGCCGAACAATGTGTACTTTTAGATCTCGTCTATACAACTTTCTAATAATAAATACACTTGTATTATCCAAATCACACCTTTCAGACTTCTTCTTTTCCAGTCAATTGTCTGTCAATCAGCGAAGCTCTGATTCGCCCCTCCTCCCCTCCCCTCCCCCCTACCCTACCCTACCCTACCCTACCCTACCCTCCCGCTCACCTAAATCAGCATCGAACCATCTTGTGTAAATTCCTCTGTGTTTCAACCAGATACTTCGTTGCTTCATCGGTTGGTCATTTAGTCAGTGAGACAGTTCGTCAGGCTGTTGGCCAGTCGAGTAGGCGGCCAGTCAGCCAGTGTGTGTGAGTGTGTGTGAGAGAGAGAGAGACAGTAAGTGGCTGATTGAGTAAGGGAGGGAGGGAAAGAGGGAGTGAGTAAGCAAATGAGTAAGTGAGAGTGTCAGTGAGTGAGTCATTGAGGGAGTTGGTCAGCTAGGCAGTGAATGATGCGGCGTGTTGATTTCTGCTAGTTAAGAATTGAGGCATAAATCTCTGTTGAATGGAATTTAAAGCATACGAAAATATGATTCAGATATTCGGCCAAATAAACCAGCCTCCATCCAAAATCGTCAGTCGGCCATTCAGTAGTCAGGCAGGCGGCCAGGCAGTCAGTAAGCACGTTACCACGTATTAATCAAGTCAGTAAGAAAGCAATTGAGTAAGTCAGCCAGCAAGCAAGTGATTATGCAACTAACTACCTAATGAAATGTCCAGATTTTTAATAGAACACTTATTTCACTGAGTAATGATTGTGTGAACTAGGTAGGTGCTTGTCCAGTTGAACACGTCTTCAGCGAGTGATGTTCACGTGAACACAGTACTCACTAGGGCTTGTTTTGCTGCCCGTCTCTCTCTCTCTCTCTCTCTCCTCTGTGACTCTCCTCTTCGAATTCAGTTGAAAATGTCTAATTGTAGTTCTCTTAACTGATTAATCACCTGATTAATAATTAATTAGTTAACTAATTATTCAATTAACGCATTAATACCAGACCTGCTGTCTGATTATTGTTCATATTGATATTTATAAATGAATGAATGAATGAAAATTGTGTTTACAGGATAGGTGTATTTCGATCTCCGCGAATTCCCCTTCTCTCGTGTGTGTGAATTTCGCTCACTATTCTCCTACCACACGACTATTTTCTACTACACACAATCTCTCTTCTTCCTCGTGTGTGTCTTGTCTTGTCATCCTGCGTATAAAACCAAGTGTGACTGGTACCCAATTCGGACGGATTCTACTAAACATCTACTAACTACAAAAGAGTAGGAAATATCCTGTTTATTTAAATCCCTTACGCTTATGCATATGTATAGAAGGAAAGATAGATAGATATATAATAATAAATGTACATGAACATATACATTAACATGTACATGAACATACACGTACACAGACACAGACATACTCAGATACATACACGCACGCAGACACATGCACACGCACATGCACGTAGACACACACATACACGTAAGAATATGTCCGCGAATAAATACATACACGTAGATTCACATACAAGATGAACACACTGACACACTGAATTGTCTGCAGACTCACACCTTCCATGCAATCCAAACGAACCACATCTCATTTCTTCTCTCTATCTCTCACGTTGTCCATACCTGACATGCTGGTTCGCTCGCCCGATCGCTCGCATTCTCGCTGTCGCTCAGACACACACTGACTGACACCCACAATGACACCAGCTAATCAACCGCCTTGCTGTTGCTGTTTCACGTCAACAAACATGGGAAACACACATTAGATAGACACATGAACACGCACCCAGGCACGCATGCACGCACGCACCAGTTGAAGACAGCTAGATTTTCCAGAAGACGTCAGATCTTCTTCCGTCTGCTCTGCTCTGCTCACCTCTGTTCAGCTCCCCTCAGGTCAGCTTAGCTTAGCTTAGCTTAGCTAAACACCAATCAAGCGATACAAACAAGTCTCCTATTCTCACGTACAAACTACATACATACACACATACATACAAACACACATACATACATACATACATACATACATGCATACATATACATATATACATACTACATGCATACATGCAGCACACTCACATACTACATACATACAAGGAAGCATGGACGACGCGTGAAATGCTCACAAACACCTAATCATGAATCACTTCGATCACCTTACCCCCAAACTACCTGACTAGCTGTTATATCAATCTGCTGAGCTGTTAATTTGTATAACGGTAATCAACTCGACCGGTACGCTAATACGCCTATTTGTCCGTTGTACCTTCCGATTCACTGAGCCACGAAAATATCAAAAGACAAAGGCTGGCCTGTGAATGAATGTAAAATACCGTACATTTATTACGAAAACTACACATGATATTCACACATTTTTAAGACAATAAAGTCGGCTGGCTGACAGTCGTGAGAAATGATTGATCGATGGCACAATAAGTGACAATATGCGTGAGAAAGGATGATATACTATTTCATGCGGGATCCTATCACTCACTCACTACCCACCTCACTCACTGCCTCCCTTCCTCCTCTCTCTCTGTCACACACACGCAGACACTCGAATTTCCGTCATGTCAACCTCACCTAGGCTGTCTGTCAGTCTGGCGACATACAATTTCTCTATTCTCCTAATTCAAATGTCATCGAAAGCAACCCACTCCACTGTCATCTTCATACTGTCGTGGTGTGATAGAGACAATCGGTGCCAACGGAATGTCATTCTCTCATCTTCCCACAGTTCAATTCGACATGTTATTAAGGTGAACACTCAACGTACTAGTAAATTCAGTGATTGGTCAACGAATATAAACTCTACATATATGTAAACAGGGGTCTGATCAATGAAAATATACCTTGGCTTCCGTGTCTTAACTTCTCCTGTTACAAAAACATCATGATTGAAGATAGTTGTAAGGACTATTAATATTAATCTTATAATTACTGCAATTTTTGTAAGTATAGTGGTGGTGGTGGTGGTGGCGGTGGTGTGCGATATTTGCTTTGCAAATACCAACCATCACATTCATTTTTCCCATGTGCCGCCATTGACTGAGCCAATCTATCTACGACGAATTGACTAGGTTTCGTAGAATGAATCCTGAATCTCACGACCTCGAATCGCTCGCTAGCTCGCTCGCTCACTCACTGAGTTGCTTACTTACTGTGGTGTGCCAGGCATTGATTAGCTAGCAGCAATACTATACTACATAAACATGACAAAACAAAACCATCCTTGTATAAATGCAGCTGCAGCACCAGCCTCTATCATGTTTCGATTTATTCATCCAGGAAGCATTTCACACATTACATCAATCAATCAATCAATCAATTCAACTGTTCTTCCTTCTACTCACTCATCATCTTCACACATTATCTTGTCAAATATTTCTCCACATCGATGTGAGTCTTCATTGTACATCTTCATTGCTTACAGGTTGACACATAACTACGATGAATTCGAGCGACATAGAGAGAGAGAGAGAAAGAGAGAGAGACGGGGGAGAGAGATTTTGAAAGAGAGACAGAGAATAGGAAGGATGTGGTGAGTGTGTGAATAGTTTGTCGATGAATGTGAGATGTAGAGAGGAAGCGATAGAGCAGTCAATGTGTGTGTATGTGTATGTGTGTGTGTCTGTCTGTGTGAATGTGAGATTGATTCACAGCTCTGAAATGCATCTGATTTATACTAGAATTATTAAGACTGTCTGATCCCAGATTTCGCTGAGAATTTTCACACAGCGAGCTAGCCAGCTAGCCAGCTATCTCACTCTGTCCACCGAATAACGCCGACTGAGCAAAGTTTACATTTAAGAATTGCAGAATGCAAAGTGCTTTCCAATTCATGCATGTCAGTCAACGAATCAATCAATCAACCAACCAACCAATTGATTGAAACATTTCCAAAATGGGAATTAAGACACACGCATCAACTCACTAACTAAATGAATGAACAACGAGCTGACGAACTAATCAACCAACGGACGGAGAGACGAACCGACCAACCGACCAACCAAACAACAAGATGCAATGACGGATTGAGTCGCAAATACAAAGATGACCTACGTATTTATTGATCACATAGTGAATAGGTGAAAGGGAAAATCGAATTGCCAGGTAGACAGGTAGGCAGGCAGGCATGCGATTGTGCGTGCGAGCGAGCGAGCGAGCGAGCGATTCAGCCACCTGGCGAACAAGTCATCGATCTTCCAAACGAGTGAGCGGTCGATCGTTCGACTGACCACGTCAATCAACCCATTTCACATTATGCGTAATCATTGATTCTGCTGATTGATTACTTACTGATCAGCTGACTTCTTCGAGTGTGACCATGGGTTCGCTCGAAAGGTTAACTTCGAGTAGTATATAAAGCACGGTGTATGTGAGCAGGTAGGTAGGTAGCTTCAAGTTGAACAGTTCTTCACAGTAAACGACAATGCAGATGTTCACTGTATGTTAGAATACTTGTCAATGGTGTTGAAGTTTGAACGATCAATTCTTAATTGTTCGCTTAATATCAACATCCCCAATTTTCGCGGAGGCATCAATACGACAGTCATCGTCTCATCGGTCGCTGTTCAGAAAGAAGAGTGAAACATCGTCAGAAGTAATACAATGATTTATTATTGTAATATTTGTTTTCAGACCTTAGTTCGCTTATTCTTTTTATATGTTGGTGTAACAATAAAGAAATATCAAACGGCAGATCGGTGTTTTGGTTTTTTCGTCCGTTATAACTAAGCGTTTCTGAAATCTTCGAAGAACAGCGTGGGCCCGAGCGTAGCGAGAGCTGGGCATTAACGGTTTATGAGACGTGATTGACAGTTTCTGACGAGGGAAACAGATCTGGCGGATTCAAACAGTTGGTGAAAGTTTGGATAGTCGCCGTTCATCTTTCCTGGTGCCGGTCAAGTCCTCTTTGAACAAGCAATATCTGGAACTTTTTGGAATTGGGTCAAGTTCAACAATGCCTGGGTCAAAGAAGGGACAGAGTGTCTTGGATGCAAACAGGAAAGTAAGTCATGGTGACTTGTCTGTTAATTGTAACGATGTGTCTGATGTTAAGCATGACATGGTTGATGTTACTGTTTCGCCGTTCAGGGATAATAGGAACATCAAACTCCCTAAATTTGAACCACGGTGTTTTGATGGAAACCCGGCTGATTATTTACAATTTGTAAAGGAGTTTGAGATCATGTTGAGTGGTTTTTTATTAAATGATGAATTGAAGTTAATGTATTTGATGAGATATTGCACTGGAGATGCTGCAAGAGCTATACAGTGCTGTAAGTTTATGAAGCCAAAAGAGGGCTACTACGAGGCTATGAGCATATTACGTCAAAGGTTTGGAAGACCTTCGATGATTGCAGGGAAATTATTCGAGGCTGTTAAGGGTAATGGTGGTCAATTACAGGATGACTCCCAGGCACTCACTGAGTTTTTAGATAATTTGCTAATTTACAAGAATGGAATGATTTCGATGAATCGCATGAGTGACCTCAACTCGAGTTTTATACTAGAAGTAATAGCAAGACGTCTACCTACTCGACTGCAAAGGAAGTGGGTGAAGATAAGCTCCCGTATGGAGGATGAGGGTATCGAGCCAAAGTTTGATGATATCCTGAAACTGGTAAAGATAGTGTCAATCAATCTATGAGCAAGTTCGCCAGTCTATTACATCTCACCCCTAGAATAGAGCAGTCTGAGATCAAAATGCAATCATTGATGACGAGTAGGCCTCAGAGAGGTGGATATCGAGAAGACTCCATGATGTCTAGTAATGCATATAGACCTAGTGAGTGTAACAGGTTTCGTAGTACATCCTCAACAGATAAGTTACAAGATGCAAGACAAACACGGTTTTGTTTTACACGTGTGCAAGAGGTGCATACAGAAGTGAACTGTGAACCGGTGAGCAAGTTCAGTGATAAGCTAAATGTAAACTCCAGGTCTGACTCCGAATTGTGTGACGATAACGGTTTGGTGAAGAAGTCTGTAGTTGCAACTGGTAAGCCGTTGTTGAATAGAGTGTCACAGAATAGAGTTACTGCTTCAGAGTGCAGTTCTGACTCCACAAGTTTACAAAGTATAACTAGTCAGAGTGAAGATATAAAACCTTTAATGATTTGTGAGGAGGAACCAAAATTGTCTACTTCTGTTATTAAAGAGTTTGAAAATGATGAAGTTGACGGTAAAGTGAATATTCGTGATAATGATCATGATACTTCACAGTTGTCTTTGGTTGATCATGATGAGATGAGGGATATGCCTACTACTGCTAAGTTAAATAAAGGTTCTGTACAACTACAACGTGAAGTAGAAATAAACGCAGATGCAGTTCCAGAAGGCATGCATACTTGTGAGACAGTCAGTGTAATTGATCAGCGTGTAGCCCACCTATCATCAGATGATAGTGCTAAACCCGAACTAGTAGTGAAAGACAGCAGTGGTGGTAATCTTGCAGTTGGACAACTATCTGAAAGCCGAAAAAGAACAGCTTCTGATCCACCGCTAAGTTCATCACCTTGTGTCACTCAGTCATCGTTGGTGTTTTCATCCACAATGAAACAGATGCCCATCAACTCAAGTATCTTCTGCAATGACTATGATAGTATTGGTGCGTTTGAAAAGACGAAAGATATTGCTCAGTTTAGTGAGAATAAGCCAAGTGTAAACGAGAGAGTAATTGTTAAATTGACTTGCATGAATAAAGGCATTTCTAGTTTCAAGTTACTAATTGAATGCTATTATCTTTGGTGTAAATTACTCTGTTTCTACACTTGGTTGATGAGATATGCCGTGTGTTTGTTCGTCATCTATATTCTACGATACAATGACATGGGCGTGTTGCCGTTCAGATTTGAGGATTTAGCTCATAGAAGGAAGTCAGCAAATGAACTCTGCGACGATTTTCCAACCTAGGGCGTCAACCTGAGAAGGGTTGTAGGCGTACTGCTGTAAGTCCTACAGTTCTTCAAAGGGTAGCGCATCAATGAGCAGTCCAATGTGCTTGGTGTGTGATTTTGTACATATGTTCATATTGTATATACTGAATTGATATCATCTGTCATCTAGCTGTTGGTAATTCTGTTTGTGTCCGGACGACTTCCACTTGGATCATCAACCTGAGAAGGAATGTAGGCGTACTGCTGTAAGTCCTACAGTTCTTCAAGGGTAGTTTGCCGTGCCAGAATCCACAACATTTGATGTGTTGATTGTACATATGTTTGTGTTAAATAATTGTGTGAGTTCCAATTGATGTAATTGTTGGTTAATCTTGTTTGTGTCCGGACATTCCACAAATTACAATCGTCAACCTGAGAAGGGTTGTAGGCGTACTGGTGTAAGTCCTGCAATTCTTCAAAGGAATTCCACCAAGACATGATCGGCGAGGTTGTTTGTACTATTTGTATATACGTGTGGTGTGTCATAGCAATTGGTGTATTTTGGATTCATTGTGTTTACTTGTTGTTTTCGTGTCTTGTTGTTATTGCGTAATTTTGTTAAAATTTTCGTCGTGATTACTTCTGAAGTTGTTTCGAGTCTTCTACATCCATGAATGAATTGATTGATGTTAAGGACAGCAGATGGGTCGTATACGCCGGGGAGGCTAGGCTATTGCTGAGAATGAAATGCACACGGAGATAATTGTTAGCTGCGGTCCGACACGCCGGGGAGAAAGAGTGTAAACGACTGAGGCTCGCATGCGTCACCGCTACTAGAACTGAGGCAGAATGAGTGACAAGCGATTTCAGTGGTAATTGGTAGTGAGTAGATAAGAGGATGTGCGTAGAGTATCATGAGTTGGTGCTATGGTCACGTTGCATTCTGCAAGAGTCATTCTAGTAAGTGGCGATTGTGTTGCAAGATGTCAAGAGGAGGTCTCTGTCTGGAGGCGCAGGTCGTCATTGATGTGTGAGATTGTGCTGTGGGTATGCTTGTGGTGTGTTGGCTTTTCTGTTTGTTTTCCATTTCAGCTCTGTCCGTGTGACCCAGGTTCTCGCAATGGCATCCAAGTCAACGTGCATTGGTCGTGAAGGAAAAAAGGGTTGGATCCCTTTTTTGCCGGGGAGTGTCAATGGAGTTGAAGATTGAACGATCAATTCTTGGTTGTTTGCTCAAAATCAACTTCCCCAATTTTCGCGGAGGCATCAATACGACAGTCATCGTCTCATCGGTCGCTGTTCAGAAAGAAGAGTGAAACATCGTCAGAAGTAATACAATGATTTATTATTGTAATATTTGTTTTCAGACCTTAGTTCGCTTATTCTTTTTATATGTTGGTGTAACAATAAAGAAATATCAAACGGCAGATCGGTGTTTTGGTTATTTCGTCCGTTATAACTAAGCGTTTCTAAAATCTTCGAAGAACAGCGTGGGCCCGAGCGTAGCGAGAGCTGGGCATTAACGGTTTATGAGACGTGAATGACAACACACTTGTATAATATTGTATGCCTTCCTGATGGGCATTTCCATTTCAGCTCGTCTTAGTTGTGCTCGTTGCATCACTGGGATTGGAAATGGGAGGTAAGTCTTCCCCCTGCGTCTCCTACTACTCCAACTCCTGCTCCTGCTCCTGCTCCTCTTCCTACTCCACGTCATCATCAACATCATCATGACCATGATCATTCCGCGTTCACATTATAGAAGAGATAGACAATGCAGACAGACAAATAACACATTCACTCAGTAGAAATGATGTCAATACATGCTAGCTTAGTTGATGAAACAATGAATGAATGAGTGACTGAGTTGGTGAGAGAGTGAGTCAGTGGGTCAGTGAGTGAGAGAGTGAGTGAGTGAATGGGTGGGTGGGTGAATGTATGAAGCAAGTAATGGCTGAGTATTTAATTGTGGTGTTTTGTTATTTTTTGATTTCAGTTATTGCAGGTCCAGTTCCAGAACCAGCAGCCGCAGCAAACAGTGGTTGTCCTGGCTGTCCTGGTGGATGCCCTAAATGCCGTGGAGGGTGTTGTGGATGCCGTGGATGCAGAGGTGGAAATTGTCCGGGAGGCTGCTGTAAGGGCTGTCGAAGACATTAATCACTAACGCAGCAGACACTAATTAATTAATTAAACAGAACACCTCATTATTTATTCATACAAGCTTTCCTGCGTGAAGAAAATCCTGTCATCATTGAAGATCTGAAGACGCCGAACAATGTGTACTTTTAGATCTCGTCTATACAACTTTCTAATAATAAATACACTTGTATTATCCAAATCACACCTTTCAGACTTCTTCTTTTCCAGTCAATTGTCTGTCAATCAGCGAGGCTCTGATTCGCCAGATAATCAACCGCCTTGTTGCTGTTTCACGTCAACAAACATGGGAAACACACATTAGATAGACACATGAACACGCACCCAGGCACGCATGCACGCACGCACCAGTTGAAGACAGCTAGATTTTCCAGAAGACGTCAGATCTTCTTCCGTCTGCTCTGCTCTGCTCACCTCTGTTCAGCTCCCCTCAGGTCAGCTTAGCTTAGCTTAGCTTAGCTCCACACCAATCAAGCGATACAAACAAGTCTCCTATTCTCACATACAAACTACATACTACATGCATACATGCAGACACACTTACATACTACATACATACAAGGAAGCATGGACGACGCGTGAAATGCTCACAAACACCTAATCATGAATCACTTCGATCACCTTACCCCCAAACTACCTGACTAGCTGTTATATCAATCTTCTGAGCTGTTAATTTGTATAACGGTAATCAACTCGACCGGTACGCTAATACGCCTATTTGTCCGTTGTACCTTCCGATTCACTGAGCCACGAAAATATCAAAAGACAAAGGCTGGCCTGTGAATGAATGTAAAATACCGTACATTTATTACGAAAACTACACATGATATTCACAGATTTTTAAGACAATAAAGTCGGCTGGCTGACAGTCGTGAGAAATGATTGATCGATGGCACAATAAGTGACAATATGCGTGAGAAAGGATGATATACTATTTCATGCGGGATCCTATCACTCACTCACTACCCACCTCACTCACTGCCTCCCTTCCTCCTCTCTCTCTGTCACCACACACACGCAGACACTCGAATTTCCGTCATGTCAACCTCACCTAGGCTGTCTGTCAGTCTGGCGACATACAATTTCTCTATTCTCCTAATTCAAATGTCATCGAAAGCAACCCACTCCACTGTCATCTTCATACTGTCGTGGTGTGATAGAGACAATCGGTGCCAACGGAATGTCATTCTCTCATCTTCCCACAGTTCAATTCGACATGTTATTAAGGTGAACACTCAACGTACTAGTAAATTCAGTGATTGGTCAACGAATATAAACTCTACATATATGTAAACAGGGGTCTGATCAATGAAAATATACCTTGGCTTCCGTGTCTTAACTTCTCCTGTTACAAAAACATCATGATTGAAGATAGTTGTAAGGACTATTAATATTAATCTTATAATTACTGCAATTTTTGTAAGTATAGTGGTGGTGGTGGTGGTGGCGGTGGTGTGCGATATTTGCTTTGCAAATACCAACCATCACATTCATTTTTCCCATGTGCCGCCATTGACTGAGCCAATCTATCTACGACGAATTGACTAGGTTTCGTAGAATGAATCCTGAATCTCACGACCTCGAATCGCTCGCTAGCTCGCTCGCTCACTCACTGAGTTGCTTACTTACTGTGGTGTGCCAGGCATTGATTAGCTAGCAGCAATACTATACTACATAAACATGACAAAACAAAACCATCCTCCTTGTATAAATGCAGCTGCAGCACCAGCCTCTATCATGTTTCGATTTATTCATCCAGGAAGCATTTCACACATTACATCAATCAATCAATCAATCAATTCAACTGTTCTTCCTTCTACTCACTCATCATCTTCACACATTATCTTGTCAAATATTTCTCCACATCGATGTGAGTCTTCATTGTACATCTTCATTGCTTACAGGTTGACACATAACTACGATGAATTCGAGCGACAGAGAGAGAGAGAGAGAAAGAGAGAGAGACGGGGGAGAGAGATTTTGAAAGAGAGACAGAGAATAGGAAGGATGTGGTGAGTGTGTGAATAGTTTGTCGATGAATGTGAGATGTAGAGAGGAAGCGATAGAGCAGTCAATGTGTGTGTATGTGTGTGTGTGTGTCTGTGTGAATGTTAGATTGATTCGGAATTTAGCTGGGTAATTCTGCAACTCAGATTCTTGCAATACGAGGCGAAATATTTATGATTATTAATCAATTCGGTTTGCGCTTTCAAATCTTGCCCATTGGTTTCCTCTTTTAATTAGCTTCCATTTGCTCGGAATTCCCTGAATATTGTATTTCCATCGACCAATTCTTCGACGCCTTCTGCCTACCTTCACACTGATATCGATTGAAATCTACTAAGTTCCAAGGCAAATGTCGTCTTCTGTTTGAAGTTTATTACATATTTTGCATACACTTTGTCAGAGTGTACAACACACATGTGAAAGAGCGATGAAGGTTGAAAGTAGTAATTTTTCAATCTGTATGTTACCAAGTTATCTGCTCTGATATGCAGCATTTTTATGTTGCGCACTCAAGAATCACATTTAAAAGATTCTGATAACTCCTTCACCTGTCAACTCAAATTATAACAACACTAGTAAAGAATAGTATAGTATACATAATATATTGAAAATTTTCTTCTTGTAGATACAGAAAGTAAGTCCATGTATTGAAATATTGATGAATATGTAGACATATAGCTTATTTCGTTTTACTCATTACTGAAATGCCAACTTCGGTTTTCTTCTAAACGATCAATCATATTTGTAACCAGTATTCACCATCAGGTACATTGTTTCAGCACTATGGTGAATAAACTCTGAGGAGATATTCAGGTGACACTACAAGTCAGACTCCAATGTGCAAAAGCAATTAGAGTGGATAAGTAAATTGTTTGGTGGATGGAATGTGAATAGAAAATGAAAGTTTGTGTGTAGTAGTAGAGCTGGTTGTCATTGACTGTGTAAATGTTCTCCTGAAGCCGTCGTCCACTCTAGACGGCGATCTAGCAAACTACCCGAAGTTAAGTGAGGATGTCGCCAAAGTATGTTGTACATTTCAAGCGTCTTATCAGAAAGTAGATTAGGAGGAACTAGATTGGTATTGAAGTAGCAGTTTGAATTCTTCCTTCACTAATCTTTATTACATTTTCTTCCGTTTAACCTCATACTACTCGTAACTTGTAAGTAGTGCACTTTCTTGATATAGTGGAAGACGTGATACTGCATAACATCAAGACAGAGCATTGGGTGCAGACACAGTCTATAGGCTCTTTCCATTTACTTGATCCCAGTTTCACCCCATGGTTCAAGAAATTTCCTCACTCATCTTTGTTCCGTGTTATTTCTTTTTTTCTCACCATATATCAATCTCACCTCTGTATGCCATAAGATTTAACCGAACAAAGACGCACTTTTAAAAGTACTTTAACTTCCTGCCAACTATTAACCTAATGGCTGTGGTACACAGTGCTAACATTTATTTTTCCATGTTCAAAATAATAATGATATATACGAATAGTGCCACATTTTGATATTCCTACTAGCTGTCAATTTGTAACACACAAAATGAAACGTGTTTGATAGTGTCTATTTTAATCCATATTTAAGTATTACTGTACTGCTGGGAAAATGAATTTATTGTGGGGATCATTTTATTCGTTGAAATCCGTGTTTTATTTTTAGTGAAGGGCTGTTGATTTATCCTTCTTAGTTTGAAAATTAGTATGAAATTTAACTGTATTTTCTCCACCTGTGAATGTTTGTGTTAATAAAACAATGAAGTCTATCTTAAATGTATGTGGATGTGTTATTTGGAGTCTCTTTTTTTCAACAGCAGTACACCTTCAAGTGTTATTATTCAAACACTAATCCCCCTCATTTATATACGTCTGCATTTATGAAGATGTTGCGTGCAAGTGAGGTCTGTACAAGAAAGATTAACACCTCCTAATCAAGTGACTTTATTAAGATCACTTTTACTAGGTTTCATGGAATATTTCTGTGGAGGTGATAAGCCCCAAATCTTACCAGTATTCAAAAATTCTCGTCTCTGAACTGGTGGAAGAAATTTTTAGGTAAAACATGCAAAGTATTAGTGAGTGGTCCTATGCGGCACTACAAAATATCTTAAATACATTGGCGACAAAATCCTAAATTACACATTGATGAAAGAATCATTCTGTAAAATTGAAAATGCTCCCTTGTTGATATTACCAGAATTTTGATATTTACAAAAAGGAGGAATTAAAACGTATGGATGAACGGTAACGTCTCTTCTTTGAAATGACGATCGACAATATATTGGAAGGCGTAGTTTATCTGTAACGTGTAATGTATCGGCGCAACACATTTCGGACATTCTGATACACAGTTTTTAAAGAAGACAAGAAGGCATGAATAATTACAATACAGGTCAGATTGTTTACAGGTCAAGGTCACAAGTATTTTATTAGGGAGATGCAAAAGGTGTGAGTGAGGAAGAGAAAAAGAGAAAAGAGAAATAAAAGGCAAAGAAAGGGTTGAAAATATTATGAAGTAAATTGGTCTTCGGTTCTAGCTTGGATTACCATGGCAGGTTTAAGGTGATGACAAATAGCTTTTGGACACCTAAGACAGGTTTAAGTCTTTTCATGGTTAAGGCTTCAATGAATTTAAGTATGTAGACCCAACCTTGCTTTATATTATTATATTATTTGTGTTCGTCTTCTTTTTTTACTCAGTATTTTTATTTGCATTTTTTTTGGTTATTTCTGTTTCCTTTTTTTTTTGGTTTTTATTATATTTTTTTTTTATAATACTCCTTTTAAATGTACGATGAAATTAGATGCAATATTGTAGATATGTGCTGAAAATTCCACACTGTACCACAAGTACTGTTTCTGGAATAAAGCGAAATTGTTATGTTATGTTATGTTTATATATCGGCCTAAAGGCATTGTTGAAATCAACCTTGCGACCCGCCTCTATAATATGCTTCGCTATAGATGATGTTGTGACCTTGACCTGTACACAATCTGACGTGTATTGTAATTATTCCTGCCTTCTTGCCTTCTATAAAAACTGTGTATTACATGTATGTGTGTTATCAGAATGTCCGAAATGTGTTGCGCCAATACATTACACGTTTCAGATATATTACGCATTCTTATTGTGTTGTCGAAATTCATAAAAGGAACTAATTGCTTTGAATATATTGGAAGCAATAATTTCGTCTCACACTTTGATGCATGTCCATGACACTGTAAAACACATACTTGTTCAAGTAAAACAGGATTTCATTGGAGCAGGGATATTGTCGCTATGAATGAGAATTAACCACAGGAAACCTATTTGAAGTGCTTATGAAGTATTCATAGTCTATCATAGAATCCGAACTCTTACTAATTTTTGCAGTCGGATGAGTAATCATTTCAAGAAATGAAAAGCCCCGAAATGCATGTGATGATGACTGAGAGGTTGGTTAATCCAAGTTTCAGATTTTTATTTTGTTTATCTACAAACTGGAAAATAGTGAAGTATCACTTTGTACGTCGGTGGCATAGCGGTTAGGACGCACGCTGGCCATGAACATGGTGCGGGGTTCGATCACCAGCCGGCCCTGTCCTTTACCTCACTCAACCAGTAGTAAAGCTGGTGAAGAGGAAAGGTTGAGCATGAGGCTAGCAACCCCATTCTGCAAAAATAAACACTGCTAAAGAAACTTTAAACCTCTAGCCTGACGCTCTGTGTTCCACTGGGAACGTGAAGGAAAAAAAAGAAGTATCATTTTCATGTATTTTTGTGGTAGGTGGGATTACTAATGTCTGTACTCATGTTAGATTTATAAATATTCTTGAGAAACATTTCTGTGAAATGAGATACTCATAAATTACATACATAATTGTATTTTCATACTCATCTCGTTCTAGTATGTGAAAGTTAGTAAAGCGAATCGTGTAAAATATTGGACAAAATTGATATAGAGTGAATGATATTGAGGAAAATCGAGAGTATGTCGTCTTGCGATGCAACGCTATAAGCCTGACTAACAAATAATACCTTCATTGCAAAATATCACAATCATGATAAATTCGAACGACTGCTGAGAATAGTGGAGATGACAGTTGTGAGAGTTCAGTGGATTCAGCTAGAACAGGTGATGATCGAGGTGGCATGTCTCGTCGATGCTGTCAGCTTGAATTGATGTTGTTTGGAGTGTGGGTTGTGATGATTTGTTTGTCGAGCGTATGTGATGTCTCTCCGTGGAACTTTCATATTTTCTGTGAGTGAAGTGTAGAGTTAACATCCTCTCGGAAACGGGAGGCCTTTCTTGTGTGGCGAGTGATCATCAGAAATTCACACTTTCCAGGCATTCTTAGAACATTTCCTGTCATTTTATGGCATTTTGTATAACTCCCCCTTGTGAAACATTCAAACATTATATGGAATTACCTGTAACCGATTCATCGCTGTTACGAATGAGTGTTCAATTTCAGCATGAATTATTTCTGAAATATATCGTCACACATCTTAATATAAGTTGTTTTATACTATCCGTCAGATTGAATTATTCATTATTTTTGAAATATCTGAATATCCCCGCACCTCAATCTGCACTGAGTCCTACTCCCCTACTACTGTCAATTTTTTTCAATTTTATAGGAGCACGAGACGGTACGGTTTCATATTTATTTCTTATACCTATATGGATTTTTCCTTTGTTTTCTCTGTTTAAATTGAGTATACGTTATTTGGTTTTCAAGTTCTCATATATCAGAAAATCTTGTTTGCAAATGTTTCAGTGTTCAAATCACTTCATTTTCGGTTGGAATAGTTTTGAGAATAATTGCACAACATTCCAGTACAATGACAACTTTTCGTGTTTGATGAAATATGAGGAGATTTCGGTTGGATGGCGATGTCACATGACAGTAAACCTCTGTGACTTTGTCCAGTTGTCCACTATTCCTTACCTATGTCAATTCATGAGACAGCTAGACGTTTGGCTACTATCACTGGCGAGTTTTGGGTGGGACAAACTTCTCTACCCCAGGGGTCATCAATTATCATGATAATTTAATCCTCCTATAAACGATGCAGCATAAGGTGATATTCTGTGAAAAATCAAATCCCTGCAAAGAACATATGAATATTATTCTGGTGACCACTAGGGTCTTGCTGTATAAAGGTACGCAATTACGCGTGTTCAAGTAGGAAGTGTGGAGAGTGGGGTGGAGGAGGTCCAATGCGAGTTAAAAGTACACACCGAAGATGTCGGCTAGTTCTCGTGTAATATCGTCAACTGACATAAAAAATGTATGTGAAATTCATCCAAGCAAAACTGCATCAAACGCATTTGAACAACGACATGAAAAATGAAAAATTTGCGTTACAAAATAAGAGGACACACAGAAATGAAGCCACTACAATAAAAACAAAATGAAGAGAAGACGACAAATTTGCTAAAATTGGATAGTTGAGGTAATGAAAAGAAAATAAAGAAACAAACAAAAATCAAATACACGAAATATCAAAAGAAAATATTTTCCCAGAAAGAGAAAAATTCCTCGAACCCAAAAATTATCAAGAACTATCAGAGAACGATCTTCATTTACACTTACTCGCATTCATGAACCGACGAAGTATATCCGAGTATGTATCTTCACCTCATGATTATCCGTGTTTTCATTAGAATCTGATTTACCACATAAATCTTAGTTGGGTACAGGTTATTTAATTTGTTATATAACATTCTCAGGAACGGTGTAAACACGACCAAATATAATTTCGAATAATACGGGTAAAACAACGTCATTTGAATTTGTATAAATGTACCACAATACAGGTAAAAGTAAGTGAAATCATGACAATATTCATTACCAATATTGAGAAATTACCACAAAACCTATACCAAACTACATGTCGCCAGAACCAGAAGGAAAAAACCATGAAACTGAAGTGAGAATAGGCCTACAAGCATAGCAATCGTATAGGCCCCACACACAAATACTCATTTCATTGCGAGAAAACATAATCAGGATCAATTCAAACGACTGTTGAGCTTAGTGGAAATGACAGTTGTGAGAGTTCAGTGGATTCAGCTAGAACGGGTGATGATCGAGGTGAAATGTCTCGTCGATGCTCTCAGCTTCAATTGATGTTGTTCGGAGTGTGGGTTGTGATGATTTGCTTGTCGAGCGTGTGTGACGTCCCTCCGTGGAACTGTCACATCTTCTGTGAGTGAAGTGTAGAGTTAACATCCTCTCGGACAAGGAAAGCCTTTCTTGTGTGGCGAGTGATTATCAGGAATTCACACTTTCCAGGCCTTCTTAGAATATTTCCTATGTCATTTTTAGACAGTTGCCACTACTCTCCCATGTGACACATATAAAGAATTTTCGACTCCTCTCACTTAAACTATTTATTTAGGTATTTTGTCAGAATCGAATTTAATCTTACATTTCTCTGTTGCTTTAATTTAGATGTGTTTTACAATGAATCTTTTGATTTGAGAGTTCGTGAAATCATTGATAGAATAAATCATTCCCTACATCATTTTGTCATAACTTATCCTCTCTTTTTTATGAAAACGTTTTCTTGAATTTTTCTCCTTATTCGAATTTTCGCAGCTCTCGTAAATGGTATGCTCACCTTCCTCATGAGAGCTTTTCTCTTTTATACATTATTATATTCTAAATCGATTAAGAGAATATTGACTTATTCATTACGAATAATTCCTGTTAACCCTGCAAGAATTATTCATGATATATTTTGAACAACATTTTTTTATTTCAGAGGAACAGCGTACTTAGTGTGATTCAATAGAGAGATGATGCATTTACGTACAGACAGCGAAAAATTGTTGAAACGATAATTAATAAGAAATATCACTGTCGTATCTCCATCTACATGCATGCGCTTTTATGAGCTCATGGAATCTCTCTAATTTTGTGTCTCCAACTTTTGTAATGCTATCTCAATCTTAATATGGAGTAGCACATAAAATATGGTAGATTTCGATTGTTACCTTTTTTATCTACAACGATTAGCGATTGTGATACCTCGCAAATAAGTAAATTCACACTAAGTTTATTATAAGAAAAATCACATTCGTATTCATATATCACGTTGAAGAATCTGGTGAGTTAAATTTAAATTTAACACATGAGAAAATATCTGAAATCATTTGATCACATGGATTAATCCATTCCTATCCAGTATCAAAGTGTAAATGATATGTAAGTGAAGTGAGATTACTTCCATTATGGTAAATTTTGTTTTGATAAAGTCTCACAGTGTTATACAGTAATGTTTACTGATGACGTTTCGAGCACAATTTATTGCTCATAATCATATCAAGGTAATCACACGACTTCCTAAATTTACCCATAATGGAATTACACTCTACCACAGTGCACCAGTTTTATTCTTATATCAACGAAGTGAGATTACGTTTTGTCCCAATTCCACGTTATTAACCTCACGCACAGATAATCCCTTCATTGCAAGCAAACATAATCATGATCAATTCAAATGACTGTTGAGCTTAATGGAAGTGACAGTTGTGATAGTTCAGTGGATTCTGCACGGATGTGGGTGATCAAGGTGAAATGTCTCGTCGGTGCTGTCAGCTTGAATTGATGTTGTTCGGAGTGTGGGTTGTGATGATTTGCTTGTCGAGTGTGTGTGATGTCTCTCCGTGGAACTGTCATATCTTCTGTGAGTGAAGTGTAGGGTTAACATCCTCTCGGACAAGGATGGGCTATCTTGTGTGGCGAGTGATTATCAGGAATTCACACTTTCCAGGCCTTCTTAGAATAATTCTGTGTCATTTGATGGCACTTTGTATGACTCTACAACGTGACACATATAAACAATATTCGACTCCTCACTCCAAGATCAGTCAAACAGCTAATTGATCAGAGTTGAATTCATCTTTCACATTTTGCTGTGCATTTAGGAAAGATATCGTAAATATTTAAATTATTAGCAGAGAGCTCTTTCAGGAATATCATTAATAATTCTAAATGCACATTTAGTCTTTACCAAGGTGATTCATCTGTTCTATTTGAATGATAATAAAAATTTTTTCAATTCGTTTTATGGTAGGCTGGTCAAAGCGTACGTTTTCAGGCTTATATTTATATTCACATCGGGAAGATTTAAGGAAATTCATATAATATCTCGAATTATTTATTTTCCTTTGTTTCGAATATTTTCGAAATATTGTAATGCGAAATGTGATGATATTTTCAATCGAAAATTTTAATCTGCTAGTGGAGTCCCTGGATTCATATTATCTTCCAGAAAACATATTTTCCCACCAACTGGAAACCGTTTGTAAAACCAATATTTACTTCGAATTTTCATTGAAGGTGATCCATCTACACCATATCGCCCTGACGAGCCAATGAAGTCCCTCCGAATATGTCTCTTCAACTTATGATTATCCTGTTTTCACATCATTCTGAATCACCACATAATTCTTAGTAGGTTGCAGATGATGTATTTGGTGACACAAGATTGTGTGCATATGTGATACCTGAATAATGACTAAATTAGTACATATGGAATAATGGAGAGAATAGTGGATTCTTTTGTTTTGTGGTGTAAACCAAATGGATATTTAAATCTGAAAGAAACAGATATTCCTCTGTGAAATTACAATATATATCGAATAAAATCTTTGTCACAATTGATATAGCATAAATAATATTGAGACAAATTGAGACTACGTTTTTTCGCAATGACACGCTATAAGTCTCACGCACAGATAATCCCTTCATTGCAATCAAACATAATCATGATCAATTCAAATGACTGTTGAGTATAGTGGAAATGACAGTTGTGAGAGTTCAGTGGATTCTGCTAGAACGGGTGATGATCGAGGTGGCATGTCTCGTCGATGCTGTCAGCTTGAATTGATGTTGTTTGGAGTGTGGGTTGTGATGATTTGCTTGTCGAGCGTGTGTGACGTCCCTCCGTGGAAATGTCACATCTTCTGTGAGTGAAGTGTAGAGTTAACATCCTCTCGAACAAGGAAGGCCTTTCTTGTGTGGCGAGGGATTATCAGGAATTCACACTTTCCAGGCCTTCTTAGAATAATTCTGTGTCATTTGATTTCTAACTTCCAAACTTTTCACTTGGGTCGTTTATTGAGAGGAATGTTTATCGCGATATTTTTCTGTTTATATTTTATTTGTGTATATGTTCCTCATATATCATGAAAGGGTGTTTCTCTGGTTACTTTTTTATTTTTTATTATTTTTCCATGGTTATATTTTGGTTTTCTGCTTCTCTCAAAATTTTGTGAGACTTCAATTTTTATACTAGATCAAAGGTGGCGTACGTTTTCTAACTCTTTTTTTGAAATATCTGTTATAATTTTATATTCCTTTGATCTACTTTTTGTATGATTTCTTCTCTCGCTTTCATTTATTTTGTGAATGTACAGACTGGACTTATGTTGGCTTTGTATGAACATATATTTTTCACATTCCCTGGGTATTAATTTTCATGCAGCTTTGTGTCAATGGACCTTGACGCGCTTTTCGGTTAATACGTTGCATTTACCTATTTACATAAATCTCTTGTTTCTGTGGTACTTCTTGCCAAGAAGTTGTGAAATATATTGTTATTATTTGCCTTTCGAACACTGTATCTGTGAATCTAATCGTGTTGATCGATTATACCTATAACTATCTGCTTACCATTTTGTGACTGTTTAACAATAACTGATAACTATTATTGTATACATTGATGGATTTACACGTCCAATTTGGCTCAAGTCCGTGAGTCTATGATTTTAGTACCATCTTTTTTAACCGTATCTCACCGTGATACTATTGCTAAGGTTTTTCTATTGTTGTTGTCGCTTGCTGCCCTTCCTGTTGTGAATTATTTTCTTTTTGCTGGTTTTGTTCCGATTGCTTTATTCCTTGTTTTCCAGGTTTTAAGGGGAGCTACTCACGAGGTCGCTTCTCTGGAAACTGTATTTTAATTTAACAACCCGTCTGGCTCGCCAATCTACCCTGTAAACTAATTTGCTACAGAAACTTCAGCCAGTTGAATCTCTTTGCTCCAAAAGAAAAAGTCTGTGTGGGGACATGGAACGTCCGCACCATGTACGAGTTTGGCAAAGCTGCCCAGATCTCAAACGAGGTGAAAAGATACGGAATTCAAGTATAGGGAAAATGCGAAAGCAGGTAGAATGGGAATGGACTCACCAAATTGTTAACGGGTGAGTCAGTGATCTGCTCCGGTCACCCAGAAGATAACCACACGCACACCGAGGACGTGGCTATCATAATGTAACCAACGGAAACGAAGGCCCTGATTTAATGGTAGGCGATCTTGTCCAGGAAATGACCACCAGATTCAACTCCAAAGGAAGGAAAGTGTCAATTATACAAAGTTATGCACCCACAAACAACACAGACCTCGAAAATAAAGAATTCTGCAGACAACAACGGACAATGCTCCAGCTGGTGACATTAAAATACTTATGGGAAACATGAACGCCAAACTGGGACCAGACAACACAGGAAGGGAACTCATCATGGGTAGAGGAGCTCTCGGAGAAATGAATGAAAATGGAGAACTCTTCGCAGACTTCTGCGCCTTCAACGAACTAGTGATTGGTGGCAGTGCATACAAGCACAAAGATATCCACAAGGCTACATGGGTGTCACCAGATGGGCGAACCAAAAACCAAATTGAATTCATCTCAATGCTGCTCAAGGAAGTTGAGGAGCAGCCTACTTGACACAAAAGTAAGAAGAGGAGCAGACGTTGGCTCAGACCCCTATCTCGTACAAGGGACAATCCAAATCAAATTAAAAGCTTTCAGGGAAACAGGAGCTGCAGACAGACCACAAGCCAAGTTCAACACTCAAAAGCTGAAGGACCAGGCTACAAAGGACATCTTCATTGCAAACATAAGGGAAAAAGCCGAGATACAAATCAACACCAGCGTAAAGGTCAGCGTCGAAAAGCACTGGAACAACTTGAAAACGGTGTGCAGTGGCTCACTACGGACACTTGGAAACTAATAGAAGAGAGAAGGACAGTGAAACAAAAGATTATCCAGTGCACTGACGAGCAGCAAAAACAGGAGTTGAATGCAAGCTACAATACAGTGAACAAAAGAGTAAAGAAGAGTGCCAGGGAAGACAAAAGAAAATATTATGAAGCCATGCAAAGTGAAGCAGAACCAGCAACAATGCAGGCAAAGGAGACCTCGCCACACTCTACCAAACAACTAGGCACCTATCGGGCAAACGTTTGACACAGATTAAGCCAATAAAGGACGACAATGGAAAGTCAATCACCAAAGACGTGGAACAGAGGAAGCACTGGGCTGAACACTTCAAAACACTTCTAAATCGTCCGCCACCTACAACACGCCCAACAATACCAATGACGGAGGCAGAACTACCGGTGATCATCAACCCCCCCGACGAAATCAGAAGTCCTGAATGCAACCAACATGCTAGAAGCCGGAAAAGCAGCAGGACCAGATGGAATCCAAGCAGAAGCATTGAAAATGGACCCAGAGACAACAGAGGAATTGATGACACCACTACTGGAGAAGGTGTGGAAAGAGGGCAAAGTACCTGAGGATTTGAAGAAAGGATACTTATTCAAACTACCAAAGGAAAGAGACTTAGGTTAATGCAAAACTGACGCGGAATTATGCTCCTGTCCATTTTAAGCAAAATACTAAGCCGCATCATCCTGGGAAGAGTCAAAACAAGCCCTAGATGAAAAACTTCGACTAATACAAGGTGGATTCAGGAGAAACAAGTCATGTATTGATCAAATCGCCACTCTACGGATCATCATTGAACAAAGCTTGGAATGGCAGTCAATCCTCTATCTCAACTTCATCGACTTTGAAAAGGCCTTCGACAGCGTCGATCGAGAGGTCATTTGGCAACTACTTCGCTACTACGGGGTCCCATCGACAATTATACATCTCATCCAACAGTTATACGACAATGCTGCATGCAGAGTAATCCACAACGGGAAACTTACGGAATCCTTCGAAGTGAGGACGGGAGTGAGACAAGGCTGCCTACTATCACCGATGATCTTCCTGATTGCAGTAGATTGGATAATGCGACAGAAAGCGGCGAACAGGGGCAAAACTGGCATAAAATGGACCTTAGCCAAAACCTTGGAGGATCTGGACTTCGCCGATAATATATGTCTGATTTATCACGAAGTGAAAGATACGCGAGTGAAAAGCAACAAGTTGGAGATAGAAGGAGCATCAAAGATAGGACCTCAGTTGAATATAGACAAAACAGAGGTGATGAAGATTCCTGGTCAACACCGACAGCAACAACAACAGACAACAATCAGCACAAATGGGAGGAACCTGAAAGAATCCACCTCCTTCACCTACCTACCTGTGAAGCATCGTTTCAACTACAGACGGACGGAACTGACGAGGATATCAAAGCAGCGAGGATCGAAAATGCATGACAAGCTTTCATTGCTCTCAAATCTGTGTAGGAGTCAACAGCACTCAGCATGAAAAATAAGATCCGGATTTTCAACTTCAGTATGAAGTCAGTGCTACTCACCTCAAACGAACTACAGACCTTCATTAACAGCTGTCTTCGCTCAGCAGTCAAGATCAGTCAGAAAAGATCAGCAATAGGGATCTCTGCCAATGAGTGAACCAACCAGGAACCGATTGTGAAACAAATAGTTAAGAAGAAATGGAGATGGATCGGCCATACTCTGAGGAAACCATCAAGTGACATCACTAGACAAGCCATCGCTCGAGTGGAACCCGAAAGGGAAGCGGTGTGTTGGTCGTCCAAGGGTGTCTTGGAGGTCATGTGAAAAGGAGATGAAAGCGTGTGGGCAGACTTGGAGCGAAGTGAAAACGTTGGCGGAAAACCGAACGCAATGGAGAGGCGCGGCTGAAGTCCTATGTTCCTCTAGGAATTAAAGGAAATAATACTAATAATGATTTATATCAATGCATTTTCACTGTGACAGCAAAACTTTGTTGAACTGACAATCACACTGAACTGTCACTGGAGGATCTCCATCTACACGAACTAGCCATTATGAGTCCATGAAATATCTATCAATATGTATCTTCACATTATCTTCAGTTTAATTTGTAATGTCTCATAGAATGTTAAACTTTATCTATTTATCCTTTTGTCTTATATAATTACACGAACGTATTAATGCACTATTTCGTCGAATTAGATGGTCTTTATTTTTTGTATATATATATATATATATATATATATAAATGTTTTCGCGTACTTAGATACTGGTAAGTAAATTTCTTTTTTTTATTCTCTATCTATAATTATAAACTATTTGCTTTGAATTTCTTACCGTTTATCTTTTTCATCATTTTGAATTGATTGCACTTACTTGGGTGATATTTTTGTTTAATATGTAATGAGATTTTCAAATCAGCATATGCAGTTGTGAAACCAACGGCCAATGCATGCTTTTATGTAATGAGATAGGCGAATTCAATTTCCTAATAAAGTTACAGCTAACAATGACATAGTGCTGTAAATAATCCAACAGATCTCCAGACACCACAGTGAACCTTTGTGCACGTTAAATTTACTTGATAACGAATCCGCTTCTGACTAAATACCTAACTAAATAGTTTTGGAGAGACGAGTCGAATATTGTTTACATGTGCCATCTGAGACATTGGTGCTAAGAGTCATCAAATGACACAGGAAATCTTCTAAGAATGCCTGAAAAGTGTGAATTCCTGATAATCCCTCGCCACACAAGAAAGACCTTCCTTGTTCGAGAGGATGTTAACTCTACACTTCACTCACAGAAGATGTGACATTTCCACGGAGAGACGTCACACACGCTCGACAAGCAAATCATCACAACCCACACTCCAAACAACATCAATTGAAGCTGAGAGCATCGACGAGACATGCCACCTCGATCATCACCCGTTCTAGCAGAATCCACTGAACTCTCACAACTGTCATTTCCACTATGCCCAACAGTCGTTTGAATTGATCATGATTATATTTACTTTTAATGAATGGATTATTTTCCTGTGATACTAATGCCATGACATCGCGACCAAATGTATTACTATTTCATTTACATATCATTTATACAATCATACTCAATACTGTTTTACTCATAATGTGTTCGACATTTTATCAACATTTATATTTCTGACGGTGTAATATTGACTTACTTCCATCTTTTATGATATACATGAAAACGAATTTAAATTTACGGGATTTCAATCGTGATCTGACTTTAGTTAGCAAACCATTGGAACATCTGGGAGTACTAAACAGCGGTTTCGTCCTCGTTTGTGACTCCTCAGCAGTACGCAGTCACCGGGATTCGAACCCAGGAGCTTTTGGTTACAAGGCGAGCTCGTATACTGTTAAATCACTGGGACTCGTTCCAGTGGCCCACGAATTCTGACTTCTGCCAATTCACGACATAGCGCGACCGCTAGCCAATGTCTTCAGCGAGTATTTGTCCTCACATCCGACCTGCTGCACCCCACTGGTCACGACTTCTCACTCGAACCCCAGGTAACTACCTGCCTGAATAGGGCAAGTCGCTAGTGAGATTTTTAAATCGGCATATGCAGTCGGGAAACCATCGGTCAATGCATGCGTTTATTTAATATGAATTGGAGAATTAACTTTAATTAGGCATTACCAAAAGTTACATCTTACAATGTCATAGTGTTGTAAATAATACAACAGATCTTAAGACACCTCACGTTTAACCTACTGCATAACGAATCTGAATGAACTTCACTACGGGTTTTTTCTATTTTTATGATGTGGCTTTTACTTAGTGATTAAATGTTTTGCCCAAAGGCTTTTATATTTTATCATGATGGTGAAAATTCGATGGGACTCTTCGCAAATATTCGCGGTGACATATGACACAGGAGATTAAATAAAACTGTTCAAATATGAACTTAACTCAATTTGGTTTACTTGATTTTGCGCAAGGTGACTTTGTGCCATCGTTTGTTTGATCAACTACACAACCTGGTATTGAACCATTCTACATTACACTAACTAACTTTTACTCTTGATGGGTGACACAATCTTTAACTATCTATTGGTGAAATACTAATTCTATAAAAATGAATAGACCTCTGTATTGACATCAGCGGATGTTTGATAATTTCAATTCGAATTTGGACGTCTTAGTCAGACGAACAACCGCAGGAGAATTAGAAACACAAGTTTATAGGAAATCAACTCTCACAGACCAAATACTGAATTACAAAAGCAACAACCCAATAACACAGAAAAGGAGTTGCATACAAACGCTATTCAAGAGAGCAAGAACTCATTGCAACACTCCCACCTTAAGGAAAATTGAAGAAAAGTATCTCATGGACGTCTTTCAAAAGAATGGATATCCACGGAATTTCATCAAAAGACATATACCCCCAAGCCAACCTACCAAAGCAAAAGCCACCAAGGAAAGCACAAAGAAAATCATCTTACCATATATAAAGGATATCTCAGAAATCACTACAAAACTCTTCAAACCTTTAGGAATTGACATCGTACACAAACCAACAAAGTTGCTTCAATCAATGCTATGTCAACCAAAACACTCAACAGCGAAAGAAGACAAAACCAACATCATCTACAAAATAAATTGTAACAACTGCGAAAAACACTTCATTGGTCAAAGTGAACGTCCCCTTCGTCTTCGTATCCACGATCATAAGCTAGCCGTCAAAAGACATGATATCCACTCCCTCATTTCACTACACACAGACAACCACGAACATCAATTCGACTGGGACAACGTTCAAATATTAGACAAAGGAAATAACAAGAATGCTAGAGAATTTTTAGAAGCCTGACTGGCATTCCAGTGAATCATCAATCAATAGACACATCGAGATAGACAAAATTTATCAACCGATAAGAAAGAAACTTCACACACAAAGGGTCAAAGTTCAAGTCAAAGAAACAATCTGTTCCAGTACAAGTAGCCTAGAAGGTGTGAAAACACACAAACAACCAATCACGTCCGAGGTCACCAGGAGGGATGATTAATAAACTGTGGAGAAATCTGAAAGCTCACTTCATGGAATCGAAGTATGCGCTGAAGATGTCACCCAGTAGGGTGGTGAAAGCTTCGCAAATTAACCATCCAGCTCAGAGAACACAGCTACAACAAATTCATCCACCTGAGCTACAAATCTTCTCTATCATGTCTAATTAGAAGATAAGATAGACATTATAGTTAAAACGAACGTAAATCAAGTGTTATCACCGTTAAGACAATTTGTGATAAATAATATTAGTAATAATTTAATAAACAAAATCATATATTTGTACTCTCCTCATAACAGTGTGTTTAAGTGAGTGAAACAGTTAGTATTAAGTTTAATACTTCATCATATATTGAATTTTCAAATGTCGATCATGTCAAAAGTGGATATTCGTGAATAATCTCCAGCAATACATTAATGAAAACAAAACAAGTAGTTCAAACTTTTAAGCTATTTTTGGCTAAATCATTTTCTCTAAGTGTCCAATCACATTTATGCAAAATTGTTTCATGAAAAAGGATAGCAAAAAAAGATGGGTCATCTACACATACTTGTTGATGTTAGTCAATGCATCAAAAATATGAATAAGTGTATCATAGTTACACAGTAGGGCAAATTGCTTAACGTGTGTTGTAATTAGGATGCACATAAAAGGAAGAAGAATATGGAGCTATGCGAGAGCTCTAGAGAAATACAAGAGTCATAGGGATTTGATAAACAAACAATAGTCAAGTCAGAAGAAGTTAACAAGGTTGTTACCATGATTCCATAAGTGGTTGAATAATCCTCATTTTTATGAACAACTCTGATTATTCTACCTGAACGCCTAAGGATTTAGCACTGCAAAAGATATGAAAGAGTAAAGCATTTGGCGGGTTACTTCTCATATCATAGATAACTTTGAAGAAGGCGTTTGTTTAGACCAGTGTTTACAGAGTGTTCTATTCTCTGGCTGGTTATAGAGCCATTACTACCTCTCTTCAGCCAAGAAGGAAAGTGTTCACCAACGCCTTTATATTGAACGACCAACGCACCTGGCTTCAAAGTAACAGGTTAGCTGATATGTTTATACAAAGAAGTGGTCAGGTTTGAGACCTTGCCCTCAAGGCCTCTTAAGATCAATAGACAGCCAAAGAAGATTACTCTCAGACTCGGTGCAAAGATTTCTCTTCTCGAATATGATGAAATTCTTCTCTGAATGGTGCCGCAGGCTGTCATCCTTGAAATCAGATTTTATGAAAAGTTTCTGTTTTAGAACAAGCGATGTTTGGTTCCTCTGAAATTTCGGTTTGATGTTTTTGGTGGTCAGTAGATGATGATGACGATTTAGAAATTAGAACGCACATTTGTGAATAAGCAGTAATGAATGATGCGTTCATGAAAACGCCTCTTATTTTGTAGGGTATGCTGAGGCGTTTTATGAAACTACATCTCAAATGCATACACCATATATCCGTATAACTTGATTTGTAGAATTGATGGGTTAGTTGAAGTACATGGGATATTATATAATCAAACTTTTCAATCACTTTGTTGGTTGAGATTGAACGTGCAGGTGGGTTAGCGACTCCTTACTGGAAGATCAATCCTGTCTCTACAGAAACGTAAGAGTAAAATCAAAATCCTAATGCGTGATATGAATGCTAAAATAGGAGGAGACAATGTAATAGGAGAATTCATCATGAGTCTAAAGACTCTTGGAGGAACGAGTGAGAACTCTTCTCAAAATCCTGTGTATTTAGTGATTTTGTGATAACAGGGAGCAAGAACAAACACAAGAATATATGCAAAGTGAGATGGATTTCACAATGTGGACACACCAAGAATCAGACAAACTTCATCTCCGAACCCAAGAAATTGATGACGTAGCCTGCAAGAAACGGAACCGAGAATAGAAGCTGATATAAGCTCAGACCATCATCAATTGCAAGGAGCACATAGGATCAGGCTGAAAGCCTTCAAAGAAACTAGAGTTAGGCTGCAAGTGAAGTCTGACACTTAGAAAATGAAGATTGGACATCTTCACTGCAGATATTAAAGCGAATTTGGAGAAATAACGTGTCATCGCTGAGGAAACTTCTGTGAAAGAATAAGAAAGCCATCTAAGAATGATGTTGATGTAAACATGTTCATCTGTTTCAAGGAGAAAGAAGAGGCAAGATAAGGTATTTCTTTCTACAGACACGTGAAGGCTAATAGAATGGGAGGATGGTGAAATAGAAGGGGAACCAATACACAGATAGATAAAAGAGAGTGAAGTTGACTTCAGTGTACATCTCACTGAGTGAAGAAATGAGGAGAGGTGCTGCGATAGACAAAAGACAATCCTACACTATACTGGCGACAGAAGCGAAACAAGCTGCAGGTAAGACAAATGTCGCAAAATGATATCACATTAACAGGTCGTTTGTGGTTGGTGAGGGAGATCAACAGAGGTGAAACCAATGACAGATAGTGAAATAAATCTAATTACAAAAGAGGTAAGACAGAAAATGATGAGAAGATAAATTTGAAAGGCTCTCTAACCAGAAGATCAACCGCAGCCTATCCAGATACACCTGCTAGAGAAACGACAGCTCTCCTAAAACAGCGGAATTCGCAAACGCAATAAAGATACTGAAAGTCATCTCCGCAAGTGCAGAGTGCCTGGCACCCTTAACAAACTAATTCAACAGCTAAATCATGACTCTACATGACCTGTGATACAAAACAGCAAACTCAGAAATATCTTATTTCTTAAGCCAGGAATAAGACAACATTTCCCACTATAACGATGATATTCATGATTGTTGCTGGCAGACACATGCATCAGATAGTGGTTGGGGAGCGCGAAGTCAGGAATACTTTTGGCCGACAAGAAAGTGGGTTGATTTAATCAATCGGCTACTGGATTTGTCTTCTATTAATAATTAATAACAAAAATACGCTGAACGTTTTTGCATCATCTTCACGGATTTTGTCTGAAATAAAGCTTTATTACTATTAAAGACTTGGGAAGATTTGGACTTCGCGGACTATTTATGTTTTTTGTCACACAAACTCAAAGATATGCAAGCGAAGTTCAGGGAGTTGACAGAAGGGAATGAATAACTTCAAATGAACAAAGAGATGAAAGATGTGTTTGAAAATACCTAACTAATCAAAGCAAACACCAATATTAACTAGTAAGCCTCTTTTAAATGTCTTGACAGAATCGTTAAAACTACATTGACCCAGATGAGGATGAAAGATGGAAGATCGAGTATGCAAGACAGGCCTTCATTGTCCTGAAATCAGTGTGGAAATGCCCTGCAATCAGCACAACAACTCAACAGTAATGTTGAGTCATTTCTAGTGCACGTTTGAGAGGCTTCGAGCACACCTCAAATAAAGCATTTGAAAACTACTGCATATTGAAAACCAGATGTCTAGAGGAGATCATCATTATGGGACTTTGTCAGTCGGTTAACCAACCGACAGCCTACTATCCAAGAAATATGCAGACTGAAATGGAGATGTATCTGACACACGCTGAGGAGAATGCTACGTGTCATAGCATGGTACGCAGGCCCTCAAGGGGCACTCGAATGGGGGACGACGAGCTGGGCGTTTGTTTGACTTTGTCATGGGAACATCGCGTGGGAAGAAATGCCAGCTTGTGACCTATTATTGGACCAGCTAAAGTGGACTGCAGAGAATTGAATGAAATGGAGATATTTCGTTGATCATTGACTCATCCGGAACTCTTTTTAATAATAGTAATGATACATTTTATGTAAATCAAATCCTAACTCACAACTCGGTACTTTACTGAAGCTTATCGATAGACTAAGATGTCAACCACTTTACAAATACCTCCTCAGTCAGTTACTCATAACTCCAAGAAATAAAAAAGCTCGAAATTCTGATTACGAACATCTAAAGAACATGAGAACGTATAGGGTATTTTGACAAGGAGGCTGATAAGTCTTTAGATACCCTGATAATCCCATATATTATGGGAGAAAGTTTTACAATTCATCGTCCTCACAACAAAACGTTCTGCAAACATTGTTGGATTTCCCACTACCTACTGCATTCGACTTTATTCCAAAGAAATCTGGGTTTCCTTAATAATACTATTCACTCTCTGAAAGTAATCGGAAAATTGGGGGAATAGATTAAACTGACTGCAGTAACATTACTTCAATATGAGGGATATTTAAGCTGATTTCGGATTCTTATGAATACTCCAGCTGGTGAGAGAAACCGCTGTATAAACTGCAGAATGTAAATGAAGAAATCGAAGCATGTTGTGTGAGATTGGAGTGAATGCAAATTCGGTAAGCATAAGGTACTAACCGATTCTTCCTTAAGTTTCGAATGCGTACCTCTTATTGCTGTTTCCAGTTTTGGCTAAAGTAACTGATGAAGTTCTTATTATGAATCTGGGACAGTCAATGCATCTTGGAATATCAAGAAGGTGTGAGCCTATATATTTGTAAATAATTAGTTTATTGATATGTGGCTGTCCACTGTCATTATTTAACTGAGGTACTTATAGCATAATGACATCAGTGATACAGAAGCGAACTGGATGTGATGTATAATTTCCTGCTATTATGAAGGTGCCATAATAACTAACTTCGAACGCTTCACGTAATGTAACAAAATCTGGATTTCACTCCTTAGAAAAATGTAAGTAAATATCTTCTTAACTGGATGTACATTTGTAATAAATCTGGTGAAGACATGAAAAGAACGACTCTTCTCCAGGATAATAGCACGGATGAAACGAAAGCGCACTGTGAATAGGTTTCGTCGCCGTGTCACATTATGAGTTGCACACACACACACACATTATTCATTGATAGCAAGCATTCGTCATGATGACAACTTTGAACGACTGTTGAGGATAGTGGAGACCGCAGTTGTAGAAATGTAGTTGATTCTGAACCAACAACTGATATATCTGACTGGTGTCTTTAGCTTCAGTTAATGTTAGTTGGAGTGTTAATGATGCAGATTTTGTAAAACGAGGAGGATATTTATAAATGTTTTTGTTGAGCCATTCAAATTTAACAATTTGTTTTAAGCCTAATTTAGGTACTGTGACCGCTTTTCTTACTAGGATTATCAATTTTCTCGCCGTTTTCATGGAGATGAAAATGTCGGTTTGCCTATATCTTTCGTGGTCATGGAATTATTTTTATATTCGATTCAGACATATGTCATGAATTCTTTATTCTGCAATATAACTGTCCTCATAAGGAATTCATGCAGAAAAAAGGTGAATTATAATTGGTAGTGTTCTCTGAGTTGGTTAAGGACACTACTAATTGCGAATAATCCACCTGAACTACATATCTTCTCTATTATTTCAAAGGTGATTTATGTCAGTGAAATGACTTGCTGTTCCGTAAAGTTGACTGGTGAGGGAGAATATGATAACTTCATTCATCTTAACTCTAACGAATTCAGAACACATATTTCGGAATTCAATAAATTTTTGCAAACATGGATGAAGATGCTTAGTGATTGGATGGTAGAATCCACTTTAAAAGTTTTGCCTTCTGAAGTGAATAAAGGTAAGTTTAAAACACTGTCATTTTTGTAATGTTAATAATGGATTGCTCAAGTTTATTCATGAAAGTTACTCATTATACTTTTTTTTTTTTTTTTTTTTTTTTTTTTTTTTTTTTGAAATTTATAAACCTGCATTATTTGAGTGGCTTAAACTGATTCCGTACAATTATTTATCTACGTCGAACATGGTACTGCACTTAAGAGCTTGGCAGAAAATGCGCAAAACTACTCTTCATTGTTTTTATTACCTTGATGTCACTGGCAAGCACTACTAATTGACATGAATAGTGCCCAGCTATTTATACATACCGATGAGTATTATCCACCATCTGTAACTAACGTTATAAGTATCTTCTGAAATGAATTTACTTAATTTTCACATTATAAATGCACATTTTCCATTTGTCATACAGCAGTTTATTCATTTTCTCAATGCAGATTACTTGACCAATAATCTTTCAGATGCTTGGCATTTCAGCCAATTATTGAGAATATTTTCGAAAAGCCAAAGTTCTCATTTATTTCGTTAAAATATAAGGAATTCCATTACCAACAAGTAATTGAGAAGAAACATGGTAAAACAGGGAAGCCGAATCAAAAATGATTATCTTGTTCGTCTTTTGCCATGTGTTACGATTAACAGACAGGAAGCCGAGTCAACTGACATGGACGACTTGAGGGCGTTAGGTGCTTGCAGGCTGAAACTCATCAAAGATATTCGTATGTGTGTATATATATATGTCTAATAAAACATGTAGTTTTCTAGCTGGTCCCAAGTCCAGGTAAAGAGGGATGGTTAGGCGTGGGGATAGCAACCCCACACCATTAAATCTTTCAAACCGCTAGAGAAACATCAACAGAGAAAAATATATTCAAAATGCAAAAACACTAAATATAAATCTTATTCTTCGTTCGAATCGGAGAGGCGAAATGACACAGTGGGCTGGCGAAAGCCTTCGGGAACCCAGCCAGCCAATATGTCTGCTCTCGATGAAAGCAAGAGTAAGCATGGGTACGTGGAATGTCCGTACATTGTAAGAGAGTTGGGAGGCTGCCCAGGTAGCCAGGGATATGCGAACATATGGCTTGAAGTACTGGGTATCCGTGAGAGCAGATGGAATGGATGTGGGTTGACAATATTGTCAATGGTAGAGTCAATAATCTACTACGGTCATCCAAATGAAAACCATGAACAAACTGAGGTAATGGCCATCATGATGTCACCAGTGGAAGCGAAAGCCCTAATGCACAGAGAACAAATCTTTTCTTGTAGGATTACGAGAACAAGACCCAGATCTAAGAGAAGGAAGGTCTGAATTTTCCAATGTTACGAACACTGCTAAACACAACGCGAAACACGAAAACAAGGAGGAATTTTACTGACAACTACAAACAGTTACGGGCAACCTCCTAAATGGTGAAATTTAAGAATTCTGCCACCTGCACTACAAGTCCCAAAAACAAAATAATTCTTTGACCTTCCAGAGTTTTCTCAATTTGTCAATAATCACAACGTAACCCTTGTCTATCTGAATATGTAGCTATGCATTTGCTGGACAGACAATCAATCCAGCTTTCGGAAAAACACGACCATTTTTGCTGTAGAATTAGCACACATGATAATATTCGAATGTCAAATAAATATCCAAGTGTTACCCTCACGCTGTTCAGTAAAGTCATTTAAATGTATCCCTAATACTGTGACAAATAAATAAATTGCTGAAAGCAATCCCTAGTTTTCAATTTTGTCAGATATGAGTAAATTATATATTGAGAGTAAAGTGTATGTAATGAGTACTTGCAATACACCCATATTCTTATCAGCACCCTCAACTCAGTGATACATTGAGATTAATAGTTCCATTTCACATTCTATGAATACTTATTAATTCTACTGCTTCGTTATTCAGAAGAAGTTGATGAACACACAGGACACGATATCAAACTGAGTGTTGTTAGAGTTGAATGATGAATGTGGAGAGATATGAATGGCAGTAACCAGTCGAAACGCATTTGTTGGCTAAACTGTAACTTGTTACTCTAGCTTTACATCTTTGGAAGTTTTGTAGCTGCTGTTACATTGTAATATACTAAACGATGTTGAATAGAATCAATAGTAAATGGATTTTATTAACCACGAAGAGGTTTTCACTGGACATCAGACAATATTTCCCTCACATCACCTTGGTGTCTTGACTTTTACTGTGTTCAGTTGTGTACACTACATACTTCGTAAAATTCCGTCATCATGATGAAAGTTGACACAGTGATAGACTTTTTTATTTCATTCTAATATTCACGCAACAAAAATGAGCACACATATGTTGCGTAATTATTCAGCTACTCCTAAATAATCAAACATCATCAGTGTGACAACCCTTGGAAGGTGAGTTGTCACGGCAAGCTTTGACCATCTTTTAAGTAAAGTGAATACTACTGGCGAGAATTTGCGTGGAATGTCTTCTGAGATTAAAGCGTAGACGATTTTAATGGAGATGTAGAGAAATGAAAGATCCTTGTGAAAATACAGATAATTGTAAATCGAAACAATTGAGGAACGATTTTGAGCACATGTGGAAAGACAGATTTTCACTTAAAGTTTACTTTAAATCTCATATCCGCATATTCGTTCTCCAAGACATATTTCCGTAACTATCCTACCTCATCCTTATTTAACTCATGGATAATTTATGCGTGTTAGTCAAGGTATACATGTTGCATTAGAAGTATAATTTTTCAGTGACAGGCAGTTCATCAGTTTGATGTGATAATTTTACTCTATTCTCCAAACTACGATCAGATTTCAGATATAACAAATTAGGTCTAGATTAGTTCAATAAGAGACGCGCTTTTCGACAACTACGCTACCTTTGCTTATTTGCATAAAACTCTCATTTCTCTGGTGTTTCTGGCCAGGAAGTTTTGGAATTTATTGTAATTAGTATGCCTTCTAACACTGAATCTGTGGATATAATCTTGTTGACTGATAATACCTGTAACTAACTGTTTGCCATTTTGTGACTGTTTAACACTTATTAATATCTACTAATATATATTTGTTGGATATACATAACCAAATTGACCCAAGCCAATGAGTCTATGGTTTTGATAGCATTTCTGTTAACTGTATTTGACAGTGATATTTGTGGTACAGTTTTGGTTGTTCTTGTCACTGCCTTTCCTGTTGTGATCATTTTTCTCTGTTTGCTGTCGTTGTTCTCATTGCTTTATTCCTTGTTTCCTGATTCTAAGGGGAGCAACCCACCTGGTCGCTCCTCTGTAAAATATACGTACACGCTACATCCTCTTCTCGAGCGAGAGGCCAGCGACCCAACCCTGTAAACAAAACAGCTACAAGAACTTTACCACGATGAGTCTCCTTGCGATAAAAGAAAAAGTCTGTGTGGGACTTATGGAACGTCCGCACCATTTATGAAACTGACAAATCTGCCTAGATTGCAAACGAGATGAAAAGATATGGCACTCAAGTACTGGAAAAGCAGATAGAATAGGAAAGGTCTCATTAAATTGTCAAAGAGAGAGTCGACGATCTACTCCGGTCACCCAGAATACAACTACATGCACACCTATGGTGTGGATATCATGATGCCGGCAATGACGACGAAGTTCCTGATACAAATATCGCCCAGGAAGTGACTGCCAGATTCAACTAAAAAGGTGGAAAAGTGACAGATTTAAATCTCAAGAATGCCACATAAGGAATAAACGGATCTACATAAACAATGTTCAATAGAGAGGAGAATTTTAATAAAACATATACAGCATATACCGTTTAATATAAGGGGATAACTGCTATATGGCAAGCAGAATATTAATACTTTCAGAAAAATTTCGACAGCCATATATAGTTATGGGTGCAAAGTAGAAAATATAAATTCACACTACTTAGTAGTGCTAAGTAGTAGAACGTCGAACAATAAAGAAAAAGTGCCAAGGATAAATTTGGATTCTGTAAACACTAGGAAAGGCGAATTATGTCCAAGCTATTCTGATGATATTATAAAGTGACATTGGAGTTTGACAATGTCCCAGTACCTACTCTAATTGATCTTGGAAATAGACGTCGAAAACCGTGTATTGCAACGCAAACCATAGTCTTATTTCAGTAATGCCTCTAAACCCATATACTAAACAAGTTTTAGACACATACTTTAATTCTTTGAAGCATTAACTACCAAAAGGGATTAAACTTGTTTAGCGTTCAAAAATGACTGGTCATATCAAACACGAAACAAAGTCTTATATAAAACAGGATTAAAAAATTTATCAAGTTTCGGTAGAGATCTTCAGCTGAATACTCAGAATACAGGGTTATGTGCACTATTCGAAATGCATCGAGTGATATAAGGCTGACAAGCAAATAAATTACTACTGGTCATTTCTCTGAACCTGCTTTGGTAATCCAACTGTAGAAGGAAGGTTCAGTTTACTTAATAGTAATTTTACCCCTCTTCATTTTCTTCATTTATCCTATATTTTTACGTCATTTTCCTTCCTCTGATGTATGACACTTAACTGTGAGCAATTGGACTTATATTGTAATTATTGATGCTCTGTTGTATCGTATATAAATGTGTATTATAAGTAAATGTGTGATCAGTTTGTCTGAAATGTGTTGCGCAAATACATTACACGTTTCGGATAACTTATGACTTCTCATTATCTAAGTCTGCGTAACATGTCATTGGTCGAAATATATCACCATTAATTAAATGTGTATGCGTGGAATAGGATAAAATTCTTTTTTAAATTATGTCCTTAAGAGAATTTATACATACCCTTTGCTTCTGAATAAATCTAAAAATGAACTCACTTCTTTGTACTATCGGATGGATATCTAATGGAAGCACTGATACTGAAACAGGACTGACAGAACATTTCAGGCGGTAGGCAGCCTTGAATATCATTAAGGTAAGACGAGTTGCTTGGATTATTTATGATACAGTTTACTTGCCCGTTTGAAGTAACACGAGAAATAAGCTTAAAATTATTGGTGATAGTCTCATAAGTGAGACTCAATATGTTAGAGAAATGAAATCAAAGTAGTTAATGTTAAGCATAATGGGCACTTTTATCTTCGGTTATTCGCCTTTCCAGGTACATTCACAACCACTTTCATGTGAAGAAACGAAAGTCATCATGAGATTTGATGTCAATTAACTCAATTATATACCACGAATAGATTTCTTATTATTTAAGCGATAATAAAGCGAAAAATTCCGTGTTCTTATAATGCCTTGAATAGGATGCGTTGTTGATATTGTTATTCGAATAATCAGAATTAAATAGTGAATAGCTGTTGTGAGACAAAAGGAATGCTGTGTGGTTCATGTGTAAAACTTAGTTAAACTCGTTTTGACGGGTAACTAGTGATTTTAATCAATGCTGATTCATACTATTGATTGATAGATATGAGTAGTTGGATGTCACTTACATCAAAAAGTACTGCTTGATGGCCGGAGCGAAGTAATAAGAAAAACAGACGGTTCAAGCCGTTCAGCCTATTTAAAGCCTTTTAATTCGATAGAGGAAGCTTTGGTGAGTGTTGAAGATATATTTCCGTGACTTACGCAAATATTTCTGCTTATATGATAACATATCCGAAATTTGTGAATTCCTATAAAATGGGAAAAGAGTAGATAGGCGAAGGACAGGGTGAATGAACACAGACTGTGCACTAAAAGTCCACCTGGAAATGAATTAAAATAGAGAGTCTCGAAAAAGATCAGCTGTAGAAATGCATGCAATGGAAAGTGGACATAAGATGTGTTTTGAAAATGTTGAAATGCTGTGAAAAAGACTTTGATTCATATAAATAAAGATTGACCTCTGAAGCCCTGCATATTTTAACCACATCATATACAATTAATAGGAGAGAAGGGATAAACTTATCACGTACAAAGCAGACTTCATGGAGCAAAACGGATAAGAAAAAGAAAAAATTATGCACACCTTTGTTGTGAACCCTGTAAATTATTGTCGTGCTTTTCACATGTGGACTGACGGATTTTCCACAAAGGAAACAGCACACATACACTCATTTAGACAAATGTGAATATTGTGAAGATTTGATATAACAGGTGTGAACATGAGTAGAAATGAATTAATGAGCCGTTGAAAAGCCTGGAAGTACTCGGTGGTTGTTTTGTCACAGTTTGGGACTCTTTACAGTACGCACCCTCTTTGTTTATAACCACCACATTCTGGTTATAAGGAGGACTTGTTGACCACTCACACACTGGGACGCATTCCGACGCCCATGAATTCCATCTCCTGCCAATTCGATATGTATGAAGCGCAAACACCAGCCAATGTCATGGACTCTATACAGAAAGTTACCTGGAGATCTTGTGAGACATTGTAACCAGCGGGGTCAACTAATTTAGGAAAGAGATCGGTAACTGGCAAACGGAAACTTGATAATTCGATATTAGTCATTGTAGATATGTGACAAATGTTTGCATTTTTTATTGGTACAAGACTGGAAAACGAGTGACCCGTAAGGGAGTTCAGTTCAAGGTAACTCTTAACTGTACATTTTGGTAATTAATAAAATCCGATTAGTCCTGTTGTAGAGGCTGTAATCTACATGATGAAACGTTCGAAAAAAAATTTTCTTTTAATTTTTTTAAACACGCTGGTATTATTTTAATACATTTTATATTAATCAGTATGCTTATTTCCAAAACAATTGTTGTCGTGGACAACAATGAAGTAAAATAACTAGAAGTACTAAAATTCGATTATTTGAAACTTATATGTAACCTGGAGAATAAAAATATTTTGGAAATAATTCTCTGAATTACTTAGTCAGTTTTGATGCCTTGAATGTGAATGCATTCACATTACTGTGAGTAATAGTTAAAACTATTTCTGAATTTCTGAAATATACCTTTTTATGAAAGTGTCATATGCCAGCTGATTTTTTTGGAAGGTTTTACTTTCACATTCGGTTGAACGCGAATTTTATGAAAGGCTTAGCCGACAGAGTATCATATATCAGTCTGTTTCAATATGGACGTCATGCAGGAGAATCTGATTTATAGTGTATCAGTCTCTTGTATTGTGCTATTTACTACGAATAATAGAAATAAGCCGTTAGACAGCAACCAGATCAGCCAGTAGTTCTTAATAGACAAATCTAAACACCGGACTATTGATTAGCTAATTTTAGGCTGAGCTCATCTGCGGTGTTACATTCTCGACTAAGCTGAGAAAGTTGCGCGTCAATTCTGGCTAGCTACTAAAACGATTTATTATTTAATTATGCCAGAGGTAGTCCACTGCTATAATGCCAGTGGATATTCACATATATCAATACACTAATCACCTGCAAAAATATTGGCTTGTGTCTTCCCACCACTTCTAGAAGCATGTAGTGTTTCACCACCAGTAGCATAAGTTTTATAATTATTCCGGCCTACTCTGAACTGAGCAGTAAGAGATATGTATCAAGCCTTGAAGAAATAAATATTCCCATCATTAGGAAATTTCCTTTCTATATGTGATACGTGATGCTTATATTATGTCATTTAATTCACGCGTTCACCGAGGTCATCAGAAATGATCAGAAAATGATCGGTTATCTGTTGATTTAGGTGATGCTTGAATGTGACACAGAAAAAAGTGAATAAAGAATTCTATCGAATGAAATGTGAAAATGAAGGGAATCATTTGCTTTAAATATATTATCATGAATATGTTTCGCCGACCATGCACATGGTTCGGGGTTCTATCCCCGGCTGACGCACTGCTTTACCTCACTAACCCAGAAATAATCCTGGTAAAGAGGAAAGGTTGGGCATGAGGGTAGCAACCCCATCCTGTAAAATAATCACTTCTACAGAAACTTCAAGCCACTAGCTTGAAGCCCTATGCTCCACTGGGGAACGTGAAGGAAAAAATGTTTCAGACAGTTTAATGTCGCCCATCAACTCGATTCACTGAGCCACGAAAATATCAAAAGACAAAGGCTGGCCTGTGAATGAATGTAAAATACCGTACATTTATTACGAAAACTACACATGATATTCACACATTTTTAAGACAATAAAGTCGGCTGGCTGACAGTCGTGAGAAATGATTGATCGATGGCACAATAAGTGACAATATGCGTGAGAAAGGATGATATACTATTTCATGCGGGATCCTATCACTCACTCACTCACTACCCACCTCACTCACTGCCTCCCTTCCTCCTCTCTCTCTGTCACACACACACACAGCAGACACTCGAATTTCCGTCATGTCAACCTCACCTAGGCTGTCTGTCAGTCTGGCGACATACAATTTCTCTATTCTCCTAATTCAAATGTCATCGAAAGCAACCCACTCCACTGTCATCTTCATACTGTCGTGGTGTGATAGAGACAATCGGTGCCAACGGAATGTCATTCTCTCATCTTCCCACAGTTCAATTCGACATGTTATTAAGGTGAACACTGAACGTTCTAGTAAAATCTGCTTATCTTTTCTAAGGCTTTTGATGTTGGTTTAGTGGGTGCTTGTGATGCGAAAATTTTCTAACCTAGGATCATTTTTTTACACTCTTTTTGGACTCTGATGTTGTAATTTAGATGAATATCTCTTTGTCATATTCCAAAGCGATTCGTTGATATCCTTTGAGTAAAACTCAAGGCCAAGTAGGCAATCATTTGTTAAATTTGTAGCTTCAAGAAATTGTCACACCAGACGATATTATGTCATCTGTTGAAAGGAACTGTTACATGGAAGTCGTATGAGAATTTTTAGTGCCTCATGAAAATCATGGACACCAGGTATCGTTATTTATATTTTTCCCAGTTTACTAATGCAGAGTGTTTGGTGATTCCATTAATTTTTATGTGTCCTTATCAATGATTGAAGTCTATGTTGCTTGAGATTTGGAATGCCTGTAGCACTCACCGGCTTGTTCATTAAACAATGTCTGATTTCTTTTGTATTTTGTACCTCAGCAGACTGATTTATAGTACATTTTGTTTATCTTTTACTGGAAATTCATATTACGAAAATTTATTATTGACGACTAGATGGGTGTTTCAAGAATTATTCCCTGATCTGAGTAAATCTGTGTGATTTATTTTTCAGGGAAAGAGACACTGAAGTGTATCACATCCAAAATCATTCATTTATATGAAAGGAAAAGGACTCACTATGTCGAAGGAATCCTAAGATTATATCCTTCTTATCTGTCACTCTAACTTTGCACCTTTCCTCTTCAGTCAAATATATACTTTATATGTGGAATCTAAGATTTTGAACCCAATAATGCACACCATGTATCCATCTCGTTTCTGAATTAAGAAAAGGTTTTTGATTTATGATAACTTGCAGCTTTGCTGCGGAAAACCTGCAACTCAGATTCTTGCAAAACGAGGTGAAATATTTATGAGTATTAATCAATTCGGTTTGCGCTTTCAAATCTTGCCTAGTGATTTCCTCTTTAAATTAGCTTCCATTTGCTCACAATTCCATGAATATTGTATTTCCATCGACCAATTCTTAGACGCATTCTGCCTACCTACACAGTGATATCGATTGAAATCTACTAAGTTCCAAGGCAAGAGTCATCTTCAGTCTGAAGTTTATTACATATTTTGCATACACTTTGTCAGAGTGTACAACACACATGTGAAAGAGCGATGAAGGTTGAAAGTAGTCATTTTTCAATCTGTATGTTACCAAGTTATCTGCTCTGATATGCAGCATTTTTATGTTGCGCACTCAAGAATCACGTTTAGAAGATTCTGATAACTCCTTCACCTGTCAACTCAAATTATAACAACACTAGTAAAGAATAGTATAGTATACATAATATATTGAAAATTTTCTTCTTGTAGATACAGAAAGTAAGTCCATGTATTGAAATATTGATGAATATGTAGACATATAGCTTATTTCGTTTTACTCATTATTGAAATGCCAACTTCGGTTTTCTTCTAAACGATCAATCATATTTGTAACCAGTATTCACCATCAGGTACATTGTTTCAGCACTATGGTGAATAAACTCTGAGGAGATATTCAGATGACACCACAAGTCAGACTCCAATGTGCAAAAGCAATTGGAGTGGATAAGTAAATTGTTTGGGGGATGGAATGTGAATAGAAAATGAAAGTTTGTGTGTAGTAGTAGAGCTGGTTGTCACTGACTGTGTAAATGTTCTCCTGAAGCCATCGTCCACTCTAGACGACGATCTAGCAAACTACCCGAAGTTAAGTGAGGATGTCGCAAAAGCATGTTGTACATTTCAAGCGTCTTATCAGAAAGTAGATTAGGAGGAACTAGATTGGTATTGAAGTAGCAGTTTGAATTCTTCCTTCACTAATCTTTATTACATTTTCTTCCGTTTAACCTCATACTACTCGTAACTTGTAAGTAGTGCACTTTCTTGATATAGTGGAAGACGTGATACTGCATAACATCAAGACAGAGCATTGGGTGCAGACACAGTCTATAGTCTCTTTCCACTTACTTGATCCCAGTATCACCCCATGGTTCAAGAAATTTCCTCACTCATCTTTGTTCCGTGTTATTTCTTTTTTTCTCACCATATATCAATCTCACCTCTGTATGTCATAAGATTTAACCGAACAAAGTCGCACTTTTAAAAGTACTTTAACTTCCTGCCAACTATTAACCTAATGGCTGTGGTACACAGTGCTAACATTTATTTTTCCATGTTCAAAATAATAATGATATATACGAATAGTGCCACATTTTGATATTCCTACTAGCTGTCAATTTGTAACACACAAAGTGAAACGTGTTTGATAGTGTCTATTTTAATCCATATTTAAGTATTACTGTACTGCTGGGAAAATGAATTTATTGTGGGGATCATTTTATTCGTTGAAATCGGTGTTTTATTTTTAGTGAAGGGCTGTTGATTTATCCTTCTTAGTTTGAAAATTAGTATGAAATTTAACTGTATGTTCTGCACCTGTGAATGTTTGTGTTAATAAAACAATGAAGTCTATCTTAAATGTATGTGGATGTGGATGGATTTGCAGTCTCTTCTTTTCAACAGTAATACACCGTGAAGTGTTATTATTCAAACACTAGTCCCCCTCATTTATATACGTCTGCATTTATGAAGATGTTGCGTGCAAGTGAGGTCTGTACAAGAAAGATTAACACCTCCTAATCAAGTGACTTTATTAAGATCACTTTTACTAGGTTTCATGGAATATTTCTGTGGAGGTGATAAGCCCCAAATCTTACCAGTATTCAAAAATTCTCGTCTCTGAACTGGTGGAAGAAATTTTTAGGTAAAACATGCAAAGTATTAGTGAGTGGTCCTATGCGGCACTACAAAATATCTTAAATACATTGGCGACAAAATCCTAAATTACACATTGATGAAAGAATCATTCTGTAAAATTGAAAATGCTCCCTTGTTGATATTACCAGAATTTTGATATTTACAAAAAGGAGGAATTAAAACGTATGGATGAACGTTAACATCTCTTCTTTGAAATGACGATCGACAATATATTGGAAGACGTAGTTTATCTGTAACGTGTAATGTATCGGCGCAACACATTTCGGACATTCTGACACACAGTTTTTAAAGAAGACAAGAAGGCATGAATAATTACAATACATGTCAGATTGTTTACAGGTCAAGGTCACAAGTATTTTATTAGGGAGATGCAAAATGTGTGAGTGAGGAAGAGAAAAAGAGAAAAGAGAAATAAAAGGCAAAGAAAGGGTTGAAAATATTATGAAGTAAATTGGTCTTCGGTTCTAGCTTGGATTACCATGGCAGGTTTAAGGTGATGACAAATAGCTTTTGGACACCTAAAACAGGTTTAAGTCTTTTCATGGTTAAGGCTTCAATGAATTTAAGTATGTAGACCCAACCTTTCTTTATATATCGGCTTAAAGGCACTGTTGAAATCAACCTTGCGACCCGCCTCTATAATATGCTTCGCTATAGATGATGTTGTGACCTTGACCTGTACACAATCTGACGTGTATTGTAATTATTCCTGCCTTCTTGCCTTCTATAAAAACTGTGTATTACATGTATGTGTGTTATCAGAATGTCCGAAATGTGTTGCGCCAATACATTACACGTTTCAGATATATTACGCATTCTTATTGTGTTGTCGAAATTCATAAAGGGAACTAATTGCTTTGAATATATTCGAAGCAATAATTTCGTCTCACACTTTGATGCATGTCCATGACACTGTAAAACACATACTTGTTCAGGTAAAACAGGATTTCATTGGAGCAGGGATATTGTCGCTATAAATGAGAATTAACCACAGGAAACCTATTTGAAGTGCTTATGAAGTATTCATAGTCTATCATAGAATCCGAACTCTTACTAATTTTTGCAGTCGGATGAGTAATCATTTCAAGAAATGAAAAGCCCCGAAATGCACGTGATGATGACTGAGAGGTTGGTTAATCCAAGTTTCAGATTTTTATTCAGTTTATCTACAAATTGGAAAATAGTGAAGTATCACTTTGTACGTCTGTGGCATAGCGGTTAGGACGCACGCTGGCCATGCACATGGTGCGGGGTTCGATCACCAGCCGGCCCTGTCCTTTACCTCACTCAGCCAGTAGTAAAGCTGGTGAAGAGGAAAGGTTCAGCATGAGGCTAGCAACCCCATTCTGCAAAAATAAACACTGCTAAAGAAACTTTAAACCTCTAGCCTGACGCTCTGTGTTCCACTGGGAACGTGAAGGAAAAAAAAGAAGTATCATTTTCATGTATTTTTGTGGTAGGTGGGATTACTAATGTCTGTACTCATGTTAGATTTATAAATATTCTAAAGAAACATTTCTATGAAATGAGATACTCATAAATTACATACATAATTGTATTTTCATACTCATCTCGTTCTAGTATGTGAAAGTTAGTAAAGCGAATCGTGTAAAATATTGGACAAAATTGATATAGTGTGAATAATATTGAGGAAAATTGAGAGTATTTCGTCTCGCAATGCGACGCTATAAGTCTGACTAACAAATAATACCTTCATTGCAAACAATCACAATCATGGTAAATTCGAACGACTGCTGAGAATAGTGAAAGTGACATTTGTGAGAGTTCAGTGGATTCTGCTAGAACGGGTGATGATCGAGGTGGCATGTCTCGTCGATGTTGTCAGCTTCAATTGATGTTGTTCGGAGTGTGGGTTGTGATGGTTTGCTTGTCGAGCGTGTGTAACGTCTCTCCGTGGAACTGTCACATCTTCTGTGAATGAAGTGTAGAGTTAACATCCTCTCGGACAAGGAAGGCCTTTCTTGTGTGGCGAGTGATTATCAGGAATTCACACTTTCCAGGAATTCTTAGAATATTTCCTGTGTCATTTTGTGGAACTTTGTATAGCTCCTCCTTGTGACACATTCAAACATTATATGGAATTACCTGTAACCGATTCATCGCTGTTACGAATGAGTGTTCAATTTCAGCATGAATTATTTCTGAAATATATCGTCACACATCTTAATATAAGTTGTTTTATACTATCCGTCAGATTGAATTATTCAGTATTTTTGAAATATCTGAATATACCTGCGGCTCAATCTGCACTGAGTCCTACTCCCATACTACTGTCAATTTTTTTCAATTTAATAGGAGCACGAGACGGTACGGTTTCATATTTATTTCTTATACCTATATGGATTTTTCGTTTGTTTTCTCTGTTTAAATTGAGTATACGTTATTTCGTTCTCAAGTTCTCATATATCAGAAAATCTTGTTTGCAAATGTTTCAGTGTTCAAATCACTTCATTTTCGGTTGGAATAGTTTTGAGAATTATTGCACAACATTCCAGTACAATGACAACTTTTCGTGTTTGATGAAATATGAGGAGATTTCGGTTGGATGGCGATGTCGCATGACAGTAAACCTCTGTGACTTTGTCCAGTTGTCCACTATTCCTTACCTATGTCAATTCATGAGACAGCTAGACGTTTGGCTACTATCACTGGCGAGTTTTGGGTGGGACAAACTTCTCTACCCCAGGGGTCATCAATTATCATGATAATTTAATCCTCCTATAAACGATGCAGCATAAGGTGATATTCTGTGAAAAATCAAATCCCTGCAAAGAACATATGAATATTATTCTGGTGACCACTAGGGTCTTGCTGTATAAAGGTACGCAGTTACGCGTGTTCAAGTAGGAAGTGTGGAGAGTGGGGTGGAGGAGGTCCAATGCGAGTTAAAAGTACACGCCGAAGATGTCGGCTAGTTCTCGTGTAATATCGTCAACTGACATAAAAAATGTATGTGAAATTCATCCAAGCAAAACTGCATCAAACGCATTTGAACAACGACATGAAAAATGAAAAATTTGCGTTACAAAATAAGAGGACACACAGAAATGAAGCCACTACAATAAAAACAAAATGAAGAGAAGACGACAAATTTGCTAAAATTGGATAGTTGAGGTAATGAAAGAAAATAAAGAAACAAACAAAAATCAAATACACGAAATATCAAAAGAAAATATTTTCCCAGAAAGAGAAAAATTCCTCGAACCCAAAAATTATCAAGAACTATCAGAGAACGATCTTCATTTACACTTACTCGCATTCATGAACCGACGAAGTATATCCGAGTATGTATCTTCACCTCATGATTATCCGTTTTTTCATTAGAATCTGATTTACCACATAAATCTTAGTTGGGTACAGGTTATTTAATTTGTTACATAACATTCTCAGGAGTGGTGTAAACACGACCAAATATAATTTCGAATAATACGGGTAAAACAACGTCATTTGAATTTGTATAAATGTACCACGATACAGGTAAAAGTAAGTGAAATCATGACAATATTCATTACCAATATTGAGAAATTACCACAAAACATAAACCAATATTCACGTCACCAGATTGAGAAGGAAGAAACCATGAAACTGAAGTGAGAATAGGCCTACAAGCATAGCAATCATATAGGCCTCCCACACAAATACTCATTTCATTGCAATCAAACATAATCATGATCAATTCAAACGACTGTTGAGCTTAGTGGAAATGACAGTTGTGAGAGTTCAGTGGATCCAGCTAGAACGGGTGATGATCGAGGCGGTATGTCTCGTCGATGCTCTCAGCTTCAATTGATGTTGTTCGGAGTGTGAGTTGTGATGATTTGCTTGTCGAGCGTGTGTGACGTCTCTCCGTGGAACTGTCACATCTTCTGTGAGTGAAGTGTAGAGTTAACATCCTCTCGGAAACGGATGGCTTGTCTTGTGTGGCGAGTGATTATCAGGAATTCACACTTTCCAGGCATTCCTGTGTCATTTGTTTACAGTTTGCACTACTCTCCCATGTGACACATATTAACAATTTTCGACTCCTCTCACTTAAACTATTTAGTTAGGTATTTAGTCAGAATCGAATTCAATCTTACATTTGGCTGTTGCTTTAATTTAGATGTGTTTTACAATGAATTGTTTGATTTGAGAGTTCGTGAAATCATTGATACACTAAGTCATTCCGTACATCATTTTGTCATCGGTTATCCTCTCTTTTTCTATGAAAACTTTTTCTTGAGTTTTTGTCCTTATTCGAATTTTCGCAGCTCTCGTAAATGGTATGCTCACCTTCCTCATGAGAGCTTTTCTCTTTTATACATTATTATATTCTAGATCGATTAAGAGAATATTCACTTATTCATTACGAATAATGCCTGTTAACCCTGCAAGAATTAGTCATGATATATTTTGAACAACATGTGTTTTATTTCACAGGAACAGCGTACTTAGTATGATTCAATGGAGAGATGATGCATTTACGTACAGACAGCGAAAAATTGTTGAAACGATAATTAATAAGAAATATCACTGTCATATCTCCATCTGCATGCATGCGCTTTTATGAGCTCATGGAATCTCCCTAATTTCGTGTCTCCAACTTTTGTAATGCTATCTCAATATTAATATGGAGTAGCACATAAAATATGGTAGATTTCGATTGTTACCTTTTTTATCTACAATGATTAGCGATTGTGATACCTCGCAAATAAGTAACTTCACACTAAGTTTATTATAAGAAAAATCACATTCGTATTCATATATCACGTTGATGAATCTGGTGAGTTAAATTTAAATTTAACACATGAGAAAATATCTGAAATCATTTGATCACATGGATTAATCCATTCATATCCAGTATCAAAGTGTAAATGATATGTAAGTGAAGTGAGATTACTTCCATTATGGGTAAATTTTGTTTTGATAAAGTCTCACAGTGTTATACAGTAATGTTTACTGATGACGTTTCGAGCACAATTTATTGCTCATAATCATATCAAGGTAATCACACGACTTCCTAAATTTACCCACAATGGAATTACACTCTACCACAGTGCACCAGTTTTATTCTTATATCAACGAAGTGAGATTACGTTTTGTCCCAATTCCACGTTATTAACCTCACGCACAGATAATCCCTTCATTGCAATCAAACATAATCATGATCAATTCAAACGACTGTTGAGCTTAGTGGAAATGACAGTTGTGAGAGTTCAGTCGATTCTGCACGGACGTGTGATGATCAACGCGAAATGTCACGTCGGTGCTCTCAGCTTCAATTGATGTTGTTCGGAGTGTGAGTTGTGATGATTTGCTTGTCGAGCGTGTGTGACGTCTCTCCGTGGAACTGTCACATCTTCTGTGAGTGAAGTGTAGAGTTAACATCCTCTCGGACAAGGATGGCCTATCTTGTGTGGCGAGTGATTATCAGGAATTCACACTTTCCAGGCATTCTTAGAATAATTCTGTGTCATTTGATGGCTTTTTGTATGACTCTACAACGTGACACATATAAACAATATTCGATTTCTTACTTCCAAACTATTCACTTGGGTCGTTTATTGAGAGCAATTTTTATCGCAATATTTTTCTGTTTAAATTTTATTTGTGTTTATGTTCCTCATATATCATGAAAGGGTGTTTCTCTGGTTACTTTTTCATTGTCTATTATTTTTCCATGTTTATATTTTGGTTTTCTGCTTCTCTAAAGATTTTGTGAGGTTTCAATTTTTATACTAGAGCAAAGGTGGCGTACGTTTTCTAACTCTTTTTTTGAAATATCTGTTATAATTTTTTATTCGTTTGGTCCACTTTTTGTATGATTTCTTCTCTCGCTTTCATTTAATTCTGTGAATGTACAGACTGGACTTATGTTGGCTTTGTATGAACATATATTTTTCACATTCCCTGGGTATTAATTTTCATGCAGCTTTGTGTCAATGGACCTTGACGCGCTTTTCGGTTAATACGTTGCATTTACCTATTTACATAAATCTCTGGTTTCTGTGGAACTTCTTGCCAAGAAGTTGTGAAATATATTGTTATTATTTGTCTTTCGAACACTGTATCTGTGAATATAATCGTGTTGATCGATTATACCTATAACTATCTGCTTACCATTTTGTGACTGTCTAACAATAATTGATAACCATTATTGTATACATTGATGGATTTACACGTCCAGTTTGGCTCAAGTCCGTGAGTCTATGATTTTAGTACCATCTTTTTTAACCGTATCACACCGTGATACTATTGCTAAGGTTTTTTTATTGTTGTTGTCGCTTGTTGGCCTTCCTGTTGTGAATTATTTTCTTTTTGCTGGTTTTGTTCTGATTGCTTTATTCCTTGTTTTCCAGGTTTTAAGGGGAGTTACCCACGAGGTCGCTTCTCTGGAAACTGTACTTTAATTTAACAACTCGTGTGGCTCACCAATCTACCCTGTAAACTAAGTTGCTACAGAAACTTCAGCCAGTTGAATCTCTTTTCTCCAAAAGAAAAAGTCTGTGTGGGGACATGGAACGTCCGCACCATGTACGAGTTTGGCAAAGCTGCCCAGATCGCAAACGAGGTGAAAAGACATGGAATTCAAGTATAGGGAATATGCGAAAGCAGATAGAATGGGAATGGACTCACCAAATTGTCAACGGGTGAGTCAGTGATCTACTCTGGTCACCCAGAAGATAACCACACGCACACCGAGGGCGTGGGTATCATGATGTAACCAGCGGAAACGAAGGCCCTTATTTAATGGTAGGCGATCTCGTCCAGGAAATGACCACCAGATTCAACTCCAAAGGAAGGAAAGTGTCAATTATACAAAGTTATGCACCCACAAACAACACAGACCTCGAAAATAAAGAATTCTGCAGACAACAACGGACTATACTCCAGCTGGTGACATTAAAATACTAATGGGAGACATGAACGCCAAACTGGGACCAGACAACACAGGAAGGGAACTCATCATGGGTAGAGAATCTCTAGGAGAAATGAATGAAGATGGAGAACTCTTCGCCGACTTCTGCGCCTTCAACGAACTAGTGATTGGTGGCAGTGTATACAAGCACAAAGATATCCACAAGGCTACATGGGTGTCACCAGATAGGCGAACCAAAAACCAAATTGAATTCATCTCAATGCTGCTCAAGGAAGTGGAGGAGCAGCCTACTGGACACAAAAGTAAGAAGAGGAGCAGACGTTGGCTCAGACCACTATCTCGTACCGGGAACAATCCAAATCAAATTAAAAGCTTTTAGGGAAACAAGAGCTGCAGATAGACCAAAATCCAAGTTCAACACTCAAAAGCTGAAGGACCAGGCTACAAAGGACATCTTCATTGTAAGCATAAGGGATAAAGCCGAGACACAAATCAACACCAGCGAAGAGGTCAGCGTCGAAAAGCAATGGGAGAACTTGAAAACGGTGTGGAGTCAAACGTGCATGGAAGTTCTGGGCAGAAAGAAGAGGCAGGACAAACAGTGGCTCACTACGGACACTTGAAAACTAATAGAAGAGAGAAGGATACTGAAACATGGTCCGGGGTTCGAGCCCGCACCGACGCACACCTGATATCTATGGTCGGCTTGCAAAATTTGGGCTACCGATATCCATGCTGAAAATTCCATACTTGTACCGGAAATACAGTGCGGAATCAAGCTGTAAATCAAAAAAAAACAAAAAACAAAAGATTATCCAGTGCACCGACGAGCAACAAAAACAGGAGTTGAATGCAAGCTACAATACACTGAACAAAAGAGTAAAGAAGAGTGCCAGGGAAAACAAAAGTAAATATTATGAAATCATGGGAAGTGAAGCAGAACAAGCAACAATGCAGGCAAAGGAGACCTTGCCACACTCTAATAAACAACTAGGTGCCTTTCGAGCAAAATGTCGACACAAATTAAGCCAGTGAAGGATGAAGCAAAGAAAACACTGGACTGAACACTTCAAAAGACTTCTAAATCGACCGCCACCGACAACGCGCCCAACAATACCAACAATGGAAGCAGAACTACCAGTGAACATTGACCTCCCGACGAAATCAGAAGTCCTGAATGCAATCAAGATGCTAAACCTGGAAAAGCGGCAGAACCAGATGGAATCCCAGCAGAAGCATCGAAAATGGACCTAGAGACAACAGCGGACTTGATGACGCTATTACTGGAGAAGGTGTGGAAAGAGGGCAAAGTACCTTAGGATTGGAAGAAAGGATACTTATTCAAACTACCAAGGGGAAGAGACTTAAGTCAATGTAAAAACTGGCGTGGAATTATGCTTCTGTCCATTTTAAGCAAAATACTAAGCCGCATCATCCTGGGAAGAATCAAACAAGCCCTAGATGAAAAACTTCGACTAATACAAGTTGGATTCAGGAGAAACAAGTCATGTATTGATCAAATCGCCACTGTACGGATCATCATTGAACAAAGCTTGGGATGGCAGTCAACCCTCTATCCCAACTTCATCGAATTTGAAAAGGCCTTCGACAACGTCGATCGAGAGGTCATTTGGCAACTACTTCGCTACTACGGGGTCCCATCGACAATTATACATCTCATCCAACAGTTATACGACAATGCTGCATGCTAAGTAATCCACAACGGGAAACTTACGGAATCCTTCGAAGTGAGGAGGGGAGTGAGACAAGGCTGCCTACTATCACCAATGATCTTCCTGATTGCAGTAGACTGGATAATGCGACAGAAAGCGGCGAACAGCGACAAAACAGGCATAAAATGGACTAACACAAAAGACTTGGAGGATCTGGACTTCGCCGATATTATATGTCTGATTTATCACAAAGTGAAAGATACGCGAGTGAAAAGCAACAAGTTGGAGATAGAAGGAGCATCAAAGATAGGACCTCAGTTGAATATAGATGAAACAGAGGTGATGAAGATTCCTGGTCAACAGCAACAGCAACAACAACAACAGACAACAATCAGCACAAATGGAAGGAACCTGAAAGAAGCCATCTCCTTCACCTACCTACCTGTGAAGCATCGTTTCAACTACAGGCGGACGGAACTGACGAGGATATCAAAGCAGCGAGGATCGGAAATGCATGACAAGCTTTCATTGCTCTCAAATCTGTGTAGGAGTCAACAGCACTCAGCATGAAAAATAAGATCCGGATTTTCAACTCCAGTATGAAGTCAGTGCTACTCACCTCAAATGAACTACAGACCTTCATTAACAGCTATCTTCGCTCAGCAGTCAAGATCAGTCAGAAAAGATCAGCAATAGGGATCTCTGCCAATGAGTGAACCAACCAGGAACCGATTGTGAAACAAATAGTCAAGAAGAAATGGAGATGGATCGGCCATACTCTGAGGAAACCATCAAGTGACATCACTAGACAAGCCATCGCTCGAGTGGAACCCGAAAGGGAGGCGGTGTGTTGGTCGTCCAAGGGTGTCTTGGAGGTCATGTGAAAAGGAGATGAAAGCGTGTGGGCAGACTTGGAGCGAAGTGAAAACGTTGGCGGAAAACCGAACGCAATGGAGAGGCGCGGCTGAAGTCCTATGTTCCTCTAGGAATTAAAGGAAATAATACTAATAATGATTTATATCAATGCATTTTCACTGTGACAGCAAAACTTTGTTGAACTGACAATCACACTGAACTGTCACTGGAGGATCTCCATCTACACGAACTAGCCTTTATGAGTCCATGAAATATCTATCAATATGTATCTTCACATTATCTTCAGTTCAATTTGTAATGTCTCATAAAATGTTAAACTTTATCTATTTATCCTTTTGTCTTATATAATTACACGAACGTATTAATGCACTATTTCGTCGAATTAGATGGTCTTTATTTTTTGTGTATATATATATATATATAAATGTTTTCGCGTACTTAGATACTGGTAAGTGAATTTCTTTTTTTTATTCTCTATCTATTATTATAAACTGTTTGCTTTGAATTTCTTACCGTTTATCTTTTTCATCATTTTGAATTGATTGCACTTACTTGGGTGATATTTTTGTTTTATATTTAATGAGATTTTCAAATCAGCATATGCAGTCGGGAAACCATCGGTCAATGCATGCGTTTATTTAATATGAATTGGAGAATTAACTTTAATTAGGCATTACCAAAAGTTACATCTTACAATGTCATAGTGTTGTAAATAATACAACAGATCTTAAGACACCTCACGTTTAACCTACTGCATAACGAATCTGAATGAACTTCACTACGGGTTTTTTCTATTTTTATGATGTGGCTTTCACTTAGTGATTAAATGTTTTGCCCAAAGGCTTTTATATTTTATCATGATGGTGAAAATTCGATGGGACTCTTCGCAAATATTCGCGGTGACATATGACACAGGAGATTAAATAAAACTGTTCAAATATGAACTTAACTCAATTTGGTTTACTTGATTTTGCGCAAGGTGACTTTGTGCCATCGTTTGTTTGATCAACTACACAACCTGGTATTGAACCATTCTACATTACACTGACTAACTTTTACTCTTGATGGGTGACACAATCTTTAACTATCTTTTGGTGAAATACCAATTCTATGAAAATGAATAGACCTCTGTATTGACGTCAGCGGATGTTTGATAATTTCAATTCGAATTTGGACGTCTTAGTCAGACGAACAACCGCAGGAGAATTAGAAACACAAGTTTATAGGAAATCAACTCTCACAGACCAAATACTGAATTACAACAGCAACAACCCAATAACACACAAAAGGAGTTGCATACAAACGCTATTCAAGAGAGCAAGAACTCATTGCAACACTCACACCTTAAGGAAAATTGAAGAAAATTATCTCATGGACGTCTTCCAAAAGAATGGATATCCACGGAATTTCATTAAAAGACATATACCCCCAAGCCAACCTACCAAAGCAAAAGCCACCAAGGAAAGCACAAAGAAAATCATCTTACCATATATAAAGGATATCTCAGAAATCACTACAAAACTCTTCAAACCTTTAGGAATTGACATCGTACACAAACCAACAAAGTTGCTTCAATCAATGCTGTGTCAACCAAAATACTCAACAGCGAAAAAAGACAAAACCAACATCATATACAAAATAAATTGTAACAACTGCGAAAAACACTTCATTGGTCAAAGTGGACGTCCCCTTCGTCTTCGTATCCACGATCATAAGCTAGGCGTCAAAAGACATGATATCCACTCCCTCATTTCACTACACACAGACAACCACGAACATCAATTCGACTGGGACAACCAACGTTCAAATATTAGACAAAGGAAATAACAAGAATGCTAGAGAATTTTTAGAAGCCTGACTGGCATTCCAGTGAATCATCAATCAATAGACACACCGAGATAGACAAAATTTATCAACCGATAAGAAAGAAACTTCACACACAAAGGGTCAAAGTTCAAGTCAAAGAAACAATCTGTTCCAGTACAAGTAGCCTAGAAGGTGTGAAAACACACAAACAACCAATCAAGTCTAAGGTCACCAGGAGAGATGATTAATAAACTCGTGGAGAAATCTGAAAGCTCACTTCATGGAATCGAAGTATGCGCTGAAGATGTCACCCAGTAGGGTGGTGAAAGCTTCGCAAATTAACCATCCAGCTCAGAGAACACAGCTACAACAAATTCATCCACCTGAGCTACAAATCTTCTCTATCATGTCTAATTAGAAGATAAGATAGACATTATAGTTAAAACGAACGTAAATCAAGTGTTATCACCGTTAAGACAATTTGTGATAAATAATATTAGTAATAATTTAATAAACAAAATCATATATTTGTACTCTCCTCATAACAGTGTGTTTAAGTGAGTGAAACAGTTAGTATTAAGTTTAATACTTCATTATATATTGAATTTTCAAATGTCGATCATGTCAAAAGTGGATATTCGTGAATAATCTCCAGCAATACATTAATGAAAACAAAACAAGTAGTTCAAACTTTTAAGCTATTTTTGGCTAAATCATTTTCTCTAAGTGTCCAATCACATTTATGCAAAATTGTTTCATGAAAAAGGATAGCAAAAAAAGATGGGTCATCTACACATACTTGTTGATGTTAGTCAATGCATCAAAAATATGAATAAGTGTATCATAGTTACACAGTAGGGCAAATTGCTTAACGTGTGTTGTAATTAGGATGCACATAAAAGGAAGAAGAATATGGAGCTATGCGAGAGCTCTAGAGAAATACAAGAGTCATAGGGATTTGATAAACAAACAATAGTCAAGTCAGAAGAAGTTAACAAGGTTGTTACCATGATTCCATAAGTGGTTGAATAATCCTCATTTTTATGAACAACTCTGATTATTCTACCTGAACGCCTAAGGATTTAGCACTGCAAAAGATATGAAAGAGTAAAGCATTTGGCGGGTTACTTCTCATATCATAGATAACTTTGAAGAAGGCGTTTGTTTAGACCAGTGTTTACAGAGTGTTCTATTCTCTGGCTGGTTATAGAGCCATTACTACCTCTCTTCAGCCAAGAAGGAAAGTGTTCACCAACGCCTTTATATTGAACGACCAACGCACCTGGCTTCAAAGTAACAGGTTAGCTGATATGTTTATACAAAGAAGTGGTCAGGTTTGAGACCTTGCCCTCAAGGCCTCTTAAGATCAATAGACAGCCAAAGAAGATTACTCTCAGACTCGGTGCAAAGATTTCTCTTCTCGAATATGATGAAATTCTTCTCTGAATGGTGCCGCAGGCTGTCATCCTTGAAATCAGATTTTATGAGAAGTTTCTGTTTTAGAACAAGCGATGTTTGGTTCCTCTGAAATTTCGGTTTGATGTTTTTGGTGGTCAGTAGATGATGATGACGATTTAGAAATTAGAACGCACATTTGTGAATAAGCAGTAATGAATGATGCGTTCATGAAAACGCCTCTTATTTTGTAGGGTATGCTGAGGCGTTTTATGAAACTACATCTCAAATGCATACACCATATATCCGTATAACTTGATTTGTAGAATTGATGGGTTAGTTGAAGTACATGGGATATTATATAATCAAACTTTTCAATCACTGTGTTAGTTGAGATTGAACGTGCAGGTGGGTTAGCGACTCCTTACTGGAAGATCAATCCTGTCTCTACAGAAACGTAAGAGTAAAATCAAAATCCTAATGCGTGATATGAATGCTAAAGTAGGAGGAGACAATGTAATAGGAGAATTCATCATGAGTCTAAAGACTCTTGGAGGAACGAGTGAGAACTCTTCTCAAAATCCTGTGTATTTAGTGATTTTGTGATAACAGGGAGCAAGAACAAACACAAGAATATATGCAAAGTGAGATGGATTTCACAATGTGGACACACCAAGAATCAGACAAACTTCATCTCCGAACCCAAGAAATTGATGACGTAGCCTGCAAGAAACGGAACCGAGAATAGAAGCTGATATAAGCTCAGACCATCATCAATTGCAAGGAGCACATAGGATCAGGCTGAAAGCCTTCAAAGAAACTAGAGTTAGGCTGCAACTGAAGTCTGACACTTAGAAAATGAAGATTGGACATCTTCACTGCAGATATTAAAGCGAATTTGGAGACATAACGTGTCATCGCTGAGGAAACTTCTGTGAAAGAATAAGAAAGCCATCTAAGAATGATGATGATGTAAACATGTTCATCTAATTCAAGGAGAAAGAAGAGGCAAGATAAGGTATTTCTTTCTACAGACACGTGAAGGCTAATAGAATGGGAGGATGGTGAAATAGAAGGGGAGCCAATACACAGATAGATAAAAGAGAGTGAAGTTGACTTCAGTGTACATCTCACTGAATGAAGAAATGAGGAGAGGTGCTGCGATAGACAAAAGACAATCCTACAGTATACTGGCGACAGAAGCGAAACAAGCTGCAGGTAAGACAAATGTCGCAAAATGATATCACATTAACAGGTCGTTTGTGGTCGGTGAGGGAGATCAACAGAGGTGAAATCAATGACGGATAGTGAAATAAATCTAATTACAAAAGAGGTAAGACAGAAAATGATGAGAAGATAAATTTGAAAGGCTCTCTAACCAGAAGATCAACCGCAGCCTATCCAGATACGCCTGCTAGAGAAACGACAGCTCTCCTAAAACAGCGGAATTCGCAAACGGAATAAAGATACTGAAAGTCATCTCCGCAAGTGCAGAGTGCCTGGCACCCTTAACAAACTAATTCAACAGCTAAATCATGACTCTACATGACCTGTGATACAAAACAGCAAACTCAGAAATATCTTATTTCTTAAGCCAGGAATAAGACAACATTTCCCACTATAACGATGATATTCATGATTGTTGCTGGCAGACACATGCATCAGATAGTGGTTGGGGAGCGCGAAGTCAGGAATACTTTTGGCCGACAAGAAGGTGGGTTGATTTAATCAATCGGCTACTGGATTTGTCTTCTATTAATAATTAATAACAAAAATACGCCGAACGTTTTTGCATCATCTTTACGGATTTTGTCTGAAATAAAGCTTTATTACTATTAAAGACTTGGGAAGATTTGGACTTCGCGGACTATTTATGTTTTTCGTCACACAAACTCAAAGATATGCAGGCGAAGTCCAGAGAGTTGACAGAAGAGAATGAATAACTTCAAATGAACAAAGAGATGAAAGATGTGTTTGAAAATACCTAACTAATCAAAGCAAACACCAATATTAACTAGTAAGCCTCTTTTAAATGTCTTGACAGAATCGTTAAAACTACATTGACCCAGATGAGGATGTAAGATGCAAGATCGGATGAGCAAGACAGGCCTTCATTGTCCTGAAATCAGTGTGGAAATGCCCTGCAATCAGCACAACAACTCAAAAATAATGTTGAGTCATTTCTAGTGCACGTTTGAAAGGCTTCGAGCACACCTCAGATAAAGCATTTGCAAACTACTGCATATTGAAAACCAGATGTCTAGAGGAGATCATCATTATGGGACTTTGTCAGTCGGTTAACCAACCGACAGCCTACTATCCAAGAAATATGCAGACTGAAATGGAGATGTATCTGACACACGCTGAGGAGAATGCTACGTGTCATAGCATGGTACGCACGCCCTCAAGGGGCACTCGAATGGGGTACGACGAGCTGGGCGTTTGTTTGACTTTGTCATGGGAACATCGCGTGGGAAGAAATGCCAGCTTGTGACCTATTATTGGACCAGCTAAAGTGGACTGCAGAGAATTGAATGAAATGGAGATATTTCGTTGATCATTGACTCATCCGGAACTCAATCGAATAATAATAATGATACATTTTTTGTAAATCAAATCCTAACTCACAACTCGGTACTTTACTGAAGCTTATCGATAGACTAAGATGTCAGCCACTTTACAAATACCTCCACAGTCAGTTACTCATAACTCCAAGAAATAAAAATGCTCGAAATTCTGATTACGAACATCTAAAGAACATGAGAACGTATAGGGTATTTTGACAAGGAGGCTGATAAGTCTTTAAATACCCTGATCATTCCATATATTATGGGAGAAAGTTTTACAATTCATCGTCCTCACAACAAAACGTTCTGCAAACATTGTTGGATTTCCCACTACCTACTGCATTCGACTTTATTCCAAAGAAATCTGGGTTTCCTTAATAATACTATTCACTCTCTGAAAGTAATCGGAAAATTGGGGGAATAGATTAAACTGACTGCAGTAACATTACTTCAATATGAGGGATATTTAAGCTGATTTCGGATTCTGATGAATACTCCAGCTGGTGAGAGAAACCGCTGTATAAACTGCTGAATGTAAATGAAGAAATCGAAGCATGTTGTGTGTGAATGGAGTGAATGCAAATTCGGTAAGCATAAGGTACTAACCGATTCTTCCTTAAGTTTCGAATGCATACCTCTTATTGCTGTTTCCAGTTTTGGCTAAAGTAACTGATAAAGTTCTTATTATGAATCTGGGACAGTCAATGCATCTTGGAATATCAAGAAGGTGTGAGCCTATATATTTGTATATAATTAGTTTATTGATATGTGGCTGTCCACTATCATTATTTAACTGAGGTACTTATAGCATAATGACATCAGTGATACAGAAGCGAACTGGATGTGATGTATAATTTCCTGCTATTATGAAGGTGCCATAATAACTAACTTCGAACGCTTCACGTAATGTAACAAAATCTGGATTTCACTCCTTAGAAAAATGTAAGTAAATATCTTCTTAACTGGATGTACATTTGTAATAAATCTGGTGAAGACATGAAAAGAACGACTTTTCTCCAGGATAATAGCACGGATGAAACGAAAGCGCACTGTGAATAGGTTTCGTCGCCGTGTCACATTATGAGTTGCACACACACACACACATTATTCATTGATAGCAAGCATTCGTCATGATGACAACTTTGAACGACTGTTGAGGATAGTGGAGACCACAGTTGTAGAAATGTAGTTGATTCTGAACCAACAAATGAAATATCTGACTGGTGTCTTTAGCTTCAGTTAATGTTAGTTGGAGTGTTAATGATGCAGATTTTGTAAAACGAGGAGGATATTTATAAATGTTTTTGTTGAGCCATTCAAATTTAACAATTTGTTTTAAGCCTAATTTAGGTACTGTGACCGCTTTTCTTACTAGGATTATGAATTTTCTCGCCGTTTTCATGGAGATGAAAATGTCGGTTTGCCTATATCTTTCGTGGTCATGGAATTATTTTTATATTCGATTCAGACATATGTCATGAATTCTTTATTCTGCAATATAACTGTCCTCATAAGGAATTCATGCAGAAAAAAGGTGAATTATAATTGGTAGTGTTCTCTGAGTTGGTTAAGGACACTACTAATTGCGAATCATCCACCTGAACTACATATCTTCTCTATTATTTCAAAGGTGATTTATGTCAGTGAAATGACTTGCTGTTCCGTAAAGTTGACTCGCAAGGGAGAATATGATAACTTCATTCATCTTAACTCTAACGAATTCAGAACACATATTTCGGAATTCAATAAATTTTTGCAAACATGGATGAAGATGCTTAGTGATTGGATGGTAGAATCCACTTTAAAAGTTTTGCGTTCTGAAGTGAATAAAGGTAAGTTTAAAACACTGTCATTTTTGTAATGTTAATAATGGATTGCTCAAGTTTATTCATGAAATTTACTCATTATACTGAAATTCGTAATTTGTAAATTTCACAGGTCACTGTGAAATTTATAAACCTGCATTATTTGAGTGGCTTAAACTGATTCCGTACAATTATTTATCTACGTCGAACATGGTACTGCACTTAAGAGCTTGGCAGAAAATGCGCAAAACTACTCTTCATTGTTTCTATTACCTTGATGTCACTGGCAAGCACTACTAATTGACATGAATAGTACCCAGCTATTTATACATACCGATGAGTATTATCCACCATCTGTAACTAACGTTATAAGTATCTTCTGAAATGAATTTAGTTAATTTTCACATCATAAATGCACATTTTCCATTTGTCATACAGCAGCTTATTCATTTTTCAATGCAGATTACTTGACCAATAATCTTTCAGATGCTTGGCATTTCAGCCAATTATTGAGAATATTTTCGAAAAGCCAAAGTTCTCATTTATTTCGTTAAAATATTAGGAATTCGATTACCAACAAGTAATTGAGAAGAAACGTGGTAAAACAGGGAAGCAGAATCAAAAATGATTATCTTGTTCGTCTTTTGCCGTGTGTTACGATTAACAGACAGGAAGCCGAGTCAACTGACATGGACGACTTGAGGGCGTTAGGTGCTTGCAGGCTGAAACTCATCAAAGATATTCGTATGTGTGTATATATATATGTCTAATAAAACATGTAGTTTTCTAGCTGGTCCCAAGTCCAGGTAAAGAGGGATGGTTAGGCGTGGGGATAGCAACCCCACACCATTAAATCTTTCAAACCGCTAGAGAAACATCAACAGAGAAAAATATATTCAAAATGCAAAAACACTAAATATAAATCTTATTCTTCGTTCGAATCGGAGAGGCGAAATGACACAGTGGGCTGGCGAAAGCCTTCGGGAACCCAGCCAGCCAATATGTCTGCTCTCGATGAAAGCAAGAGTAAGCATGGGTACGTGGAATGTCCGTACATTGTAAGAGAGTTGGGAGGCTGCCCAGGTAGCCAGGGATATGCGAACATACGGCTTGAAGTACTGGGTATCCGTGAGAGCAGATGGAATGGATGTGGGTTGACAATATTGTCAATGGTAGAGTCAATAATCTACTACGGTCATCCAAATGAAAACCATGAACAAACTGAGGTAATGGCCATCATGATGTCACCAGTGGAAGCGAAAGCCCTAATGCACAGAGAACAAATCTTTTCTTGTAGGATTACGAGAACAAGACCCAGATCTAAGAGAAGGAAGGTCTGAATTTTCCAATGTTACGAACACTGCTAAACACAACGCGAAACACGAAAACAAGGAGGAATTTTACTGACAACTACAAACAGTTACGGGCAACCTCCTAAATGGTGAAATTTAAGAATTCTGCCACCTGCACTACAAGTCCCGAAAACAAAATAATTCTTTGACCTTCCAGAGTTTTCTCAATTTGTCAATAATCACAACGTAACCCTTGTCTATCTGAATATGTAGCTATGCATTTGCTGGACAGACAATCAATCCAGCTTTCGGAAAAACACGACCATTTTTGCTGTAGAATTAGCACACATGATAATATTCGAATGTCAAATAAATATCCAAGTGTTACCCTCACGCTGTTCAGTAAAGTCATTTAAATGTATCCCTAATACTGTGACAAATAAATAAATTGCTGAAAGCAATCCCTAGTTTTCAATTTTGTCAGATATGAGTAAATTATATATTGAGAGTAAAGTGTATGTAAATGAGTACTTGCAATACACCCATATTCTTATCAGCACCCTCAACTCAGTGATACATTGAGATTAATAGTTCCATTTCACATTCTATGAATACTTATTAATTCTACTGCTTCGTTATTCAGAAGAAGTTGATGAACACACAGGACACGATATCAAACTGAGTGTTGTTAGAGTTGAATGATGAATGTGGAGAGATATGAATGGCAGTAACCAGTCGAAACGCATTTGTTGGCTAAACTGTAACTTGTTACTCTAGCTTTACATCTTTGGAAGTTTTGTAGCTGCTGTTACATTGTAATATACTAAACGATGTTGAATAGAATCAATAGTAAATGGATTTTATTAACCACGAAGAGGTTTTCACTGGACATCAGACAATATTTCCCTCACATCACCTTGGTGTCTTGACTTTTACTGTGTTCAGTTGTGTACACTACATACTTCGTAAAATTCCGTCATCATGATGAAAGTTGACACAGTGATAGACTTTTTTATTTCATTCTAATATTCACGCAACAAAAATGAGCACACATATGTTGCGTAATTATTCAGCTACTCCTAAATAATCAAACATCATCAGTGTGACAACCCTTGGAAGGTGAGTTGTCACGGCAAGCTTTGACCATCTTTTAAGTAAAGTGAATACTACTGGCGAGAATTTGCGTGGAATGTCTTCTGAGATTAAAGCGTAGACGATTTTAATGGAGATGTAGAGAAATGAAAGATCCTTGTGAAAATACAGATAATTGTAAATCGAAACAATTGAGGAACGATTTTGAGCACATGTGGAAAGACAGATTTTCACTTAAAGTTTACTTTAAATCTCATATCCGCATATTCGTTCTCCAAGACATATTTCCGTAACTATCCTACCTCATCCTTATTTAACTCATGGATAATTTATGCGTGTTAGTCAAGGTATACATGTTGCATTAGAAGTATAATTTTTCAGTGACAGGCAGTTCATCAGTTTGATGTGATAATTTTACTCTATTCTCCAAACTACGATCAGATTTCAGATATAACAAATTAGGTCTAGATTAGTTCAATAAGAGACGCGCTTTTCGACAACTACGCTACCTTTGCTTATTTGCATAAAACTCTCATTTCTCTGGTGTTTCTGGCCAGGAAGTTTTGGAATTTATTGTAATTAGTATACCTTCTAACACTGAATCTGTGGATATAATCTTGTTGACTGATAATACCTGTAACTAACTGTTTGCCATTTTGTGACTGTTTAACACTTATTAATATCTACTAATATATATTTGTTGGATATACATAACCAAATTGACCCAAGCCAATGAGTCTATGGTTTTGATAGCATTTCTGTTAACTGTATTTGACAGTGATATTTTTAGTACAGTTTTGGTTGTTCTTGTCACTGCCTTTCCTGTTGTGATCATTTTTCTCTGTTTGCTGTCGTTGTTCTCATTGCTTTTTTCCTTGTTTCCTGATTCTAAGGGGAGCAACCCACCTGGTCGCTCCTCTGTAAAATATACGTACACGCTACATCCTCTTCTCGAGCGAGAGGCCAGCGACCCAACCCTGTAAACAAAACAGCTACAAGAACTTTACCACGATGAGTCTCCTTGCGATAAAAGAAAAGTTTGTGTGGGACTTATGGAACGTCCGCACCATTTATGAAACTGACAAATCTGCCTAGATTGCAAACGAGATGAAAAGATATGGCACTCAAGTACTGGAAAAGCAGATAGAATAGGAAAGGTCTCATTAAATTGTCAAAGAGAGAGTCGACGATCTACTCCGGTCACCCAGAATGCAACTACATGCACACCTATGGTGTGGATATCATGATGCCGGCAATGACGACGAAGTTCCTGATACAAATATCGCCCAGGAAGTGACTGCCAGATTCAACTAAAAAGGTGGAAAAGTGACAGATTTAAATCTCAAGAATGCCACATAAGGAATAAACGGATCTACATAAACAATGTTCAATAGAGAGGAGAATTTTAATAAAACATATACAGCATATACCGTTTAATATAAGGGGATAACTGCTATATGGCAAGCAGAATATTAATACTTTCAGAAAAATTTCGACAGCCATATATAGTTATGAGTGCAAAGTAGAAAATATAAATTCACACTACTTAGTAGTGCTAAGTAGTAGAACGTCGAACAAAAAAGAAAAAGTGCCAAGGATAAATTTGGATTCTGTAAACACTAGGAAAGGCGAATTATGTCCAAGCTATTCTGATGATATTATAAAGTGACATTGGAGTTTGACAATGTCCCAGTACCTACTCTAATTGATCTTGGAAATAGACGTCGAAAACCGTGTATGGCAACGCAAACCATAGTCTTATTTCAGTAATGCCTCTAAACCCATATACTAAACAAGTTTTAGACACATACTTTAATTCTTTGAAGCATTAACTACCAAAAGGGATTAAACTTGTTTTGCGTTCAAAAATGACTGGTCATATGAAACACGAAACAAAGTCTTATATAAAACAGGATTAAAAAATTTATCAAGTTTCGGTAGAGATCTTCAGCTGAATACTCAGAATACAGGGTTATGTGCACTATTCGAAATGCATCGAGTGATATAAGGCTGACAAGCAAATAAATTACTACTGGTCATTTCTCTGAACCTGCTTTGGTAATCCAACTGTAGAAGGAAGGTTCAGTTTACTTAATAGTAATTTTACCCCTCTTCATTTTCTTCATTTATCCTATATTTTTACGTCATTTTCCTTCCTCTGATGTATGACACTTAACTGTGAGCAACTGGACTTATATTGTAATTATTGATGCTCTGTTGTATCGTATATAAATGTGTATTATAAGTAAATGTGTGATCAGTTTGTCTGAAATGTGTTGCGCAAATACATTACACGTTTCGGATAACTTATGACTTCTCATTATCTAAGTCTGCGTAACATGTCATTGGTCGAAATATATCACCATTAATTAAATGTGTATGCGTGGAATAGGATAAAATTCTTTTTTAAATTATGTCCTTAAGAGAATTTATACATACCCTTTGCTTCTGAATAAATCTAAAAATGAACTCACTTCTTTGTACTATCGGATGGATATCTAATGGAAGCACTGATACTGAAACAGGACTGACAGAACATTTCAGGCGGTAGGCAGCCTTGAATATCATTAAGGTAAGACGAGTTGCTTGGATTATTTATGATACAGTTTACTTGCCCGTTTGAAGTAACACGAGAAATAAGCTTAAAATTATTGGTGATAGTCTCATAAGTGAGACTCAATATGTTAGAGAAATGAAATCAAAGTAGTTAATGTTAAGCATAATGAGCACTTTTATCTTCGGTTATTCGCCTTTCCAGGTACATTCACAACCACTTTCATGTGAAGAAACGAAAGTCATCATGAGATTTGATGTCAATTAACTCAATTATATACCACGAATAGATTTCTTATTATTTAAGCGATAATAAAGCGAAAAATTCCGTGTTCTTATAATGCCTTGAATAGGATGCGTTGTTGATATTGTTATTCGAATAATCAGAATTAAATAGTGAATAGCTGTTGTGAGACAAAAGGAATGCTGTGTGGTTCATGTGTAAAACTTAGTTAAACTCGTTTTGACGGGTAACTAGTGATTTTAATCAATGCTGATTCATACTATTGATTGATAGATATGAGTAGTTGGATGTCACTTACATCAAAAAGTACTGCTTGATGGCCGGAGCGAAGTAATAAGAAAAACAGACGGTTCAAGCCGTTCAGCCTATTTAAAGCCTTTTAATTCGATAGAGGAAGCTTTGGTGAGTGTTGAAGATATATTTCCGTGACTTACGCAAATATTTCTGCTTATATGATAACATATCCGAAATTTGTGAATTCCTATAAAATGGGAAAAGAGTAGATAGGCGAAGGACAGGGTGAATGAACACAGACTGTGCACTAAAAGTCCACCTGGAAATGAATTAAAATAGAGAGTCTCGAAAAAGATCAGCTGTAGAAATGCATGCAATGGAAAGTGGACATAAGATGTGTTTTGAAAATGTTGAAATGCTGTGAAAAAGACTTTGATTCATATAAATAAAGATTGACCTCTGAAGCCCTGCATATTTTAACCACATCATATACAATTAATAGGAGAGAAGGGATAAACTTATCACGTACAAAGCAGACTTCATGGAGCAAAACGGATAAGAAAAAGAAAAAATTATGCACACCTTTGTTGTGAACCCTGTAAATTATTGTCGTGCTTTTCACATGTGGACTGACGGATTTTCCACAAAGGAAACAGCACACATACACTCATTTAGACAAATGTGAATATTGTGAAGATTTGATATAACAGGTGTGAACATGAGTAGAAATGAATTAATGAGCCGTTGAAAAGCCTGGAAGTACTCGGTGGTTGTTTTGTCACAGTTTGGGACTCTTTACAGTACGCACCCTCTTTGTTTATAACCACCACATTCTGGTTATAAGGCGAACTTGTTGACCACTCACACACTGGGACGCATTCCGACGCCCATGAATTCCATCTCCTGCCAATTCGATATGTATGAAGCGCAAACACCAGCCAATGTCATGGACTCTATACAGAAAGTTACCTGGAGATCTTGTGAGACATTGTAACCAGCGGGGTCAACTAATTTAGGAAAGAGATCGGTAACTGGCAAACGGAAACTTGATAATTCGATATTAGTCATTGTAGATATGTGATAACTGTTTGCATTTTTTATTGGTACAAGACTGGACAACGAGTGACCCGTAAGGGAGTTCAGTTCAAGGTAACTCTTAACTGTATATTTTGGTAATTAATAAAATCCGATTAGTCCTGTTGTAGAGGCTGTAATCTACCTGATGAAACGTTCGAAAAAAAATTTTCTTTTAATTTTTTTAAACACGCTGGTATTATTTTAATACATTTTATATTAATCAGTATGCTTATTTCCAAAACAATTGTTGTCGTGGACAACAATGAAGTAAAATAACTAGAAGTACTAAAATTCGATTATTCGAAACTTATATGTAACCTGGAGAATAAAAATATTTTGGAAATAATTCTCTGAATTACTTAGTCAGTTTTGATGCCTTGAATGTGAGGAAAAAAGCAAATGCATTCACATTACTGTGAGTAATAGTTAAAACTATTTCTGAATTTCTGAAATATACCTTTTTATGAAAGTGTCATATGCCAGCTGATTTTTTTGGAAGGTTTTACTTTCACATTCGGTTGAACGCGAATTTTATGAAAGGCTTAGCCGACAGAGTATCATATATCAGTCTGTTTCAATATGGACGTCATGCAGGAGAATCTGATTTAGAGTGTATCAGTTTCTTGTATTGTGCTATTTACTACGAATAATAGAAATAAGCTGTTAGACAGCAACCAAATCAGCCAGTAGTTCTTAATAGACAAATCTAAACACCGGACTATTGATTAGCTAATTTTAGGCTGAGCTCATCTGCGGTGTAACATTCTCGACTAAGCTGAGAAAGTTGCGCGTCAATTCTGGCTAGCTACTAAAACGATTTATTATTTAATTATGCCAGAGGTAGTCCACTGCTATAATGCCAGTGGATATTCACATATATCAATACACTAATCACCTGCAAAAATATTGGCTTGTGTCTTCCCACCACTTCTAGAAGCATGTAGTGTTTCACCACCAGTAGCATAAGTTTTATAATTATTCCGGCCTACTCTGAACTGAGCAGTAAGAGATATGTATCAAGCCTTGAAGAAATAAATATTCCCATCATTAGGAAATTTCCTTTCTATATGTGATACGTGATGCTAATATTATGTCATTTAATTCACGCGTTCACCGAGGTCATCAGAAATGATCAGAAAATGATCGGTTATCTGTTGATTTAGGTGATGCTTGAATGTGACACAGAAAAAAGTGAATAAAGAATTCTATCGAATGAAATGTGAAAATGAAGGGAATCATTTGCTTTAAATATATTATCATGAATATGTTTCGCCGACCATGCACATGGTTCGGGGTTCTATCTCCGGCTGACGCACTCCTTTACCTCGCTAACCCAGAAATAATCCTGGTAAACAGGAAAGGTTGGGCATGAGGGTAGCAACCCCATCCTGTAAAATAAACACTTCTACAGAAACTTCAAGCCACTAGCTTGAAGCCCTATGTTCCACTGGGGAACGTGAAGGAAAAAATGTTTCAGACAGTTTAATGTCGCCCATCAACTCTATAGAAGATCGTGGCGTTATAGGATACAGAGATTTATATCACACCACTGTCTTCAGGTTTTCACACATCCCAGTTTTACGACGCATTTCAAACACTCAATCTACGTCTCCCAGTTTATGCTATGTATTTCTCACTAGCCCATTTTCGTATTCATATCCCATTTCAGGCTACATATTCCTTTATTCGGTGTGATGTGACTGCAGTCATCTAAGGCTTTTCTTTCCACCCGCTTACCACTGAAGTGTTTAAGGAATTATTTTGAAATCCTATATTGTTTTGATTTAATGACGATTTCGGAAATCGGTCGTGAATTCAAAAGTCTTTGTGGAACTGGTTGTTCGAATAACAATCGGAGGATAAGTTGATGACATTATCTGAGACTGATTCCTCTCAACACCGAAATACTTAGAATATCTTATGACAGTTTGCTAAGAGAAAAATTGAATTTCAGCTGTGTTTATTTCGTGGAGAGTAATGAGTCAACTGTTTAGTGAGTACTGCAAGGTGATTGACATCTCACTCGACTGCCGAACCTCAGCACGGTATCCACTGCTAAATCTTGTTTTGATCTTCACAAACCTGGTTCACTCAGATGTTTCTACATACTTCCAATGTTCAACTGACCGGCCACTGTTTACGATTCTGGAGACAAATTGAATTCACGTCTTCTTGAACCTAAAGCGATTATTCTTAAGGTAGTGTGGGCTACTAATCAACAACCCAAATGAAGCCTTCTATGAAAATCATCTTGCATCTTGTACATATTTCAACTTCCTTTTCAGATGTAATTTCAAGAGAGTCTTTAAATCTGTGATATGTGATTGAAATTTATCTACACATTTTTATTCTTTCGTAATAAAATTAGAAAGTTTCTGCATATTTCAACATGGAGTTCCACTCATTTTCACTGAATTAATGTTGCTTCAGTAGTCTGTCAGACTTTTGTCACCAGTCAAGTGTGAGAGTTGTGTAATCGGATACAGAATCCTTCGATACTGTTTTTTATAGTTATTCGACAGACGAATGCATATAAGCTTGCGTCAATTCAGTTAAACTGATGGTACGTAGTCACTCTGAGTAATAAATTGAATTGGAATGTTTAACTTTTGTCTGTTTATAGTGACAAACTCTCTCTTATAATAGGATGAATAGTCAGTCCAACTTTCTGTGATAGCTATACGAATGTGAGTCTATAAAGTATTGGTTTCGAGAATTCTGAAAACATGATACTTTAACAAATGATGAGACGCAGTGGTTACTGACACTCTTCACAAATAAAGGGCTATAGCAAGAAGATCACATATGAAATACTGACCATATTGTTAGTAAAGAAATTTAATACCTCCTGCCTCCTCATATTTCGCTTAAATAAATTGACTTTGAAAATATAGAGAGATATGTTTTGAAGTATTGGTTAGAAGGACATAATACTGAACTAAATTCAACCATGAGACCATTAAGAATTTGTGGTAACTGTCCAGGGAATTATTTCTTCATTAGGGACCTTCCGAATCATTGAGCTAAAAGCGCTCCCTTAATCAAAACCTTGATACGGAAATGGTGCTCAGCATCCATATAAAAGCCTCACTTTCTAGGTAACAAACAGAGTTATGTTTTTGAAGGAAAGCCGTAAATCCAAGGTGGTTGTTAAGGCATCAGCTTTGTTACACCTGCTCTGGTGCAGTGCTTCTGTCAAGGAAGTTAACCGTAAGTTCCTATTATTTGCAATGACGCTCCGAACCGATAATTACTATGTACATTTCTCGACTTTAACTCCAAAACACCAGTGCTCGTTAGAAGTTTATATTGTTTGGCAATTAAAGTCTAGATATTTACAAGTCTATAAACATGTTTTACAGGTAAAAACAATGTACTTTTAATCGTATTCTTTCGTCTTCTTCCAGCTTGTACACGACTAAACCATTTGCGCCTTCTAGTTGCTCGCCAATGGCTACCAGTAATAATAAATAAACGTTCAATGTTCGCGTCCATTGACAGCTTCCTTTAGCTTTCATGGGATCAATTTAGTCTGGATATTACAATCATCGAGGATGCTTCTCCTCCATAATTATTCACATGAATCTATCCCTGTCAGAGTTCACTTATAAACTCATCTTTCGGAACATCACTATCATGCCTTGATTACTGATAAAAAGTGAATTCTGCAGAATATGTGCGCTTGGCTGCATCCCTTATTACCATCGACTTCCTCGAAAACACCTTAAAACGATGATGTTGTATTTCACCCTCACTTCGAGAGAATAGTTTCAAAAACTAATCAAATACTACTATGACTAATTTCACCAATGACTTTAAGATCATTCCTTGAAATAGCTGATTCTTAAATTTGACCCTCATTTGATGAAAAATTCTAAAATTAACGACTCATACTATATCCAGCCTACTCAATCTCCCCGGAGTAACTCATTATAGAAACAGCATATCAGTAGTGAATATTGTATTCTTTAGGCTATTAGTGAACATGTGTTGCAAACTCTCCCGACCATGAGATCTTTGTGATGTATTATGAACATAATGATGTACAGTAAATGATGCTGTGTCTGCTGTTGATGAATGAGAAATTAATGACGCCTTCCAAATATTTTTCAGATGTGAACAGAATGAACAGTTCATATTTCATTAGTTTTCAATATTTAATAATGATCTGATGGTTTTCAACTATTTCAGAGGACTGTTCACACATCTTTAGCTGTCATTTCTGAAGGTGTATATTTAAACTCGCCATTCCAATCTTACAGTTTATCTCTGTGTATACCAGATGCAATTGCAGTGTTTGAAAATCTACATGAATCGCTCGTTTTCTCTATTGAATCTTCAGTTATGTCGTGACTATAATTATCACACAGCAGCAACTTAAAATATAATTTACATTGTTATGGAACACCTGTCAATAATACAACAGCATGGAATAGTTTGTCTGTGTGTGATTTCCAAAACTAACACCAATGTACTAGCCAATAAAAAATATTGGCTTATGTAGTAGATATGGGGTGTCAAAATAAATAGTCATATTTGTGTAACAAACGTTCTAGGCTGAAATCGATTAGAAAATATTGTAAGACGGGAGACAATGGTGGTGATTAATCATAATAGATTTGTAGAGTGTGGGGTAGGAAAATCTTATAACTCTCATGAGCACCCTATTGCGTTGAAGGAACTAAATTATTTCCTGAAGTTCAACGTGCGGCTCTCCGAATCAAGAACATGTATCGAATTTATAAAGGATCGTATCCAGAAAAATCGATATCCTAAACTCTATTGAGAATCATTATGTAGAAACAGAATACCACAAATTAAAATGACTTCAAAACGATATGCACTTAATCAGATCGAATCAATACAGTATGACATTAAACAATTAATATATCACAAAGGAATTATGCACTTCTAGAACTTTCAGAGGATGTGAGACTACAATTTATGCAATATGTCAATGAAATCGCGGAATCTAATTCCTCGAAAAAACGAACACAATTGATGAAAGGCTTAGAAAGCCAAACTCTTGAATGTGGATTTCCTGCTAATCCCGAAATGTGCGTCCATAACTTTTCGAGTGTGATTCTTGACAAACTGCAACTTGCAGCGTTATCTCTAGGACCTAAGTTTTGCTATATTCGTACAGAGATTAGTCAGATTGACACTGATGTACAATTCGAGAACTTCTATATACTAACAGGCGACTTGGTCGCCTCGTCTGATGAGGACCTATAAAGATTCAAATCAATCCTGGTAGACTGTTACTATCAGTATAGGCAGAAGGATAAGAATAAGCCCCATAGTATACTCACAAAACAGAATTGAGAAGCTGTCAAAAGACTAAGACAAAATGAAAACATAGTTATTACCAGACCGGATAAGGGACCGGGGAAAATAATTATGGATAGGCAGGACTATATCAATAAGATGAACTCATTATTAGCTGACGGCAGCAAGTTTCAGAAGCCGAAAGCAATGAAAGATCATACGGAGAAAATAAAAATAACAAACTTAATAAAGGATTTGAAGGGTAAGGGGTATTTACCACCAAAACATTCGAAAACATAAAACCCACAGGAAGCAAAATCTCACGCATGTATGGTCTACCGAAAGTGCGTAAATCAAGAGTGCCCCTACGCCTCATACTAGACATATCTCTTTCACTCTATCACGAGATGGCAGAGTGGCTGGTACAGCTATTTCAACCCTTGCATAACGAGTTAGTAAAGCACAGCGTCAAGGATATCTTTCAATATGTTGATAAGATCAAAAACGTGAACGCCACTGACAAATATATGGCATCACTTGATATTTCATCTCTATTTACGAATGTGCCTCTAGTGGAAACAATCGATTACATCTGTGAACAGATTATAGAAAAGAAATTGTGCACTGATATTCCTATTAGTAATCTGAAACAACTACTTGTTAAATGTACATCAAATGTCCAATTCTTGTTTAAAAATAAAATATTCGGACAGGTTGATGGAGTAGCGATGGGATTCCCAGTGGGACCTATTTTTGCGAACATATTTCTAACAAAACTAGAAAATAGTCCGTTGAAAGGGGAAATAGCAAAAATGGAAATGTATTGTCGTTACATGGATGACACTTTTGTAGTTTACGATGAAGGGTTAAGTAGTGATTTGATTTTGAGCGACTTCAATAATGTTCAACCAGCGGCCCGTATCACCTACAAAGAAGAATACAATGACTCATTACATTTCCTCGACATCCTGCTAACGAGTAGAGAGGATGGTTCCGTCAAAAGAACCATATTTAGAAAGCTAGAGAGCAAAGCTCAGTATACACATTTCCTTAGCTTCGTATCGATGAAATACAAACGTAATCAATTCAGGTGCTTAGCATTTAGAGCGAGGTCTATTTGTTCCAAAGACTGCGTAGAGGAAGAACTCCAGGTCATCCGAGACATTCTAAGTTAATTAAAGTCAACATAGGTTACAATAGTCGTAAACAGGAACTGGCGAAGGTGGAGAAAAAGTCTGTTTCTACGTCTCCAATTCAAGGGAGATACTCCTGCGGGGATTCTATCGCAACGTTTAACCAGGGCGATCAAGAAAACTTTCTACTCCCCACGTCTGTGTCTATCCTTCAGTAGCCGTCCAATGTTCACCCAGTAACTCAAAGATGTCTCACCTAACCTTAGCTGTTCTTCATGCATATACCATTTCAAATGTTCCTGTGGTTCAAGTTATATAGGGCACACGATTTGGCAGGTTCGTCTACGGGTTCGAGAACACTTACCAGCTTGGTTCAGCAGGGAGGAAATTAAGTGCATAAAAAGCTCGATCCAGTCACACCTGGTCGATACTGGACATCGTATCGATGTCAACACAGCTTTCAGTGTTATATATCGAATTCCGAAGTCGTTATCACGTACAATTCCTTAAGTCTACTACACATAGCTGAAGCTGTTGCAATAAGATCGACTAAACCGGAACTTTGTATCCAAAAAGAACACGTTCAGACGCTTTTCCTACCGTGGCCAAACTTGGACTGAAAATTCTTCTTCTCAACAAGAGTGCCGCTTACCCTTAACATTCTTGGTTTTTTTGTTTTATTTAAATTTTGATATAGAAAATATCCCCATTTAGACATTTAGAAAAGAGAAAGATTGAGCGAAGAAATATTTACCTTTCAATTAGATCCTCATCTCACTCTGGATCTACTCTAATATATGAAGTTTAGCATTTTTATTACAATTCACACCAGTTTACCAATCAAGTGGCACTGATATGTTTGTTAACAATTATTAGTCAGTGTCAAAATGTCAGTGGGGTGATGATTAAGGAAGAAAATTAACATTTATATAGTCAAAAGGTGGAAATGGTTACAACAAGTGGATTGCATAATGCATAATTTTGGAAAAATGAAGAGCAATTAAAGAATAAGCGTGTGCATAGGTTGATTCCTCTGTGACAGATTGTTAAAGAAAATGAAACAATTTGGACAATGATAATTTGTAACCAAAGCTGAAGTGGTCATAAGAATGAAATAATTTTTACAATTATAGTTTTTATAGTTTTTTAAAAAGAAAAATATTTTAGGGGGAGGGGGATGAAGTAGTCCGGTTTATACAATCATGTAACGATGGCCAAGGTAAGGAAAGTGGCTGTACAGATTTCTTCTGAGCACACAAGTTTGGCTTCTTCAGGTGGATTTCTATTGCTTCAGCTGTATGTAGAAGACGAACTCGTAAAGCAAAATTAAGATTAGTAGGAATGCGATAAATAATTTTAAATGCAGTATTAACGTCAACCTTATGCTCACTATCTACAAGGTGGGCTAAAATAGAGCTACGAATAGATCTTGTTTGCCCCTTGCTTAACCATGCCGGATGATGTTCGGAAATACGATGATGACTACTACCTCTTTAATTACGTGTTATCCTTGTAAAAATTATTTTATTCTTATGACCACTTCAACTTTAGTTACAAATTATCATTGTCCAAATTGTTTCATTTTCTTTAACAATCTGTTACGTAATCAACCTGTGCACACGCCTATTCCTTAATCGCTCTTCATTTTTTCAAAATTATGCATTATGCAATCCACTTGTTGTAACCATTTCCACCTTTTGATTATACAAATTAATTTTCTTCCTTAATCATCACCCCACTGACATTTTGACACTGACTAATAATTGTAAAGAAACATATCAGTGCCACTTGATTGGTAAACTTCTGAATTGTAATAAAAATGCTAAACTTCATATATTAGAGTAGATCCAGAGTGAGATGAGGATCTAATTGAAAGGTAAATATTTCTTCGCTCAATCTTTCTCTTTTTTACTTTGCTTATTATTACAAATATTATTATTACAGTTTTTATTATTCGTCATAATTTATACCCTTTATGCAAACATTCCCTCAATACTATCGAATTTTCATTTATCCGGACTTATTACTAGTGATATTATCTCTTTTCTCAATGTATGCCTCCACCTGTTTCATTTAACATATTCGTGATCTCATTATGAACCTCTCATTGCAGTCTTACTACCTTTTGTTTAAGACAGACCACTTTGTACTAGCCACTCACCTGACACCTTTTATAACCTTGAACTGATTTGTCAATTTTCTTCCCCCACACTACTAATCTATTATGACTAACCACCACCATTGTCTCCTGCTTGAAAATAATTTCTAATCGATTTCAACCTGGCACGTTTGTCACACAAATATGACTATTTATTTTGACACCACATATCTACTCATCTGTTATTCTACGTTAAAAATTTATCCGCCTCATAACTGGCCTTTATTGTAACGACAACAAATATTATATTTTATAATTGTAGGAACCTGAAGAGAAAGATGCATTGAAATGAATATTCTTCGTTCAGATTGACTTTTAATTCATAATATGGGAATATTTCACACTATCAAATCTTATGTAGTAGCAGCCAAAGTAAACAAAATATTCGACGTGAAGCAAAGGAACTGAACAGTTGCAGATTCAGAAACATCCCAAACATGCACTCATAGCAAGATCGCCTTTCAATGATTGTTCAACAGATTCAAGCATAAAGCTGTAGGCATTGCATAGGAGGAGCACTATTCATCATTATCCTCACCAGAACTTCATGTTAATGACAGCATTCTGAAAGCGATTCCTAATGTTAGTGCAAGGCGAAACCAGATAAAAATTTCATGAGTCAAAAAATTTTCGGTAATGACCACAAAGGTGAATAAGTGAAAAATAATACAGAGTAAAATGGCCAGTTTTGTGAGATAGAGGCAAAATAATGTGAGCATAAAGTATTTGTAAAATCAAACATTTCAAACAGTTTTATTATGAATAAAAGTTTCATAAATTTCTACTGTTTCAGATATCTGAAGTTTAAACTTAAGCGAAGATACTAAAAAAAGCCTTTGATACAAACACTGAAGATTTTACAAATCGATCATGATCACACAGACAAAATTCACCATTCTTATATCTCAAGAAAAATCATTGTTTTATTCGTCTTCTTTTCGAGAGATTTACGCTTTTCTATTGAGAATATAAAACATCGATTTGAGAATAGAATATAAACATTCTGTACTTCTGTAAGAACTCCTTTTATTCTTTATAAAATTGTTCAATATATCACCGACTGTGCTATATCAAGTAAAAATATTCTCGTAGAATGTGAAACCCACTTTTCAATTTGTAAGCATTGTGTTGTTGATTTTTCGTTGTGGAATTTGTTTAGAGTTAGAAATTGTTAACGGGATAAGCTGTTTACCGATCATTTTATCATAGTTTACTTTGTGATAATATCTGCTCTGATGATTGTTGCACAGTGAGTTCCACTTTCACTGCTGGTTTTCGTTTCGAAATGGCATGTAACTCACCACATCTTATGCGTTAGTGGTATAACGGTTGTGATTCTCGCCGACCACGCGCATGGTCATGGGTTCCATCCCCTGCTGGCGCACACATGATATCCAAGGACGAGCCGAAAAATTTCGGCTGCCGATATCACATGAAGAAAATCCCATAGCTGGTCAATAGAATACGGTGTGAAATCAAGCTGCAATCAAAAATAATAAAAAAAATGAGGTAAATATAATAATATTCACTGTTCCCCACAGGCTTATATGCGAGTTTCTTTTCAATGTAACTAATCGGCTTGAGTGCTAACACAGATTTCATTTCAATGTTCGTTTGACAATTACCGGTGATATTTTTTGCTCTAAAAAACTTTCATGAAGTTTATTACCCATGGCATCAATGTTTGGTTTGCGTCCAATACTTATATATGTATCCGGGGAATTCGAATGTAATACAAAATCAAATTAAGACAACTGTCTTGTGGGGTTGCTTTCAACTGGTTATGATAACGTGTCAAAAGACGATTATTTCTACATTCAAAAACAATTGCGGGTTTTAGATTTCGTCCACATTCCCACAATACTCGAGCTATCAGGTTTATTACTGGTATATTTGCCGTAGGTATACCTGCAGTTTTAACTATGAAGTGATTTATTTTGGGATTGCAGAAGACTAGGAATGCCTACCCCTTTTTAATTACCCTTGCTGCTTTTTTGATTCTGTCAAGGTTGCTTATAATAATATAAGCACCTGTACTATCTTTGCTACCTGAATTCACTTAGACTTTGCAACTGACAGTCATGAAGCAAATAGTTAACTCTAAACCGTTTAGACAAAAACTCTCAAACAATTTTGAGGTCCGAAGGCCTGTGGTTGGAATCGGTAACTTCTGATTGATGCGACCAATAACAAAGCGATGTATATTTCAAAGCATTAGATAAACTAGCCCTTAATGCCTTCCGGATGCAATAAAAGAATGAACAATTCAGTCATATAGCAAAGAATCAACTCATCTCTATTTCTCAACTAATCTGAAATATGCATATTGCATTGAATTTTGTGGCTTTATTCTACTTCACAATTCTAAATTTCCAGTTTATTCATTGTTACGAATGAAGATCTTTAAAGGCACTCTGATTTTTTATTTCTTTAAACTGTGTGAACATTTATGAAATAATAACAGGATGCTTTGAGAATGAACTTATCAGAGCATTTTAAGGGGAAGAGTTACACTACCTCTTCAAGATTACGTTTGGAAACTAAGAACCCCCTCTCCCGGTTTGAGTGCTCTCGCGAATTCAGTTAAATTGGGTGTATAATCAGGCATTTCGATTAACGGATTTCCTAACATCATCCTATTCTCTTAAGTAGTTGACAAAAATGAAATTTACAGCTTTGTTTAAGCTTACATTATAGACGCTAAGCATTGCATTCATCTTCGCAGTGGATCCTATCACAAAGTAAACTGTGATAAAATGATCGGTAAACAGCTTATCCCGTTAACAATTTCTAACTCTAAACAAATTCTACAACGAAAAATCAACAACACAATGCTTACAAATTGAAAAGTGGGTTTCACATTCTACGAGAGTATTTTTACTTGATACAGCACAGTCGGTGATATATTGAACAATTTTATAAAGAATAAAAGGAGTTCTTACAGAAGCACAGAATGTTTATATTCTATTCTCAAATCGATGTCTTATATTCTCAGTAGAAAAGCGTAAATCTCTCGAAAAGAAGACGAATAAAACAATGATTTTTCTTGAGATATAAGAATGGTGAATTTTGTCTGTGTGATCATGATCGATTTGTAAAATCTTCAGTGTTTGTATCAAAGGCTTTTTTTAGTATCTTCGCCTAAGTTTAAACTTCAGATATCTGAAACAGTAGAAATTTATGAAACTTTTATTCATAATAAAACTGTTTGAAATGTTTGATTTTACAAATACTTTATGCTCACATTATTTTGCCTCTATCTCACAAAACTGGCCATTTTACTCTGTATTATTTTTCACTTATTCACCTTTGTGGTCATTACCGAAAATTTTTTGACTCATGAAATTTTTATCTGGTTTCGCCTTGCACTAACATTAGGAATCGCTTTCAGAATGCTGTCATTAACATGAAGTTCTGGTGAGGATAATGATGAATAGTGCTCCTCCTATGCAATGCCTACAGCTTTATGCTTGAATCTGTTGAACAATCATTGAAAGGCGATCTTGCTATGAGTGCATGTTTGGGATGTTTCTGAATCTGCAACTGTTCAGTTCCTTTGCTTCACGTCGAATATTTTGTTTACTTTGGCTGCTACTACATAAGATTTGATAGTGTGAAATATTCCCATATTATGAATTAAAAGTCAATCTGAACGAAGAATATTCATTTCGATGCATCTTTCTCTTCAGGTTCCTACAATTATAAAATATAATATTTGTTGTCGTTACAATGAAGGCCAGTTATGAGGCGGATAAATTTTTAACGTAGAATAACAGATGAGTAGATATGGGGTGTCAAAATAAATAGTAATATTTGTGTGACAAACGTGCTAGGCTGAAATCGATTAGAAATTATTTTCAAGCAGGAGACAATGGTGGTGGTTAGTCATAATAGATTAGTAGTGTGGGGGAAGAAAATTGACAAATCAGTTCAAGGTTATAAAAGGTGTCAGGTGAGTGGCTAGTACAAAGTGGTCTGTCTTAAACAAAAGGTAGTAAGACTGCAATGAGAGGTTCATAATGAGATCACGAATATGTTAAATGAAACAGGTGGGGGCATACATTGAGAAAAGAGATAATATCACTAGTAATAAGTCCGGATACATGAAAATTCGATAGTATTGAGGGAATGTTTGCATAAAGGGTATAAATTATGATGAATAATAAAAACTGTAATAATAATATATGTAATAATAAGCAAAATAAAAAAGAGAAAGATTGAGCGAAGAAATATTTACCTTTCAATTAGATCCTCATCTCACTTTGGATCTACTCTAATATATATCCATAGCATTTTTATTACAATACACAACAATTTACCAATCAAGTGGCACTGATATGCTTGTTAACAATTATTAGTCAATGTCAAAATGTCAATGGGGTGATGATTAACGAAGAAAATTAACATTTATATAGTCAAAAGGTGGAAATGGTTACAACAAGTGGATTGCATAATGCATAATTTTGGAAAAATGAAGAGCGATTAAGGAATAGGCGTGTGCACAGGTTGATTACGTAACAGATTGTTAAAGAAAATGAAACAATTTGGACAATGATAAGTTGTAACTAAAGTTGAAGTGGTCATAAGAATAAAATAATTTTTACAAGGATAACACGTAATTAAAGATGAAGTAGTCATCATCGTATTTCCGAACATCATCCGGCATGATTAAGCAAGGGGCAAACAAGATCTATTCGTAGCTCTATTTTAGCCCACCTTGTAGATAGTGAGCATAAGGTTTACGTCAATACTGCATTTAAAAATATTTATCGCATTCCTACTAATCTTTATTTTGCTTTACGAGTTCGTCTTCTACATACAGCTGAAGCAATAGGAATCCACCTGAAGAAGCCAAACTTGTGTGCTCAAAAGAAATCTGTACAGCCACCTTCCTTACCTTGGCCATCGTTACATGATTGTATAAACCGGACTACTTCATCCCCTCCCCCTAAAATATTTTTTCTTTTTAAAAAACTATAAAAACTATAATTGTAAAAATTATTTTATTCTTATGACCACTTCAACTTTAGTTACAAATTATCATTGTCCAAATTGTTTTATTTTCTTTAACAATCTGTCACTGAGGAATCAACCTATGCACACGCTTATTCTTTAATTGCTCTTCATTTTTCCAAAATTATGCTTTATGCAATCCACTTGTTGTAACCATTTCCACCTTTTGACTATATAAATGTTAATTTTCTTCCTTAATCATCACCCCATTGACATTTTGACACTGACTAATTATTGTTAACAAGCATATCAGTGCCACTTGATTGGTAAATTGTTGTGTATTGTAATAAAAATGCTATGGATATATATTAGAGTAGATCCAGAGTGAGATGAGGATCTAATTGAAAGGTAAATATTTCTTCGCTCAATCTTTCTCTTTTCTAAATGTCTAAATGGGGATATTTTCTATATCAAAATTTAAATAAAACAAAAAAACCAAGAATGTTAAGGGTAAGCGGCACTCTTGTTGAGAAGAAGAATTTTCAGTCCAAGTTTGGCCACGGTAGGAAAAGCGTCTGAACGTGTTCTTTTTGGATACAAAGTTCCGGTTTAGTCGATCTTATTGCAACAGCTTCAGCTATGTGTAGTAGACTTAAGGAATTGTACGTGATAACGACTTCGGAATTCGATATATAACACTGAAAGCTGTGTTGACATCGATACGATGTCCAGTATCGACCAGGTGTGACTGGATCGAGCTTTTTATGCACTTAATTTCCTCCCTGCTGAACCAAGCTGGTAAGTGTTCTCGAACCCGTAGACGAACCTGCCTAATCGTCCGCCCTATATAACTTGAACCACAGGAACATTTGAAATGGTATATGCATGAAGAAGAGCTAAGGTCAGGTAAGACATCTGTGAGTTTCTGGGTGAACATTGGATGGTAAGTGAAGGATAGACACAGACGTGGGGAGTAGAAAGTTTTCTTGATCGCCCTGGTTAAACGTTGCGATAGAATCTCCGCAGGAGTATCTCCCTTGAATTGGAGACGTAAAAACAGACTTTTTCTCCACCTTCGCCAGTTCCTGTTTACGAATATTGTAACCTATGTTGACTTTAATTAACTTAGAATGTCTCGGATGACCTGGAGTTCTTTCTCTACGCAGTCTTTGGAACAAATAGACCTCGCTCTAAATGCTAAGCACCTGAATTGATTACGTTTGTATTTCATCGATACGAAGCTAAGGAAATGTGTATACTGAGCTTTGCTCTCTAGCTTTCTAAATATGGTTCTTTTGACGGAACCATCCTCTCTTCTCGCTAGCAGCATGTCGAGGAAATGTAATGAGTCATTGTATTCTTCTTTGTAGGTGATACGGGCCGCTGGTTGGGCATTATTGAAGTCGCTCAAAATCAAATCACTACTTAACCCTTCATCGTAAACTACAAAAGTGTCATCCATGTAACGACAATACATTTCCATTTTTGCTATTTCCCCTTTCAACGGACTATTTTCTAGTTTTGCTAGAAATATGTTCGCAAAAATAGGTCCCACTGGGAATCCCATCGCTACTCCATCAACCTGTCCGAATATTTTATTTTTAAACAAGAATTGGACATTTGATGTACATTTAACAAGTAGTTGTTTCAGATTACTAATAGGAATATCAGTGCACAATTTCTTTTCTATAATCTGTTCACAGATGTAATCGATTGTTTCCACTAGAGGCACATTCGTAAATAGAGATGAAACATCAAGTGATGCCATATATTTGCCAGTGGCGTTCACGTTTTTGATCTTATCAACATATTGAAAGATATCCTTGACGCTGTGCTTTACTAACTCGTTATGCAAGGGTTGAAATAGCTGTACCAGCCACTCTGCCATCTCGTGATAGAGTGAAAGAGATATGTCTAGTATGAGGCGTAGGGGCACTCCTGATTTACGCACTTTCGGTAGACCATACATGCGTGAGATTTTGCTTCCTGTGGGTTTTATGTTTTCGAATGTTTTGGTGGTAAATACCCCTTACCCTTCAAATCCTTTAATAAGTTTGTTATTTTTATTTTCTCCGTATGATCTTTCATTGCTTTCGGCTTCTGAAACTTGCTGCCGTCAGCTAATAATGAGTTCATCTTATTGACATAGTCCTGCCTATCCATAATTATTTTCCCCGGTCCGTTATCCAGTCTGGTAATAACTATGTTTTCATTTTGTCTTAGTCTTTTGACAGCTTCTCGATTCTGTTTTGTGAGTATACTATGGGGCTTATTCTTATCCTTCTGCCTATACTGATAGTAACAGTCTACCAGGGTTGATTTGAATCTTTATAGGTCCTCATCAGACGAGGCGACCAAGTCGCCTGTTAGTATATAGAAGTTCTCGAATTGTACATCAGTGTCAATCTGACTAATCTCTGTACGAATATAGCAAAACTTAGGTCCTAGAGATAACGCTGCAAGTTGCAGTTTGTCAAGAATCACACTCGAAAAGTTATGGACGCACCTTTCGGATTAGCAGGAAATCCACATTCAAGAGTTTGGCTTTCTAAGCCTTTCATCAATTGTGTTCGTTTTTTCGAGGAATTAGATTCCGCGATTTCATCGACATATTGCATAAATTGTAGTCTCACATCCTCTGAAAGTTCTAGAAGTGCATAATTCCTTTGTGATATATTAATTGTTTAATGTCATACTGTATTGATTCGATCTGATTAAGTGCATATCGTTTTGAAGTCATTTTAATTTGTGGTATTCTGTTTCTACATAATGATTCTCAATAGAGTTTAGGATATCGATTTTTCTGGATACGATCCTTTATAAATTCGATACATGTTCTTGATTCGGAGAGCCGCACGTTGAACTTCAGGAAATAATTTAGTTCCTTCAACGCAATAGGGTGCTCATGAGAGTTATAAGATTTTCCTACCCCACACTCTACAAATCTATTATGATTAATCACCACCATTGTCTCCCGTCTTACAATATTTTCTAATCGATTTCAGCCTAGAACGTTTGTTACACAAATATGACTATTTATTTTGACACCCCATATCTACTACATAAGCCAATATTTTTTATTGGCTAGTACATTGGTGTTAGTTTTGGAAATCACACACAGACAAACTACTCCATGCTGTTGTATTATTGACAGGTGTTCCATAACAATGTAAATTATATTTTAAGTTGCTGCTGTGTGATAATTATAGTCACGACATAACTGAAGATTCAATAGAGAAAACGAGCGATTCATGTAGATTTTCAAACACTGCAATTGCATCTGGTATACACAGAGATAAACTATAAGATTGGAATGGCGAGTTTAAATATACACCTTCAGAAATGACAGCTAAAGATGTGTGAACAGTCCTCTGAAATAGTTGAAAACCATCAGATCATTATTAAATATTGAAAACTAATGAAATATGAACTGTTCATTCTGTTCACATCTGAAAAATATTTGGAAGGCGTCATTAATTTCTCATTCATCAAGAGCAGACACAGCATCATTTACTGTACATCATTATGTTCATAATACATCACAAAGATCTCATGGTCGGGAGAGTTTGCAACACATGTTCACTAATAGCCTAAAGAATACAATATTCACTACTGATATACTGTTTCTATAATGAGTTACTCCGGGGAGATTGAGTAGGCTGGATATAGTATGAGTGGTTAATTTTAGAATTTTTCATGAAATGAGGGTCAAATTTAAGAATCAGCTATTTCAAGGAATGATCTTAAAGTCATTGGTGAAATTAGTCATAGTAGTATTTGATTAGTTTTTGAAACTATTCTCTCGAAGTGAAGGTGAAATACAACATCATAGTTTTAAGGTGTTTTCGAGGAAGTCGATGGTAATAAGGGATGCAGCCAAGCGCACATATTCTGCAGAATTCACTTTTTATCAGTAATCAAGGCATGATAGTGATGTTCCGAAAGATGAGTTTATAAGTGAACTCTGACAGGGATAGATTCATGTGAATAATTATGGAGGAGAAGCATCCTCGATGATTGTAATATCCAGACTAAATTGATCCCATGAAAGCTAAAGGAAGCTGTCAATGGACGCGAACATTGAACGTTTATTTATTATTACTGGTAGCCATTGGCGAGCAACTAGAAGGCGCAAATGGTTTAGTCGTGTACAAGTTGGAAGAAGACGAACGAATACGAATAAAAGTACATTGTTTTTACCTGTAAAACATGTTCATAGACTTGTAAATATCTAAACTTTAATTGCCAAACAATATAAGCTTCTAACAAATACTGGTGTTTTGGAGTTAAAGTCGAGAAATGTACATAGTAATTATCGGTTCGGAGCGTCATTGCAAATAATAGGAACTTACGGTTAACTTCCTTGACAGAAGCACTGCACCAGAGCAGGTGTAACAAAGCTGATGCCTTAACAACCACCTTGGATTTACGGCTTTCCTTCAAAAACATAACTCTGTTTGTTACCTAGAAAGTGAGGCTTTTATATGGATGCTGAGCACCATTTCCGTATCAAGGTTTTGATTAAGGGAGCGCTTTTAGCTCAATGATTCGGAAGGTCCCTAATGAAGAAATAATTCCCTGGACTTCATACATTTATTCCCCTTGATAAATTTGAATAAAGCGAGAACAACATTGATTTGTGCAGAATAACATGGTACCATCATTTATTTCGTTGGCTTCTCGTCAGCTGCTTACAGCCTAAATAAATTTTCAGGTTTAAGTACAGAAACGTTTTAACATACTTGCAAAGTTTACATGTTGTCAGTTGACAGAAAGTTTCACAATTAGTAAACAGTGCTCAGAAAATTGCGCTTATATAGTTTTTACACAGGCAGCTCAAGTTTAAAAAAGAATTAAATGTATGCATATAATGGTAAGGGAGTTACATAATAAAGATGAGATGTGTGTTAGACGCATAGTGACTAATACGTTAGGTAAACCACGTACTGAGTTGAACTCAAATCATAGAAACAAGAGACAAACCAAAATTACAGATTATAAAAGGAGGGTGAGGTTAAAGACAAAGATTACACAATCAGATGAGAGATGCAAAGTGACTAATACGTTAGGTAACAATGTACTGAGTTGAACTCAAATCATAGAAACAAGAGACAAGCAAAATTATAGAATATAAAAGAGGGTGAGGTTAAAGACAAAGATTACGCAATCAGACGAGAGAAAAAAGACATCCAGTTACCAAGGCAAGGAAAGACTAATAACTGATTCTTTCTGAACACATAAATCTGGTTTCAGGCGTTTTTTTTAAACTTGAACTGCCTGTGTAAAAACTATATAAGCGCAATTTTCTGAGCACTGTTTACTAATTGTGAAACTTTCTGTCAACTGACAACATGTAAACTTTGCAAGTATGTTAAAACGTTTCTGTACTTAAACCTGAAAATTTATTTAGGCTGTAAGCAGCTGACGAGAAGCCAACGAAATAAATGATGGTACCATGTTATTCTGCACAAATCAATGTTGTTCTCGCTTTATTCAAATTCCTGGACAGTTACCACAAATTCTTAATGGTCTCATGGTTGAATTTAGTTCAGTATTATGTCCTTCTAACCAATACTTCAAAACATATCTCTCTATATTTTCAAAGTCAATTTATTTAAGTGAAATATGAGGAGGCAGGAGGTATTAAATTTCTTTACTAACAATATGGTCACTATTTCATATGTGATTTTCTTGCTATAGCCCTTTATTTGTGAAGAGTGTCAGTAACCACTGCGTCTCATCATTTGTTAAAGTATCATGTTTTCAGAATTCTCGAAACCAATACTTTATAGACTCACATTCGTATAGCTATCACAGAAAGTTGGACTGACTATTCATCCTTTTATAAGAGAGAGTTTGTCACTATAAACAGACAAAAGTTAAACATTCCAATTCAATTTATTACTCAGAGTGACTACGTACTATCAGTTTATCTGAAATGACGCAAGCTTATATGCATTCGTCTGTCGAATAACTATAAAAAACAGTATCGAAGGATTCTGTATCCGTTTGCACAACTCTCACACTTGACTGGTGACAAAAAGTCTGACAAACTACTGAAGCAACATTAATTCAGTGAAAATGTTGAAATATACAGAAACTTTCTAATTTTATTACGAAAGAATAAAAATGTGTAGATAAATTTCAACCACATATCACAGATTTAAAGACTCTCTTGAAATTACGATAGGCAACATATTTAAAATGATATAACTAATGATTGCAGTTCACTGTGTCATAAACCCGAGAAACAGTGAATCATTTATGAAGTCAACTGAACCAGTGCTTCATTGAGGAACGTGTTTTATTCCATATTGGTTTGTTTATTAGATGTATCACATACTGAAACAGTATCATTCATTGTATCCAGTAAATAACACTGTTTCAGTGTGTGATACATCTAATAAACAAACTAACATGGAATTACTTACTACCGCATATGAAGTGGAGATGAAAGAATGTGGGCAAACTTGGAGCGGGGTGAAAAAGTTGGCAGAAAACTGAAGGAAATGGAGACGCGCAGCTGAAGCCCTATGTTCCTCTAGGAATTAAAGGATATAATAATAATACAGTGCCCAAGATTTACACATATGTAAACATGTATTATTGTTCTAAATACAAACTAATTTTGGGAAATATTTGAAATGCATGTGAATTATTTATACGTAATAGCACTATCGCCGCCGTTTTAAATAACCTCCACGAATATGCATCATTTCAGCGTACGTTTATGATAGCAGGTTGAACTAATCTCAGCAGTACTATAAACTTCAGAATTGTTGAAATGAAATATTTATTTTTATGAAATTTAATACGCATGATTAAGTGTCCACAACTTTATGTTTTCACTCACCTCATATAGTAAGTCAATGGTGAATTGCAGGTTCAATCACACAGTGATGTTTCAGATGTCCACCCAGTCATAAATCAATATCACGAGGAGATTAGTCTATCATTATGTTCTGTCTGAATGACTGATTCATTCATCAAAACGCCCTTCAACCAGTAAGGTGTGTTGTAAAAAGTCGTATGAAACATGTTAAACTTCAGTGTTCAGACATTTACAGGGTTGTGATGAAGGCGTATTCTAGATTAATGAATCCATAGCTCAGCATACAACGTTTGCCTGTAGTCATCATTTTACAATCATCGTGTGTCATCAAAAATGAAAGGAAAGACACGTGATTCTTACCCTTGATAGCCACCACGAAATAAAGATGCCAAAGATAATGTCAAATTTATTTCAAAGTGTCACTTCCTTTAGCTATATTTTAGAGAAGACCGGACAAATCACATCACATATAAATCATAATGTGATGCATTTACCATAATGCCGTACTGACTGCATTTTACATTTGAAAAGGAAGTTGAAATATGTACAAGATGCAAGATGATTTTATAGAAGGCTTCATTTGGGTTGTTGATTAGTAGCCCACACTACCTTAAGAATAATCGCTTTAGGTTCAAGAAGGCGTGAATTCAATTTGTCTCCAGAATCGTAAACAGTGGCCGGTCAGTTGAACATTGGAAGTATGTAGAAACATCTGAGTGAACCAGGTTTGTGAAGATCAAAACAAGATTTAGCAGTGGATACCGTGCTGAGGTTCGGCAGTCGAGTGAGATGTCAATCACCTTGCAGTACTCACTAAACATTTGACTCATTACTCTCCACGAAATAAACACAGCTGAAATTCAATTTTTCTCTTAGCAAACTGTCATAAGATATTCTCAGTATTTCGGCGTTGAGAGGAGTCAATCTCAGAAATGTCATCAACTTATCCTCCGATTGTTATTCGAACAACCAGTTCCACAAAGACTTTTGAATTCACGACCGATTTCCGAAATCGTCATTAAATCAAAACAATATAGGATTTCAAAATAATTCCTTAAACACTTCAGTGGTAAGCGGGTGGAAAGAAAAGCCTTAGATGACTGCAGTTGCATCACACCGAATAAAGGAATATGTAGCCTGAAATGGGATATGAATACGAAAATGGGCTAGTGAGAAATACATAGCATAAACTGGGAGACGTAGATTAAGTGTTTGAAATGCGTTGTCAAACTGGAATGTGTGAAAACCTGAAGACAGTGGTGTAATATAAATCTCTGTATCCTATAACGCCACGATCTTCTATAGAGTTGATGGGCGACATTAAACTGTCTGAAACATTTTTTCCTTCACGTTCCCCAGTGGAACATAAGGCTTCAAGCTAGTGGCTTGAAGTTTCTGTAGAAGTGTTTATTTTACAGGATGGGGTTGCTACCCTCATGCCCAACCTTTCCTGTTTACCAGAATTATTTCTGGGTTAGCGAGATAAAGGAGTGCGTCAGCCGGAGATAGAACCCCGAAGCATGTGCATGGTCGGCGAAACATATTCATGATAATATATTTAAAGCAAATGATTCCCTTCATTTTCACATTTCATTCGATAGAATTCTTTATTCACTTTTTTCTGTGTCACATTCAAGCATCACCTAAATCAACAGATAACCGATCATTTTCTGATCATTTCTGATGACCTCGGTGAACGCGTGAATTAAATGACATAATATTAGCATCACGTATCACATATAGAAAGGAAATTTCCTAATGATGGAAATATTTATTTCTTCAAGGCTTGATACATATCTCTTACTGCTCAGTTCAGAGTAGGCCGGAATAATTATAAAACTTATGCTACTGGTGGTGAAACACTACATGCTTCTAGAAGTGGTGGGAAGACACAAGCCAATATTTTTGCAGGTGATTAGTGTATTGATATATGTGAATATCCACTGGCATTATAGCAGTGGACTACCTCTGGCATAATTAAATAATAAATCGTTTTAGTAGCTAGCCAGAATTGACGCGCAACTTTCTCAGCTTAGTCGAGAATGTAACACCGCAGATGAGCTCAGCCTAAAATTAGCTAATCAATAGTCCGGTGTTTAGATTTGTCTATTAAGAACTACTGGCTGATTGGTTGCTGTCTAACAGCTTATTTCTATTATTCGTAGTAAATAGCACAATACAAGAGACTGATACACTCTAAATCAGATTCTCCTGCATGACGTCCATATTGAAACAGACTGATATATGATACTCTGTCGGCTAAGCCTTTCATAAAATTCGCGTTCAACCGAATGTGAAAGTAAAACCTTCCAAAAAAATCAGCTGGCATATGACACTTTCATAAAAAGGTATATTTCAGAAATTCAGAAATAGTTTTAACTATTACTCACAGTAATGTGAATGCATTCACATTCAAGGCATCAAAACTGACTAAGTAATTCAGAGAATTATTTCCAAAATATTTTTATTCTCCAGGTTACATATAAGTTTCAAATAATCGAATTTTAGTACTTCTAGTTATTTTACTTCATTGTTGTCCACGACAACAATTGTTTTGGAAATAAGCATACTGATTAATATAAAATGTATTAAAATAATACCAGCGTGTTTAAAAAAATCAAAAGAAAATTTTTTTTCGAACGTTTCATCATGTAGATTACAGCCTCTACAACAGGACTAATCGGATTTTATTAATTACCAAAATGTACAGTTAAGAGTTACCTTGAACTGAACTCCCTTACGGGTCACTCGTTTTCCAGTCTTGTACCAATAAAAAATGCAAACATTTGTCACATATCTACAATGACTAATATCGAATTATCAAGTTTCCGTTTGCCAGTTACCGATCTCTTTCCTAAATTAGTTGACCCCGCTGGTTACAATGTCTCACAAGATCTCCAGGTAACTTTCTGTATAGAGTCCATGACATTGGCTGGTGTTTGCGCTTCATACATATCGAATTGGCAGGAGATGGAATTCATGGGCGTCGGAATGCGTCCCAGTGTGTGAGTGGTCAACAAGTTCGCCTTATAACCAGAATGTGGTGGTTATAAACAAAAGAGGGTGCGTACTGTAAAGAGTCCCAAACTGTGACAAAACAACCATCGAGTACTTCCAGGCTTTTCAACGGCTCATTAATTCATTTCTACTCATGTTCACACCTGTTATATCAAATCTTCACAATATTCACATTTGTCTAAATGAGTGTATGTGTGCTGTTTCCTTTGTGGAAAATCCGTCAGTCCACATGTGAAAAGCACGACAATAATTTACAGGGTTCACAACAAAGGTGTGCATAATTTTTTCTTTTTCTTATCCGTTTTGCTCCATGAAGTCTGCTTTGTACGTGATAAGTTTATCCCTTCTCTCCTATTAATTGTATATGATGTGGTTAAAATATGCAGGGCTTCAGAGGTCAATCTTTATTTATATGAATCAAAGTCTTTTTCACAGCATTTCAACATTTTCAAAACACATCTTATGTCCACTTTCCATTGCATGCATTTCTACAGCTGATCTTTTTCGAGACTCTCTATTTTAATTCATTTCCAGGTGGACTTTTAGTGCACAGTCTGTGTTCATTCACCCTGTCCTTCGCCTATCTACTCTTTTCCCATTTTATAGGAATTCACAAATTTCGGATATGTTATCATATAAGCAGAAATATTTGCGTAAGTCACGGAAATATATCTTCAACACTCACCAAAGCTTCCTCTATCGAATTAAAAGGCTTTAAATAGGCTGAACGGCTTGAACCGTCTGTTTTTCTTATTACTTCGCTCCGGCCATCAAGCAGTACTTTTTGATGTAAGTGACATCCAACTACTCATATCTATCAATCAATAGTATGAATCAGCATTGATTAAAATCACTAGTTACCCGTCAAAACGAGTTTAACTAAGTTTTACACATGAACCACACAGCATTCCTTTTGTCTCACAACAGCTATTCACTATTTAATTCTGATTATTCGAATAACAATATCAACAACGCATCCTATTCAAGGCATTATAAGAACACGGAATTTTTCGCTTTATTATCGCTTAAATAATAAGAAATCTATTCGTGGTATATAATTGAGTTAATTGACATCAAATCTCATGATGACTTTCGTTTCTTCACATGAAAGTGGTTGTGAATGTACCTGGAAAGGTGAATAACCGAAGATAAAAGTGCTCATTATGCTTAACATTAACTACTTTGATTTCATTTCTCTAACATATTGAGTCTCACTTATGAGACTATCACCAATAATTTTAAGCTTATTTCTCGTGTTACTTCAAACGGGCAAGTAAACTGTATCATAAATAATCCAAGCAACTCGTCTTACCTTAATGATATTCAAGGCTGCCTACCGCCTGAAATGTTCTGTCAGTCCTGTTTCAGTATCAGTGCTTCCATTAGATATCCATCCGATAGTACAAAGAAGTGAGTTCATTTTTAGATTTATTCAGAAGCAAAGGGTATGTATAAATTCTCTTAAGGACATAATTTAAAAAAGAATTTTATCCTATTCCACGCATACACATTTAATTAATGGTGATATATTTCGACCAATGACATGTTACGCAGACTTAGATAATGAGAAGTCATAAGTTATCCGAAACGTGTAATGTATTTGCGCAACACATTTCAGACAAACTGATCACACATTTACTTATAATACACATTTATATACGATACAACAGAGCATCAATAATTACAATATAAGTCCAGTTGCTCACAGTTAAGTGTCATACATCAGAGGAAGGAAAATGACGTAAAAATATAGGATAAAATGAAGAAAATGAAGAGGGGTAAAATTACTATTAAGTAAAATGAACCTTCCTTCTACAGTTGGATTACCAAAGCAGGTTCAGAGAAATGACCAGTAGTAATTTATTTGCTTGTCAGCCTTATATCACTCGATGCATTTCGAATAGTGCACATAACCCTGTATTCTGAGTATTCAGCTGAAGATCTCTACCGAAACTTGATAAACTTTTTTAATCCTGTTTTATATAAGACTTTGTTTCGTGTTTCATATGACCAGTCATTTTTGAACGCAAAACAAGTTTAATCCCTTTTGGTAGTTAATGCTTCAAAGAATTAAAGTATGTGTCTAAAACTTGTTTAGTATATGGGTTTAGAGGCATTACTGAAATAAGACTATGGTTTGCGTTGCAATACACGGTTTTCGACGTCTATTTCCAAGATCAATTAGAGTAGGTACTGGGACATTGTCAAACTCCAATGTCACTTTATAATATCATCAGAATAGCTTGGACATAATTCGCCTTTCCTAGTGTTTACAGAATCCAAATTTATCCTTGGCACTTTTTCTTTTTTGTTCGACGTTCTACTACTTAGCACTACTAAGTAGTGTGAATTTATATTTTCTACTTTGCACTCATAACTATATATGGCTGTCGAAATTTTTCTGAAAGTATTAATATTCTGCTTGCCATATAGCAGTTATCCCCTTATATTAAACGGTATATGCTGTATATGTTTTATTAAAATTCTCCTCTCTATTGAACATTGTTTATGTAGATCCGTTTATTCCTTATGTGGCATTCTTGAGATTTAAATCTGTCACTTTTCCACCTTTTTAGTTGAATCTGGCAGTCACTTCCTGGGCGATATTTGTATCAGGAACTTCGTCGTCATTGCCGGCATCATGATATCCACACCATAGGTGTGCATGTAGTTGTATTCTGGGTGACCGGAGTAGATCGTCGACTCTCTCTTTGACAATTTAATGAGACCTTTCCTATTCTATCTGCTTTTCCAGTACTTGAGTGCCATATCTTTTCATCTCGTTTGCAATCTAGGCAGATTTGTCAGTTTCATAAATGGTGCGGACGTTCCATAAGTCCCACACAACTTTTTCTTTTATCGCAAGGAGACTCATCGTGGTAAAGTTCTTGTAGCTGTTTTGTTTACAGGGTTGGGTCGCTGGCCTCTCGCTCGAGAAGAGGATGTAGCGTGTACGTATATTTTACAGAGGAGCGACCAGGTGGGTTGCTCCCCTTAGAATCAGGAAACAAGGAATAAAGCAATGAGAACAACGACAGCAAACAGAGAAAAATGATCACAACAGGAAAGGCAGTGACAAGAACAACCAAAACTGTACTAAAAATATCACTGTCAAATACAGTTAACAGAAATGCTATCAAAACCATAGACTCATTGGCTTGGGTCAATTTGGTTATGTATATCCAACAAATTATATTAGTAGATATTAATAAGTGTTAAACAGTCACAAAATGGCAAACAGTTAGTTACAGGTATTATCAGTCAACAAGATTATATCCACAGATTCAGTGTTAGAAGGCATACTAATTACAATAAATTCCAAAACTTCCTGGCCAGAAACACCAGAGAAATGAGAGTTTTATGCAAATAAGCAAAGGTAGCGTAGTTGTCGAAAAGCGCGTCTCTAATTGAACTAATCTAGACCTAATTTGTTATATCTGAAATCTGATCGTAGTTTGGAGAATAGAGTAAAGTTATCACATCAAACTGATGAACTGCCTGTCACTGAAAAATTATACTTCTAATGCAACATGTATACCTTGACTAACACGCATAAATTATCCATGAGTTAAATAAGGATGAGGTAGGATAGTTACGGAAATATGTCTTGGAGAACGAATATGCGGATATGAGATTTAAAGTAAACTTTAAGTGAAAATCTGTCTTTCCACATGTGCTCAAAATCGTTCCTCAATTGTTTCGATTTACAATTATCTGTATTTTCACAAGGATCTTTCATTTCTCTACATCTCCATTAAAATCGTCTACGCTTTAATCTCAGAAGACATTCCACGCAAATTCTCGCCAGTAGTATTCACTTTACTTAAAAGATGGTCAAAGCTTGCCGTGACAACTCACCTTCCAAGGGTTGTCACACTGATGATGTTTGATTATTTAGGAGTAGCTGAATAATTACGCAACATATGTGTGCTCATTTTTGTTGCGTGAATATTAGAATGAAATAAAAAAGTCTATCACTGTGTCAACTTTCATCATGATGACGGAATTTTACGAAGTATGTAGTGTACACAACTGAACACAGTAAAAGTCAAGACACCAAGGTGATGTGAGGGAAATATTGTCTGATGTCCAGTGAAAACCTCTTCGTGGTTAATAAAATCCATTTACTATTGATTCTATTCAACATCGTTTAGTATATTACAATGTAACAGCAGCTACAAAACTTCCAAAGATGTAAAGCTAGAGTAACAAGTTACAGTTTAGCCAACAAATGCGTTTCGACTGGTTACTGCCATTCATATCTCTCCACATTCATCATTCAACTCTAACAACATTCAGTTTGATATCGTGTCCTGTGTGTTCATCAACTTCTTCTGAATAACGAAGCAGTAGAATTAATAAGTATTCATAGAATGTGAAATGGAACTATTAATCTCAATGTATCACTGAGTTGAGGGTGCTGATAAGAATATGGGTGTATTGCAAGTACTCATTTACATACACTTTACTCTCAATATATAATTTACTCATATCTGACAAAATTGAAAACTAGGGATTGCTTTCAGCAATTTATTTATTTGTCACAGTATTAGGGATACATTTAAATGACTTTACTGAACAGCGTGAGGGTAACACTTGGATATTTATTTGACATTCGAATATTATCATGTGTGCTAATTCTACAGCAAAAATGGTCGTGTTTTTCCGAAAGCTGGATTGATTGTCTGTCCAGCAAATGCATAGCTACATATTCAGATAGACAAGGGTTACGTTGTGATTATTGACAAATTGAGAAAACTCTGGAAGGTCAAAGAATTATTTTGTTTTTGGGACTTGTAGTGCACGTGGCAGAATTCTTAAATAGTAGTTACGGCATCAGCTAATTCAGACATTTCGGCGATTCTAGCATTCATTACAGCATCAAACATTTTTAGCCCTACTATCATAAATATATATGTATATATTATATAATATTAGGTTCATAAAACAAATTCATAATTTCTTTGTATTTTGTGCAGAACAATATCCCCACAGGGATAATGATATTGATGGTGTAAATGATTAGGATTACGATATGACAGTCACCTGGAAATGTCTTTTCATCCTTACAAATACAAAATTATGGCACTTCATGAGAATGAAGGAAGGGACACTAGATGAAGAAGAACTTCAAAATCCATCAGCGACAGGAAATACTAGCAACATGTTGAAGATAAATTTATTATGTAATTGTATTCACGCTGATCTTGGTCGTAAAATCCACGGTCATTGTGATGCTCGGTAATTACTTGCGAGTATCCCGGAATGCTTTTAAAGTAAAATTTTTATCTTTAGTATCAGTTTCAGATTGGATTCAAAGCAATGAATAATGAACAGGGTTTTGTTCTGGCTGCCTCCAATCGCCTCACTTTACATACTTCACAGAGAAAATCAGAGGCATCCAAATAGATGAACAAGAAATAATGGTATCCTTCGACGTGAAAGCATTATATACCTCCATCGGACAAAAACTAGCAAAAGAAACCATGGAGAAATTACTTAGCAACGATGAACAACTTCCACAACAATCAAAAATGCAACACACAAGCTGGATGGAATGTATAAACCTATGCCTAACAACATACTTCCAATTCAATGGTCATATATATGAACAAGTCAAAGGAACACCCATGGGATCTCCTATATCAGGTTTGATTGCAGAAGCAGTGATGCAAAGACTCGAAAATATAATTCTACCAAAGATCAGGCCCAAGATTTGGATACGCTACGTCGACGACACATTTGTAATAATCAAAAGAAACGAATTAGACAAAACTCACAAATTAACAAACAACGTCTTCAACGACATCAAATTCACAAGAGAAGAGGAATCCGAGAACAAAATACCATTTTTGGACGTCTTAGTCAAGCGAACAACCACAGGGGAGTTAGAAACTCAAGTTTATAGAAAATCAACTCTCACAGACCAAATACTGAATTGCAACAGCAACAACCCAATAACACACAAAAGGAATTGCATACAAACACTATTCAAGAGGGCAAGGACTCCCTGCAGCACTCCCACCTTAAGAAAAATTGAAGAAAAGTATCTCATGGACGTCTTCCAAAAGAATGGATATCCACGGAATTTCATCAAGAGACATATACCCCCAAGCCAACCTACCAAAGCAAAAGCCACCAAGGAGAACACAAAGAAAATTGCCTTACCATATATAAAAGATATCTCAGAAATCACTACAAGACTCTTCAAACCTTTAGGAGTTGACGTCGTACACAAACCAACAAAGTCGCTTCACTCAATTCTATGTCAGCCGAAATACTCAACAGCGAACGAAGATAAAGCCAACATCATATACAAAATAAATTGTAACAACTGCAAAAAACACTACATTGGCCAAAGTGGACGTCCCCTTCGTCTTCGTATCCACAAACACAAGCTAGCCGTCAAATTACATGATATCAATTCCCTCATTTCACTACACACAGACAACCACGGATATCAGTTCGACTGGACAACCAGCGTTCAAGTATTAGACAGAGGAAACAACAAGAATGCTAGAGAATTTTTAGAAGCCTGACTGGCATTCCAGTGAATCATCAATCAATAGACACATCGAGATAGACAAAATTTATCAACCGATAAGAAAGAAACTTCACACACAAAGGGTCAAAGTTCAAGTCAAAGAAACAGTTCCAATACAAGTAACCTAGAAGGTGTGAAAACACACATAAACAACCAATTACGTCCAAGGTCACCAGGAGAGATGAATAATAAACTCGTGGAGAAATCTAAAAGCTCACTTCAAATTTAAGTATGTGCTGAAGATGTCACCCAATAGGGTGATGAAAGCTTCTCAAATTAACCATCCAGCTCAGAGAACAAAACCACATCAAAATACTTCACAGAAAAATAGGTCGTCTAGTCACATTCATTTTGTGATACACTGCGAATCATTATGATGAATAAATGTTAGTTGGATTATAGTTTTTGATGTCATTCTCTTTTGGAATACAAAATCAGAGGAACATGACGAAAGCTTTGAATGACTTTAATGGATATCACTGGCGACTGACATTCAAAACAGCTTATGTGTTTTTTCAAACATAACTTTATTTTTTACGGGTTGACCACGGATTGATATCAGTTAGAGAACCATTGAAAACCAGGGAGTACTGGACAGCTGCTGTTTCATCCTAGTTCGGGAATCATCGGCAGTACGCACCCACTGGGATCCGAACCTGGGACCTTCCGGTTACAAGGCAAGCTCGTATACCATTCAGCCACTTGGACCCGATTCAATGGCTCGTGAAGTTCGATTAGCATTCCAGAAGAATTCCAGACTAGTCTGCCAAACGGGACGTTAAAATTATTTATTTGTATCACTGAGAAAGAAGATATTCACATATAAGAACGATGATACTCAGGTTGGAGAAAAAGAAGCAATGACAACACAATCAGTTGAAATATTCAAATAGGCATCAATATTGTGGGTAGATTGTTCCAGGGACATTATCCGATAAGTTATTGCACAGCACTGAATATTTTTGTTGTAACTGAAAAAATATCTATCAAAACCAAATAATTCTGATTGGTTCTAAGTCAATAAGTGAGGATCTTACTTTCTTCCAAAAATTCCCTTTGGGAGTATTGAATGTCTGACAAACAGAAATATACGTTTCACTGAATAATAAGCCAACAAAACATCCAAATTTCATAGTATACAGCAGCGAATCAAAGAATCCGAGGGTTGTAATTGACTGATATTCATTTATGTTTACTCACAGTATGGCGGAATGCACAGCCTAAATCACACTGCTAGCCATTATTCACCTCTTCATCTTCAGCTAATCTTCAGACAAAATCTTCATCATCATCTTCAGTTTCATCCGAAACTGCCACTATGAAGTGACTATACGCATCACCTCAGCAGATATGGATTTCCAGACCTTGATCTTGACTTAAGGATGCGTTTCCTAAACTCATCAAGGTAGGTTCTATTGATCCACGATTTTCAAATTCTGCCGGATTGTGACGCAACCTAAGCATGAGTTAGTGATGCACGTGCGCATTCTTCTTCACGCTCGAATCTCTTTACATTTCTGGACAGTATTTCTATACAGTAGTCTTCGATGACCATTCTGTAGTTAGTCGTCAGTTAAAAGTTATTAAAGATCATGATTCACAAGTCAGTGTTCATAATTTGAATCTTCATCACATATGTTAGTGCAGTGTATGTTTTTCCAGTCGTTTGGCTGATCAAGGTGTGTGGTGTTCACAAATAGGTTGATAATCACGTCTAATGAGGCACACTATACCACTACCTACAAAATAATATTTAAACTGGCAGACGTACATGGAATACGTGAAAATAAGTAGGATATCTTTATTTTATCTACGCAACAGTTGATTGACTAGTAAATTAACAGTTAAGCGTAGGTGCGTTTAAATTACTTTCGAAGGCTCTACTAGGACTTTCATTGTTAACATCTCCTGTAAACTGTAGTCTTAAGAGCACTTTCACTTTCTGTGTTCTGGTTTATAAAATTCTTCGCATATTCGTTCCCATTTAGTAGATCAGGAATATTAGTGAGTTATTCGTTGTGTGTTAAACGCGAAAAAAACATCTCTTGCATTTAGCAGATTTCGTTTGCAATGTAGGGGAATTTAATGCAGATATTCTGATACCCACTAGACTGAGATTTATTGTGTCTGGTTTTACGCACTGTTCCGTTTATCTCTTTTGTCGTTGGAACTTCCAAAAACGTGACGCGGTCACTATGTTTTTTCCTGTTCAATATATATTAGAACAAGTGGAATTCGTCAGTATGTTCTTCGAATCAATTTTATCCATGAGAAATTTGAAAGTATTATTTACATATTAATTATATCCCTCTGAGCACCATTTTCTAGTTTCATTGTTAAAAATCCGTTAGGATTGTACTAAATGTCGAGTCATTACACCACCGCCTGATTCTTAATGCATCTCCACATTGAAAGATATCGTGCACTTATTGTGTGTCTTAGAACACGTCCCTTCTATGAACAATTGAGACTACCACTGTGTACACATTGACTTATCAGTTTATGATACGAAATATACTGTTTCTATCAAAGAACATCAATGAATTTTAAGTGTCTGATTCCAATTTCCTGTTTCGTATTCTTTACAAAATAGGAAGAAGATAAATACCGTGAGGTGATATCATTTCGCATATACAGAATTTCAGTTACATGTGTTAAGTATTAAGGGGCTAAATACTGAATTGGGTCAAAATGGAATAGAGAACCTTATTTCATTTTATTTATTTTTATTTTATTTTATTTTTGATTACAGCTTGATTCCGCACTGTATTTTTGTGCAAGTATGGAATTTTCAGCATGTGATATCGGCAGCCCAAATTTTGCAGGCCGACCATAGATATCAGGTGTGCGTCGGCAGGGGATTGAACCTCGGACAATGTGCATGGTCGGCGAGAGTCCTAACCACTGTGCCACCGGCGCACAATCAATATGGAAATCTACTGCTCTTAGGATAAGTAAACGATTCAAACTTTCAACGGTTTTGTAGAGTCACCTAATCGTCTGATATTAATTCTAGACTTTTGGAGTAGGTCACCGGAAGCATTTCTGATAGCTTACCGCGTATTTTTGTTAACAGCCACATCTGCCCTACACTGAATATTAGGTGGTCAGCAAACAAGAATGAATAACCAACAAGGAACTCTGGCAGTGAAGCAAACTAACGAATAACCTATGTCAGATGAAATGAACACTAAGTGAGAAGACCGCCATGTGACATCACGTGCAAAGACAGCCTTGAAGTAGAACTTAAATCGGTGAGTTAGGGGTTGACTTTGGGTTATTTCAGGAAGGGATAGAGGATTATGTACGGCCGTGGAGTCAAATTAAGAAGACTGTAGAAATCGCGGTGAATTAAGGACATGCAATTCAAAACTTGTGGTCCAAATGGAATGTGAGCCAATAATTATTATAATAATATGAATAATAATTGACTTTTAGCCATTCACCGTTCACATTAAATGAATTCACGTATGCATACACGCTAACCATAAAGTTTTGTTTGCCCAAAGACGAATTTGTTTCTCATTTCTTCGATCAAGTTGATTACCACTGAACTTTAGATTGTTTAAATGAAGTTATTTTGAATTATATTAGTTATTCTACATAAATATTCATGTAGAATTTATAAGATAAAACAATCAGTAATAATCACTATCGTTTAATGTTTTTCTCGGCGAATTCCTATCCAAAGTGCAATGATGAGAAACTTTAAACTACACAGTTTTACAAAACAAATAATTGTGATTAATTATTGCTATTACTGTTATAACAAATTAGTAGAATTTAGAACTTATGTGGTATTTTACTGCACTAGTTGAATAGTAAGCAATATTGTCTTCTTCACAACCAAAAAATTCTTACGGAATAGTGTTTTGAAACTGTTGTTTAGTGCACTATGGGTACTCAGTCAGTCTCTAAATGATGAAAGCTTAAAGTTTCAGTTTAAGAGAGATTCGAAAATCAATCAATTAGGATAAATTAACTCACGAAAATCATAAGTTAATCCAAATTTCATCAACGATGCATGTTATGATCGAACGGATAATTGTGTAACAAATTAGAGTTGGAAACAAAAGACACTGTGAGACTTAACTAAGAACTGTGTAACAGAGATTTCAAAGATTATTTATATTATTCCCTTGTTTCCAAGACGGAAACTGGGCACTTATAGCAAATTGGAATTACGTCTTATTCACTTAAAAACCATTTCAACTGGCTCTAAGATTATCTAGTAGATTCATATATATATATATGTTTATACATTGAATTTGCTGATGACCTTAACTCTGGTTGTATGTCCACTGACATTCTCCTATCATTTCACTTATCTCTGTTGAACGTATTCACCTCGTTCTTCTTGACAGGGATTTCGAAATGTTCGAATGCCGTTTTGTTTTACAAGTTGATTATCTTTTTGTCTATAAGTCGTTGGAGCGAGATATTCGAGCACTGTTAAGATGGCGGCGCCTACTGTGGATACTTTGTCGATGCCTGAAGATTAGCTGAAGAGGAAGAGGTGAATGATGGATAGCTGTGTGATTCAGGCTGTGCGTTCCCCCGTTCTTGAGAATCATCAGTTTGTTGACTTACTAATACCCCCCAGTGAGTGTTGGTTTTTGAGGCTTAACTTCAACCCACTACACCTCATTCGACATGATGTATGTCGAAGTTCCCCTTATGCTTCATTCTAATGGCAATAACAAATAGTGGAATTCATTACTATTACTGATAATTGTATAACTGGAGGAACTATAATTATTCCTTCCTATGAGACATTCTTGAAACGACATATTTCCAACATCATAGCACAACACCCATTGGAAGCATTAGAGATAGAGAACAAACGAGCGCATAGGCAAACTATTAGGACCAATTCGACAGATTATCTACAAATGTCGGAAAAGTGACTAAAGGTTATGAGAAGAAAATATAGTGATTACACGATAGAAACATCCAAATAATTAGAAATATTGTGATTGTATCCTTCACGGGGTACTTTCCAAACAGCCGTCCCACTACACACAAGTCGTATCAGCGACCCTAACTCAATGTTGTGAACCTGTTATATTTCAGATCACGAAGATTTTCGTGCTGACGACTGACTGCCTATGGGTCAAACTGAACTACGTAGGCACCAGAATTTCAGATCTTCCGTCAATATAGCCTCATCTTAGGGCTAGTAATTATGACAACTGAGTGTTTTCGAGTTCATTTATTCAACATAATGTTACTGATATTTTCATTAACATCGTTATTTAGCTTGTCGTTGTACGACTAATGATACTTTTGTCTCATAGTATTTGTGAAATTAAACGTGTAAAAATTGAAGCATGAATATCACCACTCATTGTATGCACGTAAAAATAAAACCTACTTGTAAGCATAGGAAAATGAATCCAAGCAATGTTTTATCTTGTGTTGCTGTGACCATTTCAAGGACGAAGACAAATATATTGGCCAAAGTGCTGTATTCAGTAAAAGTTAGAAATAAAAGTGTGTCAATTTTAAATGTTCATAAAGTGGTTGGCATTTCTTTAATCACTAATGTTTATACACAAATATGATATCTGTAAACATGGTTACAACTTGAAATTAAGTGGATTGGGCAAAGTTGTGAAACAGTCTGAACGCTTTGATTCACGCTTACTTTTTGGATAGTAATAATAACGACACTGGCTTTATCCTGGGCATCAATAATAACACGTGTGAATGAAAATAATTTATTTAACCATTATATGCAATTGATTACCTTAATCATAAATACAGACTGATATCTGAATTAGATGTATGAGTTGTTATCTGAATGCAGTTTTGTTCTCGAGAGTGTTTGGAAATCACTAACTCCTTTTGTCTACTGACATGTTACCGTATACATTTTGACTCAAGGTAAACGCATCTATTTAGGTGTCTATCACTGGCACATTTTGTGGTCACTGCTGAGATGAAATCCCATAAGGCGAACAGGGTGTTTTCAGACTCTTGATACGGCATGTTCTTCAACAGTTATCGCTTCAATTCCCTATACTGAAGCAGTTCAGATACAAAATAAACACTGAGGAAGAGATTTTGTGTCATTCAGTCGATTTCAGCATGTCTCGAGGGTTTCACCATTCAAAATAAATATGAATTTCATTATGGTTACAGTATTATTCAGCTGTAAACATGCACTGTACATGACCTTGGATAATGTCAATGGATATTTTAAACGGAAGTATTCACTATAGAGTTTGTGAAATACCACCCGATATCTTAACTGAACTATATCGTTTCAAACATTTAAGATATATAAGAAATTTGAAGTGGGTGCATTTTCATCAACGTCTCAACATTTTTCCTTATATCCATGTTCCTGTGAAGTTAAAATGTCTTATTCGAAAGCATACTTCCTCAGGTAGTCATGAATTTTACCTGTTGTTCACTTGCTTCATACTGTCTGGACCCACTGCACAACAGGATGGTTAATTTGTCAGCTTTTCTGGAGACTTATTAAAGATGTCAAGTGGCAAAGCAGATTAATGTCATATATAGAATAATTCATAGGAGGGATAGAACTTGAAAAAGGATGTGCAATTATAATATTAGTAGATGCGTATTCGAAAGTTCAAAAGATTGATTATTGAACAAACAATATCCTTTTCTATAACTTCATCTACAGTTATATATCCATTATAATGACAGAACGATTGTTACTAACATCACTAGTGGCTTTTAAAATAGTAACATCGAATCACTTCCACGAGACTTCAGAAAATTACTTCCAATCAGATTGTGAATATTGAATTGAATAGATTATAACGGTTTGAAAAAATTTGGGCATTGGGTATATGATATTCATTATAATAGAGGTTTTTTGTATTTCCCAATGAAAGAAAAAACAAAACGAGATTGTTTTTACTGACGTTTCTCTATTTAATGCTAATAGCTTTCTCAAAGTATGAGGTGGACGTCAAAACGTCGTTCGGAATTATCACTCAGCAGAAGAGCTCAATTCTCCTCAAGTTTTCTGATGCCATTACCATCAAGCGCCTGAAACCTGATTTGTTCGTTCAGAAAGAAACAGTTATCAGTGTTTCTTTGCCCTGGTAACTGGATATTTTCACCTCTCTTTCATCTGAATGCCTAATGATTATTATTGTTCGGAATAGTGTTTAATAATACATATATATATATATATTATTACTGTATGCAAATATTGGTCGATTGATTTTTTGTTTAAAATGAGCTCTGTGCAAGTATGTTAAGATTGTATTCGTAGATATATTAAATAATATCTTTGGTCTGTAAGCAGCTGACGAGAAGGCAACGAAATAAAAAATGGTACCCATTTTGTTCTGCAGAAACTGTAGTTCTTACTTTGTTCAAATATTTTCTTCGGTTGACAAGAAGTAATTGATAGGAACTATAAATAATGCATTTCCAGGATGGGGTTAACTGTTAAATTATTAAGAGTTGAAAGCGTGCTCAGTGGTAACCACCCATCTACAGCTGCGGATTCGCTGCGAACATGAATGACGGAATTCAGCCTACACCTACACGATGGATTAGACAAGTGATATCAGTTGATACCTAGTATATTACGTTCATTTTTCAATAGAATCAACGTCTGTTTTCTCATTCATGCCTTGTTGCATGATAGTAATCTGTCGAAAATAAAGTGAATGATTGGTCATTGACCTTCTATAATTGTCTCATACTCCGTATCTCTTGTACTTGCAAAACACAGACAATGGTTCCAAAAAATATATCTGTTTAGATTGAATTGTCATCATGTAGATGAAGTAGGTGACACTTACCACTTGATTAATTCCTATTGGAGCAGAGGAATCTCGTGCATCCTCACCTTTCCGGTACATTCTACAAAAAATAGTGTAGTTGTTTTTGTAAATGAATCCTATATTACTTTGTAGCTGAAGTGAAATATTACATTACTGATACTTCATAACCTCGTTTGCTTCAACCAAAATAAGACAGGCGATAATACCATATACATTTCGTGTGTTATCAATTGTATTTAACTAGAGGGTAAATTAGAACATCAAATCAATGATAATCAAAATATGATCAGAACAAAAAACGTCTACTTATTCACTCATATTCCACGAACACCTGCTAAACCATCATTTTAACATGGTTAACAGTACCCGAAATGAATCTGAAAGAATTCCGCTGATAAACCAGCCAACAACCTAGTACGCAACAAATACGTTGAAGGAAATCGATGTAGACTTCATGTATGTTGATGAAAAATTGAGGGAACAACTTACACCAAGACCTCGAATGGAATCCAAAAGAAAGAACCCATCACTTGAGTATCACAAGGTGGAATGGAGATCAACTGGAACGGAAATAAAGGGAGTCGTGGGGACAACGAAATATTTTGCTGGCAAAGTCGCATGGAAGATTATCACACCTCTATTTCAATTCCCTATTAGTTGTCTTCAGAGAAGTAAACAATCATCGCAGTAGAACGAAATGAAATAATCGTAAGGAAGAACAAGTTAGTTAGTGCTTTTATAATTTTCTCATTTTGGATTTTTTGTTTCAGTGTAAAGGAACAAATGGTGATATTAGTAGACAAGGTCATTAACAACATGATTCTAACGTTGATCAGGATTCTGAAACTAGTAGAAAATACTTGCAAATATGTTTGTGGAGGTTACCACTTTCTGTTCATGCTTCTCACATAGACGAAAATGAAAAAAACCTTCCGATAGATTGTGATGAACAATAAAATCAAGGCATCAGTATGCTCCTGCAGCAAATGACTGACCAAAAGAATACTTCACCGCGTACATGCATTTACCAGGGTAGATCAGTTTCTGTGTGTTGCAAGGAGACAGGATATTTAGTCGAATGCATTCAGTCACCCAGTTCATTGTAATCTTCAAGTCATCCTGATGAGATGGACTTCATCTCTATTATTTAATTAGTTATTTCTACACTGAAGAGATTGATAAACACGTTCAAACTAAAAAAGGATAAAATGATGTTTTTTAATTCTGTTTAGGAATTATGAAGGAAGTCTTACACTGACTGTTAATGAAAGTAGTTCCATTTTGCCATTGTACTCCGAAACAATGCAAAGTAATTCCGTAGACTTGATGAGTGACAAAAGGCATTTGGAACAGTCTGACACAGACTTTCATCAACACCTGCCTTTCGCTGGCTCGACACTGAAATTCAGAAGGACCGAACGGAACACAGAATTCTGAATACATGGCAACGAATAAGCGCTCACCCGACAAATACTGAGAGTCAAATGAACATGGACTGAATGTACGATGCTGAGAACGTTATACCAGATTGTGCATTAGGCCTTCGAGCGGAACTTTATTGAAAAATGACCAGTTGTGTGTTGGTCCGAAGCTGACATGAAGCGGAGTGAGTGGGAGGAAATGAAGCCATATAGGTTATTGATACTTCAGAGTATGAAGCTTGGTAGTGTTTCTGAAAGCAGCATTTATCTTATTATCCTCCCGAATCATACAACACTGAGAAAACAACATTATGATGGAGATCGGAAGGGAATAAAATACTCGGGAAGAATTTTATTTAACGTCCAAGTAGCTGCAGATTCTATTAGAATGTGGAAATCCTTATGTCGGTAACGTTTTGTGTGATATAAGGAAAGATATCCCTGTAATTTTTGCAATGGGTGTACTCAGTGGTTGTCTACCTAGAAAGGAGTCATCTGATCAATAAGGGAAAACCAAATATCTTTCTACTCAGAGTACAACAATAATAATACTAATGGAAAGGACAAACGTATAGTTCAGCGAAGCTTTTTTAGGGGAATTTATTTCCTCTAGTTGTGCAAGCGATTTATATTGTATTTTCAACAAAAGAGGATTGTAACACAATTGATGAAATATCATAATCACAGACTGGTAGAAGCTTGAATTCATGGGCCATTGCGCCTCGAATCTGTGCCTGAATGGTCTACGAGCTCGCCTCGTAATTTGAAGGCCATGTGTTCAAGAGTAGTGGTTTCGTAGTGCCGAGGACCACCAAAATAAGACGAAAAATTATAATAATATTTCAGTGGTTTACACACAATGATAATTTTTCTGTTTTGGTAATATTTCTAACAAGATTACTGCCCCTAATCGCACCAGCTGTTGGAATTGTTATGTTTTTTATTCACACTTTTATGATTTATATATATATACTTCACTTTTGTTCATTCATTTTTGTGGATCCACAATTGTGTTTCATGTTGCTGACACTTGTGCTGAGTCACCCTTGTTACATACATCCAGTTTGACCATAGTGAATATAGATTCTGGATTTCATCATGAGCTGACATTAGTTAGAGAACCATTGGAAATGTCAGCTCATGATGAAATCCTGAAACCAATCAAATCCCTACAAACCAAAACTTGAATATAGATTCTGTTATTAGTCCCTCTTTCTATACCTTCCAATCTATATTGTGGTTTCTATCCCATACATATGCGAGTACAGACGAAATTTTTCTCAATCATTGTAAGCTTTTGTTCCTGTAGGATGACCTTTAGTTAGGTGTTTATGTTCATTCACTATCATTTTGAGTGACATTTCTTGTCAGTCCTTGTTTTCACCTCCTTTCCTCTTCTTCATGCTATCTGTGAAGAATTCTTTTGAGTAATTGTTATCGAGTAACATTTTCAATGAGACAATTATTTCTATTCTTCTTCTTTGGTCATATAGTGTTGTTCTTAGTCTGCGTACTCTATCCTCAAGATCTTGTATTAATCCTAGTTTTACCGTGAGAGGATGAGCCGAGTTATAATCAAGGAGTCTACTAGAATGTGTAGTTTTTCCATATGGCGTCGTTTCTGTTCTGCCATCTGTTGCTCTTCGTACTTTGCAGTCTCACATAAGCAGCTTCCCATTTTCATGCTCTATTTCCATAGTGAATTTTATTGAGTCGACATGACTGTTTATCTACAAGGAGAATTTATCAACACCTTTTTTTCATTATTACCAACATGTCATCTACATATCTGCACCAACATTTTATTGATGGCCTGAATGGTTCGAGTGGATTCTGCTCCCAAAATTCCATGAATATGTCAGCTATTATTGGTGAAATGGGCGATCTCATGGCTACTCCTTCATTTTGTGGGTATACTTTTCCTTCGAATGTAAAATATATTGTTATTATACAGAATTCACTGACTTCTATTACCTCTTCCACTGATAGTTGTATCCATCTTTTAGGTCATCTTCGTTTAGTCTCGTTTCCAGTGCATTCATGGCCATGTGAATTAGTATTTTGGTAGAGAGACTGTGCTGATTCCTTTCTCAGATGTTTTTCTAATTCTTCCATGTGTGTTCAACTTTATGCCACTTAGCATTAGTAAGTAGTATGAATATGTTTTGTATCTTATAACCGACGTTTTTTTTGCTAATGAGGTTTAACTCACATTGACTGTGTTTTTGTTCGCATTCCACCAGAAACACCTCACGGTTGGGGTCAGGATATGAGCTATAACCTGTTATATTTTCTGCGCCTCAGGTTTTCTCGTCTTTCATTGCCTAGAACAGTGGCGGTCAATTGGATATTTGATTTGTCCTCGATAGGTGCTATCGTGTGCTGTTTGTGTGGTTGTGTTATGCGTCGTTTGCAAGCAACTTTGATGAATATAGATGTAACATTTGACTATTCTTACATTGTTTCACTGTTTTTTCATACAGAGACAGTACTCTTTTCGTTGTAAACTCCCTTGAAACTGGTCAGGCATTACGGTGGCTATCAGTGACTACCATCTTGTGGGTCCCAACGCATTTCTTGAGTTGTGGTTATACGTACAGTATTTCCTACTTCGATATTTCTCACTCACATAGTCTGATATCATGTGTTTCTGTCAAATTAACTGTTACAAGCTGTGGCAATAATGTGTTTCGTCAGTGAGTCCTTTTTCTAGAATTTCATCGCAGATAATCAGTGCGAGAGAAAGCAGCACATATGTAAGAAGCTACAAACGCATTAGAAGACTTTCAAAAGGCGTGGACTCTATATATTGCTAACAGTGATGAACTTTTCCACATAACAGTATGTGGATACGTCCACATGCGGAGAGAAAATCCAAGAGTGAGACATTGTATAGTAGTGAAACAGCTTTGTGGAACTTTCATCTAGCCTGTATGTTTCTTTCTCTCTAGTATTTTTGTCCCTCAGACCACTAACAAAGTAATGTCAAATGTATTCTTGTAGTATGATTCGATGGCACAATTACTGGCAGTTAATAATATTATGTATGTGTAATGTCCATGATATTTTCTGCACCATTAACGTGCTCCACAGTGTAAATTGGGAAGACTGAACTTTACTTATACTTAAGTCATATATGATCATGCATGTTAATTATGTAAATGCTCAATTTATGTAAGTGAATTTAATCTGTATCACTTATAGAAATGATGGGTTGCAATGAGGTCTGTCGGTTAATCAAATTTGGTCGAAGCAGATGTAGCCGCATTCGGATGAAGACATCCGAAAAACAGTAATGATTGTTTTACGACTTATAATCAGATACATTTGCATAATCAGTTTTAGGAATTGTTTCTACATACAACAACAAGTGAAGCTAAGTTCACCCATTCATGTATAACCATGCAGATATTCTATTTTGCAGTTTGCGATACCGGATAGCTTTGGATGTGGGCATAGAGTTCTGTTTACTTGAATTTCGGAAGAATTTAAACGTGAAACAATTCGGATACTGAGCGGTTTCCTCCGAATAATGGGAGATACTTTCCAAACGAAAAGTTTCATCTTGGACTGTGCTCAATTAATACATGTAAATAAACTAGTTTGCGTTGCAGTGAGATAAAATTTTCTATCTGATGTTCTTGTGTTCTGTTTGTTCGGCATGCAGTGGGAGTACGGCATGATAGACCGGTACTCCCTAGGATATGAACTCGTTACTATACATAAGTGTAATTCTGTAGGAACACTATCGATCGATGGTGAAATATAGGATGTTTAGTCAAGCCTAAACATCTGCCTAAAGTTACGCGATTACGTCTCATAATCATAGGTAAGTCTGTAGGGACCAAGGACAAAAATACTTAAGTTCACTATTTGAAAAATAAGAAAAGAACTTAGGGATTGCAATTGAGTTCGATTTCGTATAAGGTTAAGTGTATTCAAAATTAGTGCATTGCCATTATTTCACTTAAAGCGTGATATCAATCCATATGATTCTGGGTGTTAAATTATAGTGTAAGTTGAAGTGTACACGAGACGATTAATTGAATAGGTTGAGCTGTAGCGATCGTAGTAAGATTTCGCTTACGTTGAATTATGCCAACAATTACTTTATCAGGTCTCACTGATAAGTCAGGCCTCCATCTCGTCCTGATGACAAATTTAGTTTCACTCAGATAGAATAAGAAAAGTATGGTAAGCAGGATGTTAATTATATTTAATGAAAAATAATAACAAGCAAATGTCTTTACTCAGTTGTTTGTAGCAATTATTTCAGCGATGTCGAATTGCTGTTACCAGGTTGACTGACGTTACCGGATATCTGCAAATAAGTAAACAAAGTGTATATTTTTAAATCGCTGAAGTAAGAAAGAAGTGATATTAAAGTTAAGCGCTTTATATTTGCCTACCTTTGCTGAAGATGGTTCATTATCCTTTCTCATTCTTCATTCATGACAGCATTCTTCTGTGGTTTTCACAGTCACACATATTGTTCATCTTCTAAAGTATAGCAGCAAGAAAATAATAGTAATTTAATGTGTCGTATAAACGGGTGTTTACAAGGAATGCATGCCATTGCTACAGGCACAATAAGTTATGTTATGAATTGCAATCGTGAAGTATCATAAATTAATACTTTTTCAAAAGTTTAAGTCATTCAATTATTGTACGAGTAATTAGAACAGGTTATGATAAGTGTCAACTAGTAAACCCTTCACAATGAACAGTATAGGAAACTTCATTATATCGTCCTTTTCACCAACTTTCCCTTCACGCACAGAAGCATGCAGTCACTACATACACTGAAGCATTGGAACCTGAACATCACAAAATCCTTACAGATGACTTGTTTAATAATAGATGCTTTACAGATATGAGCCATAAGTGCATTTTCCATATTCTTCATAGCCACAAGTAATTCATTAAAGATCTAAGAATATCTAGGTCATCTGGAAATGAAGAATTATTATTAATGATATAACTTATGTAACAGGTATAGTCGTTGTAGGACACAGCTGCTAGCTACTAATCGACAGAAAGCTGATACTAATTTTAAGTAGTCTGACATTTTATAAGGACCATTTATACTATTCTTCGGGACCCGGTGAACACTGATATCAACATAATCTGATGCCATTTAATGCACTGAGCAATTACGGTCTTCTAAAATTCCATGTGCAAATGTAAATTAAACTAGTATCACATCTTCGCCTAAGCAATTTTAACTAGTAACTTCATCAAAATAGATATAATCACCAGGAAATTCAGCAGCCTGTCTCATTCATCGCATGATCTCTTCGACGTGTTATGTAATATTTCAGTCATCAAGGATGATAACAAAAGTGTTTAACATCCTCAAAACACACATCTAAATTATATCTGTAGGCTATTTATCTTTCAAACGGCCGATTCTCATAGAATAACTGGGACGACAACAACCATTGCCTGTAGTCAATTTACAACCTTAAGATCTAAAACAACTCGCAAACAACAAAGCTTTAAGTCTCTAAAACGCAAATAATAGTCTTTCTATGCGAAATTTCTTTAAAAAATGACTTTTCTTATCAATAATTCGTCTGAGCTATGAAGACAATTTTACGCAGAACTACTAAAACAATGCAGTAAAATACTGCTTTTTTCGGCTGGAGAAGTCTAAAAGTAGTCAAATATAATCTGTTTTCACAAAACTGAGCGATTATAATGCCTCCATAGGCGTGAACGCGGTAACCAATACACTGTGCGAAAACATGTGGTTATAGCCTATATCCTCACCCGAACACAACCACATCAAAATCATCCACCTGAGCTAAAAACCTTCTCTATCATATCTATATTCAAAACAACTCCATGTAGCGTTCTTCTCCAGTAAAATATGCATGCCGTAGCTTGAATCAAGGTTAAATGATCATGAGTTTGACAAAGCCGAGACGCTCAAATCAAAGAATAAGAGATGTAGGTTTGAGAGTAAATATCACTGACTCGTATTTCACATGACGAATAATACCATTAAGACAAATAAATTAATGGTTGAAATTATATTATGTTGAACAGGATCGTATGAGAGTAAACTCCAAAAAAAATTTAATTATTCATTGGATAGTTTAAACATGCAATGACAATGAAAGTTAGTAATGTGTTCAAAACAGAAAGTTAGGTGAACAACTGTGTTACTCAGAACGAAAGTACAAATTTAATGTCTCAATTCAATGAAATTATGTCAGTTTGGATTAATTATCACTTCAGCTGGAAAATATTTAGCAAAGGTGCTTGAACTTCCAGACCGCTTCCCTTCAGAAATCTAAAAAACACAACAGAACACTTTGAAATCATCACTGAAGGATTTAGTGCACGCAGTTGTTGTAATTGAGAAACATAAATGAATACCACTATTCTACATGCTGAAAAGAACCCACTCCTAGTTTGATTGTTCGACTGTTATCAATGTAGCACGACCACCTAATTGGTTCTTCCATGAAGTGTTGCTTTCCCGTTATTTCGCCAAATCACCACTTACCAATTTCACTTTCCTTTTATTTCGAATTCATATATGGTTAACAAACAGCTGAACTGCTCACTTCATTCCTTTAGGGTGTATGTGTGAATCACAACAGACGATGAATTGATTTACGGGTATGCATACACGAACGGTTTTGTCAACCCAAGTATCCATTGTCAATTCATAATTCAATGTGATTTATTCATATCAGATATCAAATCAAGTATACTTAGCACTTGGATGAATCTCAGAACTCGTGTTTCATCGCAATTAAATGTATTACTGAAAACAAAAGCAATGACACATTTTCCTTTGATTCTACTGTTTTCTGTCAATTTCAAATAGATTTTTTGATGGATTTCAGGTTTGTCTAACATCATGTTACGGGCGGAAGGAGTAAATGAATGACTGGCCAATCTGATACATGTCTTGTATTATCACAATTAAGGCTCAGTTAGTCCTGGTCAAGTGTTGAGCCCACGAATTTATTCACATCCTCAGAGAATTGCCCAAAATGTTGTGATAACTACTTGGCATTTAATTATAATACTACATATTAAAAACCATATTTGTGAACAATTGGATTTATAATCTACCCACCATACCAGACCTTCTAATAATTGCGACAAGTTATATCTGAAAATGAGGAAGCGATCACTTTTTAGAGTAAAATCATATGAAACAAAATTTGACAGCTGTCTAACATGTACAACACTACTTGGTAAAGATCTTCCGAGCACCCAATAAAAACCTACAACAATTCACTCATATAAGTTCTGGTTCCCCATTTTTTTACTTTTCATAATAGTGGGATACTAGTGAAATACCGCAGTGACCCTCAGTCATATTTTATGAAAACATATACACATATACATACATATAATTTCACTTCAGGAAATCAGTTCGATAAGAGCATTTTGATTCGTTTCATAGAAATATAACCAGTTCCTTTTCGTATAAAGAATAATTCGAGGGTTTCACTTTTCGGTAATTGCTCTTCGCAAAAGTCAGTTTTATCAGACTATTTCAGCCTATTCAGAAAAAAGTAAATAATCTTTCACTAATCTGGTGGCGAGATACCTCTTGCTGTTTCTCTATTTTGTGTTTTGACACAATTGTTCCTTGACTTCATTAAAGTCTGAGCTGAACGCATTGCGAATCTCCCAATTTACTCAAATCTTTTTACATAATCGGTTTGTTTAAAATTGCCATATAATTCCACTCTTACTCTCTCCTCTCGACGATTTCATCATATTGTGCACAAATAATTTCTGGTTGTTTAGTCGTTGACTATTTCGTAAGCATTCCTCTTATTCTGCTGTTATACCTATTAAATTGAAATAACTTCTGAATTATAGTAGACATTTCCATTTGTTATAACTTATATCCCCTCAAGGTTGTTTGCCGTAAAATAAAACAACTAACTATATCCTGCAAATCCATTTATTCCTGCTTCGTTCAAATTCAAATAAGCAGTACAGCACTGCTCACACTCATACATTATGGAAAAGATGTAGGATTCAGAATTTCCTCTCGTGGCTTATTATTAATGTCAAATTAACTAAGCTTATTAATTTCAGTGTTCTTAATCGTCTATGGGAGTTTGTTAGCTTCATCAACATTATCTGGCTAATATATGTGTAAAACTTGGGCACTGTGGTATTAAGTAATTCCACATTAGTTTGATTATTAAATGTATCACACAGTGAAACAGTATTGTATACTGGATGACGTTTCGAACACAATTTATTGTTCATAATCATATCAATTTTTGTCACACGACTTCGAGATTTGATTTTTATAGTTTTCTCTGTCTTCTCCTATTTGTTGTATGGGCAGTAGAATTTTCCATATATCTGGGACAGGTGTTGAATCATTCCTATTACATGTATTTGCAGTTGATTCGATAAACAAAGCTTCTGTTATCAATCTCTCCCTATACCCTGTGACATTAGATTTTAAAACTGTCATCCTATCCCATCCTATTGTATGGTTGTGTGTAACTGCATGTAGTGCTATAGCTGAACTACTCTCTAGATTTCTTATCTTATTCGGGTCAACCAATCTAGATTTAGCTAGGTTTTTATGTTCGGCTAGTCTGACTGCCCCTGTTCTACTAGTTTGACCTATGTATTTGACCTCACAATCATTGCAGGGTATTAGATAAACTAAATTGTTTTGTTTTAATGGCTCTACAGGATCCTTTAACCGACAAAGCTTGTTTCTAATTGAGTTTGTGGGTTTGAATGCCACTTTTATTCCTGCCTTGTTAAGAATTCTGCGTAAGGCTTCCGAGGTTCCTTCTTTGTATGGAATTATTGTTGATGATTTACATTCCTTATTGTTGGTGTCGTTATTAATATTATTATTATTATCACTATTATTATTACCATTATTTCTATTATTACTGTTATCATTATTATTATTATCACTATCTCTGTTATCATTATTTATTTTATTTTTACATTTACTTACATATTTCTTGACTAATTTATCCGGGTAATTATTAAGTTTCAAGGCTTCTTTTATGTGTGTCACTTCCTGTCTTAGATTTTCCTTGGTACTACTTAGTTTTTGTGCTCTGTCATTTAAACATTTCACTAATCCTATTTTTACTGACATAGGATGGGATGATCGGAAATCCAAATATCTGTTTGAATGTGTGGGTTTTCTGTAAACACTAGTGTTTAGCTTCCCATCTTCTTTCCTTTTTACGTTGCAATCTAACATTGGAAGTTCCCCTTCCTGACTTTCCAATTCATAAGTGAATTGAATTGCCTCTACCTTCGAGTTGATGTGCTCGAAAAATCTATCTATATCTTGTGTTCTAAGTACAGTGAATGTGTCATCTACATACCTCCACCATACTTTTGGGGTGGGGGTGAACGTTTCAATCGCTATCTTTTCCCACCTATCCATGAATATATCTGCTACCACCGGAAATATTGGTGATCCCATGGCAACTCCCTCAGTTTGTTTGTATATTTTCCCTTGGAATTTAAATACTGTAGAAGTCAGGCAAAGCTGCACTCCCAGCATTATGTCCTCAATTGGCACTTTTGTCCTAAGTTCGAGTTCTTGGTCAGAAATGAGTTCGTTTCTGACCGCCTCTATAGCCATATTTATTGGTATACGTGTATATAAACTGACAATGTCAAAACTAACCATTTTTTCTTCATTATCTAATTTTAAATTATCTAATCTGTGTTTTAGTTCATAAGAATTAGTTAGTCTAGATTTCGAGTGGATTTTTAGGGGATTTAATACCATGGCTAAATATTTAGATAATTTATAGGTAGGTGAATTTCTAAAATCAACTATAGGCCTAATAGGGTATCCTGATTTATGAATTTTAACAACACCATACATCCTACTAGGGTTATTAGTTTTTGGCATTAAATTAAACCACTTAGACTCACCTAGAAACGGCTTCATTCGGCGTATAAGGTCCACTGTGGATTTCTTAACTTTATTCATAACTGTGTCTATTGATTTATTAATTTCCTCATATGGTCCTGTTTGTATGTGAGTATTTACCTTGTCCAAAAACTAATAACCCCAGTAGGATGTATGGTGTTGTTAAAATTCATAAATCAGGATACCCTATTAGGCCTATAGTTGATTTTAGAAATTCACCTACCCATAAATTATCTAAATATTTAGCCATGGTATTAAATCCCCTAAAAATCCACTCGAAATCTAGACTAACTAATTCTTATGAACTAAAACACAGATTAGATAATTTAAAATTAGATAATGAAGAAAAAATGGTTAGTTTTGACATTGTCAGTTTATATACACGTATACCAATAAATATGGCTATAGAGGCGGTCAGAAACGAACTCATTTCTGACCAAGAACTCGAACTTAGGACAAAAGTGCCAATTGAGGACATAATGCTGGGAGTGCAGCTTTGCCTGACTTCTACAGTATTTAAATTCCAAGGGAAAATGTACAAACAAACTGAGGGAGTTGCCATGGGATCACCAATATTTCCGGTGGTAGCAGATATATTCATGGATAGGTGGGAAAAGATAGCGATTGAAACGTTCACCCCCACCCCAAAAGTATGGTGGAGGTATGTAGATGACACATTCACTGTACTTAGAACACAAGATATAGATAGATTTTTCGAGCACATCAACTCGAAGGTAGAGGCAATTCAATTCACTTATGAATTGGAAAGTCAGGAAGGGGAACTTCCAATGTTAGATTGCAACGTAAAAAGGAAAGAAGATGGGAAGCTAAACACTAGTGTTTACAGAAAACCCACACATTCAAACAGATATTTGGATTTCCGATCATCCCATCCTATGTCAGTAAAAATAGGATTAGTGAAATGTTTAAATGACAGAGCACAAAAACTAAGTAGTACCAAGGAAAATCTAAGACAGGAAGTGACACACATAAAAGAAGCCTTGAAACTTAATAATTACCCGGATAAATTAGTCAAGAAATATGTAAGTAAATGTAAAAATAAAATAAATAATGATAACAGAGATAGTGATAATAATAATAATGATAACAGTAATAATAGAAATAATGGTAATAATAATAGTGATAATAATAATAATATTAATAACGACACCAGCAATAAGGAATGTAAATCATCAACAATAATTCCATACAAAGAAGGAACCTCGGAAGCCTTACGCAGAATTCTTAACAAGGCAGGAATAAAAGTGGCATTCAAACCCACAAACTCAATTAGAAACAAGCTTTGTCGGTTAAAGGATCCTGTAGAGCCATTAAAACAAAACAATTTAGTTTATCTAATACCCTGCAATGATTGTGAGGTCAAATACATAGGTCAAACTAGTAGAACAGGGGCAGTCAGACTAGCCGAACATAAAAACCTAGCTAAATCTAGATTGGTTGACCCGAATAAGATAAGAAATCTAGAGAGTAGTTCAGCTATAGCACTACATGCAGTCACACACAACCATACAATAGGATGGGATAGGATGACAGTTTTAAAATCTAATGTCACAGGGTATAGGGAGAGATTGATAACAGAAGCTTTGTTTATCGAATCAACTGCAAATACATGTAATAGGAATGATTCAACACCTGTCCCAGATATATGGAAAATTCTACTGCCCATACAACAAATAGGAGAAGACAGAGAAAACCATAAAAATCAAATCTCGAAGTCGTGTGACAAAAATTGATATGATTATGAACAATAAATTGTGTTCGAAACGTCATCCAGTATACAATACTGTTTCACTGTGTGATACATTTAATAATCAAACTAATATGGAACATTATCTGGGGTTCCCTTATATACTGCATTGCATAAGCTTCAGGTCACACCACACTGGTGTTATTCTTCAGATTTTGGAGACTATTTCGCTGGTTTCACAGAATTATTCTTATGATTTCCACTTATTATAATCTTTATGCACAATGTATATTTCAACTTTATCGACGCCAGCCTTTTTAGATTGACTAGTTGCTAAGTTTCCTCCAGTTATAACATTCTGATTACACATTATTGAATCTGAAGTCGAGTTCATCCATTTTAATCCACTGAGCTTACTTCTAACCATTCATACTTCTGATCGATCATTTTGCTGCGTCAAATGTTTGATGGGAAATCGTCTTTTCTCATAGTAGGATTTACAAACTAGTTTAGAATTACTACCATGGTGTGAAGCTTTTGCATACATAGTAACAATTACGATGTACGTGTCAAGATGAAAAAATGAAGAAGGAAACACCTTTCTAGATGGAATTTACGTTTTCCGTTGGGAAGTTCAATTCTACCTACAATTCAAAACAAATTTTGAATTATAAATAAAGAGAAATTTTCTTATAGAATAACATTGGATTTATCAATGGTCTTAGTTCTCAAACGACGTACTGAGTGAAAAAACGTAATGTTACTACTTATAACAGCCCAATTATCGGTTGTTTGTAACCTTCTGAATGATTCGACAATTTAAAATACAGAATTCACTGGAAACGATGCAAAATACAGTCTACAGCCATACTATGAGAAGTGGAAATCCCAGAAGTATTACTTCGAAGTTTTGATATGGTCAGACAAACGATTCTAAATGTGTGAAGCCCAAAAACAGAGGCACTTTTCAGTGACTTGATAAATTGACACTTGATAGGAAAAAGCATCTGGTGCTGGAATTAGGTGAAGTTAATTTATGAGAAGTTAGGTATTTTGATTAGGTGTCAGCTACCCGTGTAATGTATTGTTTTAATGACGAATCTGCATCCATTGTGATATGCAGAAATAAATGAGAAAATTACAGAGTAGAAAACTTGCAAGAACATGTCTGGCACATGGTTGTGTTGCAAAAGCTATTTAGCTGCTTAAGTTTTTTAATCTTTATGAAGAAAGTCACACCTCACACTACTTAAAGATTTTAAAGGATATTTTAATGGTAATTTTCAATGAGATTATCTGTCGCTTCTTCTGCGAATTGTATGGAATTATTAGTGCTTCGTAATTCCATTGGTATGGTGAAGATGTGAACACTTTGTTATTCTTCGAAGTAATTTTTAATAGACGGTGGTCCTTACACTACTTATACGCTGTTTGAGTGTGTTTCAACTGCAACACGTATGGGAATGGACAAGTTGAATATCCGAGTGTAACATAGAGGAAATCATATAGAGAAGGAATGAATACTCGTGGATAGTTATAGAACCAATTGAATATGAATGCGAGGTGTCGAGTGACACTAAAGTCCTTTATTCTACTATAGCAAAGGGATTAAAACAATAATGAAAATATGTGTCCTTGCAGGAGCTCATTTCGCGTTTAGGCGTAGGTATATGTCACACCTTTTTCGATCCTCATAAAATAAATTGAGCATTTTTGTCTATTCCTGGATTGGTAAATTTGCTCACATTTCATATTCGAAATTTAACATTTTTGATTGTGTATAGGAATAAAAAACATAGTTTGATCTAAGAAAATGCGCTTCATCATCGCCGAGACTCATCCAATCAGGGTTTGGAACATGACTAAAAGCTTTTTCAGCGACAGTGTGTTCAAGGACAGTTTTCGTCAAGTATATGATACCTATCATCTAATCACCGTTTAAATGCATCTAGTATTTAGTGGAGTACTCCATTTCTAAATGTTCTGAATAGTAAAACGCAAACTTTCATCATGAATTACCTTTCAGCGCTAACTTTGGTATGGCTGGACGGATCAATCTGTCGACAATCCTCCTGTGTAAATCTCATTTCGTCGGTGGCGATATCTATTTTATTGCAACATAAAATTATTCGTAGTTGAGGATAGAATACATTGAAATATATTGTAATGTTGGGCTTCTCTGGATAACATAAATGTGAAGTTAAAACGTTAAAGTGTGAATAAAACGGTGGAACACTCCACTCACTCGTCTGAATCATCAGCCTCACTACTTTGTGATCAGAGAGTTTTCATTAATGGGAAACATGAAAAGTTGGGTTACAATTGATGAATCATTTTAATTTTGATAGAAACGTAATATCCTCAAGAGGGCTTTTAAAAAATCCTTAGTATATTTCCATTAGAGAACCAGACATTTGTAAAACGTTTGGAGGTAAATAAACAGGCGCCAAAGAACTTGAGGAGGTAAGAAAATTTGTTGTTGGTTGGATAGCATCTTTTGATTTTACTGAACGGCGGTTTTTTATAGTGTGCTCCCCATCAATAAGCGAATTGCACCTAAAAGTCAAAAATTGTTGACAGTAGTCTACACATTCCCTCAAAGTAAAAGCATTCAGTATGCAGACTACGTGACTGTATGAATGATCTACTAGAAATCTAATTATGTAGAAAAATGTCACGCAAAGTGTACAAAGAGAAAGTTTTATCCATTCTGCAAACTGCCTTTAGTACACCTATAGTAATTTTAAACTTCAGTTAAAAAGATGGTGAATTCCTCTAAAAATTCATTTAAATATACAATATGATATGAAGTGTTTCAATAAGGTACTTGGAGAGAACATCGGTGAAAACATTTATTTACACTATTTAAAACCCAAGAAAAGTGCAGTCGACAGAGTTAACTTTGGCTTACTGTTTTCCACCGCAATAATATAGTGCACTAATGAAACTGGTACACTAAGATATATTCACACTTGTGAGAAAAGCAAAGTTGGATACAATTTGTTTTCTCATAGCAAACGATGGAAATTCATTATTTGCTTGCATCATCGCTCCGTCCTATGAAAATACTGCTATCGTGAATGATATTCACAGATACATGAGATTTATCGTTACTGATGTATTACCCAAGTATATTTCATACCTAACTTATCTGAGGAATGAAAAATTTCCAAAAATATCGACAGTTGAACGTAAATTATCAATCCATAACAAAATGGAAGAACAAGCTTTCAGAAAATTTAGATATAATGAAAGATTAGAGAAGAGGACGAAAGGGTGTCGGATAGAGCATATTAATATATTGTATTATTTCTATGTATATATACGTAGATGACGACAAGCAAGTTCATTTACATCCCTCCCCTACTCATTTCAGCAGCTCTGATTTATCAGTGATAATCCTAGCAGACAAACTTGTCAACATACAAAGAAGTGCACACTTCATACAAGGAAAAATTAAACTTTATGTCGCTTATTTTGTAATTAGAATCATTTTTCTTTAGCAGTCAAAATCAACTTGACGTCAATCCAGTTTTTAATTAAACTGTCGTTATATATGGTACACTAAATCAAATACACTGCGAAGCAAATGAAATGAAAATTAGAACTATTTCATTCGTGATCATACAATAGAAACTCCACCTAAATATGCGCCATGTAGACGGCAAAAACAATTTCACTTACTAAGAAGGGTTGCGACAGTACTCATTGGTAGTGTAGTACGATAGGATAACGTAAAGTTGGAATGAATCACATTTCGTCCAAATAAAAATGTCAGCTTTACCAAATGCAAGCTGAACCAGAAAACAGCTTTCGTCCGTAGCAGGAAAGTTGTCGTAGCTATATGAAGTTTCCCCATAAATATTTCTGCAAATAAATACTGTCGCAAACATTCCTATACGTCATGCATGATCGGTTCACACATAATTGTGACTAGACATATTGAGAATACTTCTTAATAATACTTTCATCTTTGTGAAGTTATGCGCTATTTTTGTTAACCTTATCGTGTGTCATGTATCACAATAGACTTAAAAATGCAAACATACCCACGACTCCTATGAGAATGCGAAATATTGAGGTTAATAAAATTAAGGCAAAAGTGTATTTTAGGAGACCGAAGGAGAGCAAAATGTAACGGATACCTTCCTTCGCAAACGCCTCTCTAAGTAGCTGAAGAAAGCATACTTCGCCGTGAGCCTACGACTGACGTTTTCTTGCAAGAATCTGTTCAGCCAGAACGCGAAAAACACTCTGTCGCATTGGGCCACCTCAACGTGTATATACCAGTTTACTTGCTCTTGTGGAACTGAGTACGTTGACCGTACCATGCGCCGACTTGAAAAACGCGCTCGTGAACACTACCCAGCCTGGTTAGTAAAAGGAAACCAAAAGCGTGTATACAGTTCAGTGACAGAACATCTGGTCAATTCAGGACATTTAGCACCTTTCGAAAAATCCTTCAAAATAGTATACAAGATTCAATCAAACCTATCAAAGGGGGTCAAATCAAGACATCTGGGCATAGCCGAAACGCTAGCTATACAAAAGCCCAAACCCACGCATTGTTTCCAAAAGAAATACGTCCAACCCCTGTCCCTGCCATGGCCATCATAAACAGGTAATTTTTTGGGGATGACCATCCCATCGCCTTTCTTATCTAAACTTCCTGTTTATTCATGTTGTTTTAAGTCTTTCTTAATCCCTGTTTACACTACCATATTTTCATACCCGAACTTAGTGTTTATTTTGTCATTTTACTATTTCTACACATTTAATCCCTGATTGCATAAACAATTATTCATCACACTAGTTCTTATCCAAACATCCTGTCTATTTTGTTATTTCTACATTTCTAACCCCTAATTGCACAATGTCAATCTTCTTAGCTATCATGATGCTACTTTGTTTGTTTTATCCATCCCTCTGTTTATTATGGCATTGTAATTCCTAATTTCAATTTTTACTAATTTGACCCTTGACCGGATATTATTCTGGAACTTTCCTATCCATTTGATATAAATACACGAATGTACAGCCTAGATGATGACTTCGTCGAAAGGAAATTTTTCTTCTCTGCAACTGTCTTCTTAAATATGATCAGAAAAATGGTTTCCAACTGCCTTTTGGGATCAGTTTTCGCCTTTAAGTATAAACATATAACTTCATACAGGATTATAGCTACCTTTCAAAGTGAACATGTATAATTACTGACTGAACAATATGGCCTTCACTCTTCTTTTCTACTAGAGATAATTGGATGGTACTCTTATTGTTTTTAATTTTAACTGGTAGATTGTTGAACTTCGCAGACCGTTCAAATGTGGCCAACCATCTAATATGCTGTGTGATCGAAGATGACAAAAGTTCTGCATTAAATCATTTAAATGCTGACGGGAAACGGAAATGGTGCATAACGAATATCAATCTAACAAAATCCCAATTGACGTGGGGAGGCAGGTGAATGCGAAATTCTTCTTTCTGCTCATCTCATGATATTTCAGTTCAAACACATAATTCAAACAGTGTGTGAGTTAACCGTTTGCGAACACTGTATGCCGTGCAAATTACGGTCATTGAATTCTTGGATACAATACTTCTTTCGTTACTACACCATTTCGCACTCACTTTTAAACTTTATCTTTGGGACCTTTCCAAAAAATTCCTCCTCAATCAATTTTGATTTCTGACATAGAATATCATATCACATTATCAACTTTTGTGTATATGATCATCAATGTACTTCCCATCTAGAACATGAAACAAAACAAAATTCGTAATTACTGGTAACATGGTAATATTTAATATATCTAAGGAAACTTTATTTTCGGTGTTAATAACAAAATACGATTGCAAAACACACAGTAGAACAGATGATAATGGACGAAAAGTAACTAGTAAATATATTATTATATTAAATTTACTGCATCCATTAATTCCTAGAGGAACATAGGGCTTCAGATATATAGACCTTGACCTTGGCGGCCTGTTCGAATTTCTGGGCCTGCTACCAAAATATCTACATTTTGCATCCAGTTTACTGTTTACCAGCATACATTTATCAACTTAATATGAATTCTAACAGAATCATTTACTCTCGTAACTTTATTAATGATTTACGACCAAATGACTTTCATATTCCAAAGAAACCAAGAAGGAAACATCGTAGTGGTTGGCAGAGAGCTCTCAAACGTACACCAATACACTTAACTACGGTCCCCGTCATAATGAACTCAAACTGTCGCTCTCTGCCAAATAAGATAATGTACCTACAATCCCTGATGTCAACTGATACGTATCATAACACCGCCATAATCGCATTACAAGAAACGTGGTTGCATGAACTGTATGATGACAACCTTATCTCACTAAAGGACTTTATTTTATTTCGTCAAGACCGTCAATGTTGTAATAAGAAAAATGGTGGTGGCGTTGCAACTTTTATTCACTCCAAATGGTCTGTCTCAAATAACGTCTGCTTCACCTTCTCAAATGACTTCATTGACTGTATTACTGTCAAATGTCGCCCCAAACACCTCCCCAAGTATAAACAATTCTATATTACAAACATGTACATTTCTCCTAGTTGCTCTCCATCTGATCTATCTAATTTTGCTGATGAATTCACCATGTTTGCTGCTGCCAACTTCGACAACTCTCTATCCGTTATTACTGGAGACTTCAACACATCGGATTGTTCCTTTCTTGAAGCTCTTGGTCACACAAACATAGTCAAATTTCCCACTCGACTTGACAAAACACTCGACTCGTTTTTACTAATGACGAAGGAGTATATGAAACACGTAGACGTTCACCGATACATAACTCCGATCACTGCATTGTCCGCGTTTTGCCAAAAATATACAGCAAAACACATATTAAAATCTTCTCACACCTGTCTACGAAAGCACAAGAAAGATGCTACACATCTGACAACTTACTCAATCTAAGATGCATGTTAAAAGATACCAACTGGGATCTATTCTATGAAAGTACATTAGATGACTCAATCACCAATATAATGGATTATCTTAAGTTCTGCCTCGACATATGCTGTCCCAAACAAACACTGTTCAAACGCCTCGACCGCTTCTCGTCTCCCCGTCTCAAACAACTTCGCAGGCAAAAAGAAATGTTATATAAATGCAAAGACAAGTTAGGACTTAAAAAGATTAATGCTCAAATCAAATCTGAAATCAAAAATCTTAATGCTATCTATAACCAAACACTTTTATCATGCAAATCTCCTAACAGCATGTGGAAACTTTTCAATGAAATTACTGGCAAAAGTAAGCGATGTAATGTTTTTCCCTCTTGTGATGTTAATGCTCTTAATCTGTCTTTTTTACGCTCTCCTTCTACTATAACCACTTCTAACGTTACCAATCTTGTAGCTGATAACTTCCAGGACTTCAATACTCTCGATGTTTTGAAATGTCTTAAAACTCTTAAGCCCTCACATAGTCTTGGCCCTGATAGCATACCTGCATATGTTCTAAAACAATGTGCAGATGCTTTATGTTCTCCTCTAACTAATATACTAAATGCTTCTTTCCGTGAAAACGTTGTACCTGTTCCATGGAAAGACATTAAAATAGTCCCTGTCCCTAAACCTGGAAATAGCAAGAACGTAAAGTTCAGACCCATCGCCATCACTTCCCCGTTTCTAAAGCTCATGGAAAAACTAGTACTTCTTAAACTCGAACCCTCCCTTAAAAGCTTCGAAGACCCCAAACAATTTGCCTACAGACAGGGTAGGAGTACTTTAGACGCTGCAGCCGTCTTACACAACAGTATTATCTCATCATTAGACAAAGGTGCCAAATATGTCCGCTGCACGTTTCTTGACTTTACTTCTGCTTTCGACTCTGTACCTAGAAGTCTCTTGCTAAATAAGCTCTCCATGACACAAACCGAGTCCTGGGTCACTAACTGGTTGCATTCCTACTTTTCAAACAGAATGCAGTACACCGTATACAAAGGCCAATCCTCCTCTGCTGTGCTCACAGAAGCTGGTGTCCCCCAAGGTGCTGTACTCTCCCCACTTCTCTTTTCTTTCTTTCTACATGACCTACCGTCTTCAAATGACATTAACTTTGTCAAATATGCTGATGACCTAACTGTATCTTTACCTGTCAAATGTCAAAGTGACTGCTCTAAACTAAATGGCTTCTTATCGGAAATTAGCCAATGGTCCAAGGAAAACGGTCTAACCTTAAACCCCTCCAAATGCCAAACAGTTAATTTCACCCTTAGGCATAAATCTGACCTAAACAAACTGGTTAGCACTCACGAGGTGTGCAACATAGATGGCAGTGAAATAGAAACCAAGTCGGAAATTAAATACCTAGGCGTCACTCTATCTTCTGATCTTTCCTGGTCGTCTCATATCTTGACGATTTCCAAGAAAATATACCGTCTTACCTTCTACATCAAGAAGTTAAGACATTCTGGTGTAACCCAACCCTTACTCCTACAATTTGTTAACTCCCGTATTCTGCCTATTATTCTCTATTGCTCCCCCTTAGTCTTTCCTGGGCTATTGAAGAAAGACTATACCTTATTACGTAGGATGTTAAAGGTTGTCAGCAGGGTAAGCAGCTTGCCACTTAGCCAGCTAGTTAATATTCTGGTGGACAGGCATATGGACTCATGTGAAAAATGGGCGAAATCCATTTTATCTGACTCACAACACCCTCTACATTCACAACTCTCCCCATGTATCTCTTCAGGGAAAACAAGAAGCCTATATAGGAAACTATATGCCCGCACTAGTAAGTACAAAAACTCATCCATACCCTACTTAGCTCGTGTTCTGTGCGATAAAGAATGCATCAGGCATGAAACCTTTAACTTATTAAATAGTCAGTAGAACCAATGGATCTCGTCTTTCCAACTCACATCATTTATAGGTACAACGTTTTCTCGCTCTTCATTCTGTATTTATTTTTGTTATGTGCTGTTTTGTTTCTCTCTTCCTTGCAAACTCTACTTAAAACATTCTTGTTCGTTCTTTCACACTCTGTACATCTCGAACATTTTGCTATCGCTTACGCCAGTAAATATGCTAGTAGTATCTACTTTTCTAACACCTTCAAACACTTTAATTTTGGCTTTGCTACCGACATACTAATATGTTGTTGAGATAACTTTAAACTATGTAGAACTTTATTTATTGTTAATGTAAAAAACTGGATGCAATATTGTAGTAAAATGCTGAGAATTCCATTCTGTATCACAAGTACTGATTTGGAATAAAGCTTATGTTATGTTATGTTATGTTACTGCTCGGGGAATCAAAGGGAATGCTCATTTCAATCTCATGTTAATACACGTTGATATACGACGTTTAGGAATATCATCTGTTGAAATGAATGAAAACTGAACTCTAAATAGAATTTCCTAAATAGGAAACCTACTACGTCTTCCATCGAATAAATAAAAATCAGAAAAAAAATATCTACGAAATGGTGAGTAGCTTTCTTAGTTTAAGTAAAATTCATTCAAGCTGACTGAGTTAAATTCATTGTGTTATGTGAAGGGTCCAAACATCTGACACTAAATTGCTGGGACTGTATCAACTATGAATATCAGTACATAGGTAGTCACGTCAGGTGGAATTAGAGAATGGAAGGTTTAACATGGTGGTACGCTGGTGAAATGATGAAAAGTGAGAACTGAGAACCTCTATGATGACCATAAACACCAAATCCTGAGCATTTAATTGAGAAGCATTTTCATAAAACATAGAGAAATGTTCCTAAAATGGGGTGAAAAGAACCAGGAAAGATCAAATGTCAGATCTAGTTGTCCTTCCGACAACTTCAGCATCTCACGGAAAATAAGCTACAAGCGAACATTATGGTTTCCAAATAAGTCTTCGTAGGGCTTTATTATGCATTTCAACAAAGAACTGATGTATAGAATTGAGACACGTTCATACTATGACATGGTCTTCTAATTTTGTATGATAGTCAATTCACTTAATCTTAAAAAATATGTTTTACGGATTTTATCCAATGTCATTCTTTCAGTTGTTAAATGTATTTAGAATATGAACTTTAATTCTGTTATATCTACACTAAAAAGAAAGAGAATTTCTTATTCACTTATTGTGAAATAATGGTTGGAAGATCATCAATGATTTACATTTGTGTATGACGGGCAAACATAGATCCGATATTATTTATTCTAAGGTATTTCGCTCTGAATGCAAAAATTAGTGTCATCTTGTCATCAGACATATGCTTATAGGAGTGTGACACATCCACATTTTTCAGATGTTATCATATGACTGGTTTGCGTCACTTTACCAAGCGAACACCATAGGTATACATTTTGGCTGTCCAACCTAATCATCGAATGTAATGTACACTAGTGAAAATATGAAAATGTGGTTGAAGTGCGGCACACTATATCAGTCTCCAATATATATCGTAATTGCTGTGACTTCGTTAAAGTACCGATGAACTTATATTTGGCTAGTCAAAATTTTCCAAATTCAAAGCTGAGAATAACAGCTGTAATTTAACTAGTGAGCTGAATCCCTTGAAAATATTCTGTCTTAAAATATGAGTTAGAAGCTTACAAATTACAGATCTAAGGTTCAGGCTATAAATTGTCTTTGCAAAAAGTCGTAATACATGAAAAGAAAATAGCACAACAAGAGTAAATTCAGGCATAATGACAAAGTAAACGTTATCACAAAAAGAGTGATAACCGATGTGTCCTCTCGATTTCCACTTGCAATCAAATGGTCTATTCATAGTAACCGTTTACTCGTAATGCATACACGTCATAGTTCAAGGCCCAGAATTATATATATATATATATATATATATATATATATATATAGATCAGCAACAGGGATTTCTGGAAATGAGCTAACCAACCAGGAACCGATTGTGAAACAAATAAGCAGGAAGAAATGGAGGTGGATTGTTTGGCCATACTCTGAGGAAACCATCGAGTGACATCATTAGACAGGCCATCGCTCGAGTGGAACCCAAAAGGGAAGCAGCGAGTTGGTCTTTAGGGTGAGGGTGACTTGTGGGAGATCATGTGAGGAGGAGATGAAAGCATGTGGACAGACTTGGAGCGGGGTGAAAAAGTTGGCAGGAAACAGAAGGCAGTGGAGGTGCGCAGCTGAAGCCCTATGTTCCTCTAGTAACTAAAGGATATAATAATAAATAATAATAAATGTATATATATATATATCCATTTATGTATATGTTAACAAAGCAGAGGTTCATGGACAGAAAGTGTACCATAATCAATTAAATTATAGTTAATGTTTTCCTGATTACTGTGAAAAATTGAAGGTTGCACAAGCATATGTGTTTATGATTGAGAGATGCACATGGAAACAATATAACCGTATTTAGAAATCGGTAACATGAAAATTCGATAACTCTCTTAACTCACTGATTAATATACAAATGTTTTGCACAATATAGTTGCCCGAGGTGAGTTGGTAAATTCCTGTGAAAATATTTTAGCCAGTCTTCTATAGTTATTCTGGCTGATTTTATTCAGCAAAGGCGTACTGTTTAACATAATTATCACGGTTGGTAAAAGCTTATAGACATTTTACTCAAATGAATTAGTCTTCTAGCAATATTAATCAGCAACTTATCATTTGAGACTTCTTCCAGCAGATTAAGTTTGATCTATCAGACAAATATGAACTTTAACTCTTAAGAAATATGAACACAATGAAAATCAGGTACTCATATTTAGTCATTTCAAGCAGGATCTATAGTGCTTGTTATCTAATCCGCTCCACAGCAGCCCTTTCAAATTTACCATTATTCAAGTAATCAAACACCACCTTTAGCATTTCGAAAGTGGTATACCATACAGTAACACTTGAGACATTCCCATCATGACAGATGTTAGATGAAAAATGTAGATGATGAAAACTAGCATATTATACACGTAATGTATATTGATGTGATTTTCTTCATTCATACAACTCAGCGTATCACTAAATCAAGTGTTTTCTTTTTTAAACTCTGGAGATAAGGAGTTTAATCTCACAGCTTCAAACACAGAACCACTTTAGCAAACCGTAAACTTAGAAAAGCTTAACATGTGGCTAATATAATTTACAGAACTTCGGATGGATTGTTCTCTCTCTCTATAGGTGAAGGTAGCGAACTATCGTATACAGAGTACTTCCCTAATCAGATTCGCTGTTGTTAGGTCGAGCTTCTTCATGAATCGCTTTGGCTTTTTCATATAACCCAGTAAATCGAACGTAAAACTCCAGCCTCATCAATTGGAAAGCATATAGATATGTGGCCAAAGCTGATTTGTCTATGGAATTCTTCAGTCGAGCAATCCTATTCACAGAAAGCATAAGTATCATCCATTTATTTCTAGTACAAAAGAAAACTGAAGACATCATCGTTCAATCATTTATCTTAAAAGACAGGAATTCATGCATCTTTTTGATTAACATGTTAACTTTTCAAGGTAAATTCTCCTCGAAGTGTGCTTCAATCTCCTGCCTGTTATTTATTTGATAGAATAGACTCGAATATACCTGTTTGAGTGCATCTCAAGGTGGAAGAGTATTATTTACTCGATTGTGTTTCGAGCATAGATTATTGACCACAATCATGTCAACTGATATGACATAGAGCCAATGTGGAATTACGTACTGCCACTGGGTCCACGTTTATTGCACATCTTTGTCGAAATATGTTTACACTTTCAAATAATCTATTAACCAGAGATAATAATTTATTGAATTTATTAAAAAAAACTTATAGACTAATGTTATGCATATTTTCCACAGATCTATTTCAAACGCCAAAAAGTGATGGTGAGTACCCGTTCAAATTTGGATCTTTTAATTCCTTCCTGGAAACGAGACAATACTCCCCAATTATCTATCGTGAAGTAATCGTTGAGATGTGAAATGAATACACATTTGTGGAAGATGAACAAAACGAGGTCCATACATTTTAATTAAGTTTGCCTTATATTCTAGTGATTTTATTTTTAGATACATAAACTGATAAATTAAAGCGCGCTTTTCCATCAGTGCGTTACTTTTTGCTGTAACATATAAAACTCGCATTTCTTTGTTATTGCTCACCACGAAGTTCTGGAAATTATTGCAATCCGTTAACTTTCGAACGCTTAAACTCTGGGTATACTATCATTGACTACTAATACCCATAACAAAGTTTTTGGACATTTGTGTCTTTTAACAATAACTCATATCTATAATTGTGTATATTGTTGGATTTATATGTTCAAGTTGGTCAATTCAGTGAGTCTATGGTTTTGGTATCATTTTAGTTAACTGTGCTGAACTATATTGCATGTTGTTGTATTGTATCGTTGTTATCGCTTTTTGTCCTCTTTGCTGTGAACTGTTTTCCTTTCGCTGGTGTTGTTCTGATTGTTTTATCCCTTGTTATCTGATTTTAAGGGGAGCAACCTAAAAGGTCACTTCGCTCTAAACTTTATCTTAATGTAATCATTCTTTTCTCAGGCGTGAGGCCCAGTAACCCAACCATGTAAACAAAATTGCTACAGAAACTTCAGCACGATGAACTTTTTGCACCAAAAGAAAACGTCTGTGTGGGGACATGGAACGTCCGAACTATGTACGAGACTGAGTAAGCCGCCCAGATCGCAAACGAGATGAAAAGATACGGAATACAAGTGCCGGGAATATGTGATAGGAGACAGAATAGGAATGGACTGACTAAATTGTCAACGGGTGAGTCAGTGATCCACTCCGGTCACCCAGCAGATGACCACACGCACACCGAGGGCGTGGCTATCATGATGTCACCAACGGCAATGAAGGCCTTGATGCAATGGGATGTGATCTCGTCCAGGATAAAGACCGCCAGATTCAAATCCAAAGGAAGGAAAGTGACAGTTATACAATGCTATGCACCCACAAACAACGCAGATCTCGAAAACAAAGAAGAATTATACAGACAACTACAGGCAGCAATGGACAATACTCCAGCTGGCGACAATAAAATACTAATGGGAGACATGAACGACAAACTGGAACCAGACAACACAGGAAGAGAAATCATCATGGGTAGAGAAGCTCTCGGAGAAATGAATGAAAATAAGGAAATTCTCGCCGATCTCTCCGCCTTCAACGAACTAGTGATTGGTGGCAGCGTATACAACCACAAAGATATCCACAAGGCTACATGTGTGTCACAAGATGGGAAAATCAAAAACCAAATCGACTTCATCTCAATCTCAAGGAAGTGGAGGTGTAGTCTACTGGATACAAAAGTAAGAAGAGGAGCAGACGTTGGCTCAGAACACTATCTCGTACCGGGAACAATCCAAATCAAATTAAAAGCTTTCAGGGAATCAGGAGCTGCAGAGAGACCACAAGCTAAGTTCAACACTCAAAAGCTGAAGGACCAGGCTACAAAGGACATCTTCATTGCAAGCATAAGGGATAAAGCCGAGATACAAATCAACACCAGCAAAATGGTCAGCGTCGAAAAGCAATGGGAGAACTTGAAAACGGTGTGGAGTCAAACATGCATGGAAGTTCTGGGCCGAAGGAAGAGGCAGGACAAACAGTGGCTCACTGCGGACACTTGAAAACTAATAGAAGAGAGAAGGATAGTGAAACAAATGATTATCCAGTGCACTGACGAGCAACAAAAACAGGAGTTGAATGCAAGCTACAATACACTGAACAAAAGAGTAAAGATGGGTGCCAGTGAAGACAAAAGAAAATATTATGAAACCATGGATGTGAAGCAGAACAAGCAATAATACAGGCAAAGGAGACCTCGCCACACTCTAATAAACAACTAGGTGCCTCTCGAGCGAAATTTCGACACAAATTAAGCCAGTGAAGGATGAAGCAAAGAAAACACTGGGCTGAACACTTCAAAATACTATTAAATCGACCGCCACCGACAACGCGCCCAACAATACCAACAATGGAAGCAGAACTACCTGTGAACATCAACTATCCGACGAAATCAGAAGTCCTGAATGTAATCAAGATGCTAAACCTGGAAAAGCAGCAGAACCAGATGGAATCCCAGCAGAAGCATTGAAAATGGACCCAGAGACAACAGCGAACTTGATGACACCACTACTGGAGAAGGTGTGGAAAGAGGGCAAAGTACCTGAGGATTGGGAGAAAGGATACTTATTGAAACTACCAAAGAAAGGAGACTTCAGCCAATGTAGAAACTGGCGTGGAATTATGCTCCTGTCCATTCCAAGCAAGATACTAAGTTGCATCATCCTGGGAAGAATCGAACAAGCCCTAGATGAAAAACTTCGAATAATACAAGGTGGATTCAGGAGAAACGAGTCATGTATTGATCAAATCGCTACTCTACAGATCATCATTGAACAAAGCTTAGAATGGCAGTCAACCCTCTATCTCAACTTCATCGACTTTGAAAAGGCCTTCGACAGCGTCGATCGAGAGATCATTTAGCAACTACTTCGCTACTATGGGGTCCCATCGACAATTATACATCTTGTTCAAAAGTTATACGACAACGCTGCATGCCAAGTAATCCACAACGGGAAACTTACTGAAGCCTTCGAAGTGGGGACGGGAGTGAGAAAAGGCTGCCTACTATCACCTATAATCTTCCTGATTGCAGTAGATTGGATAATGCGACAGAAAGCGGCGAACAGCGACAAAACAGGCATAAAATGTACTAACACAAAAGACTTGGAGGATCTGGATTTCGCCGATGATATATGTCTGATTTCCCACAAACTGGAAGATGTGCAAGTGAAAAGCAACAAGTTGGCGATACAAGAAGCGTCAAAGATAGGACTTCAAGTGAACATAGATAAAACAGAGGTGATGAAGATTCCTAGCCAACATCAACAGCAACAACAACAGATGACAATCAGCATAACTGGGAGGAACCTGAAAGAAACAGCCTCCCTCACCTACCTGGGAGGCATCGTCTCAACTACAGGCGGAACTGACGAGGATATCAAAGCCAGAATCGGAAACGCAAGACAAGCTTTCATTACTCTCTGTCAAATATAAGATCCAGATTTTCAACTCCAATATCAAATCAGTGCTTCTGTACGGATCAGAGACTTGGCGAGTCATAAACAGCATCTCAAACAAACTTCAGACTTTCAATAACAGTTGTCTTCGCTCAATACTCAAGATCAGATGGCCAGTCAGAAAAGATCAGCAACAGGGTTTTCTGGAAATGAGCTAACCAACCAGGAACCGATTGTGAAACAAATAGGCAGGAAGAAATGGAGGTGGATTGTTTGGCCATACTCTGAGGAAACCATCAAGTGACATCATTAGACAGGCCATCGCTCGAGTGGAACCCAAAAGGGAAGCAGCGAGTTGGTCTTTAGGGTGAGGGTGACTTGTGGGAGATCATGTGAGGAGGAGATGAAAGCATGTGGACAGACTTGGAGCGGGGTGAAAAAGTTGGCAGGAAACAGAAGGCAGTGGAGGTGCGCAGCTGAAAGTTGGCAAGTCCCTACCTGATAGCTTTTCCGGTTGAATGCTATCGATAACATAAGCGACAGATACCGAAATAACTTACATATTTTCACTGAAATGACAAGGGATATCAGGGATGCAAACAATCAAAGTTGTGAGTATATTCAATCATGAAAAATCTCTGAAGGAAATAAAATAACAACAGACATCCCTAACGCGTTTTCTAGAACAAAAACCTCGGTACTATGATATTAGGGCTTTAAACGTTTTCGATTATTTCATGTAGCATCAAATTTCTGTAATTTTGTCTGCTGAGAATTTATTATTATTTGAGTGATTATTAGTACTTGACATTGTGCGAAAATTTGTATTCCTCTGAATCACAATTCTCAATGTTATCAACTTAATATCATAGAGTTGTTTTCTCCTGATAGCCATTTACTCTGCCTGATACTTTGTAATTCTAATATTTAAATTTACTATTTAACACGTTCAAATGTGATGTTTGATGACATCGCATTCTATTCACTTGTTCAAAAGGCGGAAACTATAAACACACTCAGTCGGAAATCAGTGAGTGTACCAGTCTTGCCCAGTCTATCAGTTAATCATTCCCAGTTTATCTTCCGTGGTAGTGACACCTGCAAAATTAAAAAGGCGGAATCAGTAAATCTCTTGATCTGGATAATCTTGTAGGAAACTCACCGATGGCCATCAGTGAGATATTGTGGGTTGTTAGGGTTTTGAGATGAATATTTTTCAGAAGAAATAACAGGAGAAAATATACCTAAGCTGAGTAGTCTTCCATGAATTCTTAGCCATCCTTCATCCACGATATTTATTATTTCTCCAATATTCGAATAAATGGAGTGAAAACGCGTCTATTTAAGCACAATCATTCAGTTTGTGGACAGATAATGGAAGCATAAATGCTGTTTGTGATACTGCAACACTTCTGACCTTAAGGCCAACTTAGATTCTTTCCCCTAAGTGTAATAGTCCCTGATCTTCTTCGACTTGCTTCATGCGTCTCTATGTGCATAACTTTTCGAAATTCTCACTCACAAAAGTCACCTGAATAAAAGCGAAATTTACTGAAAAATAATCCAGATGGCGCATCTGTTAACTGTTCAACGCTTTCTGGCTCTTGTGAGAACCATGTTGAAGCAGTTCTGTATAAATCGTTGAGACACTGAAAATTCTTTAGTTAAAACAGAATAAACGGGATATTTAAAGTTTGCTTTACAAAACATGTCAAAAATTCAAAGCAATCCCAGGCCATCTTGAAATATGAAGTTCATAAATGTTACAAAAATAAGGAAATTAAATCAAAGGTTATACATTTCGTGTGCGACCAAATCTACTTCATTATTGCACTAAAATCATGACTATAAACGTGATCTGAACTAGTAAATTTTATCTAAAACACTATCTTGCAAGTAATACTTATTCACTTTGATGTTAACAACAAGAAATAATTATGGAGAATACTTCCATGCATAATATGAGTTGTTGAGTGTGCAATCTAATCTGTCTAATGATAGGCTGCAGCTCTCCTGGCTTAAATATACGTATACCACTTTACATGCGTATTGTTCAGAACCAAAACCTATGATTGATGTCCGCTGGAGGAGAAGAATATGGGAGTTGTGTCTTATGTCACATTTCAATATGAAATTAGGTGTAGCATAACGATGAAAGTTTCAAATGTTTTCTCTTTATGAGAAATCCAGAACTTCAGATATTCAGATTGTTTTCTGCCCATTACAGTGATTATCATTCTTCTAATAATACGTCTGGGTGAAGAAATTATTATACGATAGTCATATAACAATGGACAGTTTTAAAAATCTTTAATCTTCCTCTTTATATAAAATATGCAAGCCTATTTCACAGCTTGTTAATCATTTCCTAAAGAGGTTTGACATAAAAATAGTCAACAAGCTTTGCTTGATTATCTTCCAATGTCTGTTTCATCGGTTCCATAGTATTACACAACAGTGACCACAGAAAACATCTATGAGGAGAATATTTCGTCAGACATTTCAAATAGATCTCCTTTCACTTATTGCATACGCTTTCTTTTAGTCATTAAAAACTGAAAGCTGTTGCAAGCTATTTTGCTGCAAGCTCCAGAATAAAGGTGCTAGAATAATTCCCTTGAAGCTTTTCGGCAAAACCGTATCCTGGATCGACTAAAAATTCTCTTACTCCTCCCTGAACTTTGGTAAATTACTGATAAACGGGTACTTTCTGCTTGATCAACGCCATTTGTTTACAAATAAAGTGAAGATGGTCATACTAGTCTATTTTTACAAGTTATCTAAATATTTGATTCAGATTCACTGAAGAAATATTCGTACTCTTTTCAGTAGGCAATGATTATATTATTCAGCTATAAGCATAAACAGTTTCTGTTCAGCAAACCAGATTTCAATGTATTTATTCACATGTCTTTTTTGAAATTTTATTTTAATATGGTGGTATAATGTGCCACATACAAAATAACCATTCATTTTTTGAATATTTAAGATTTAATTTAAACCAATAAGTTATACTTCCATGTCTCGAAGCAACTGATGAGCTACTGCATTTTGAATCCACTTGTTACCTTACTTTAAATGACTGTCGACTTCACTAATTGTTTAATAAAAATAGTCATATTATTATTTTTATGAATTCATGAAAACCACAAACTCACTCAATTCTATCACGAAAAGAATATTTACAGACGAAGTAGAAGTAAATAAGAAGTTGTGATGAATTATGAATTTGTTGTATATCGACCTCTACACTGCCTGATCTCATCTGTAGCTGCACACATATGCATAGATAATTAACGGAACGTTGATCAATAACACTGTCATCAAACAGACATAAAACAAACAAATAATACTTCACTGCATAATTCCTAAATCAGTAGCCAAAGTCGGGGACAAAAGTGCTTTAAATAAATTGTACTTGTGAAGCCGTATGAGTCGGTGGCACAGCGGTTGGGACGCTCGCCGACCATGCACATGGTCCGGGGTTCGATCCCCGGCCGACAAGGCACTCCTTTACATCGCTAAGCCAGAAATAATGCTGGTAAAGTGGAAAGGTTGGGCATGAGGCTACCGACCTCATCCTGTAAAATTAAACACTGCTACAGAAACTTCGAGACACTAGCTTAAAGCCCTATGTTCCACTGGGAACGTGAAGGAAAAAACTGTGAAGCCATATAATGATGCTTGAAAGGGAATCTCTTCCAAACAAATTTTGCTTATATAGAGACCAGATCTTCAGTTTGCGTCTCATTATTAAACAGAACTGACTTCATCAAAAAGTAGAACAGCATTCCATGGGATAATCAAAACTCCTAAAATCACAAGGAATCAAAGATGGCGGAGAGGAAACAGAAAAAGAGTTATTCAGCATACTTTAAATGCACACGATATTTCCTAAAGTATTTGAATTTCATTAGCGTGTTTGAGCATATACGCCTAGTGTATGGGCTACCTAAATTTCACTAGCAAAACATACCAGTAGATGTGGTATTAGACATAGGTAATAGAGCATTTCACGAAGAAGTAAGCTTAATAACGGATACACCGAAGTTGCAGCAAATGGAAATGTTTGAAGATGACTTAAATGACACCTACGAATTCGTAGTAAAATTGAGATGAAAAGGTCATTGATGCGACAATAGTATCTCTGAACGACACGTCTGTATTCAATAAAATCGCTTCATTTGAGACCACGGATTTCATCTGTGCATCTTTGATAAGAAATAGTGTGAGAATAAGCAGAACTTGCACTGTCAGATTAACAACAAGACTTTTACTCTGATAATCACTCTTCCAACTGATAGATTCAGGCAAAACTTTCACTGATAAATGCAACCAATAAAATACGGTTCTATTGCACCTACAAAGATATGTGGTGTACATACTAGCGATAAGAATTGAAATTTATGGGGTTCAAATTCACTTTCAATGTGTCATTAAGATTCATTACTGTAGAAAAAAAGTACTGGAAAATAAGTCGGCTTAAATATCTCTTGTTGAAAATGAGAACTCATAAATTACAGGAATAAAAACAAATTGTAAACCAAAATATGACTCATGTTGCCTGACTGAATTGAGAATAAATATCAAAGGTACTGGTTAACAAAGCTAATTAACCTTTTATTTTATTATTAACAGAATTATTACTAATACTAATATTATTACTTTGATTGTCAATATAAGGTGAGAAGATCGAAGTCTTCTACATTAGGAAAGTTCATAAATTCCTAAATGGAAAATAAAATACTAAAGCAGGTAAAATCTAGCGATTCAAACATCTTCACCTTACTGACACATTCACTTCAAAGTGAACAGAAAACACACGTGTTTTTCTTTGTATAAACTACTATCTGTTCGTAACTGCCCTCAGCTAAGTGAGTGACTTTCATAAAAAGCTGTCTGTAAATTTCCATATCAGTATTTTGATTTTCACCATTAGTTATGTTTTCAGTTTTGTGAGATAAGATAAACCTTTAGCCTGCGTTTTTACTTTCACGAAACAGTCTAGTTTTGACGAGAAAGTGAAGGTATGTGAAGGCAAATATGCATTGACTGAGATTCTGTCTCCTCGAGTATATGAGTCTAGGTTCCTTCTCTTCTCATTTCTTCCCTACTGTAGACACTTCGAAGAAATAGTTCCCTAACCAGTGGTAACAACGTTTAGAGATCATTTCAAAATTCGCTGAATAACTTTAATTCTTTTTCAGTTAATAGGAGAATGGTTCACACAATTTATTCATTTTAAAATTACATGTGGTGTACGAATAAATCTGAAACATTTCATCACTTATCTACATTTCCCTCTGTCGATGAATACAATTTAAAATAAGCTGTCACTCAGTTTTCATGCCACCATTGTCCTTACTCGCATCCACTACAGCGCAAACATAAAAACATCAGACAGAAATCTAATACAATTCAAGGCATTTCTGAGAAATTCATAAGTATCAAGTATTCGAATAACATGAATGTTTGAATAAATTTATATGGGGAAATTTCAAGTAGCAGTCCATTGCTTTGCGAACAGTATTGTGTAGAATCATGACATAATATATGGCTTTCGGTAGAACACCAGATGTAACAAGTGTTCTTTGTGCAGACGATAAAGTTCAGAGAGACAAATAGGAAATCCTTAACCTTTTGTTGAATATGGACGGTTAAAGTATGTTTGCAGCGCGTTCTGGCGAAAAATATGCCTCATCAATTGAGTAATGGCCTATTAGTGTGGCCAGTTATGAGCGGTTCTACGGAGAATTATTCTCAGTCTGTTAGCTGATAATTGCAAAGAAATCAGTTTCAGAAACACCAGTTCGGATTTAACTTGATCGATTCAACAGCCTGGAACATACTTAAAGAAATAAACAAATCTAACCTTTTCTTTAGCGCGAACAATAATACATCAGAATATTTCATCACTACCCATATCATTGTCACGATATATGTGAATAAAAAATACTTTTCATCAATACCGGGTAACATTTGTCAAGGAATCAGTAATGCATATATCATCAGTTTCAGATTTCAATGTATTCAATCGCTGGACATACATAAAAAACCTAATGAAATATGAAAATCATGCTGATTTTTAAACGAAGATTCCAAGTGAAAATAAAATCAGAGATACGTAAAAAACGTACTGTACTGATCACCATAATGCATGACTATTAACTAAGCTCTACAACAAACTTCGGTGATAGCTGCATTAATGGCTGGAGTCAACACGCAGAACACATCTTTGCACAAAAGTGAAAATTCTATGCGACTCCTGTGTAGGTGAGGCTACGAGAATTTTCTTGATTTAACAAGATATTTTCAGAGATTTGTGAGTTCAACACTGGTTAAGTAATCACAGCTTTGGACTCAATTCTGACAGTAGTTTTCTTCAGCTATCGTGCGTAAGAATTAAATGCGTTAAGAAAGTTTTACGTTGTTCGACCCTCATCAGAAGGTAAGTGAACACGAAATTCAAACAAAATAGTGCTCATTTCGCCAGCTTGAAACTAAAGTCAGTATTCTTTTAATTAGTTAATACTTCATGACTTCCACCTTTTCAGGTATTTACCTGGTGAGATTCTGACGAAGGAACTGATGAGCTACACAAATAATCGGAAGATATCAGATATCATCACAGTTAACGCGTTAACAGTGCGTTTTAACCGATTAGTTTCGGGTTCTAATCAGGTCATATATACGTCAACTTGCTAAGCTGACTAGCGTCACAAGCCATCGTTGATTATGTGGAACTCATTGCCATACATTCAATGCACCCTTTTAACGAGATAATAATTTAATTTTTACTTCTCATCGTCTCCGTATACGTTTGGTTAGCTTTCATACTATTCGAATTTCTTCGAATGTCTAAATATTTTGAGGGGATTTATGGTGAATAGCTACGCTGGTGACTTGAGTGTCGTACGACATTCATTAGGTCAGGAATATAGCATCATGCTTGTTTCCTCTGCTGAATCAAACACTTTATTCAGTAATCTCGAATAAACTTCGGTAGTGTAGGAGTCTCTTCTTTTTAGGATATTTAAATGTGGGTGACATTCCACTCTGAGAAATGCACTCCAAATTCTAGGTATGATTGCTCAGAATAGCGTGCAATTCTGACCACATAAATATTAACCGTGAACTCAAGCGTACCTTGTTCTTCTGAATAAATTGGAGTAAATGCATTTCCAGAGTAGTATCTTATAAGGAAGCGTTGGGGAGTTAATTTTGGTTGATAATGAAATCCAAAATGTGAATTTCATCCTATTTAGGATTGCCTCATAATCGATAGAGTCAAACATTAAAGCAATATCAACTGGACATTCATAGGCAGTGAATTATTACATGCGTATAATTCACATGACCTTAATCCCTAGACGTTATTGAAGAGTCCGTACTAGTTGGCATCATGTGAAATCTACCAGGAGAGAGATTCGGTCCGGCAGAATTAATCAACGGGAAACGCCATTCGGCGTATGAACAAAAGATACTTCAAACAAAAGTAATAGGCCTTCACATATTGTCACTCACTATCATATATCAGATAAATAAAATCTAATCGAGATACCAAAGATGTTCTTATATATAACTGTGTAAAGTCAAGTGAAAACGGTATCGCTCGGTGAATTAAAGCAAGATTTGTCTTCAATATGCAGACTAAAATACACACAGCAGCTTTCTGCAAACACAAATAATTATTTTTTTCACTCATATGATTTAAACCGAAAGCAATGGAGAGTTACGGGTGAAGACCTATGTCCTTCTAGGAACTGAAGGCAACAATAACAATAATACAGGGTGTCTTTTAGTCAATAGTAAAGGTAAATATATAGGAGGTAGACCTGAGGTCAAATGCTCCGAAGGATGTGGTACTAGTCTATACATAATCCCCCTCGATCACCTCCATCTTCAAGTTCAAAAAAGAGTGTTTCTTGAATCTGAATGGAAGAAGGAAGCATAAACATGGTTGATTGAATCGCACGAAATTCGATATTTAAATTACGTTGTATGCAGAAACACTCATCTGAAAATTTTCGCATAGTACCCAATGAAATTTGCTGAATGGTGTGAACGCAGTTGCAAATAGATAATAGTTTAGGCGAATAATTATGTGTGATAACATTATTATCTGAAAGCCTGAGAACATTATACGCCTAGATTCATATAATGCATTATTATGTCTATTATTATTCCTTTGCGTTACGATAGAACATGAGGATTCAGCAAGACATCTCCACTTTGTTCTGTTTCCTGGAGTAATCTTCGGCTGGGTCCACGATTGACCAAAATCTCTCATCTCTTCCTCACACGATCTCCTCCGCGTCACCTTCGGACGACGTCGCTTCAGATATGGATTCCACTCAAAGGCCTGGCGTGAGATGTCATTCGGTGGCCTTCTCAATGTGAGCCCGAACCAGCTCCACTTTCTCCTATATATTTCTTGTGCTATCGACTCTTTTTTGGTTTACTGTTATAGTCTGCACGTCTCCAAATTGGTGTGACATTAGACGTATATCACCTGCGAAATCCATATTTTCTAGAGTCTTCTGTTCAGTCTTCCAGCGTATTCCTGTCCTCTCACTCCCAACACATAGGCTGACGCATAATCCAGTCGACCACAATCAAGTGAGTGAGTGATACTAGGCAGCTAGACTTGTCATACTCCTGCTTTCACTTCGGACGCCTCGCTGTGTTTTCCCTTGTAGATAACTTGACACGAGCCACCGTCATATAGCTGTTGAATGAGGTTGACAAAGTCTTGAGATACACTATGGTTTTGGAACAGTTTCCAAATCACTTCTCGTTAACCACTGTCTATCGAAGGAATTTTCGACGTCTATGAAGTTGAGGTAGAGGTTTGACTGCCATGCTATGTTTTGGTTTGTGATGATGATGCATGGAGTTTCAATTTGATCGGCACATGATTTGCCTTTCCTGAATCCAGCTTGTTCGGGGCTGGCACAGTTCTATATCCAGTGCATCCCTTAATATCTCCAGGATGATGCGACTTTTTTTTACTTGGCGTGGGCAAGAGTATTTTTCGAGGCCAGTTCTTGCACAAGTCTAAGTTGCCCTTCATTAGAGTTTGACGAGGTAGCCCTTCATCCAATCAGTAGGCGCTTTTCCTTCTTTTCCAAAATTTTTGCAGTAATGCAGTTGGAACATCTACCATATTTTCTTCGACCTTCTTCAGTATTCGGGAGGGATGCCGTCTGGTCTCGTTGCTTTCCTGACTGGGCTTCAGTAGCTTGATCGCATTCAAGATTTATTCTTTCGTCGGAGCATTGGTGTCCACTGACACTTCCGTGCGCGTTGTTGGTGGTATTTCTGGGTGAATGGCTGGTGGTGGTCGATTCAAGGGTGTTCGATTTGTTTCTCCTCCTTGGAGATCATGTTTCCTTGAGCATCTGTTACTGGTTTCATCATCTGGGTTAATCTCTTCACTGGTAGAGACTTGGTTACATGATTTAGTGTCCCGATGTCTCTTTTGCCTGTGACCTGTTCTGCTTCAGTTGCTAGCCAATGGAGCGTAGAATTGTCTCTGTCTTTCCTAGCACTCTCTTCACGTCTTTATTCGGTGCAGTGTACATGGAATCCAGCTTATCCTTCTGGTGTCCGTCTTTGCATTGAGTCATAATCTCTTCCACCATCCTCCTTCCCTCGATTAGAGTCCAGGTAGGTGCCCATCGAGAGCCATTCCTTATCGTGGCTCTTTCTTCTTCCTAGAACAGTTGTACCTTTTTAATTTAATATCGCTTTCTGAGAGTTCCAATGTTCCTCCACACAGGTTTCCTCAGTGACATCACGTAGTATCTCCGACTTTGCTGTGATCAGATCTGTAGCGATGGCATCCTTTTTAGTTTTGTCCCTCATTTTAATTTCCGAATGTTGAATGTGAAATGCAATTGACTGTCTCAAGTTCTTCTGAAGGACTCCAGCTTCCCCTCAAAGTGTCCTTGAACTAGATGATGGTCTTAGCCCAACATCTGCCACCCTTCTTGACTTTGAGTCAAACAGACAAGCTGAATTCGAACTTCCTTGAACCGGACATGGATGAAAATTATCTGGTTTGAAGTATGTCCATCAGGCGAAATCCATATTGCTTCGTTTATATCCTTCTGTCTGTACACGCTCTCTCCGATAACCGAATCGTTGAAAGAGCAGAAGTCTGCGAATAATTCCCCGTATTCATTCATTTCTCCGAGGGCCTCTCGACCCATAATCCGTTCTCTTCCTGTGTTACCTGCTTTCAGTTTGTTATTCATAATGTCCATCAGGGTTTTGATTTCACCATTTAGAAGGTTGCCCGTAACTGTTTGTAGCTGTCAGTAAAATTCCTCCTTGTTTTCGTGTTTCGCGTTGTGTTTAGCAGTGTTCGTAACATTGGAAAATTCAGACCTTCCTTCCATTAGAGCTGGGTCTTGTTCTCATCATCCTACAAGAAAAGATTTGTTCTCTGTGCATTAGGGCTTTCGCTGCCACTGGTGACATCATGATGGCCATTACCCCAGTTTGTTCGTGGTTTTCATTTGGATGACCGGAGTAGATTATTGCCTCTACCATTGACAATATTATCAACCCACATCCATTCCATCTGCTCTCACGGATACCCAGTACTTCAAGCCATATGTTCGCATATCCTTGGCTACCTGGGCAGCCTCCCAACTCTCTTACAATGTACAGACATTCCACGTACCCATGCTTACTCTTGCTTTCATCGAGAGAAGACATACTGGCTGGCTGGGTTCCCGAAGGCTTTCGCCAGCCCGCTGTGTCATTTCGCCTCTCCGATTCGAACGAAGAATAAGATGACGAAGTATTAAAATAATACTAACTGTTTCACTCACCTAAACACACTGTTATGAGGAGAGGAAACGTCAATGTTTCTAATCAAACGATGGTCTCACTAGATGCTGTCTCATTGTTTACAAATGTTCCACTAACTGAAACAATTTGTCACATATGTGAGCTCATCCACTCAGAAGGAGTAAACATCGGCAAACCCACCGTCTACCTAAAAGAACTTCTGCTGAGATGAACCCTAAACGTCCAGTTCTCCTTTAACAATGAAATATATCGTCAAAAGAATGGTATAGCTATGGGCTCATCACTAGGCCCTCTACTCGCGGATTTCTTCATGTCGAAACTCGAAAACACTTGCCTAAAGAATGTGATTGACAACTTTGTACTCTACAAGAGATACGTCGACGACACCATCATCTCCAACAACGAAGAGAATTTAGAAGATATCCTGAAGTTCTTCAACAACTGCCACCCTGTGATTCAGTTCACACTAGAGAAAGAGTCTAACTCAAAGATATCTTTTCTTGACGTTCAACTAACGAGACGCCAACAAGACGGTACATTAAAAAGATCCATCTACAGAAAGCCAACGTGGAACGGACAGCTCACTAACTTCCACAGCTGGGTGCCTCTATATACTAAACGAAACTTAATCCGTTCACTAAGCCACAGAATACGTAGAATTTGCAGCCTGGATGCCATAGAAGACGAAATGAACACTCTTAAGAAAATCCTCCTTGAAAATGGCTATCTAGAAAGATTTATCACAAAATCAACGAAACCTAGACCAGAGAAGCCGCCGACACCCAGTGCTCCAAAAAGACTCCTCTACATGAACCTACAGTTCAGTGGAGACCAATCTACAGAAATACTGAGAAATCGGCTCTCCCGCTCATTGAAGAAAACCTTCCCTGCAGCTGAGTTACGACTGACGTTCTCCACGAGATCAATGATTCGAAGGAACGTGAAGGATAAGCTACAGCTGTTGGCCTCATCTATGTGCATCTACCAATTCACCTGCTCGTGTGGAGCCAGGTATATCAGCCGTACTCAGAGTTTGCTATCCAAACGTGTCAACGAATATTTACCTTCATGGTTTTATAAAGGAGAAAACCTATGCCTTCGCAGCTCGATCCATGAACACTTGATCGACTCTGGACACCAAGTCAAACCAGAAACAAACTTAAAAGTTATCTACAGAATACAAAGCAATCTTGCTAAAAGTGTACGGATCAAACTCCTCAACATCGCAGAAGCAATGGCAATTCATCTGCTAAATCCTGAACTCTGCATACAAAAGAAATTCGTTCATTCATTAAATCTACAATCGACGTAATCTTTCTTAATTTCAGTCTTACTAATTGTATTAACTTGTCTTTTTCATTTTATTTTATCATTTTATTATTTCACATCTTCATTTATATTATTCTCTACCCCACCCTTTTGTAATTTCTACCCTCATTAACAATGTTGCTAACTTGACCTACTCTGAATTCTACTCAACTGTGTTACGTCATCCAATTCACCTAATCAATTCTATCTTAACGTTTGTCTCCAAGCCAAATAATACTTACATTACATACTTATCTAAACTTTAAAAATCTAATGTACACACACACAAACAAATTTGTATGTATATGCGATTGTACAGCTCAGTGAATGAATTCGCCGAAAAGAGTCTCTTCGCTGAACGCCTTCTTTTCTTTTATATGATTTTGTTTATGAAATTATTACTAATATTATTTATCACATATTGTCTTAACAGTGATAACACTTGATTTACGTTCGTTTTAACTATAATGTCTATCTTATCTTCTAATTAGTTATGATAGGGAAGATTTGTAGCTGAGGTGGATGAATTTGTTTTAGTTGCGTTATCTGAGCTGGATGGTTAATTTGCGAAGCTTTCACCACACTACTGGGTGACATCTTCAGCGCATTATTCGATTCCATGAAGTGAGATTTTAGATTTCTCCACGAGTTTATTATTCATCCCTCCTGGTGACCTTGGACGTAATTGGTTGTTTATGTGTGTTTTCACACCTTCTAGGTTACTTCTATTGGAACTGACTGTTTCTTTGACTTGAACTTCGACCCTTTGTGTGTGAAGTTTCTTTCTTATCGGTTGATAAATTTTGTCTATCTCGATGTGTCTATTGATTGATGATTCACTGGAATGCCAGTCAGGCTTCTAAAAATTCTCTAGCATTCTTGTTGTTTTCTCTGTCTAATATTTGAACGCTGGTTGTCCCAGTCGAACTGATATCCGTGGTTGTCTGTGTGTAGTGAAATGAGGGAGTTGATATCATGTAATTTGACGGCTAGCTTGTGTTTGTGGATACGAAGACGAAGGGGACGTTCACTTTGACCAATGTAGTGCTTTTTGCAGTTGTTACAATTTATTTTGTATATGATGTTGGCTTTATCTTCGTTCGCTGTTGAGTATTTCGGTTGACATAGAATTGATTGAAGTGACTTTGTTGGTTTGTGTACGACGTCGATTATTCACCAAGGTTTGAAGAGTCTAGTAGTGATTTCTGAGATATCCTTTATATATGGTAAGGCGATTTTCTCTGTGCTTTCCTTGGTGACTTTTGCTTTGGTAGGTTGGCTTGGGGGTATATGTCTTTTGATGAAATTCCGTGAATATCCATTCTTTTGAAAGACGTCCATGATATACTTTTCTTCCATTTTTCCTTAATGTGGGAGTGCTGCAGTGAGTCCTTGCTCTCTTGAATGGCGTTTTTATGCAATTCCTTTTCTGTGTTATTGGGTTGTTGCTTTTGTAATTCAGTATTTGGTCTGTGAGAGTTGATTTCCTATAAACTTGAGTTTCTAATTCTCCTGCGGTTGTTCGTCTGACTAAGACGTCCAAATTCGAATTGAAATTATCAAACATACGCTGATGTCAATACAGAGGTCTATTCATTTTCATAGAATTAGTATTTCACCAATAGATAGTAAAAGATTGTGTCACCCATCAAGAGTAAAAGTTAGTTAGTGTAATGTAGAATGGTTCAATACCATGTTGTGTAGTTGATCAAACAAACGATGGCACAAAGTCACCTTGCGCAAAATCAAGTAAACCAAATTGAGTTAAGTTCATATTTGAACAGTTTTATTTAATCTCCTGTGTCATATGTCACCGCGAATATTTGCGAAGAGTCCCATCGAATTTTCACCATCATGATAAAATATAAAAGCCTTTGGGCAAAACATTTATTCATTAAGTAAAAGCCACATCATTAAAATAGAAAAAACCCGTAGTGAAGTTCATTCAGATTCGTTATGCAGTAGGTTACACGTGAGGTGTCTTAAGATCTGTTGTATTATTTACAACACTATGACATTGTAAGATGTAACTTTTCGTAATGCCTAAATAAAGTTAATTCTCCAATTCATATTAAATAAACGCATGCATTGACCAATGGTTTCCCGACAGTGTGTTTGTCAGTTGGACAAAGTTTTGCTGTCACAATGAATATGCATTGACATAAATTATCATTAGTATTATTTCCTTTAATTCCTAGAAGAACATAGGACTTCAGCCGCGCGTCTCCATTGCGTTCGGTTTTCCGCCAACGTTTTCACTTCGCTCCAAGTCTGCCCACACGCTTTCATCTCTTTTTCACATGACCTCCAAGACACCCTTGGACGACCAACTCACCGCTTCCCTTTCGGGTTCCACTCGAGCGATGGCTTGTCCAGTGATGTCACTTGATGGTTTCCTCAAAGTATGGCCAATCCATCTCCATTTCTTCTAGACTATTTGTTTCACAATCGGTTCCTGGTTGGTTCGCTCATTGGCAGAGATCCATATTGCTGATCTTTTCTGACTGATCTTGACTGCTGAGCGAAGACAACTGTTAATGAAGGTCTGTAGTTCGTTTGAGGTGAGTAGCACTGACTTCATACTGGAGTTGAAAATCCGGATCTTATTTTTCATGCTGAGTGCTGTTGACTCCTACACAGATTTGAGAGCAATAAAAGCTTGTCGTGCATTTACGATCCTCGCTGCTTTGATATCCTCGTCAGTTCCGTCCGCCTGTAGTTGAAACGATGCTTCACAGGTAGGTAGGTGAAGGAGATGGATTCTTTCAGGTTCCTTCCATTTGTGCCGATTGTTGTCTGTTGTTGTTGCTGTTGGTGTTGACCAGGAATCTTCACCACCTCTGTTTCATCTATATTCAACTGAGGTCCTATCTTTGATGCTCCTTCTATCTCCAACTTGTTGCTTTTCACTCGCGTATCTTTCACTTTGTGATAAATCAGACATATAATATCGGCGAAGTCCAGATCCTCCAAGGTTTTGGCTAAGGTCCATTTTAAGCCTGTTTTGTCGCTGTTCGCCGCTTTCTGTCGCATTATCCAGTCTACTGCAATCAGGAAGATCATTGGTGATAGTAGGCAGCCTTGTCTCACTCCCGTCCTCACTTCGAAGGATTCCGTAAGTTTCCCGTTGTGGATTACTTAGCATGCAGCATTGTCGTATAACTGTTGGATGAGATGTATAATCGTCGATGGGACACCGTAGTAGCGAAGTAGTCGCCAAATGACCTCTCGATCGACGTTGTCGAAGGCCTTTTCAAAGTCGATGAAGTTGAGATAGAGGGTTGACTGCCATCCCAAGCTTTGTTCAATGATGATCCGTAGAGTGGCGATTTGATCAATACATGACTTGTTTCTCCTGAATCCACCTTGTATTAGTCGAAGTTTTTCATCTAGGGCTTGTTTGATTCTTCCCAGGATGATGCGGCTTAGTATTTTGCTTAAAATGGACAGGAGCATAATTCCGCGTCAGTTATTGCATTGACCTAAGTCTCTTTCCTTTGGTAGTTTGAATGAGTATTTTTTCTTCCAATCCTCAGGTACTTTGCCCTCTTTCCACACCTTCTCCAGTAGTGGTGTCATCAAGTCCGCTGTTGTCTCTAGTTTCATTTTCGATGCTTCTGCTGGGATTCCATCTGGTTCTGCTGCTTTTCTAGGTTTAGCATCTTGATTGCATTCAGGACTTCTGATTTCGTCTGGAGGTCAATGTTCACTGGTAGTTCTGCTTCCGTTGTTGGTATTGTTGGGCGCGTTGTCGGTGGCGGTGGATTTAGAAGTCTTTTGAAGTGTTCAGTCCAGTGTTTTCTTTGCTTCATCCTTCACTGGCTTAATTTGTGTCGAAATTTTGCTCGAAAGGCACCTAGTTGTTTATTAGAGTGTGGCGAGGTCTCCTTTGCCTGCATTATTGCTTGTTCTGCTTCACTTCCCATGATTTCATAATATTTTCTTTTGTCTTCCCTGGCACTCTTCTTTACTTTTTTGTTCGGTGTATTGTAGCTTGCATTCAACTCCTGTTTTTGTTGCTCGTCGGTGCACTGGATAATCTTTTGTTTCAGTATCCTTCTCTCTTCTATTAGTTTTCAAGTGTCTATAGTGAGCCACTGTTTGTCCTGCCTCTTCTTTCTGCCCAGAACTTCCATGCACGTTTGACTCCACACCGTTTTCAAGTTGTCCCAGTGCTTTTCGACGCCGACCTCTTCGCTGGTGTTGATTTGTGTCTCGGCTTTATCCCTTATGCTTACAATGAAGATGTCCTTTGTAGCCTGGTCCTTCAGCTTTTGAGTGTTGAACTTGGATTTTGGTCTATCTGCAGCTCTTGTTTCCCTAAAAGCTTTTAATTTGATTTGGATTGTTCCCGGTACGAGATAGTGTTCTGAGCCAACGTCTGCTCCTCTTCTTACTTTTGTGTCCAGTAGGCTGCGCCTCCACTTCCTTGAGCAGCATTGAGATGAATTCAATTTGGTTTTTGGTTCGCCCATCTGGTGACACCCATGTAGCCTTGTGGATATCTTTGTGTTTGTATACGCTGCCACCAGTCACTAGTTCGTTGAAGGCGGAGAGATCGGCGAGAATTTATCTATTTTCATTCATTTATCCGAGAGCTTCTCTACCCATGATTAGTTTCCTTCCTGTGTTGTCTGGTTCCAGTTTGGCGTTCATGTCTCCCATTAGTATTTTAATGTCACCAGCTGGAGTATTGTCCGTTGTTGTCTGCAGAATTCTTTATTTTCGAGGTCTGTGTTGTTTGTGGGTGCATAACTTTGTATAACTGACACTTTCCTTCCTTTGGAGTTGAATCTGGTGGTCATTTCCTGGACGAGATCGCCTAACATTAAATAAGGGCCTTCGTTTCCGCTGGTTACATCATGATACCCACGCCCTCGGTGTGCGTGTGGTTATCTTCTGGGTGACCGGAGTAGATCACTGACTCACCCGTTGACAATTTGGTGAGTCCATTCCCATTCTATCTGCTTTCGCATATTCCCTATACTTGAATTCCATATCTTTTCATCTCGTTTGCGATCTGAGCAGCTTTGCCAAACTCGTACATGGTGCGGACGTTCCATGTCCCCATACAGACTTTTTCTTTTGGAGAAAAGAGATTCAACTGGCTGAAGTTTCTGTAGCAACTTAGTTTACAGGGTAGATTGGTGAGCCACACGAGTTGTTAAATTAAATACAGTTTCCAGAGAAGCGACCTCGTGGGTAACTCCCCTTAAAACCTGGAAAACAAGGAATAAAGCAATCAGAACAAAACCAGCAAAAAGAAAATAATTCACAACAGGAAGGGCAACAAGCGACAACAACAATAAAAAAACCTTAGCAATAGTATCACGGTGAGATAAGGTTAAAATAGATGGTACTAAAATCATAGACTCACGGACTTGAGCCAAACTGGACGTGTAAATCCATCAATGTATACAATAATAGTTATCAGTTATTGTTAGACAGTCACAAGATGGTAAGCAGATAGTTATAGGTATAATCGATCAACACGATTATACTCACAGATACAGTGTTCGAAAGACAAATAATAACAATATATTTCACAACTTCTTGGCAAGAAGTTCCACAGAAACAAGAGATTTATGTAAATAGGTAAATGCAACGTATTAACCGAAAAGCGCGTCAAGGTCCATTGACACAAAGCTGCATGAAAATTAATACCCAGGGAATGTGAAAAATATATGTTCATACAAAGCCAACATAAGTCCAGTCTGTACATTCACAGAATTATATGAAAGCGAGAGAAGAAATCATACAAAAAGTAGACCAAACGAATAAAAAATTATAACAGATATTTCAAAAAAAGAGTTAGAAAACGTACGCCACCTTTGCTCTAGTATAAAAATTGAAATCTCACAAAATCTTGAGAGAAGCAGAAAAACAAAATATAACCATGGAAAAATAATAAAAAATGAAAAAGTAACCAGAGAAACACCCTTTCATGATATATGAGGAACATATACACAAATAAAATATAAACAGAAAAATATTACGATAAAAATTGCTCTCAATAAACGACCCAAGTGAATAGTTTGGAAGTAAGAAATCGAATAATGTTTATATGTGTCACGTTGTAGAGTCATACAAAGTGCCATCAAATGACACAGAATTATTCACAGAAGGCCTGGAAAGTGTGAATTCCTGATAATCACTCGCCACACAAGATAGCCCTTCCTTGTCCGAGAGGATGTTAACTCTACACTTCACTCACAGAAGATGTGACAGTTCCACGGAGAGACGTCACACACGCTCGACAAGCAAATCATCACAACTCACACTCCGAACAACATCAATTGAAGCTGAGAGCATCGACGAGACATGCCGCCTCGATCATCACCCGTTCTAGCTGGATCCACTGAACTCTCACAACTGTCATTTCCACTAAGCTCAACAGTCGTTTGAATTGATCCTGATTATGTTTGATTGCAATGAAATGAGTATTTGTGTGGGAGGCCTATATGATTGCTATGCTTGTAGGCCTATTCTCACTTCAGTTTCATGGTTTCTTCCTTCTCAATCTGGTGACATGAATATTGGTTTATGTTTTGTGGTAATTTCTCAATATTGGTAATGAATATTGTCATGATTTCACTTACTTTTACCTGTATCGTGGTACATTTATACAAATTCAAATGACGTTGTTTTACCCGTATTATTCGAAATTATATTCGGTCGTGTTTACACCACTCCTGAGAATGTTATATAACAAATTAAATAACCTGTACCCAACTAAGATTTATGTGGTAAATCAGATTCTAATGAAAAAACGGATAATCATGAGGTGAAGATACATACTCGGATATACTTCGTCGGTTCATGAATGCGAGTAAGTGTAAATGAAGATCGTTCTCTGATAGTTCTTGATAATTTTTGGGTTCGAAAAATTTTTCTCTATCTGGGAAAATATTTTCTTTTGATATTTCGTGTATTTGATTTTTGTTTGTTTCTTTATTTTCTTTCATTACCTCAACTATCCAATTTTAGCAAATTTGTCGTCTTCTCTTCATTTTGTTTTTATTGTAGTGGCTTCATTTCTGTGTGTCCTCTTATTTTGTAACGCAAATTTTTCATGTCGTTGTTCAAATGCGTTTGATGCAGTTTTGCTTGGATGAATTTCACATACATTTTTTATGTCAGTTGACGATATTACACGAGAACTAGCCGACATCTTCGGCGTGTACTTTTAACTCGCATTGGACCTCCTCCACCCCACTCTCCACACTTCCTACTTGAACACGCGTAATTGCGTACCTTTATACAGCAAGACCCTAGTGGTCACCAAAATAATATTCATATGTTCTTTGCAGGGATTTGATTTTTCACAGAATATCACCTTATGCTGCATCGTTTATAGGAGGATTAAATTATCATGATAATTGATGACCCCTGGGGTAGAGAAGTTTGTCCCACCCAAAACTCGCCAGTGATAGTAGCCAAACGTCTAGCTGTCTCATGAATTGACATAGGTAAGGAATAGTGGACAACTGGACAAAGTCACAGAGGTTTACTGTCATGCGACATCGCCATCCAACCGAAATCTCCTCATATTTCATCAAACACGAAAAGTTGTCATTGTACTGGAATGTTGTGCAATAATTCTCAAAACTATTCCAACCGAAAATGAAGTGATTTGAACACTGAAACATTTGCAAACAAGATTTTCTGATATATGAGAACTTGAGAACGAAATAACGTATACTCAATTTAAACAGAGAAAACAAACGAAAAATCCATATAGGTATAAGAAATAAATATGAAACCGTACCGTCTCGTGCTCCTATTAAATTGAAAAAAATTGACAGTAGTATGGGAGTAGGACTCAGTGCAGATTGAGCCGCAGGGATATTCAGATATTTCAAAAATACTGAATAATTCAATCTGACGGATAGTATAAAACAACTTATATTAAGATATGTGACGATATATTTCAGAAATAATTCATGCTGAAATTGAACACTCATTCGTAACAGCGATGAATCGGTTACAGGTAATTCCATATAATGTTTGAATGTGTCACAAGGGGAGCTATACAAAGTTCCATAAAATGACAGGAAATATTCTAAGAATGCCTGGAAAGTGTGAATTCCTGATAATCACTCGCCACACAAGATAGGCCTTCCTTGTCCGAGAGGATGTTAACTCTACACTTCACTCACAGAAGATGTGACAGTTCCACGGAGAGACGTCACACACGCTCGACAAGCAAATCATCACAACCCACACTCCGAACAACATCAATTGAAGCTGAGAGCACCGACGAGACATTTCACCTTGATCATCACACGTCCGTGCAGAATCCACTGAACTCTCACAAATGTCATTTCCACTATTCTCAGCAGTCGTTCGAATTTATCATGATTGTGATTGTTTGCAATGAAGGTATTATTTGTTAGTCAGACTTATAGCGTTGCATTGCGAGACGACATACTCTCAATTTTCCTCAATATTATTCACACTATATCAATTTTGTCCAATATTTTACACGATTCGCTTTACTAACTTTCACATACTAGAACGAGATGAGTATGAAAATACAATTATGTATGTAATTTATGAGTATCTCATTTCATAGAAATGTTTCTTTAGAATATTTATAAATCTAACATGAGTACAGACATTAGCAATCCCACCTACCACAAAAATACATGAAAATGATACTTCTTTTTTTTCCTTCACGTTCCCAGTGGAACACAGAGCGTCAGGCTAGAGGTTTAAAGTTTCTGTAGCAGTGTTTATTTTTGCAGAATGGGGTTGCTAGCCTCATGCTGAACCTTTCCTCTTCACCAGCTTTACTACTGGCTGAGTGAGGTAAAGGACAGGGCCGGCTGGTGATCGAACCCCGCACCATGTGCATGGCCAGCGTGCGTCCTAACCGCTATGCCACAGACGTACAAAGTGATACTTCACTATTTTCCAATTTGTAGATAAACTGAATAAAAATCTGAAACTTGGATTAACCAACCTCTCAGTCATCATCACGTGCATTTCGGGGCTTTTCATTTCTTGAAATGATTACTCATCCGACTGCAAAAATTAGTAAGAGTTCGGATTCTATGATAGACTATGAATACTTCATAAGCACTTCAAATAGGTTTCCTGTGGTTAATTCTCATTTATAGCGACAATATCCCTGCTCCAATGAAATCCTGTTTTACCTGAACAAGTATGTGTTTTACAGTGTCATGGACATGCATCAAAGTGTGAGACGAAATTATTGCTTCGAATATATTCAAAGCAATTAGTTCCCTTTATGAATTTCGACAACACAATAAGAATGCGTAATATATCTGAAACGTGTAATGTATTGGCGCAACACATTTCGGACATTCTGATAACACACATACATGTAATACACAGTTTTTATAGAAGGCAAGAAGGCAGGAATAATTACAATACACGTCAGATTGTGTACAGGTCAAGGTCACAACATCATCTATAGCGAAGCATATTATAGAGGCGGGTCGCAAGGTTGATTTCAACAATGCCTTTAAGCCGATATATAAAGCAAGGTTGGGTCTACATACTTAAATTCATTGAAGCCTTAACCATGAAAAGACTTAAACCTGTTTTAGGTGTCCAAAAGCTATTTGTCATCACCTTAAACCTGCCATGGTAATCCAAGCTAGAACCGAAGACCAATTTACTTCATAATATTTTCAACCCTTTCTTTGCCTTTTATTTCTCTTTTCTCTTTTTCTCTTCCTCACTCACACATTTTGCATCTCCCTAATAAAATACTTGTGACCTTGACCTGTAAACAATCTGACATGTATTGTAATTATTCATGCCTTCTTGTCTTCTTTAAAAACTGTGTGTCAGAATGTCCGAAATGTGTTGCGCCGATACATTACACGTTACAGATAAACTACGTCTTCCAATATATTGTCGATCGTCATTTCAAAGAAGAGACGTTAACGTTCATCCATACGTTTTAATTCCTCCTTTTTGTAAATATCAAAATTCTGGTAATATCAACAAGGGAGCATTTTCAATTTTACAGAATGATTCTTTCATCAATGTGTAATTTAGGATTTTGTCGCCAATGTATTTAAGATATTTTGTAGTGCCGCATAGGACCACTCACTAATACTTTGCATGTTTTACCTAAAAATTTCTTCCACCAGTTCAGAGACGAGAATTTTTGAATACTGGTAAGATTTGGGGCTTATCACCTCCACAGAAATATTCCATGAAACCTAGTAAAAGTGATCTTAATAAAGTCACTTGATTAGGAGGTGTTAATCTTTCTTGTACAGACCTCACTTGCACGCAACATCTTCATAAATGCAGACGTATATAAATGAGGGGGATTAGTGTTTGAATAATAACACTTGAAGGTGTACTGCTGTTGAAAAGAAGAGACTCCAAATCCATCCACATCCACATACATTTAAGATAGACTTCATTGTTTTATTAACACAAACATTCACAGGTGCAGAACATACAGTTAAATTTCATACTAATTTTCAAACTAAGAAGGATAAATCAACAGCCCTTCACTAAAAATAAAACACGGATTTCAACGAATAAAATGATCCCCACAATAAATTCATTTTCCCAGCAGTACAGTAATACTTAAATATGGATTAAAATAGACACTATCAAACACGTTTCATTTTGTGTGTTACAAATTGACAGCTAGTAGGAATATCAAAATGTGGCACTATTCGTATATATCATTATTATTTTGAACATGGAAAAATAAATGTTAGCACTGTGTACCACAGCCATTAGGTTAATAGTTGGCAGGAAGTTAAAGTACTTTTAAAAGTGCGTCTTTGTTCGGTTAAATCTTATGGCATACAGAGGTGAGATTGATATATGGTGAGAAAAAAAGAAATAACACGGAACAAAGATGAGTGAGGAAATTTCTTGAACCATGGGGTGAAACTGGGATCAAGTAAATGGAAAGAGACTATAGACTGTGTCTGCACCCAATGCTCTGTCTTGATGTTATGCAGTATCACGTCTTCCACTATATCAAGAAAGTGCACTACTTACAAGTTACGAGTAGTATGAGGTTAAACGGAAGAAAATGTAATAAAGATTAGTGAAGGAAGAATTCAAACTGCTACTTCAATACCAATCTAGTTCCTCCTAATCTACTTTCTGATAAGACGCTTGAAATGTACAACATACTTTTGCGACATCCTCACTTAACTTCGGGTAGTTTGCTAGATCGCCGTCTAGAGTGGACGACGGCTTCAGGAGAACATTTACACAGTCAATGACAACCAGCTCTACTACTACACACAAACTTTCATTTTCTATTCACATTCCATCCCCAAACAATTTACTTATCCACTCTAATTGCTTTTGCACATTGGAGTCTGACTTGTGGTGTCACCTGAATATCTCCTCAGAGTTTATTCACCATAGTGCTGAAACAATGTACCTGATGGTGAATACTGGTTACAAATATGATTGATCGTTTAGAAGAAAACCGAAGTTGGCATTTCAGTAATGAGTAAAACGAAATAAGCTATATGTCTACATATTCATCAATATTTCAATACATGGACTTACTTTCTGTATCTACAAGAAGAAAATTTTCAATATATTATGTATACTATACTATTCTTTACTAGTGTTGTTATAATTTGAGTTGACAGGTGAAGGAGTTATCAGAATCTTCTAAACGTGATTCTTGAGTGCGCAACATAAAAATGCTGCATATCAGAGCAGATAACTTGGTAACATACAGATTGAAAAATGACTACTTTCAACCTTCATCGCTCTTTCACATGTGTGTTGTACACTCTGACAAAGTGTATGCAAAATATGTAATAAACTTCAGACTGAAGATGACTCTTGCCTTGGAACTTAGTAGATTTCAATCGATATCAGTGTGAAGGTAGACAGAAGGCGTCGAAGAATTGGTCGATGGAATACAATATTCATGGAATTGCGAGCAAATGGAAGCTAATTTAAAGAGGAAATCAATGGCAAGATTTGAAAGCGCAAACCGAATTGATTAATACTCATAAATATTTCGCCTCGTTTTGCAAGAATCTGAGTTGCAGGTTTTCCGAAGCACAGCTACGAATCAATTTTTAATTCACACAGACACACACACACACATACACACACATTGACTGCTCTATCGCTTCCTCTCTACATCTCACATTCATCGACAAACTATTCACACACTCACCACATCCTTCCTATTCTCTGTCTCTCTTTCAAAATCTCTCTCCCCCGTCTCTCTCTCTTTCTCTCTCTCTCTCTGTCGCTTGAATTCATCGTAGTTATGTGTCAACCTGTAAGCAATGAAGATGTACAATGAAGACTCACATCGATGTGGAGAAATATTTGACAAGATAATGTGTGAAGATGATGAGTGAGTAGAAGGAAGAACAGTTGAATTGATTGATTGATTGATTGATTGATTGTTTGGTTGATTGATGTAATGTGTGAAATGCTTCCTGGATGAATAAATCGAAACATGATAGAGGCTGGTGCTGCAGCTGCATTTATACAAGGATGGTTTTGTTTTGTCATGTTTATGTAGTATAGTATTGCTGCTAGCTAATCAATGCCTGGCACACCACAGTAAGTAAGCAACTCAGTGAGTGAGCGAGCGAGCTAGCGAGCGATTCGAGGTCGTGAGATTCAGGATTCATTCTACGAAACCTAGTCAATTCGTCGTAGATAGATTGGCTCAGTCAATGGCGGCACATGGGAAAAATGAATGTGATGGTTGGTATTTGCAAAGCAAATATCGCACACCACCGCCACCACCACCACCACCACTATACTTACAAAAATTGCAGTAATTATAAAATTATTATTAATAGTCCTCACAACTATCTTCAATCATGATGTTTTTGTAACAGGAGAAGTTAAGACACGGAAGCCAAGGTATATTTTCATTGATCACACCCCTGTTTACATATATGTAGAGTTTATATTCGTTGACCAATCACTGAATTTACTAGTACGTTGAGTGTTCACCTTAATAACATGTCGAATTGAACTGTGGGAAGATGAGAGAATGACATTCCGTTGGCACCGATTGTCTCTATCACACCACGACAGTATGAAGATGACAGTGGAGTGGGTTGCTTTCGATGACATTTGAATTAGGAGAATAGAGAAATTGTATGTCGCCAGACTGACAGACAGCCTAGGTGAGGTTGACATGACGGAAATTCGAGTGTCTGCGTGTGTGTGTGTGTGCGTGTGTGTGTGTGTGACAGAGAGAGAGAGGAGGAAGGGAGGCAGTGAGTGAGGTGGGTAGTGAGTGAGTGATAGGATCCCGCATGAAATAGTATATCATCCTTTCTCACGCATATTGTCACTTATTGTGCCATCGATCAATCATTTCTCACGACTGTCAGCCAGCCGACTTTATTGTGTTAAAAATGTGTGAATATCATGTGTAGTTTTCGTAATAAATGTACGGTATTTTACATTCATTCACAGGCCAGCCTTTGTCTTTTGATATTTTCGTGGCTCAGTGAATCGGAAGGTACAACGGACAAATAGGCGTATTAGCGTACCGGTCGAGTTGATTACCGTTATACAAATTAACAGCTCAGCAGATTGATATAACAGCTAGTCAGGTAGTTTGGGGGTAAGGTGATCGAAGTGATTCATGATTAGGTGTTTGTGAGCATTTCACGCGTCGTCCATGCTTCCTTGTATGTATGTAGTATGTAAGTGTGTCTGCATGTATGCGTGTAGTATGTATATATGTATGTATGTATGTAGTTTGTATGTGAGAATAGGAGACTTGTTTGTATCGCTTGATTGGTGTGGAGCTAAGCTAAGCTAAGCTGACCTGAGGGGAGCTGAACAGAGGTGAGCAGAGCAGAGCAGACGGAAGAAGATCTGACGTCTTCTGGAAAATCTAGCTGTCTTCAACTGGTGCGTGCGTGCATGCGTGCCTGGGTGCGTGTTCATGTGTCTATCTAATGTGTGTTTCCCATGTTTGTTGACGTGAAACAGCAACAAGGCGGTTGATTAGCTGGCGAATCAGAGCCTCGCTGATTGACAGACAATTGACTGGAAAAGAAGAAGTCTGAAAGGTGTGATTTGGATAATACAAGTGTATTTATTATTAGAAAGTTGTATAGACGAGATCTAAAAGTACACATTGTTCGGCGTCTTCAGATCTTCAATGATGACAGGATTTTCTTCACTCAGGAAAGCTTGTATGAATAAATAATGAGGTGTTCTGTTTAATTAATTAATTAATTAGTGTCTGCTGCGTTAGTGTTTAATGTCTTCGACAGCCCTTACAGCAGCCTCCCGGACAATTTCCACCTCTGCATCCACGGCATCCACAACACCCTCCACGGCATTTAGGGCATCCACCAGGACAGCCAGGACAACCACTGTTTGCTGCGGCTGCTGGTTCTGGAACTGGACCTGCAATAACTGAAATCAAAAAATAACAAAACACCACAATTAAATACTCAGCCATTACTTGCTTCATACATTCACCCACCCACCCATTCACTCATTCACTCACTCACTCACTGACCCACTGACTCACTCTCTCACCAACTCAGTCACTCATTCATTCATTGTTTCATCAACTAAGCTAGCATGTATTGACATCATTTCTACTGAGTGAATGTGTTATTTGTCTGTCTGCATTGTCTATCTCTTCTATAATGTGAACTAGTGATCATAGTCATGATGATGTTGATGATGACGTGGAGTAGGAAGAGGAGCAGGAGCAGGAGCAGGAGCAGGAGCAGGAGTTGGAGTAGTAGGAGACGCAGGGGGAAGACTTACCTCCCATTTCCAATCCCAGTGATGCAACGAGCACAACTAAGACGAGCTGAAATGGAAATGCCCATCAGGAAGGCATACAATATTATACAAGAGTATTCTAACATACAGTGAACATCTGCATTGTCGTTTACTGTGAAGAACTGTTCAACTTGAAGCTACCTACCTACCTAGTCACATACACCGTGCTTTATATACTACTCGAAGTTAACCTTTCGAGCGAACCCATGGTCACACTCGAAGATCAGCTGATCAGTAAGTAATCAATCAGCAGAATCAATGATTACGCATAATGTGAAATGGGTTGATTGACGTGGTCAGTCGAACGATCGACCGCTCACTCGTTTGGAAGATCGATGACTTGTTCGCCAGGTGGCTGAATCGCTCGCTCGCTCCCACAATCGCATGCCTGCCTGCCTACCTGCCTACCTGGCAATTCGATTTTCCCTTTCACCTATTCACTATGTGATCAATAAATACGTAGGTCATCTTTGTATTTGCGAATTCAAGTAGTTTGTAGAACGAAACAATTTATGAAGGAATTTATTCTTACATATTTCTATTGGTACAAAGCATTCTAGACAATTGACTTTAATTTAACTGACTTCAACTTATTTTCAGAAATCCTTTGAATACATATTTTGATGATTAATTAAACCTGAATAAATCTGCTGAATAGGATGTGGCTTTCACTGCGAAACGTTCAGAAAAATCGTGTTGAGATTTTTTCTTAAACACTGTGGGATTAATTTGAATAATTTATAACGTTATGATCAAATTTTAAAAATAATTGAAAGACCTTTCAGTTTACCTTAGGGGTTATTATTGTTATTTCTCAAATTTAACTGGTCATACCACAGTGGGCAAGCGAATGATAGTTTTTGATTCCCGTTGCCTCCTATCTGTGAGGAAGATAAACCGATTACTTTTAGAGAGAGAATTTGTACGGATTAGAATTGTTTGAAGTTTGATCACGGAGAAAACTGACCTAAAGAAACCATCTAAGAACAATTAAATGCGACTGCGTCCTACTTCCTAGGGACTAGGAAGACTCCCATCGTACTACCAACGGGAGAAGACTAAGGCCTTGAGATTACGAGGAGAGTCAGTAGATTACATCCCAGAGGTTTGTGGTGAGAGCAGGCTAGCCAAAAATGGTAGACAGCATTTTATGTCAATGGGTATGTCTCAGATATTGGTGGTGAGAAAATATGAACAAGACTGATTCAACAACCAATCACAGCAGACTTGGCGTAGGCAGATAAAGTTAATATATAGATGATCTGATATTCAAGAAGCAGTCACAAAGAGATGCAAAGTCAACTTTCTGTAAGAAACATCCAATCAGAAGACTGTGTTTGTCTGCTTGAATAAGCTATAATAATGTACATGAAATAAATGTAAATGCGTGTTGATTTCCTAAATAAACGATCTGTCGCCTGACTCTTGTCTTTTGTCGTTACAGCTGAATGATCCTGTTGGATCATTTTCGATGGTGTTTTTGTTGACATCGGTCCATCATCAGAGTGAAGGCATTTAAAGTAAAGTAGTCTTAGAAGTGAATGCAACCACAGTAAATCGTTAGTAATCACTGCGGACACTGATACACGTCTTTACCCGGCTAAACCTTGGCAGATTCATTTGTACATGCTATTCGTTTAGATGCATCTCTATGAAGTCCATATTTAGACGTCATTTACTAATTTTTGAGCATTTATACGTGCACTGGTGCACTACTAACACGAATGCTTTCCATGGTTTTTTCTTCGATTATTAACTGGCACTTTACTATTAGACGTTCTTGCTCAAGTGATAATGACAGTGACAGAGCTACAAGATTCACTGCTTCGTTGAGATTTGATACACCTACTGAAACCCATCACGACTCATTAACACTGAATTCTATGTTTCGACGTGAAACATTACACTGATATCCCATATTCTGGTAGATTCAAATCAACGAAATATAGAGGAATTTTGAAAAATACAAAAAAGGATTATACGGAGATGTCAGTGCCTAAAAGGCAAACGATTGTGAAGTAATCTAATCTAGACTAACGCTTCATTTTTGTGAGAATGCCGCTTGAACTTGTAAGATATTGATAAAACATAAGTAGGCAGATGAAAATCACTCATCTTTTTCAAATGACTTGTCATGTAGTAATTACTATACACTCTACCACACTATGCCCTAAACTCCTCTCTCTTCTTTCTATTTTACATAGCTAAACTGTTCACTATAAAATTTCGGTAAGTTAATTGAACGGTTATTAGAGTTAAACAAATAAAATCCATCTATACATTTTTGAAACCTTTCAGAACGAATTTATTAAAATTGTTGTTATAAAAGCGGTTAGTAAGCGTGAATAATGCGCGTTCGGATTTGTCAATGAATGAAGATTCACTCTTCTGACATCCCACGCCCAATAATAAAACATCGAAACAGCTTCGACATAAGTATAAATCTGTTTCATTTATTCACATTCATAAGTAAAATTGTAATATAATTTAAACAAAAATCAAAAGCATAGTCACTTACTGATTCGAATTTGTGATAGAACAGAGTGACATGTATGTTTCAGTTTCTGGAAGTTAAGATATGTGGAAGAAACTTCAGTTGTTGTGGTACAAACAAAATGAAGGTGAAGAAATAATTTCATACAAATATCACACAAGACCCCTAATATTTTACAAGATATGTTCAGAATCCTCAGAAGTGATTCAGCAAAACTAATTTTGGATGTGAGTAGTGTGAATCGCAGGCAGGTGATAGAATCTCAAGTGGCGACCTAAATTTTTGGATTCGTTTTCTCTGAGCTAAGATTCCACTTGTTGATACTGATTTATCACAATCGTAATTTATTTTTTCAAGCTGAGCAATCGCTTTTCACAGTTCAAGAACGCAGCTGATGAATGTGTGTTAACTGACTCGAGTAATGCTGTTTCAGATGACCATGTGCAAGAATTAATTTCCTCCCAAGTGAGAATCAACTCTCAAAGAAAGTAGTCATTGACAGTATTGAGTCATTAATCTGAACATGTTGGAGAGTGGATCTATAAGTGGAGGCATAATGTAAACAGCTCATTATTAAGAAACTCTGAAATTTGTGGATTTTTTATTTCGTTTTCGATGAAGAGTGAAATTGATTTGAAAAGTACATTCTGAATCTTAAGAATTACAAATTCTTCAGGATATCTACTGAAATACGACGTTTCTCAGAAAATGCCAAGTCTGTAGATTCTAGTGAATGTCGTTCAGTGATGAAAACTTTTGGGAAGAAACGTACAATTTTAATAACCAGCATATCTTGATGTTTGTACAGACGAAGGAATAAGGCTGTTGAAATCTTGACAATATAATTTGTCACCGTTCATATTTCAGCATATGTATGGAGTTGTATGAATAAACTGGATAACCTATGGAGTTTAGAAAATTCATATGTCGTCACTAATACGAATTTAAAACAACACTGGACTGTACTCCTTCACTGAATAAATAGTATTTTACTCAGTGATTTGAACATTTTCATATGATATTTGCCTAAGAAGTATTCAGACAGAATTTCAAGCAGAATGTGTACTGGATTTCACAACACACTTTTATCTAGGCACTTAATGGATATAAATGATGTCTAATAGGATTAAGTTTTGAAGAAAACCTGATGTACTTTTCTAATGAACGCCATTATAATAATGAGAAACTATTCATTTGTGGTACATAAACCGATCCACTTACCCCTTAAATAGTTAAGAATTTATCAAAAAGACCAGATCAGCTTCAGCCATAATAGTCGTCAACAGACGTTTGAAAAGAACGACACTGTCTGTGTCTATAGTTTTCATGACGATCCATTAGAAACTAAATTCCTAATGAATAACTCCCGTTATCTCCTGGCTACAGCGCCATTCTCGACCTAAAATTCGGCAACGCACTCCACTGTCATCTTCATATTGTCGTGGTGTGATAGAGACAATCGGTGCTAACGGAATGTTATTCTCACATAATCCCACATTTCAATTCGACATGTTATTAAGGTGCACACTCAACGTACTAGTAAATTCAGTGAGTGGTCAACGAAAATAAACTCTACATATATGTAAACAGGGGTGTGATCAATGAAAATATACCTTGGCTTCCGTGTCTTACCTTCTGCTGTTACAAAAAGATCATGATTGAAGATAGTTGTAAAGACTATTCATATTAATTTTATATTTACTGGAGGATGTATAAATTCAAGGAGGTTCACTGCATAGATGAACAGACTGTTTTTTTCAAAAAACTGTTTTACACAGATATAGAGTTTTCAGATGATTTTCATTTAATCTGTTTATCCTCTAGATATACTCAACGGAGTCTGTCCTGAGTTTTGATAAAATGCATGTTCTTTTTGACATCCTGCTCGACAAATTCGGACGTGTCAACAAATCTGTAATCACTTAAATGAGATTTCTCACAGAACTGGTTGTCACACAAGTTTCACTATTGAGTGTTAATAATCGTTTGAAATTCTGTCTGCCACTTTCTAACAAACAATAAAGAACATGATAATTTATGCTGCATATAACTGATGTTTCACTCAGATTTGTCGACTACACTTTATATCTGATTTTTGGAGATATTTCTATCTACGCTGGTGTCTGGACTAATTTATTAGTCACAGATAATCAAGAACCTGTTCTTTTAGGAAAAAATGTGTCAACGTATCGCCTCTCATTGAAAATAACTTCGGAAATGATTTTATCACTATAAATCCTCAGAGTTTACCCACATCCACATACACTGACAGCCAACGTGGCTTAGAGCAAATTGATATAATAATAATAATACTAATAATAATAATGGTAGTAGTAATAGTAGTGAAAATAACTTTCCTTTCCATTCCATGTCGTCATCATTTCAGATGACAACTAATTAAATCAGAGAAATTCGTCTTCGATAATCATCCATGAAAACAAGGTCATCCTGTGATTATCTTGAACGGAGTAAAATATTAAAGCACGATAATATACGTTTTTGAATTATTACCAACGGCTTCATTCAAAAACCTATTTATATGCAAGGAGAAATAAAAATGTATGTACATCGCAGACATACATATTAAATTTTATGGCGGTATATATTTCGTCTGATTTGTTCCCCGTCAAATCGGGTGGAATGTTTAAAATACTGAATCAAATGATAATTTAGTTGATTTCATCGCTAAATTTAAAAGGAGGTAATCAATCATTAGATCAACAGATTCTTTGTACCAAAGGTGAATAAAGTATTCACGCGCGCTGAAAAACATTATTGTGAAAACCTGTTAGTGTAACTATAAATTACCTGATATCTCTTGTGATATCCTAAACAAACACTGTGAGTTTCATTTATACTCAGAATCACATATAATAAAGTTATCGATTCACTCTGTAAATAGCGATAACTACAAAAAGTGACTGATAAATTACTTTTCGCTAACACTAACCTTTTATTCATTATGAATGTTTAGCAATAATTTTTCACAAATTGTGAAAAAGACATGTACTCATTCGTTTGTGATTTTTTATATTATCTCTGAAAATCACGTCAATTCAATATATATATATATATATATATATATATATATAGTATTGAGGTGATTCGAGGGTCCAGTGGTTGGACACTCAGTAACTACGGCAATGGTTCAGGGTTCAAGCCCCGCTTGAACCTCGCTTGGACAGACGGAATACCCTTTGGGAACGAAGGTTCGGTATGAGGTTACTGACCCCATGGTTTACAAAGAAATAACTTTATTACTGATGAATAGCTATATCTAAAAGCTTGAGATATTATGTTGCACTCGAAACGAAAATGAATAAAACTACAAAATAAATGTATTAAAACATGTGACTGTTGATGCCATCAAGTAGACAATGTCAATTGCCATGCCACCCTCAAAGTAATCTGAGAAGAAGACGGACCGTTGTCAGATGGCATTCACTCACTCAAAGAAGTCAAAATAATTAGGAGACATGCTGAGTATACATCACATTTGATCACAAAATATTTCCTGAAAAATGTACAACCAATTTTACTAATTACTTGGATATTTTACCAACAGTTGCCAATATCAACTTTTCCTTTGATCTGTATGTCAGCGTTGTAACAATCCCCTGTATCCTTTGACTTTTCCATTACCATTCATCTTACTTCTCAGATGATTCTTATGCTTACTACTTCAGTTCAGTGTATGGTTCATAATAATAGGTAGGTTTATACTTGAGATTTTTTTTGGATGAATTCAGAGTTATGCACTGGAATGACAGTTTCGCCTTGTAGGGCCTGTGGTAAACGTGTTCTCTTCTGTTTGATTGTAGCAGTCGGAATTTTGATTAATTCCTCTCAGGAATATTCCTACTAACCATCGAGCATTTTCTTTTTGTGTTTGGATAATTAATTTTGCTGAATAGTGATTATTTGTACCCAATATGACTTATTATCATTCAGTACTACCAAATATTCTATCAAGATTGGAATAAAAATGATAACTTTGGGTGACTTCTAGAAGCTTAACAAGCTATACAGATTGCCATACCACTTGGCCTGTTGCATTCAAACCAAAACACATTGATTTTAGTCAAAGTTTGGATAGTAAACCACCGATGATGGTAGTCTTTTTTACAATTTCGTTTGTAAGGGTAAGTTATGTTTCTTTAGTCAAGTGAATGATTGTTCAGTAGCTTAACATGGGTAAATTCTTATCTTGCTATTTATTTTTCTTTCTTTACCGCTCAAAATTAGGCTATTTAAGTAGCCTGCTATTGGACTGTGTTAGTTTCTCTTGAAGTTCAACTCAATGTATTATTACTCTATTTCATATATGTTAATTAACTTCTTATGGTTAAACAGTATCTGTTGAACGGTGTTCGTTCAAATTCCCTTCATTTTTGTCTGGCAGTCACATTCTGTTAATTCTTAACCTAAATCACCTTTGTCCAAGCACTTCTGTGTTTTCTATAGACGCTTACTGACTGCGTATTAAATAAACGCTCAGGCACAAACATCTTACAATTTATGGTGTCTATACTATATTCCATTAATTTATGCGTGGCACGGTACATAATAACAGACAAATATTATGTTTTGGATTTTACGCGTAAATCAACATGTGGTTGATTGATCCATTGGTGTTATCGCTGTGGATTAGTTAGACGACATCTACACGATTATTGTCTCGTGATCTGTACTTCTTGCATATACGCAACTTTCACTGTGGTTAGGGAAGATAGATGACACTTCCTTCTTGATTGGTTACTATCGGACCAGACGAATCCCACAATTATCGCCTTCGCATTATGTTCTACAAATAATGGTTTGATTGTTTTTGAAAGTGAATCCTATATTCATTGCTTGCAGAAGTCAAATATTTTACTAATAATTTTTCATAATCTGTTTCGCTTCAACAAAGATAAGACATGAAACATTGTAGCACGTGCATGGGGTAATACACGTTGTATTTCACAAGAAAGCAGTTTTGAACGCTACAAACAATTATCAATAAATATTATCAGAACGAAAATCTCTTCAATTTTTGTCTATACTTCTAACTTGAACGGAAGTACGATGAATACTAAAATAGGTGACGACGTCTGTCATCAGCTGACAGGTGATAACGAATAATACATTGTCTATTCACCTACTGGAAGTCACAGGTTAGCTGAATAGCTGAGTTGTAATATCCGGGCCAACGCCCTGCTTTACCTCGCTAAACCAGTAATAAGACTAGTGAAGAGGGAATTTCGGGCATGAGACTAGCAACTCCATCCCGTAAACCAACACCACTGCTGTCGAAACTTCAAGTCTCCAGTGTTAAGCCCCATGTTCCACTGGGAACGAGAAGGAATAAAAAATAGTAATATTTCTGATTGCATCAATGCTTGACGCGTTTTTAGGTTTACTGGAAGTTTTCAGTTTCCCTTAGGTTGCAGATATGTCTTAATCATGAGTTTTAATATGTGAGGTACATAAATCCAGGACGTTTTACCAATTGTCCCTAACCATCCAACCCACTGTAATGTTTAATTTTACCTATTGAGATGGAATTGAGGTATGTTAATTTATATTTTGCACACTGTAGTGATAAATAATCATGTTCAAATTAGAACAGCACAAAATAAGGCTCGCATTTCTGTATAGCAATTATTAAAGACGATGCACTCTGACTGTCTACGAAAATAAATCCACTGTGGTATGTACCCTTAATAAGTGCAAAATTAAATCATCTATTTGATGCGTGAAGGAAAGGATTTCCAACAGCCTTCTGCAGACTGTCATCAATAACTGGCTTCACTGGCTTGACAGTAAGGATCGCATAGGCAGAAAGGCTAGGAAACAAGGAACTCTTACTACAGAGGCAGTCACCAAATGGACTGGACCTTAAACTCTGAGGATATCGTTTGGAAAAATCGAACGCCGGCCAGTTCAGTGGATGTCGAGTGAGAAATGCCTAAGTTGGCGTACGTTCGAGAGATATGTGGGGGATATCATTTGGGAAGGAAATGAAGTCATATTTGTATCCTTGCAGACAGAAATAGAGTGCTAGGGAGAAAGAGAAAAGCTAGGGGTGCTTTGTTGAAAAACGAATTGCTATTCAGTACGATAGGAAATCCATATATGAATATTGATACTAACAATACTAATAATAACAATAATAATAATAATTCAAAAGTTCATATGTTCACTATAATAGTCTAGTAACCACAGACGCATGGAGCAGATACATGATATTGCTCAGTTCCTAGTCACTGTTTAATGTAACCGTTGCAGTTATGAACGAAACCAATCGTCATCTAAAACATCTAATCAGTAATATTACTGAATAAGGCATATGTAAGTGTGAGTCCTAGTTTCGAATGGGACATCCCTTCCCTGATTTCAGCGAATTTACGTTGAAGATGAGTACCAGCAACCACGAAACATAGATCCTGGGTGTCCTATTAAGTCGAATAACTTACAGTTAATTTTTATAGTCTCAGAATTGAGAAAGTATGTTAGTCTTTCAGCGGTTATCATCTAACAAAAAGTATCCTATAATCACCTGAATCTTAAGACATTAGGCACACGATTTCCATGATGAATAACGAGAGCGAAGAAATAAATGTACTAGTGAAAACGACATATGAAGGAAAAAATATTTACGCGTGTAATTTTGTGAGAGGCATTCACCTACTTACGAGTAGCCCAGATAAATCGCAGACAATTTATCTACAAGGAACCTGCAAATACATCTAATTGATCTCGAGGTTGAATAAATGAGAACAATGATATTTGTAAAATCAGTAGTATTGAGAAGAACAAAACAGGTAGTTCACCAGAGTGGCTCTTTTCAGTGAATTGAATTTCCTTAGCTGCACAATCTCATCTACGTAGAATTTTCCACGAAAGAGAATCGTAACAAAATTGAACAGTGTTATACTCACAGCCAGTAGTAACAATAACATCACCGGCACCAATCACAATCACCTGGGGAAATGTGACAGAGATCACTTCCTTCGCCTGCCTAGGAAGCATCGTTTCAACCACAGGCGGTGGGCTCGGACGAAGACACCATAGCCAGAATCGGAAAGTCAAAGTACACCTTCAAAACTCTGAAATCTGTGTGGAACTCTTCTGCACTCAGCAAAGAGAAGATTCATATTTTCAAAACACACAATAAATCAATCACTCCGTCCATATTGGTTTGAAACTAGACCAGTGTGTCATGATGTGATGGCCATTTACTGCTGTTCTCCTTCATCTAATATCGAAACAACAAGAAAAGTAGAATATACCTCTTTCTAACTCATCCCTTTCACGTCTCAGGAGCATATAATCCTGGCATGTAAAGTTCAGTTCAGTCGTCAAAACAATGTAAAAATGAGCTTATTTCCTGCATGAGATGTTGCGTTTCTGTTAGACAGTTGCAGCCTATCAATGGGAAGCTTTCGACCTAGGGTTTTTGCTTATTGTCACTAGTCAGCGAGACGTATCTATAATATTCAAGGAAAAAAAGAGACCTCGTCGATTCCAATCCATATCCCTTAGTTCCGCCTTTAGCGACGTTATTTTTGGGCTATCCTGGCCAACCGCGTTTCGTATACACTTTAGGCATTTCAGTTTGTAACAGGAAGAATAAAGGTTAAAGGGATTATCTGACCTCATCCTTTTTACTTTCTGGATTCTTTTCAATTGGCTGCGACCAGAACTATACAGAACAACCAGTTCCCAAGACGTCTCAGACATACTCCTCTTACACTACCAGAGAGTAACTGTTTGGAACTATATATAAAACTGATCTAGAATGGTGTAAAAAATTTTACGAAGAGTTGAATGCGTGTACCATGATGGCGAGCAACCTAACAATGTGGCCACATTGTTGAATAGACTGATAAAATTTGGTTTGCGCCAACAGGAAGTACTAGATGCATGTGACTGCTTACCACTTATTATCTAATCAAAGCATACTAGGGATATCCATCACTAGCACTAATGCTGATTTTCGCCTTGTCACTTTATCTCTAAGTAGTAAACTTTTAAGGAATGAAGCAGGTGAATGACTGTTCACAACCTTTCTCTCTGTTTAGTCTTTTATTTTTTGACTGCGTCTTTTTCGAGACTGTGATTTTCAACAAATTTAAATAAGGCATTAAGAAGACAAATGTCACAAGATGATAACACTTCTGTATACTCGCTTCACAACTAGCACGATTCACAATAATAAAGTAGAATGTATAACAACTACTCAGTTATATGAAACCAAACTACATGCCGGCAGTCATTCATTTTTAAGTGGATCAAGCTGTCTTCACCAGGAGACGTTTGAAGTTTATTGTTTGTTTGGACACAATGATCTGAAGAATGTCTGCCTGTCATACTTGAATGATCTCGGTTTCATTCGCTTTTAACCTGGAAGGCTTTAAAAGTAGAAATTTTATTCTTAGTTTTCACAATAAATAGGGATGAAAAAGTGAACATTTATTGATAGCAATTTCCTGGGAGGATACAGAAATCATTCGTCGTTCTCCTTTGTCCACAACACTTCCAACGCTTCTCAATTGAACACGTATAACCGCCTATCTGAATACAGCCAGACAATAGTGGGTGAGAGAATAATATTCATGAGTTCCTTTTCTAGGATTTGATTTCTTACAGAATATCATCCTATGCTGTCATCGTTGAAAGGACGATTCGGTTGTTGTGGTAATTAATAACCAGTGAGGTGCAGCAATTTGGTTGTATTAGATAATACTCCCCGTTGATAGTAGACAGTTTCTAGCTGTCTAATGAATTGACATAGGCAAGAAAGAATAGACCATTGCATGGGGTAACAGGGGTTAACTTGTTTACGATATCGCCTTGAAACAGGAATGTCCTCATATAGAAACATGGCAAGTGTATATTGCGAAAACGCTTAAATAGGCAGGAAAAAGATGCTGACAACATAAATGTTGTACAAATGTTGTTGTACAACAAATCTCAAATCGATGACAACAGAAAATGAAATACTGTGAACAACATAATCGCCGAAAACCAGGTTTTCCGAAAAATATGAAGATGAAAATCAGACAGTATAAATTTAACAGAATACAGAGAAAACAAAACGAAAATGCAATATCAGTATAAAAAATTCATATGATTTCATACACTTTTGCGCTGCTAAAACGGTAAAAAGTGGAAAATATTATGCAAGTTAGTTTCAGTAGGGCACCACCGTTAAGCTAATCGCAAATAATTCACAGTAAGTTCACTAACTATTCCGCGATGTAATACTGAACAGATAGTCTAAATTTGTGACGCCAATCCACACAAACAAATAACAATATAATTCCTCTACAAATAATCACCTAGTTGAATCGTTGAAGAGTGAGGAGTCGAATATTGTCTATATATGTCAATAGATACGGTTATACAAATTGCAATCAAGCGACAAACGAAAATTTCTTAGAATGCGAGGAAAGGTCGAATTCCTGATAGTCAATTCACACATGAGATAGGCTTTCGTTTCGGCGAGGATTTTAGCTCAGCATCCTAATCACAGAAGATGGGACAGTCTCACGGAGAGAAATCACAGAACTTCGACAATCGAAGTCGCCACAACACACACTCAAATCAATACCAGTTGAAGCTAAGTGCAACAACGAGACATTTCACCCTAACGATTGCTCGTTCGTTCGAGATCAACTGGACTCTCACAACTGTGATCTCCACTATCTTCAACACTCGTTTGAATCAATCATCACGATGTTTGCTTGCAGTGCTGGGATTATTTGCGCGTGAAATTCATAGTGTGTCAATGTGACAAGACGTATTCTCGCTTCGCTTCCATAACGTTTTTGCTAAAATGCTGCATACAAGTTAATTTCTTCACATATTCACCGGTTTTGTTCTCTGTATTTTCTTGATATTTTCCAAATTGCGTGTTCTCACATTTTTGTGCTTTTACCAATTTTTTTGTTTCTTTTATGCAACATAGGTTTTTGTCAATTTTTTCCGCATGTTTTTGCGTTTTTCAGTAGAACTCTAATGAAATCTAAGTTTTACATATAAATGCTTCCCTGTATATTTGACCTTTTTTAACAACATTTCATTTTGGTTTCAATAATGTAATTACTGGATTTACATGTACTCTATGGTCATGCACTATTAAAAGACGTCGACATTGTTCTGTTCAAACTAAAATGAAACAGAAGATTATGATTTTGCTATAACTACGCAAAAATACCCGTAGGAATCTGATCACGCAAATGACATACTCAATCATAAAATATTGTATGAAAAATCTTCATCAACTAGAAATAATACACTTAGAGAGGTAGAATACAATCGCAAAGCGAACATTAAAAATAAAGAAAACAGTATTCGGAATTACTGAATAATACCAAACAGAATACATAAATCGATAAACAACTCTATTTAAAGATATAGTCCAGTTTCATGTGAAGACAGTGGAATCATTAGTTGAGTACATGCAATAAGAGAGTTTCCATGGGCTCATAAAGTGAAAGTGGTGTCGATGCAGATGCTTCAGTGACAATTCGAAGTAAATATCTGTTCGAAGAAAATTTTCTGTCAGTCCGAAAAGGAATCTCCTCTCGGTTGAATCCTACTTAGTACGTAGTTCTAGTCAAACAAGACATATTTTACTCAGAGAGTACCAAGATTCAATTTGTCAGTGTTTGTTGGATTCTTTCATGTAAAATTGAGTTTATATTCTCAAAACAGATAGAACATCTATTAAAATATACCTAAACAAAACTCTCATGCAGCAATTGAGCGCATCATATGGCCCACCTGAAGAAATGGAAATTCACAGAAGAAATCATCAAAGAGGATTCAATAAAAATGACGGGAGGTTGCAAGACATAATGATGAACGAAATGATTCAGTCTCTCAATGGTACGACGACATCACTATCAATCAATTAATAGTGCGATACATACGACTCCCATTCAAAACTTCCATCTCAAACAACTTCGCAGGCAAAAAGAAATGTTATATAAATGCAAAGACAAGTTAGGACTTAAAAAGATTAATGCTCAAATCAAATCTGAAATCAAAAATCTTAATGCTATCTATAACCAAACACTTTTATCATGCAAATCTCCTAACAGCATGTGGAAACTTTTCAATGAAATTACTGGCAATAGTAAGCGATGTAATGTTTTTCCCTCTTGTGATGTTAATGCTCTTAATCTGTCTTTTATACGCTCTCCTTCTACTATAACCACTTCTAACGTTACTAATCTTGTAGCTGATAACTTCCAGGACTTTAATACTCTCGATGTTTTGAAATGTCTTAAAACTCTTAAGCCCTCACATAGTCTTGGCCCTGATGGCATACCTGCATATGTTCTAAAACAATGTGCAGATGCTTTATGTTCTCCTCTAACTAATATCCTAAATGCTTCTTTCTCCGAAAACGTTGTACCTGTTCCATGGAAAGACATTAAAATAGTCCCTGTCCCTAAACCTGGCAATAGCAAGAACGTAAAGTTCAGACCCATTGCCATCACTTCCCCGTTTCTAAAGCTCATGGAAAAACTAGTACTTCTTAAACTCGAACCCTCCCTTAAAAGCTTCGAAGACCCCAAACAATTTGCCTACAGACAGGGTAGGAGTACTTTAGACGCTGCAGCCGTCTTACACAACAGTATTGTCTCATCATTAGACAAAGGTGCCAAATATGTCCGCTGCACGTTTCTTGACTTTACTTCTGCTTTCGACTCTGTACCTAGATGTCTCTTGCTAAATAAGCTCTCCATGACACAAACCGAGTCCTGGGTCACTAACTGGTTGCATTCCTACTTTTCAAACAGAATGCAGTACACCGTATACAAAGGCGAATCCTCCTCTGCTGTGCTCACTGAAGCTGGTGTCCCCCAAGGTGCTGTACTCTCCCCACTTCTCTTTTCTTTCTTTCTACATGACCTACCATCTTCAAATGACATTAACTTTGTCAAATATGCTGATGACCTAACTGTATCTTTACCTGTCAAATGTCAAAGTGACTGCTCTAAACTAAATGGCTTCTTATCAGAAATCAGCCAATGGTCCAAGGAAAACGGTCTCACCTTAAACCCCTCCAAATGCCAAACAGTTAATTTCACCTTTAGGCACAAATCTGACCTAAACAAACTGGTTAGCACTCACGAGGTGTGCAACATAGATGGCACTGAAATTGAAACCAAGTCGGAAATTAAATACCTAGGCGTCACTCTATCTTCTGATCTTTCCTGGTCGTCTCATATCTTGACGATTTCCAAGAAAATATTCCGTCTTACCTTCTACATCAAGAAGTTAAGACATTCTGGTGTAACCCAACCCTTACTCCTACAATTTGTTAACTCCCGTATTCTGCCTATTATTCTCTATTGTTCCCCCTTAGTCTTTCCTGGGCTATTGAAGAAAGACTATACCTTATTACGTAGGATGTTAAAGGTTGTCAGCAGGGTAAGCAGTTTGCCACTTAGCCAGCTTGTTAATATTCTGGTGGACAGGCACATGGACTCATGTGAAAAATGGGCGAAATCCATTTTATCTGACTCACAACACCCTCTACATTCACAACTCTCCCCATGTATCTCTTCAGGGGAAACCAGAAGCCTATATAGGAAACTATATGCCCGCACTAGTAAGTACAAAAACTCATCCATACCCTACCTAGCTCGTGTTCTGTGCGATAAAGAAAGCATTAGGCGTGAAACCTTTAACTTATTAAATAGTCAGTAGAACAATGGATCTCGTCTTTCCAACTCATACCATTTATAGGTACAACGTTTTCTTTCTCCTCTACCTTTTCTCTCTCTTTTTTTTTGTTATGTGCTGTTTTGTTTCTCTCTTCCTTACAAACTCTACTTAAAACATTCTTGTTCGTTCTTTCACACTCTGTATATCTCGACCATTTTGCTATCGCTTACGCCAGTAAATATGCTAGTAGTATCTACTTTTCTAACACCTTCAAACACTGTTTAAATTTTGGCTTTGCTACCGACATGCTAATATGTTGTTGTGAAAACTGACTGAGATAAGTTTAATCTATGTAGAACTATATTTATTGTTAATGTTCTAACTGGATGCAATATTGTAGTAAAGTGGTGAGAATTCCATTCTGTAACACAAGTACTGATTTGGAATACAGCTTATCTTATCTTATATTATCTATCTTGTTCATTAGCTAGTTAAATCGTTAAAGAGTGTGAAGTCCAATGCCGTCTATATATATCACTTGATAGAGATGTGCTAACTGCCATCAAATGACACAGGAACATTTCTTAGAATGAATGGAAAGTGCAAGTTTCTGATTGTCACTTCCCACATGAGATAATCCCTTCGTTCCTGAGACGGTATTAGCTCCACGCTTCACTCACAGAAGATGTGACAGTTCCACGGAGAGGTGTCACACACCTCCGACAACCTAATCATCACAACACACACTGCAAACAACATCAATTGAAGCTAAGAGCTCCAAGCAGACATTTCACTTTGGTGATGGCTCGTTCGTTCGGAATCGACTGCACTCCCACAACTGTCATCTTTACTATCCTCAGCTCTCGTTTAAATCAATCATCACGATGTTTGTTCGCAATGAATGGATTACTCGTGTGTAAACTGCATAGCTCAGAATGGCGACAAGATGTATTCTGAGATTGCTTCCATATCATTTATGGTAGATATTGGAGACAGGTGGATTCATTTATGTGTTCAACGGATTTCTGGTAAATTCTCATTCTTTTGGTTAATTCTTCACTTACTTATATCTTTAACGTAACATTTGAAGCGGAATGTGTATTTCGTTATACTGAATGTAGTGAGTGAATTTAGTTAATAGGGCGGTATCACAATAGTGGATCATTTTACATCACCCAGGGAAAACATTTTAAAAGTACTACATTTAATATAGCATTGCAGACAGATGTGAAGGCAGCATAATCATAAGGAACAGATACATATCGGGAGAGATTTCATGCGCTCATTATGTCATGTTTGTGTATATCGAGATACTTCAGTGACAATTTAGAGTAACTGTTGGTTCAAGGGGGTTTTTCTGTCAGTTCGAAAATGCATTTTCTCTGGAGTCCTTGTTACTCTAAATTCTATGTTTCTGAGTTGATACTTACGATGTTTCAATGCCTTGAGTTTTCTGTATTTTCAATATTTCAACTCTTGTTTTTCGATTTTCACGTGTATGTTCTGCAAGTGATTGAAGTTTATACATTAAATAATGGGAATATTTTTACTTTCTCATAATATACTAACTTCACCGTTCAGCTTCAGAAATGGTGATTAAAATTTATTCTTGCTGCTGAATTTATGTTAAGAACGAATTAGTTTATGATGCCATACATATGTTCACTGAGACTTTGATCGTCTATTCTTCGATGACATCTTTATCAACGCTTTCCTTGTTTTACACATCTTACTTCTATTCTCAAGAAAACGTCACATTTAAATTAACCTCTCATTCTTTAGCCAGTAGTTTTTTTAAAGTTTGAGGTGTCTGATGGTGTCTATATTTGTTTATTTGTAGAGTTATACTAAGTTCCATGAAACTAGGAAAGTGGGAATTCCTGATAGTCACTTGCCACATGAGATAGTCCTAATCATCACAACACACACTTCAATCAACATCAATTGAAGCTAAGAGCTCCAAACAGACATTTCACTTTCATGATAGCTAATTCGTTTGGAATCACTTGGACTCTCACAACTGTGATCCACACTATCGCTGGCAGTCTATTTCTGTTTATCATTATTATTTTCAGCTTTATTTCGTTTCTTTTTATGTGAATCTTTTTGTGCGTACCGATATCGTCACATTTTTCCTAGATTTTTGCCTGATTTTAATTTGGTTTCTTTTCGTTTCTTAGTTTGATGTTATATATTTTTGGTTTTTTATTTCATCACGTTTTAGCCTTTATTGTATCTTATTTATGCTTAATTTTTCCTTTGACTGAAATCATTCGGATATTTATTGACATTTTGTAAATATTTAATATAACTTTATGAAGATACGTTTTCTTCCTGTTTCTTTTTGTTTTCACGGATATCATTGTCTTATGTTTTATTCCTGTGATCACTGGAATCATCTGACATGGTGTTCACTTACGTTTATCTTTAAATGCGTGATAAAAATGTGTAAAAACTTCGTTATTTTTGAAGTTTATACATTCAGTAATTTTTTGTTGACATTATTTGAATATGTTTCTATAGTTGCATTTTACTAGGGATATCTGGGTATTTTTTATTTATTTTACTCATAAAATGGATAACCTATGTAATCTTCGTATACAATCTCCCTTCCTGCTGTTTTTTATATTCAAATTTTTCATTAGTAGCGTTGACCAAGCAACCATTAGGGATATGCGCTATTTTCTGTGATTTGACGTTATGCACTGTAGGACGATTGCAAAAGAATCTTTTGGAGAAATCTACTGGGGAATCATAAATAATCAAGGATGATTCTCCTAATATTCATAATTGTAAACACCTTTTTAAATCGAGTACAAAGAAAAAACACTCTCAGTCACACTTTTGCACCATGTTATTTCTTTGTTAGGTCTTGGAAAGAGTGTTTCCCAAAACTCTCACGTACAACATGAATTGTTTACGAATGAAGAAGACCACTGGTGGACTACGATGCTACTGTTAGCAGGGTAAAACAGGTTAAAATACTACAGTTCTACAGTAGCATTCATAGCCTACAACCAAGGATAGTATGTTTTCGCCTTGCACTAGGAGGGATGCTTTTATTTATTCCAACGAATATGTCGCTAATTCCAATACCAAACACAAAATTGAGCAAAGTTTATTAACAGAACATTGTTGAAAATTTAAGTAAGTGGGCAAACTATCTAGTTCCATTTCAGTGTAATGACGCAGACCATTTCACACCGAGCATTTTGAATTATCGTCTTGGTCCATTGAATGGAAATCCAGCTCTCATGATTCCTAATCGAATTCATTTAGATGAATCAAAGATGATTGAAGAATGGATCATAGTACGCCTCGGTGGAGTTTTTTGAATAACACAACTAAGTCAATCAGGTTATGTTGATAAACGTTCCTGTATTCCTGTCTTCACTTCTAAGACATCGTCCAGTCTGTTGTATTGAATCACGCATTATGTGGCGTCATCATATACATGTTGGATGAAGATGGTAAGGCTTCAGTGCACTCCGTAGTGTTGAGACGGTCACAAAATAATGGTGTGGTCAGCGCCGTCGAAAGCATTTTCATAGTCAGCGTACTCTGGATAGATGTCTAGCCGCTAGTTTATGGTGTCCGTCTTTTTATTAAATTTGACTGACATAAACTTTGATCTACGATTCACTCTATCCCATAATTCCTCGATTTGAGAGAGTAAAAGCATTAAATGAGCTTTTGGTGGAATATGCCATCTACACAGGCTTTAAACCATGCAAAGTCGATTTTATGTGTTTATCTTGGACACCTGTCCAAGTATGTATACAAACTCGAATTCCCTGCTACAGACTAACAGATACTCTGTAGACTTCTAAACATAAACCTCATATGAATTTGATGATTCATAATTTAGTATCAAAAACCGAGGACATTCATCACTAATTTGTTTACATCAATATCGCAACCAACTAGAGCACTTCAATAAGTATCGTTGTCAGGACTATCTATAAACTCACCCTAAATTTCTTTTTATAAGATATTTCTTACACTCGTGAAATTCGGTTGGCGGTCTAGTTGTCATGCTTTTTAAAGTGATCTGAAATCATCCGACCTTGTATAACTTTTTGAAAAGTAAGCGATTTCCGATTACATAAAGCAAACGAATAACTTTGCAAGGAATTGCCCATGATTTTATTCATATTTCAACTCACCTAGAATAACTAAAATTTGAAAATTGCAGAAATAAATTATTTTCATGGAAGCTTCTTTTTGATACTGCCTAATGTCACATATTTATGCCGAAATTCGGCCTCTTGAAGTGATGCTTTAAAAATCTCTTTCGAATCGTTGATTCAGTGATGGATTCTTTTGGTTTACAGCGTGCAATCATGAGGGTGTAACGAGCCAACTGATCTCAGCACGCCTCATATTAAGGCTTTGAAGACTGCCGGTGTGAAATTGTGTTCTAACATCGAGACTGGATTGTGTTTTTGGGTCTACAGCTGTAGGAATCAACACACCTTGAATGTATGGCCTGCTTGAAATGCACTAGTCAAACTGACCAATGCTTTTAAATGAAGACATGAGTTGAACACTATACGTTACGACATAGCCTAACGACTGGCAGATACACTGAAGCCACTTCAATTGGAGCAGGCTAAATATAATATGGTAGATATCTCCAGAAAGGTCAATAATGTAACAAAGATTCATTTGGAATTCACTTTACAATTCATTAATGTCCTCCTTTCACAAAAGACCATTATTGTTGTATGTGAACCTCCAATACATAATGACATTAGAACATAGAATGACTGTACGATGAATGCACAATTTCAGACTAACAACAACATTTTTCTACTCAGATTGAAGTCATGCAAATAGGTTGCATTATTATCACACATCCAACCGATAGGTGTATGAAAACCATTCAGTGATAAATGCAATCAACAAAAATGGTTCTATTGTACCTACGAAGATCTGCAGTGTACATACTAGTAATCACAAGTCAAATATACTGGCTTAAAGTTGACTTTTAAAGTAGCTGTGTTTAGATGACTGTAAAAGTGTCGTTAGGATTCATTACTGTAGAAAAATGAGTCCCTGGAAAATAAGTCGGTTGAAATATTTCTGGTTGTAAAATGAGAACTTCTAAATTACTGAAACAGACGAAAACAGTAAAACAAAATATGACTCACGTAGCTGAACTAAATCTAGGAAAAACACCACAGGTACGGGTAAACGAGATTTATTAACTCATTATATCATTATTACTACGGATACTGTCTGTCTGTCTGTTTTCGACATAGAACTTTGCACAAATGTGCGGAAGTTCAAGTCGCCACATTCCGTGTAGCACGCGAAGCAAGAGAAGAAAGTACAAGAAAAGCATAATAGAAACAGTGAGCAGAGGTGTGAGACAAAGGAGTAATAAAGAAATACAAAACAGTTTCATTGAAGATCATAAGTCACGGATACTATTATTATTTTAATCTCCACTAAAAACAGTATAAGATCAGCATATTCTACATTGCAGAAGTTCCGAATTTGTTATTTTTTCTTTTTTGATTTTTTTGATTTACAGCTTGATTCCACACTGTATTTATGGTACAAGTATGGAATTCTCAGCATGGATATCGGTAGCCCAAAATTTGCAGGCCGACCATAGATATCAGGTGTGCGCCGGCGTGGGCTCGAACCCCAGACCATGTGCATGGTCGGCGAGAGTCCTAACCACTGTGCCACCGACGCACAGCTGGGAAATAAAATACTGAAGTAGAGGTCATCCAAGTATTCAAACGTTTTCATGTGACTGGAATTCAGTTCATAACGAACAGAAACAAAATAGGTATTGGATTATTCTACCTGTATAAGGTTTGCAATCTTTCTGATATTAGTGATACCATAACTCATTGTTCGTATAAACTATTCAATGTTTGCAACTGGATTCAGCCCACTGAGCGAATTTCATCAGGTGCTGTGTGACGATCTTCAGATCAGTATTTCATTTTCCTACATGATTTATCCATTCAATTTCGAGTGATTAATTAAACAATGTTGTTGCACCCTTCTTTGGCATACATTCATGAAACAATCTATTTCAGGAGAAAAGCAGAAGAATATTCAAGCACAATATGTAGAGGGTGGGCAAACAGTTTTAACGAAATTGCACAAAATCTTGAAAACATTAGAAGCACACGTGCTGAACGATTAAAATTAAAAAACGATTTCTGTTAAAATAAATATTACAAATTAGGAATAAAAATTTATTTAGCTTTAGTCTTACTCTGCTCCTTACCCATATCTTCTAAAAATTAAAAGTATTTACATAAGAATACCAGAGAGAAGTCCAAATTTAACCTATGCCTCTTGTGTAGAGATAAAGGGTATATAAGATTCAAATAACCTGAATATTTTAATGCGTATTGAGAAGAATACGAAGGAACGTTTGACTACTGATTCATTTAGTGTGTGACAAGAATGACACAGAATCATGACAGAATGTATGGCTGGCGTGCAGACAATTAAATTCAGATGGAGATGTAGAAAATGTCAACTATGTTGGATTTCTTTTGGCACTCTTCAACCTTAATTTTTCGCAATAAGGGTTAAAATATGCACGTAAAGTTTTCTTGCGAAAAATGATGCCGCATTGACGCGACTAATTCAAACAAAATAGCCGAGACGCAATCAGTTGTGCTCAGCTTTCCCTAAAAGTGGATGATGATTGCCAGCTGAGGTTTATGAATAAAAAAGTTTGTAAGACACCAAGATCAAATAAAATTTGTTGAATAAAACTTCTTGAAATACGCCAGAATATGTAGAAACATTTTTAAAGTGATTGTGTTCCTGAGCTGGATGGTTGATTTGCGAAGCTTTCATCACCCTCCTGGTGACATCTTCAGCGAATACTTCAATTTGAAGTGAGCTTTTAGATTTCTCCACGAGTTTATTAATCATCTCTTCTGTTGACCTTGGACGTGATTGGTTGTTTTTGTGTGTTTTCACCCCTTCTAGGCTACTTGTATTGGGACTGATTGTTTCTTTGACTTGAACTTTGACCCTTTGTGTGTGAAGTTTCTTTCTTACCGGTTGATAAATTTTGTCTATCTCTATGTGTTTATTGATTGATGATTCACTGGAATGCCAAGCTTCTAAAAATTCTCTAGCATTCTTGTTGTTTCCTTTGTCTAATATTTGAACGTTGTCCCAGTCGAATTGATGTCCGTGGTTGTCTGTGTGTAGTGATATGAGGGAGTGGATATCATGTCTTTTGATGGTTAGCTTATGTTCGTGGATACGAAGACGAAGGGGACGTCCACTTTGGCCAATAAAGTGGTTTTCGCAGTTGTTACAATTTATTTTGCATATGATGTTGGTTTTATCTTCTTTTGCTGTTGAGTTTTTTGGTTGACATAGAATTGATTGAAGCGACTCCGTTGATTTGTGTACGACGTCAATTCCCAGAGGTTTGAGGAGTCTTGTAGTGATTTCTGAGATATCCTTTATATATGGTAAGACGATTTTCTTTGTGCTTTCCTAGGTGGCTTTTGCTTTGGTAGGTTGGCTTAGGGGTATATGTCTCTTGATGAAATTCCGTGGACATCCATTCTTTTGGAAGACGTGCGTTAGATATTTCTCTTCAATTTTCCTTAAGGTGGGAGTGCTGCAATGAGTCCTTTCTCACTTGAATAGTGTTTGAATGCAATTCCTTTTGTGTGTTATTGGGTTGTTGCTATTGTAATTCAGGATTTGGTCTGTGTGAGTTGATTTCCTATAAACTTGAGTTTCTAATTCTCTTGAGGTTGTTCGCTTGACTAAGACGTCTAAAAATGGTATTTTGTTCACGGATTCCTGTTCCCTTGTGAATTTGATGTCGTTGTTTATTAAGTTGTGAGTTTTATCTAGCTTGTTTCTTTTGATTGTTATAAATGTGTCGTCAACGTAGCGTATCCAAATCTTGGGTTTGATCTTTGATAGAGTTATGTTTTCGAGTCTTTGCATCACTGCTTCCGCAATCAAACCTGATATTGGCGATCCCATGGGTGTTCCTTTGACTTGTTCATATATTTGGCCGTTGAATTGGAAGTATGTTGTTAGGCATAGATTTATGCATTCCATCCAGCTTGTGTGTTGCACTTTTGATTGTTGTGGAATTTGTTCGTCGTTGCTAAGTAATTTCTCCATGGTTTCTTTTGCTAGTTTTTGTCCGATGGAGGTATATAATGCTGTCACGTCGAAGGATACGATTATTTCTTCTTCATCCATTTGGATGCCTCTGATTTTCTCTAGAAATTGGATAGCAGAGTTGATGGAAATCAACTTACACAGACCAAATCCTGAATTACAATAGCAACAACCCAATAACACACAAAAGGAATTGCATTCAAACACTATTCAAGTGAGAAAGGACTCATTGCAGCACTCCCACCTTAAGGAAAATTGAAGAGAAATATCTAACGCACGTCTTCCAAAAGAATGGATGTCCACGGAATTTCATCAAGAGACATATACCCCTAAGCCAACCTACCAAAGCAAAAGCCACCTAGGAAAGCACAAAGAAAATCGTCTTACCATATATAAAGGATATCTCAGAAATCACTACAAGACTCCTCAAACCTCTGGGAATTGACGTCGTACACAAATCAACGGAGTCGCTTCAATCAATTCTATGTCAACCAAAAAACTCAACAGCAAAAGAAGATAAAACCAACATCATATGCAAAATAAATTGTAACAACTGCGAAAACCACTTTATTGGCCAAAGTGGACGTCCCCTTCGTCTTCGTATCCACGAACATAAGCTAACCATCAAAAGACATGATATCCACTCCCTCATATCACTACACACAGACAACCACGGACATCAATTCGACTGGGACAACGTTCAAATATTAGACAAAGGAAACAACAAGAATGCTAGAGAATTTTTAGAAGCTTGGCATTCCAGTGAATCATCAATCAATAAACACATAGAGATAGACAAAATTTATCAACCGGTAAGAAAGAAACTTCACACACAAAGGGTCAAAGTTCAAGTCAAAGAAACAATCAGTCCCAATACAAGTAGCCTAGAAGGGGTGAAAACACACAAAAACAACCAATCACGTCCAAGGTCAACAGAAGAGATGATTAATAAACTCGTGGAGAAATCTAAAAGCTCACTTCAAATTGAAGTATTCGCTGAAGATGTCACCAGGAGGGTGATGAAAGCTTCGCAAATCAACCATCCAGCTCAGGAACACAATCACATCAAATTTATTCACCTGAGGTACAAATCTTCCTTTATCATATGTAGATACGTATTCACCATTTCTGTAACACTGACAGCCGGATATTGAATCATTCGATCAATATCAATGTATAATAAATATTGCTATGGTAAAATTTAGGACAACACATCTAAGCAAACAGTGTTGTTTTGAATTCTATCTTATCGTGCTTAAGTCCAATAAGCATAATTTCACCAATAAATTATAAAATATACACAATTTGCGGTGTTGTGTCAAACTGATAATAGGATTTTGTGCATAGATTGTTCATTTGGTCATCGTAATACTAATAATAATTCTGATTCTATCAGTATTTATGATGAAAATGTGGAGTGATTTGTGATGGCAATAATTATGAGAACCACATCACTGAACAACGAAATTTTCAGGTAGAAGTAGTCAATAAAGGCTAAGAAGAACAAATTGACCTTTAAATTAGTGCTAGATTGTGCGGAAAGTAACTAAATTTTGTTTTGATGAAGATGTGATAAGATGATGGGATGGTAAGATGAAGGTTAAGAACAGAAGTAAGGGATAGCGCTGTTGGTTTAGTCATAATAGATCAAAGGAGTGACAACGCCTTACCAAGTTCACTTGAATTCATAATTGAGGCTTAATAGTTCGGATGCCTTATCCATGTGCATTGGGGAAATACGTCGTCTACTGTAAAGATTTGATGGAATACTATGAATTATTCAAGTGTTGGTTTAAAGGGATTTGATTGATTGCTTACAGGATTTTATCATGGGCTGACACTAAATAGAGAACCATTATAAAACCTGAGAGTACTGGGTAGCTGTTTCTTCCTAGTTTGCAATGGGGTTCGAACCCAGGACCTTCTGGTTACAAGGCGATCTCGTAGATCATTGAGCCAGAAGGTCCTCGCCTTGTGATCAGAAGGTCCTTGGTTCGAATCCTGGTGGATGAGTACTGCTGAAGAGTCCCAAACTAGGATGAAACAGCTGTTCAGTATTTACAGGTTTTCCAATGGTTCTCTAACTAATGTCAGCTCACTATGAATTACTTTGAATGTTTTCTTCTCCTTCATTAAATACTCAGTAGAAACTTAATGCGACAAAACGGAGCTACAAATAGCCTTTTTCTGTCCTTCGCCCAACCGTAATGGGAAATGTTCGGTAACACGTTGACTAAGGTTTCTAGTAGTAGGCCCAAAATAAATGCCATTGTAGGTTCACCTAGAATGACAAATACACATATATGTGGTAAAACTATCTAGCCTAACCTTCGTTGAGTTCCAATCATTCATCGGTTAGAAAATGACAAACATAGATTTCCTGAGTAAAACATTCTTCTTATACTCCTGAAAATTCTTGTGAATTAATTCCCGCTCTTCACTTAAACACGAAATTTTAACTTGAATATTTTCGCATATGATACTAACCTTATTTTGTGCGTCGATGGCACAGTGGTGAGGACTCTCGCCGACCATGCACATGGTCCGAGCCTCGATCCCCTGCCGACGCACAAAATTCCAGCTACCGATATCCATGCTGAAAATTCCATACTTGTACCAAAAATACAGTGTGGAATCAAGCAGTAATCAAAAATAAAAAAATAAAAAAGTAATATCTGCATATGTTTCTTCATAAATCTACTAGGATATCTCTTCTCCGTGAAGGATTCATGAATGTAAATTCACATTAATTTCGCATGTGATCATCCTCATATATCCTTGTAAGTCACTTGCAACATTTCTTATATATTTAATTGGAACTTAACTAAAGAAATTTTTATCGTACTGCAAATACACCTTTTATATTCACGCTTCTTCCAAGTGACTCATCTCACCTACTTAGGAAGATATCCAGAAAATGCAGTTTGTCATCCTGCTCCTCTTTACAAGTAAAATTAAGCGAAGGGTGCATGTTATTAAATTTCTTGAACAATTCATCTGTGCTTACATTATCATTAACTAAGATAAATGTATCACCGAAATAGCGTCAATACATATCCAATTCCTTGATGTTGTCTTTCAGTCTCCTATCTGCAAGTTTCGCGAGGCAGAATTCAGCTAAGATTAGGCCTAATGATGAAACTATTTCAACATCACTGTCGGAATTAATCTGCATTTTTTGGGAAAGTAATTGAAAGATGGTTGAAATTCTTAAGGAAACAGTAATGAATGAAAATCGAATTTGCTTGCATTATGTATCGAGTCCTGGCTAATTCCGTTTGTCTTCAGACATGGAAAATGCTCAGATACAAGTTGTCTTACTGTCTCTTCACAAATTGGTGGATGCCGAAATTTTAGAGACAGAGAAGTCATTGGCAGGAGATAGTGCCAATTAACTCTTTAGACCCACTGATCATATCCTTTGTGAAAGATCAATCATAAGCAAAGCGATTTTCGACAAGCGCGGTAATTTAATGACTTTTTAGAGTAGATTACTGGAACATTCTAGGGGACAATAGGAAGAGGGATTCAAAAGGTTTGCACTCAAACTAAATTCTTTCCATTGCACTCTTTATGTGATATTGATATTCGCAACAGAAGCAATAAAAGTCTGTAATTTAAAATGACAACACTGTATAACTCCAAAGGCGTCTGTGTATGGTAGCAGTAGCATTTTGACTGGGTCTCGTAAGATGCCAGATAGCAATTCATAATCCAAAACGGCCCCTTTGTACTGATGTTATATAAAGTGTGCCTCAGCTCATGAAAAGACAGGCCACGCTTCTTGTGAAATTTATACTGAGATTGGCATGACTAACATCGTAAATTAAGTTCTGGGTTCGCCAACCAGTCGTACATTAGGCGGTACTCGAGAGAGACAATTTCAAAAATTCAGGCAGCCTAAGTGATCAAATTTTCACCCTCTGACAGACTCTGGAACGAATGCCTACTTACCGGAGTTTAACACTTGTCATTGCTATGCAGCCTAACTTTTTATCAGGCAACACTCTTGTCGACTTAGATGACACAAATGATATTGAACTTCTATGTGAAAGTGCTGAGTAAATTAGAGTCTTCCAAACACTGAGCAGAAATCTCAGTATTTTTGGCATGTGACTTGCTGCTCTCTTACGTAAGATGATGTTGCAGGACTGCTCTGCACAGACTCCTAATTCAAATTTAAGGAGTGAAATCATTGACCCTGTTGAACCCTTCACGTATTTTAGAATCTGTTGGCGGAATCTTTGCATGGATAGAAGGTTCGTCAATTCACGACATCTTTGGTGTAGTAGGTGTACCAGGCTATCAATCAAGGAACGTGTGCGCTACACAGTAGTCAACTCTGTCCTTATTCATGGCTGTGGGACTTTGCCACTGAGACTGAAACACGTGACGAGACTGGGTATTTGGGAGTATATATGGCTGTATTCTGTTGCCTGTGTTGAACGGTATAATATGGTGAGCTGCACTGAAGTTAGGTGAGCAGTGTTATATGAGGAGTTATGTCTACCAATGAAGTTGGGAAACTGAACTTATTTAATTACCTAGATCACGCATTCATCATGATGAGTCATCGTCTTATTCGTCCATCCATGTCAAATGACCCAGAATTACGCTTATTCATATCATCCACACATTCACGTTCATAATATTTCTTTTGAATTTTTAACTCTCTCTGGTGTGCTATTCAGAGCGTGGCAAATTGAACTGCTGCAATTTTACGTACAGGTTCAAAAAAAAACTCAGCAACACATAATAAATTTAGGATTAAAACGAATTTGAAAATGGCACATACCCTTTTCTTCTGTAGAGTGGCCTGTATGAAACACAGATTTAAAACAAGAATTAAGAAAAACATATGAGAACAATGAATTTAGCCAAAAGTTGTTGATAGCTGTCACTGTATTTAACAAAATCATTGTTTCACTTCCATTTTCTATAACCATATCTGAATGAAAATCGATTTGACTATCGCAACAAAGGACACCAAATGAGCTGTTAGTTATCCCTCATTCACATAACGGCAGTCTGCATTTCGTGATGATTACATCAAAATTATGTACTGTTTAGTTATTGGGTTATGTTAGCCAACATGAGGATTATGAGCTGTTTCGTCTTAGGGCTGCTGTTACTCAGGTTTATCTTTAATCATCACCCACCATACCAATACAAGGTGTGTCTTGTTCGGTTAGTATTCAGCCACTTGTTCATGGGTTCCAGTCACGTTTCACCTACGAAACTGAATTAAATCATCAGGTCTTAAGTAGTGTGGTTAACTCAATGTCTGTTACGTGAAGAATCTATCCCACGTTGCTGATTCGTATCATTGCTATCAGTCTTCAAGCGCCAAGTCAGCACACGTTCTTCACCAGTGCAATACATTTCGATTGATTAGATATTTCTTGATTTTCATATATGGGTGATGTGTTATCATCTTGGTATATATATATATATTTCTCAGCGATTTTCAGTAAATTAGCACTCTAATGATCTGGTTTCGCCATGATATTCGTCAGAGGTATAAAACAGTGGGATGTACGTGTTGTGGTCTTCATACAGAAAGAAACATAATACTAGACAGAAAAATTTTCAAAAATAAATGTAAGAATTGTCTTGTATCTGTTCCTCTTAAATTCTAGAACGTTATAATTACTTCTAATATGCGATATCTGAAAGGCATTATAAAAATAATAAATGAATGAGTGAAGTTGTGCCTTATAATGCTCCATATAAGGGACATGGATACGGTAAAACTGCAATGAAGCTTAACATACGACTATCCAAGTCTCAGGTTAGCTGCTTCAGTTCCATTTAACTGCTTGCTTTCTGAAGGCAAACTACCCTATCATTCAAGTGATTTATTGAAGGATATATGTAACATTTTCTTAGTAAATACGATAGTTAGACAGCAACAAGAATTATCGCTCGCAATCTGATAGTCGACCGAAAGGTCATAATTAATATGAATATGCATCTACACACCCATTTTGTCTTAGTAGTCAAATTGAGACTCATATGTTGCTTTCACTTCTTTACTTCCGCTGAACACTACATAATAACTTCAATTGAAATTTTGTAAGAATAAAAAAATTGTTTACTGGATTTCATCATGACCTGACATCAGTTAGAGAACCATTGGAAAACCTGGGAGTACTGGACAGCTGTTTCATCGTAGTTTCGAACTCTTCAGCAGTACGCACTCACCAGGATTTGAACCCGGGACCTTCTGGTATACCAGGCGCCTTATGTTTACAAGGCGAACTCGTACACCAGAAGTTCCCGAGTGCGTACTGCTGAAGAGTCCGAAACTAGGATGAAACAGCTGTCCAGTACTCCCAGGTTTTCCAATGGTTCTCTAACTAATTTCAGGTCATAATGAAACCCTGTAACCAATCAACCAAATGCCTACAAACCAATACTTGAAAATAAAATTGTGTTTTCGTTATTTAGGTGTGTGGAATTTCACCAGTTGAAACACGCTTATATATTAAATGTAAATGGGCAGAATAATGAGAAATTCTGCTTTTACTTTTGACTACTAGACAGAAATTGAAAATTTAGACATACCGCCTGCTGGTGAATACATCGAAAACACTAGATCACCTCACTGTAACTTACAGTTGTATATTGGGATGGATTAATAATGGAGACATTGACGATGAAGCAAAACATACCAGAAATTAATATATTGGTTTCTTCAACACAGTTTTTCTCAGCTGCTGCCATCAAGACATTGTTTCCTTACTTTACTGATACATGTTTGAGTTGCTCTGATAGCCAGCTTAGTGACTATAAAATAGAAAGAAATACGTGCACGAATATACTGGTGGGAAAATGTATCTGTTCCTTTCGTTTTCTTGTTATTTCCCACAAACATATTCTGGGGTGCTTTGTAATTCCTGAAAGTTTATTTGTTTTCTAAGAATCCTAGATCGGTTCTTTAAGCGCGTCCTGGCGTATGTGATTGCACGCCTGTCTTAACCCTTATTCATTCCGATTCCTCTCTGTAACTCATAATTTTGTGTAAACATTTAATAGGTAAATATTCTTTTCGGCTAAAGAGTGAACATGGTGTGCAGTAACCTATTTGTTGTTATTATTACAAAGGATCAACAGAGAACACTTATATTGCAATAATCCTTTGAATAAATTGCTTGAAAGGTGTGCTTTTTATGAAAGATTACTCATGTTGTTTAAATCAAATATTGAAAAGTTTTACATGAAATAAATTCGTAGTGTACGGACCTAGGGTAATAATTAGACAGTATTGATTATTAACACTGAAGTCAAAATTATAAGGCATTCCAAAATTAAAATATTGAGAACTCACATGCCCTATTGACTGGATGAAAAGAGAATTGTGAAGTATTCCTAGGAATTCAACTGTTAGTTTTGAGTTCGTAATTGTATGTGAAAATGAACAATTTTTGTTTTTCTAAGTTACAGATAAAGTTATGTTCATTTTAAGTTCCACAATACGCTTTTCTCGAATCTGATAGTCATTTGTGCACGATTAGCAGGATCTTTCCAAATTTAACTCCTTTTCAAAAGTCAAGTAAATAATCTATTCAGGAATGAAAAGTAATTAAAACAGGTGTCCATAAAGCCAGAATCCATCTCCGATTCTTCATTAGGCTTTTGAATTACCTAACCTTTACAGAAAAGTCAGGACCTCTTTAAAATTCAAAATTACCACAGTTGGAACACAAGAAAGCAACAACAGAAGCTGCATAGATCTGTCAGGAGCCTGTCTTCTATTCATGGTCGTTGGTACAGTATCAGCTGCACTTCCGAAATTCCAGTCTTCACCATCCACAGTAGGCTTATAAAGAAACCATGATGGTGATCAATTACAACAAGTACATGCACTGTTTATGTGCTCACCTTGTATTTTGACATGACACTTTAATGTATTCTGAGTTAGCTGTCATACTACACATATGATTATGAGAGCTGTCTCAGTGTTTTAATGCCAGTAGATACGGAAACTTTAATAGAACAATTACCTACAAAAAAGAATGTGTGAATTATCAAAATAAAATTTCATCTATAATGGAGTTATACTCTTCTACAGAACCCATGTTTTTTTATTTATATCAACATCTTCACTCTTGTCTGTCATTCCAAAAGGCAGTTAGCGTTTATCTATCAATAACAAGGGTTTTGTAATTACTTCAGCTCGTTTCGAATGGGAAAACATGAGGTATGTATTCTAAATTTAAGGAAATAAGTACTACTTAGTAAATTCAAATTTCCATTCCCTGAGTGAAGGAAATCAATAATATCAAGCCATCCAATTCGTATGATTTTCAGAGTGAAAAAAATTGCTTATGCATTTGATTAATTATTTACTTACGTAATTCTTGATCGTGAGACAAAAAGAGAATGCAGAATTTGTAAGAATGAAATTTCCATATGAAATGAGTAATTTGCATTAATTATTCCATGAATATGTTTATGATAGTTCCTTTTTATTTGTTGTCACTTTAGATGTTCATATATTACAGTGCACAGAGATTAAGGTGATAGCATGTGATTTTAAAGTATTCACGTATTTCATTTTTACGACACGCATTCCCAAAACTTCCTCTTCTTTTTGAAATCTTTACCGAATTTTCTCTTCGCAGCTATTGTAGGAATTCATATTCAAATGTCGCCTATACATCCCATCAATCGGTGTGATATGATTGGTGTTGCTTTCGGGTATCCTTAGGACTTCCTTATAAATGGATAGTCTAAGAGGATGAAAATATAAATTGATTTGACCTAATGATAAGTGCCTGAGTTACTTAAAGGTTGTATGTTGTTAACGAAACTTTCATCTTCAGAACATTGTGAGGATGAACTGATTACATTAACAGCTAACTCTCACATGTTCATCGTTATACCTGAAGACTGATTACCCTCCACATAGAAATACCATCAATCCCCTATGCTGCATTAATGTTAGATGAACAGAATTTCTGCTATATTCATTTCGTAAATAGTTATGAGTGAAAAGTGATTGTTATCGCAGTCAATCAACCGATTTTAGCACAGAGTCGATTTCTGAATCTACTTCGGTTTACATTTACTTCACTCAGTCAGATACTCCCATTTACTTATTTATGAATTTCGAGTTTTGAGCAGGTGATCACAAATAACTTACTAAATTGAAATCATGGTTTCGTGATCCTAATGCTGTCGTTGTTGTATTAGCGACCTTGAAATCATCAAAATGAATAAACAATTAGATAAGAATGACCCGCCATTATCAGCATTTTTCAACTCACTTGTCAAATCTACAATCCAAACAATGTGGAAATTTGGTAAATGGATTTAATTATGATTTATACAATCAATTCTTTATCCAGTCTAGCACTATTGCTACTTAGATTGATGCTTCGAAATATCATTATACTTTCAATGCAGTATGCTTCCTTCCTCGCCAGATACTAGCTTGCTAGGCTACTAGTTTACTAGTTTTCTAGCCGGTCTTAAGCCCGGGTAAAGAGGGAGGGTTGCGGCGTGGTGCTAGAAACACCACCTCCGTAAAACAACCAAATCCCTACAGAAACTTCAACGAATAAATATTTTAAAAATTCTAAAAACATAAGCACTAGTATTACTTTTCGCTAGAATCGGGGAAGTGAAATGACGCAGGCTGGTGAAAGCCTTCGGGAAGCCAGTCAGCCTATGTGCCTCTTTTCGATGAAAGCAAAAGTAAGGATGGGTACATGAAATGTTCGTACAATGTACGAAACTGGAAAGGCTGCCCAGATAGCCGCTGAAATGAGAAGGTACAAAATAGCATTGTTGGGAATCTGAGAGAGCAGATGGAAAGGATGCGGAAGATGCCAACTACCAACTGGAGAGACAATAATCTATTCCGTGCACCCAGAGGACAACCACGAGCACACCGAAAGAGTCGTCATCATGATGTCACCAACAGCAACCAAAGCTCTCATGCAGTGGGAACCAATCTCCTCCATGATAATGACAGTCAGGTTCAACTCAGAAGGAAGGAAGGTAACAATCATTCAATGCTATGCGCCTACAAACGTCTCAGAACAAGAGAAGAAGGATGCGTTCTACAGACAACTACAAGCAATAATGGACAACGTCCCAAATGGCGATATCAAAATCCTGATGGGCGACATGAATGCGAAGCTGGGAGGAGACAACACAGGAAGAGGACAGACCATGGGTAGAGAAGCCCTCGGTGAAATGAACGACAATGGTGAACTCTTCTCAGACTTTTGCGCCTTCACTGATTTGGTGATTGGTGTCAGTGTGTTCAAACACAAGGATATACACAAGACGACATGGATTTCACCAGATTGACACACCAAAACCCAGATAGACTTCATTTCAATTTCAAGAAGTAGAGACGGAGCCTACTGGATACACGGTTGAGGAGAGGAGAAGATGTGGGTTCAGATCACTGTCTAGCAGAAGGTGAAACTAAAAGCCTCTAGGACAGCTGGAGATAGGCCACAATGCAAGTTCAACACTCAGAAACTGAAGGACACAACCACAAAAGACACTTTCACTGCAACTGTCAGAGCTAAGCAGGAAACACTACGCGACATCACTGAAGAATCATGCATGGAAGAACATTGGAACTCTCTGAAGGCGATTCTCAACGAAACGTGTTCAATGGTTCTAGGAAGAAAGAAGAGACGAGACAAGGAATGGCTCTCAACGGGCACTTGGAAATTGATAGAAGAGAGAAGAATGGTAAAAGAGAAGATGATTCAATGCAAGGACGGACAGGAGAAGAAGACGCTGAGGCAAACGTACCTAGCACTGGAGAAAGAAGTGAAGAAGAGTGCTAGGAAGGACAAAAGACGATTATACGACAACTTCACCAATGAAGCTGAGAAGGCAGCAGGCAAAGAGACCTGGGGACACTATATCAGATAACCAAGTCTCTATCCGGGAAGAGAACAACACAAGTGAAAACTATAAAAGACAGCCGAGGGAAACGAATTACCAAGGAAGAAAAACAGATTAAACAATGGGCCGACCACTTCAAAGGACTCTTGAACCCACCATCGCCTGCAATCCGTCCGGAAATACCAACAACAGCGCGCACACAACTGCAAGCTGACACCAGTCCTCCAATGAGAGCTGAGGTTTTGAATGCAATCAAGCTTCTGAAAGCTGGAAAAGCAGCTGAACCAGATGGAATACCACCTGAAGCACTGAAAGCGGACACAGTGACAACAGCAGACATGCTGACTGCAATAATGCCACAAATCTGGTAGAAGGGGAAGGTGCCTACTGACTGGAGGAAAGGTTACCTCGTGAAACCAGCAAAGAAGGGCGACTTAGGCCCCACTCTGCAAGAACTGGCGAGGAATCGCGCTCCTGTCGACACCAGGAAAAATCCGGAGTCGCGTCATCCTGGAGAGAATGAAGGACGCACTGCATACAGGACTCCGACCAGAACAAGCTGGATTCAGGAAAAGCAAATCATATGATGACCGAATTGCAACTATACACATCATCATCACAGAACAAAGCATGGAATGGCTATCAAACATCTACCTCAACTTTATAGACTGTGAGAAGGCCTTCGACAGCGTTGACCGCGAAGTAATTTCGAAACTACTCGAGTACTACGGCGTACACTGCCTAAATATTCATCAAGCTCATTCAACAGCTGCACGACAACTGCACATGTCAAGTGATCCACAATGGAAAACTCAGCGAGGCGTTTGGAGTAATCACATGAGTCAGACAAGGGTGCTTAATATAACCAATGATATTCCTAATTGTGTTGGACTGACTAGATTATGCGTCAGACAGTGAGTGGGAAACGAGAAGACAGGGAGGGATATCCTGGACCAAAGTGAAGACCGACCTAGAAGACCTGGATTTCGCGCGTGGATGAATTATGTTTGATGTCACACGCACTCGAAGACTTACAAGTGAAAACCGACAGACTGGTGGAAGAAGCAGCCGGCGAAGACAGGACTCCAGGTAAACATAGACAAAACGGAGGTTATGAAAATAACCAACCAACAACAGCAGCAACATGCAGTGTCAATCACCATCAACGGGAGGGATTTGAAAGTGGTTACTTCATTCACTTTTCTAGGGAGCATTGTCTCAACTACACGCAGTAGGAACGGACGAGGATCTCAAATCGAGTGAGAATCGGGAAGGCGAGAAACACATTCATCAATGAACTGAAATCAATCTGGAAATCTTCGTCACTCAGGATCACCAACAAAATTCGGAGTTTTAATACAAACGTCAAGTCAGTCAGTTCTTCTATACGGATCAGATCTTGGCTAGCGGGTCACAAAGAATATTTCCAACAGCTTATTGCAGACATTTATCAGCAACTGTCTTCGCTGGCTCTATACTGAAGATCAGATGACCGGAAAGAATCACCAACAAGGAATTATGGGAACAAACAAAGCAAGAACCAATCGCCCAACAAAGATGCAGGAGAAAGTGGAGATGGTTCGGACACTCACTGAGGAGACCGCTGGGTGACATCGCGCGTCAAGCATTCGAGTGGAACCCGAAAGGGAATCGGCGTGTGGGACGTCCAAGTGTGACATGGAGGAGATTGTGTGAAGAGGAGTTGAAAGAGTATGGACTAACATGGATGCAGGCGAAAAGTACAGCAGAAGACGGAAGCAAATAGAGACGTGCACTTGAAGCCCTATGTTCCACTAGGAACCCAAGGGAGCAATAATAATAATGTGTAGTGTGCATAGCGTCTTTTTCCCTTTGCTTCGTATGGTATATTATTTATGTGAAATGGTGAATATTAAAAGGTTTGTAGGAAGAACTCTCACATAAAAAATCCAAAATGGTAAATCTCGAAGACAACTTCATCATACATCCCCAAGTGTCTGAACATAGAGAATTCACATATTGTTTTATAAAACGTTGGGACATGCCTTACAAACTGAAGTTTGCTTTCATGAGTAAATCATTCATTCAGAAATAACATCTAGTCTTCTGATGAAGGGTCGATCGTCTGATGGCATCAGTTTATGGAAGGATCAACATTTGAAAAATGAATATATGGTAAAGTCATCAATTCATTAACATATGCTGTACTAACGTTTACATACTAGAACGAAGTGAGTGTGAAAATACAATTATGCAAATAAAATTATGAGTATTTAATTTTATAGGAATTTTCATTTCGAATATTTTTATATCTGACATCAGTACAGAGAACAGCATATCTTCCTCACCACAAATATACGCGAATATCATACATCACTAGTTTCTAGTCTCTAAAATAGACTAAGCAGAAATCCTGAACTTGGATTAATGAATTTTACATTACAAATAATCGATCACCGTCGCATGAATTCCGGAACATTTCAATCCATGAAAATATTACTCATCCAACTTGACAAATCATTATGAGTAACATATGAATAGTTCATAAGCACTTAAAAGATGTTTTCTGTAAGTAACATTATCTACTCTCCAATGGAATTCTGTTTCAATTGAATGAACATGTTTCACAGTATCATGGGTATATATAAAAGAGTGAAACGAAATTACCACTTCCAATACATTATCGATAGTCATTTCAATGGAGAGACAGTGTTAGCATTAATCCATACGTTTTAATTACTGTTTTTTTGAAACTATCAAGCTTGTGGCAATATCAACAAGGAAGCCTATTGATTTCTACTGAATGATTCTATCACCAATGAGTAATTAGGAATTTTGTCATCAATAAAGTATATCCGTTGTGTAGTGCCGTATAGGAACACTCCCTACTAATTTGCATGTTTTATCTAAAAATCTGTTCTACTAATTCAGAAACGAGAATTCCTGAATATCGGTGAGATTTACAGCTTATCACCTTCACAGAAATATTTCATGAAATCTACTAAAAGTGATCTTAATAAATTCAACAGATATTATTTTTTCTAGTGCAGAACTCACTTACATCCAGCATCTTCATAAATACAGATATATATAGGCATAACAAGGGGATGAGGGTTTGCATAACAAAAGCGATTCTGTATTGCTATTGACAAGAAGAGACTACAAACAGCACATCTATATATATTTTAGGACAAACTTCATTCACTTGTCAAGATAAACATTCACAGGTGGAGAACATGCAGTTAAATGTCAAACGAATTATCAAACTTAGAGGGATAAACCAACAACACTTCAGCAAATATAAACTACTGGTTTCAACAAAGAAAATGTTCTCTGCAACGACTTCATTTTCTTAGCTGTACAATAACACCTAAGTATGGATTACAATCGACAGCATCAAATACGTTTTGTTATGTGTATTACAATTTGACAATGAGTAGAAATATCATATTGTGGCAGTATTAGTGTATATCATTTGTTATGAATCGTTAATAAATTAGGAATATGGATAAGCAGATGTTGGCATTGTCTACAACAGCCATTAGTTTAATAATTGGTTGACAGGAAGTTAAACTACTTTTAGAAGTGCGAGTTTGTTTGGTTAAATATTACAGAACAAAAAGATGAGATGTGTGATCTAAAGTCAGTAAAATAAATAGCATGGATTGAAATATGGTTGGAAAAAAAATGAAATAACAAGGAACAAATGTGGTTGAGGAAATTTCTTATATCGTGAGGTGAAACTAGGACCAAGGAAATGAAAAAGAGCGTACAGATTGTGTCAGCAGCCAATGGTTTTTCTTGATGTTATGGAGTGTCACATCTTTCGCTACATCGGGAAAGTGCACTACTCATATGATGCAAGTAGCATAAAGTTAAACGAAAGAAAATGTAACTAAGAATGAAGAGTTCACAATCCTCCTTCAATGCCAGCCTGGTTTTCCTTAATCTACCTTCTGGGAAGACGCTTAAAATGTACAACATACTTTTGCGACATCCTCAATCAACTTCGAGTAGTTTGCTAGTTTGCCGTTCTGGGTGGATGGCAGCTTCAGGAGAACATTTCCACGGTCACTTACAACCAGCTCTACAACTACACACAAACTTTCATTTTCCATTTACATACTGTTCACCGTGTCACCCTCAACCTTTATACTTATTGATTCCCATTCCTGTCATGAAAAAGTCTGGTGTGTGGTGTCACCTGAAGATCTCAGAGTTTATTTAGTGTATTGCTGAAACAATTTACGCGATAGAGGATAATGATCACAAATCTGATAGATTTCTGTGAAAAAACAGAAGTTGTTATTTTAAGAATGAACAAAACTGAATAAACTAAATGTCTGTATATTCGTCAGTATTTCTATACATGGACTTACTTTCTGCTTCCTCTATTAAGTGATCATTTTCAATATTTTAAGTATCCTACTATTTACTGGCAAAACGAAATAAACTATTGAGACGCTTATTCATATCTTCACAAAAGATCAGGGTAACCTAATCATAACTTTATATTGGTTGACTCATAATTATACACATCTCATTTCATCGCACCAAAAGACACTACTAGTTAAAATTTTTCGAACTGGTTGACCAATAAATGTTGAAAACTGAAAAATGGAGCAAGTATTCATCACTTTATAAATGTCATTTGGTAAAATAGCTCAAAGCATTACACGAAAATACTTACAACACCCGGAAATCTGAATTTATAATAGTCACTCGCTACATGCGATAGGCTTGTTCTTCTTTCTCATGAAGATGTGAGCCGTACAATTTTCTCATGGAAAATGTGAGAATTTCACACAACAAAAGAGTTGATCGATGGTGTGAGATGAAGTGATATGCAAACTTATCGACTGCATCCTTGAATGAAACTTGCTTATCATGGATGACTTCCGTAGGAAGAAATGATTTGCAGTAAGTCACATTTATTATTTAGAAATACGAAGGAAGATAGACTTAACTGGTTCACAATTGTGAAACGATACAGTCGCTACGCTTTCATAAAGGTATTTTAAACGGGTTTTACTACTGAAATTATTAATTTTTTAATGATGCTTGCTGAATCTATCATGTTCACGTCAAAATCTGGTATCATTCAATCTTTTTATGATGATCTGGCCTAATGATTTGCTTGGGGTCTGCAGGGGCATAATTTTGAGGTATTTCTCGCATTGAGATTCATCATCATGCCTTGTGACTTTCACAAGGTAGAGTTGTTAAAGTTGTCAGCAGCAATTATAACAATAAGTTAACATTTAAAAGTGTATCGCATTTGTAAATGCTGCTTAAAAACTTTTATGCGACAAGGTGATTAGAAACACTACTCTATATACAAATAAGTGAAAGATTATTTACAAGTTAGTCCACATAAAAATGTAAACGTGCTGCTCACCAATAGCTGTAAATGTACAGACCTTACAGATCCCAGTTTTACATATATTCCACATGGAACATTTTCAGAGCAGGCATTTGAAGGAGTGACTCTGAATTTATCTCCTTGTCTTCTCTAGACCTAACGAGCCATAATTCCTCGGTAGTTCATGCACTGACGTACATCGTCTTGCTTTGTCATATTCCCAACGTAACAGTTATTCAACTCGTTGTGCATCTTCTCATCTCCACACACCTTCTATACTAGTGTCGTTATAATTTGAGTTGACATCCATAACCACAACCATGGTGTTCAAAACGTGATTCTTGAATACTTCATATTTTTCTCAGATAAACCTCAGATTTATGTAATGTCAACCATACTACTAATTCATTCCAAGTACCATAACAGTGACATCCACTGTGATAACCTAAGATTGTGCCATCGTTATTTATTCACATACAATCAAGAGATTTTCAATCACTTAAAACACAAAAACGCTGCATATCATGACAGATAACTTGATAACACTTATTGGAAGATACCTATTTAAGCCCTGATCACTTTTCCACCTTAATATTTTACAGTGTGATAAAGTGAATGCGAAAAATGTAACAGATTTCAGATGGAAGATGACTAGTGCGATGAAACTTAGTGGATTTCAGTCGACATTATTGTTAAGTTAGTCAGGATGTGTCAAAGGATTTGTCATCAGTAGATATGGCATAAGGGTGATTTCACAAAGTGCAAACCAAAATGATTATCACTCGTAGATATTTAACTTCATTTTCCGAGTATCTCAGTTCCAGGTTTTGCTCAACAAATTGTAACAAAATTAATATATTTAAACGTTTCCTCTAATTTAAAACCCAGAAACAAAAACTGGCGTTCACAATCCAGTTCAAAACTTCAGTTTCTAGATGTTAAAAACATTATTGGTTCATGAGAAAAGCTACAAATTACTTTGACAGATAGGGATGTAAATATTCTCACGCTAATTTCAGTGTAGTGCATTTACTGGAATTTATACAACTAACTATTTACAAAATAACACTCTTTGCAGATGATTTTCATTAAAAAATGATTTACAGGGATATTAAATTGACAGGGTAAAGTTCCTGATTGAAAATCCAATATGCTGGTTTAAATTTACATAAGTGTATTTTCAGCGGCAGATTCTAAAACAGGTCCCATAAGCTAGCCTGCTACAGAGCTCAACATAGAAGATAACTATCATTATTCGTGGAACAAGCTCTTGACTCTGAAAGTTATTCCAAATCGTATTTAATATAGACTTAAACGCCCTAATCAGGAGACAAGTTTTTAGAATGAACAAATAATCTGAACTTGTGAACTGCAACATCATATAACTAAATATATATAGTTTTGATTATTTTTATCAGAATTAGGAATTACAATACGACATCCATATTACAGTTTCTTTCAAAAGATGATATAGTATCATCTGGCGCATCAATTTCTTGTGACTACAAATCCTAAGAAATGATCGCCTAGTTTGCCTTCAATGTTACTAAAAGGATAATAACCAATCGGAGTGGAATTTTATGGAGAGATAATGTTGTGAATTCCACAAGTCTCAGGTGAGACTGTGAGAGGTAAAACGAAGATTAGTTGAGTTGATCCGAAGCTAGAAATTATTCACATCACAAGCACTCATTGAACACAACTCATAATCCTCAGAAGTGATAATAAGCTGATTAGAAATGTAAGCTTTATTTAGCCACGTCCAAACAACATCGATAATCACCAGATTGTGTTCCTCCAAATGGCATACAGCACGTGAAGCCTTGGATTACATTATGGTTAAATTTTGTTTTGATAAAGTTTCACAGTGTTATACTTTATCAAAACAAAATTTAACCATAATGGAATTACACTCTACCACAGTGCACAAGTTTTATTCTTGAAGCCTGGGATTATTCGACGTTATCATATTTCCTGTGTAGGCTGTTGGGCAGAAATTATTCATGTCATTCACATTGTCAATTTTATAATCACAATATGCCAATCTGGATTGCAATATAGTATTTACCAGCCAGTGTTTTATTCAAATAAGTGACTGAAAGTGATTAGAGTAACGTTGATAGAGGATGAAGGGATCAGAAGGACAATATTAGTAACAGCCTTCACAAACAGCAAACCACTGTAGAAAATACTTGAAGGTTGCGCATCTAAGGTGCAGACATAATGTCGAAAAAGAGCCTGATTTTCTTTTACTATATTCGACAAGTGTGAGTGATACCTTTTGGTACACAAAGACTACAGTTAATCGGAAATAAAATCAAGTGTTTTCCCTGGAGTTATTGATAAAAAGACAATGTTGGGAATACAGGTTCTCGTACTAGATGTTGCAAATAAATAACGTCAGGAGAGCATCGGTGATAACTTGATATATGAGAAACCGTTCAGGCTATTCATGCAACCGATTTTAGCATAAGAACCTGTCAGTATAGCTCCTCAGTTGAAGACAGTGTTTGTGGCAGGTATTCACGAATGAAGGAAAGGGGTGTGAAATAACATCGACAGTCAATGTTGATAACTGTTAACATATTAATCAGCTGAGAGTCAATCTCTGTTCAGCCACCTCATCATAAAAACACGCTGAAAATCTGTGCTCTGAACGCGTATATACAAAAATGGGACTGATTATAATGAGGACATCATTCAATTTACAAATCAGTACGACATTTCATCATGTTACACTCAGAGGAATCTGAGACAGGCCTTCTGTCATATTCATTATAAACAATTCAAATGCAAACTCAGACAGCCACGTAACTTATACTGATATATCCGATGCGGATACACCAACGAGAATCAAAACAACCGATGAAAATTGTCCTAATAGCCTACGACATCCTGCAACACAAAAATCCTACTATTCAACTTCGAGTTCACTTGTTGATGACCGAGGAATACCCCACAAAACTCGTGTCACACTCACCCTGTGAATCTATGAAATTAATGGTGAATGCATGGACTGATTTCTTGTTGCTGTACTCCACTAATGCAAATCATATGTCTTAAAAAATGCACCAAATTTATTATCTTATTGCTTCCTATTTCACGCCTTTCATAAAAAATGAAATATTGTTATGCTTGTGGCATGGCTCCCGCTTAAAACAAGATATTCCAGAAAGCATTCAATCTCTAAATATTCTATCAACTTATCCTGTTAGTTCACGTCTCCGTGTATCATAAAACTCGTGTGCTTCGTGACATGAAGATTCACACTTCCTAAACACTTGTATGTGGAAATCTCTGGTAAATTCATTTTTTAGGATTTTCGAATAAAATTTTGTAGTTTCAACCCTAATAAAGCCTAAATTTCACAATTTCAGATGGGCAGTCAATCAAAACATAACTCGAAAAGAATAAAATACTTACTAAGGTTACTTGCAGTGTTGACCACAAAGGCGAATAAGATGAGAATAAGAAACAGTAACATCACCAGTTATGTAAAATCGTCGCATATAATGTGACCATTATGTACTTCTTTGACTATTTATACTAAGTCTCAAACGATCGACTGCATGACGTTATGCGAAAATATTGATTTTAAACGATTCTTACAACTGAATGTTGAAAAAATAATAACTGTTTCATAGGCTGCATATATTAGTAAAAAAACAGTCAGTTCGAGTAAAAAGCACACACTATGAAAAAACAATTTCATAGGTTTTTAAAGTTTCAGATATCTGAAGTCTCAACTTAAACGATGACATTTTAAAAGCTTATGATAAACACACTGAAAATTTCACAAATCTATCATGATCATACAGACAAAACATCGCCATTCTTTTATCTCGAAAAAAATCACCCTTGTCTATTAGTAACCTTTTTGAGAGATTTACGCATTTCTATTGAGAATGTAAAACATCGATTTGAGAATAGAATTTAAACATTCTATATTTCTGTTAGAACTACTTTTATTCTGTATAAAATTGTTTGATGTATCACCCACTGTGTTTTATCCAGGGAAAATACTCTCGTAGAATATGAAACCTTCTATTCATATTGTTACCATTTTGTTGTTGATTATCTGTTGTAGAATTCATTCACAGTTAGAAATTGTTAAAGAGGCGAGCTGTTTACCGATTACTTTATCAATTTGGTTTGTGTGAGGTTCTATATTGAAGATAGATGCACTTCAACTACCACTGAAAATGGTGGATATCATTACCAGGTGATGTAATATTCAATGTATCTTGATAATATGCAATTCCTAGCTGACTTTTATGCGAGTTTCCTTTATAAAAATTACCAACCGGCTTGAGTGCCAACATAAATCACAATTTGTTTGATAATAAACCGTGATAATCTTTTCACTGAACACTTGCATGGAGTTTATTATCCATGGCATTAATGTTCGGTTTGCGTCCAGTACTCAAATATTTGTCCGGAGAATTGGGATGGAATACAAAAACCAATTAACCACAAAGATATACTGTATGGTAGAAAAAAATATTCTTAACTGGTTATGGTAATGTGATACAAGATAATTATTTCTTCGTTCACTTAGGCTTCACGGCTGACGGTCACGTAGAAAGTACTAAATTCTAATCTGTTGACAGAAAAACACTCAAAAAAATTTGGAGACTCATATTTAAACAATGAAGATATGTGTTTGGATTCGGTAACTTCACCAAACTTGTTCTAACCATCATTTTGTCAACAGGAAATGTCATTTTAGAAGGCCTTACTTGATTGTCTTCATTCATATATATAAATATCTGCATCTATGGTAATCCGCAAACTCGTTCACCGATTCACGTGGTGTACAAATAAACTGAAGGTAATGAAACAGTGGAGTGGTATAGATCTGAGTCTTTCTCTGATTTATGTGACCAGTAACAAGGCGATGTATATTTCAAAGCATCAGAGGAACCAACCCTTAATGTTTTCCGGTTGCAATAAAAGAATGAGCAAGTCAGTCCTAATGCAAGGAATCCACTGATCTCTAAATCTCAAATGATCTGAGAGTTGCAAACTTTAATAAATTTTGTGGCTTTATTTTACCTCCTAATTCGAAATTCAAAGTTCATTCTGTGTTACTAATGAAGGTCTTTAGAGGAATTCTGAATGTGTACTTCTTTAAGCTCTGTGCGCAAGTATGAAATAATAACAGGATGCTTTGACAATGCAGTGATGCGAGCATTTAGAGGAGAAGAGTTACACTGCCTCTTCAAAGTCACTCCAAAATTACGTTTGAAACTAATGCTTTCCCCCATAGGTTTGATTGCTCTCGAGAAGTCTGTTAAATTGGGTGTAAATTAGCCACGTTCATTGACGGATTTCCTAACATTGTTCTAAGCAGTTGACGAAATAGGAATAATCAAAGCTTTATTTAGGCTTGCATTATGAATTACGAGCATCTAATTCATCTTTGAAGTAGATCCTATCACAAGCCAAATTTATAAAGTAATCGGTGAACAGCTCGCTTCTTTAAAAATAATTTCAACCTCGCCTAGAATACTAGCTCGTTAGTTTTCTTGCCAGTCCCAAGCTCGGATTTAGAAGGGAGGTTGGGGCATGGTCCTAGCAATTCCACACTGAAAACTCAATCAAACCACTTCAGAAACTTCAATGCACCAATATATTAAAAATTCTAAAAATATAAACAATAAACTTATTTTTCGCTAGAATCGGGGAAGTGAAATGACGCAGGCTGGTGAAAGCCTTGGAATGCAAGTCAGCTGATGTGCCTTCTTTCGATGAAAGCAAAAATAAGGACGGAGACCTGGAATGTTCGTACTATCTACGAATCTCTGAAGGATGCTAGGAAGGACAAAAGAAAATTCTACGACAACCTCGCCACTGAAGCTGAGAAGGCAGCAGCTAAAAGGGACCTGAAGACACTATATCAGATAATCGAGTCTCTATCCGAGAAGAGATCAACATAAGTGAAACCTATAAAAGACAGCCGAGGGACCCAATTATCAAGGAAGAAAGAAAGATTAAACAATGGGCCGACCACTTCAAAGGAATCTTGAATCGACCATCACCTGCAACCCGTCCGAAATACCAACAACAGCGCGCACACAACTGCAAGCTGACACCAGTCCTCCAATGAGAGCTGAAGTCTTGAATGCAATCAAGCTTCTGAAAGCTGAAAAAGCAGCTGGACCAGATGGAATACACCCTGAAGCACTGAAGGTGGACACAGTGACAACAGCAGATATGCTGACTGCAATAATGCCACAAATCTGGTAGAAGGGGAAGGTGCCTACTGACTGGAGGAAAGGTTACCTCGTGAAACCAGCAAAGAAGGGCGACTTAGGCCCCACTCTGCAAGAACTGGCGAGGAATCGCGCTCCTGTCGACACCAGGAAAAATCCGGAGTCGCGTCATCCTGGAGAGAATGAAGGACGCACTGCATACAGGACTCCGACCAGAACAAGCTGGATTCAGGAAAAGCAAATCATATGATGACCGAATTGCAACTATACACATCATCATCACAGAACAAAGCATGGAATGACTATCAAACATCTACCTCAACTTTATAGACTGTGAGAAGGCCTTCGACAGCGTTGACCGCGAAGTAATTTCGAAACTACTCGAGTACTACGGCGTACACTGCCTAAATATTCATCAACCTCATTCAACAGCTGCACGACAACGGCACATGTCAAGTGATCCACAATGGAAAACTCAGCGAGGCGTTTGGAGTAATCACATGAGTCAGACAAGGGTGCTTAATATAACCAATGATATTCCTAATTGTGTTGGACTGACTAGATTATGCGTCAGACAGTGAGTGGGAAACGAGAAGACAGGGAGGGATATCCTGGACCAACGTGAAGACCGACCTAGAAGACCTGGATTTCGCGCGTGGATGATTTATTTTTGATGTCACACAAAATCGAGGATTTAGAAGCGAAAACCGAGAAGCCGGTTGAAGTAGCAGCAAAGACAGGACTCCAAGTGAACATAGACAAGACGGAGTTTGTGAAAATAACCAGCCAACAACAACAGCAGCAATATCCATCGCTAATAACCATTAATCGGAGGGATTTGAAATAGGTTACTTCGCTCACTTTTCTAGGGAGCATTGTCTCAACTACGAGAAGAACGGATGAGGATGCCAAATCGAGCGAGAATCGGGAAGGCGAGAAACACATTCATCAACCTGAAACCAATCTGGAAGTCTTCACTCAGCATTAACAACAAAATTTTGTAGGATTTGCAATACAAACAACGTCAAGTCAGTCAGTTCTTCTTTACGGATCAGAAACTTGGCAGGTGGGTCACAAAGAATATTTCCAACAGCCTGTTGCAGACATTTTTCAACAACTGTTTTCGCTGGCTCTATACTGAAGGTCAGATGGCCGGGCCGGAAAGAATCACCAACAAGGGAGTATGGGAACAAACAAAAGAAGAATCAATCGCCAACCAAATATGCAGGAGAAAATGGAGATGGATTGGACACTCGCTGAGGAGGCCGCCGCGTCAAGCCCTCGGGTGGAACCCGAAAAGGAAGCGGCCAGTGGGACGTCCAAGAGTGACATGGAGGAGATCGTGTGACGAAGAGTTGAAACAGTATGGACTACGATGGATGCAGGTGAAAAAAACAGCACAAGACAGATGCAGGTGGAGACGTGCACTTGAAGCCCTATGTTCTACTAGGAACCCAAGGGAACAATAATAATAATAAAACTGTGAATGAATTCTACAACAGATAATCAACAACAAAATGGTAACAATATGAATAGAAAGTTTCATATTCTACGAGAGTATTTTCACTGGATAAAACACAGTGGGTGATACATCAAACAATTTTATACAGAATAAAAGTAGTCCTAACAGAAGTATAGAATGTTTAAATTCTATTCTCAAATCGATGTTTTGTATTCTCAATAGAAATGCGTGAATCTTTCAGAAAGGTTACTAATAGACAAGGGTGATTTTTTTCGAGATAAAAGAATGGCGATGTTTTGTCTGTATGATCATGATAGATTTGTGAAATTTTCAGTGTGTTTATCATAAGCTTTTAAAATGTCATCGTTTAAGTTGAGACTTCAGATATCTGAAACTTTAAAAATCTGTGAAAATGTTTATTCATATTAAACTGATTTGAAATGTTTGGTTTTGCAAATACTCTATATTCACATTATGTTGCTTCGTTTTTACAGAGCTTGCGATGTTATACTCTCTTGTTTTGTGGTTGTTCTCCATCGTGTTCAACTCTAAAATATTATTAGTTAAATGATTACTTTTTATGGAGTCACCTTGCACTAAAACTTGTGAGTCCTGTAGGATTGCAGCCATTTACCTGAAGTACTGGTAAAGATGACGGTGAACAGTACTCCTTCTTTAAAATGCATACAATTTAATGCTTCAGTCTCTTGAACATTCATCAAATGTTGACCTCATTATGAATGTATGTTATGGATGTTTCTGAATCTGCAAATGTTGGCTTTCTTTGCTTCACCTGTACCATTTAGTTTATCTTTGCTGATGCTATCTTAACGAATATTTATAATGAATGCTATATGCATTTTGGTTTAGTAAACTTCACACAGATAAACTACTCCAGGCTGTAGTCTTTATGCGAGGTATTCCATAACGAAAGAAATTGTAGTTAATTTTGCTGCTATGTCATAATTATAGTCACGGCATAACTGTAGATTCATTAGCGAAAACGAGCGATTAATGGAGATTTTTAGACATAGGGATTGCATCTGGTACACACGAAGACAAACCACACGATTTGAATGACAAGTTAGAACACATACCTTCTAGAATGACAAATAGGCATGTGTAAACAGGCCTCTGAAATAGTTGGAAACTATCAAATCCTAATGAAATATGGAAAACTAATGAAAAGCCAGTTGTTCATTCGGTTCACATCTTGAAAATATTTGGAAGGCGTCATTAATTCCACATTCCTAAACAGCAGACACAGCATAAATCATTCTACACCATGATGTTCAGGACACCTCACAATAATCTCACGACCGGACGAATTTGCACTACACATTCACTAATAGCCTGCAGAACACAATATTCACTATGGATATGCTGTTTCTAGAATAGGCTACGCCAAACAGATTGAGCAGGCTAGATATTGTTTATGGTCAAACTTTCCATGAAACGAGAGTCAAAGTTTAGAAACAGCTATTTCAAAGAAGAATCTCAGAGCCATGGTTTTCAGATGAATTGTAAAATGAGTCATGTCGATATTTGATAGGTTTTCGAAAATATTCTTCCAAAGTGAAGATGAATTACAGCGTCATCGTATTAAGCCGAATCTGGAGAATTTGATAGTAATAAGTGATGCTATTAAGCATAAATACGCTGCAGAATTCAGTTTTTATCAGTAATCAAGACATGATAACGACGATCAGAAAGATGACTTAAAAATTGAACTCTGACAAGAATAAATTCATGTCAATAGTTAAGAAGAATTAAGCATTCTCGACGACTGTAATACACAGACTAAATTGTTCACATGAAAGCAGGTGTAACAATACTGCGTCTTTAACAACCACCTTGAATTCACCCCTTTTCTTCAAAAACATAACCATGTTTAATATCTAGAAACCAAAGTTCTGATACGGATAGGGAACACCATTTCCGTATCTAGATTTTGATTAAGGTAACCTTTTTGGCTCAGCGATTCGTTAGATTCCTGATCAAGAACTAAGTGTTTTGACAGTAACCACAAAATGTGAATAGTCTCATGGCTGATGTCAGTCCAGCATTATATGCTTCAAACCAACATTTGAAAACTTATTTCTCTTTATTTCCGATGTCGCTTTATTTAAGTGAAATAGCAGGAAGCAGGAGGTATTGAAGTTCACCAATTATATGGTCACTATTTCATATTTGATTTTCTCGCTATCACCAGTTTCTATGTGAATAGTGTCAGTAACCACTGCGTCTCATTGGTTGCCAAAATATCGTGTTTCCATAATTCTTGAAACCAATTCTTTCCACTTCCACATTCTTATTCTTGTCACAGAGAGTTGGACTGATGACACAAGCTAAAATTCGGCACGACAAATAGACAAGAGGAGGGCGCTTCAAATCATGAAATTCGTTGAAGCCGCCTACTAACTCAGAGTGAATGTGTACCATCGGTTTATCTGATTTAAGGCCAGTTTATATGCTTTGTCTGGTAGACTAACTATAAAAGCCAGTATGGAACGATTCCGTATCATATTACACAACCCTCACACTTGACTGGTGAAACAATGTCTGAGAAATTATTGTGGAAACACTAATTCAGTGAAACTCAATAGACTTCCGTGTCGATATCAGCAGAAATTTGATAATTTTATTGCGAAAGAATAAAAACGTATAGATAAATGTCAGTCACGTATCATATTTTTAAAGTCTCGCTTGGGATTACGACAGACAACATATTTCAAATGATATAACTGATGATTCGTTTCACTCTCTTGTATTTCCAAGAAACAGTGAATCGTAAATGAATTCAACCGGAACAGAATTTCATTGGGTAACATGTATTATTGCTCTAAATACAAACTAATTCCAGAAAGTATTTGAAATGCATTTGAATTATTCATACGGAATCATACAAATATAACAGATGAATTAGTAACATTTTCATGAAATACAATGTTCTATCGTGGCTGTTTTAAATAACCTCCACGAATATGTATCATTTCAGCGTACGTTTATGATACCAGGTTGAACTAAACTCGGTAATGCCATTAAATCCAACCTTCTTGAAATGAAATATTTATTATAATGTAATTAAATAAGCATTACTTGATAAACAGAATTTCATGTTTATTATTATTTTTTTTTGATTTACAGCTTGATTCCACACTGTATTTTTGGTACAAGTATGGAATTTTCAGCATGGATATCGGTAGCCCAAATTTTGCAGGCCGACCATAGATATCAGGTGTGCGCCGGCATGGGCTCGAACCCCGGACCATGTGCATGGTCGGCGAGAGTCCTAACCACTGTGCCACCGACGCCCACCTCATTTCAGTAGGTCAATGATGAATAGCCAGTTTAGTCACACAGTGATGTTTTAGATATTCATCAAGTCATAAATCAATATCACGAAGAGATTAGTCTATCATTATAATGCCTATTTACAAACGTGAGATGTTCTGTCTAAATGACTCATTCATTCATGTAAACGCCCTTCAACCAGTAAGGTGTGTTGCCGAAAGTTATATAAAACATGTTAATCTTTAGTGTTCAGATCATCACAAGGCTGTTTTGAAGGCGTATTCTAGATTAATGAATCAGTAGCTCAGCACACAATTTTTGCCTGTACTCATCATTTTACACTCATCGTGTGTCATCGAAAATAAAAGGAAAGACACATCATTCTTACCCTTGTTAGCCACAATTAAATACAGATACCAAAGACAATGTCAAAAAACGTCACTTCCTATAGCTACAATGTAAAGAAGACAGGACTAACCACTTCACATATAAGTTATAATGTAATGCATTTATCATACTTCCGTACTGAACGCCTTGTAGACTTGACAAGAAAGTTGAAATATGTACAAGACGCGAGACGATTTTTATCAAAGGTTTCATTTGGTTTGTTGATTACTGAATCACACAACCCTAAGAAAAATAGCTTTAGGTTCATTAGGTCGTAAAATCCAATATGTTGCCCCTGGATGTAATATTTGGTCGGCCATCTGAATTTAGAACTATGTAGAAATATCTGAGTGAGTCAGGTTTGTGTTGATCAAAAGTAGATATAGCAGTGGATACTATTCTGAGGTTCGCCAATCGAGTGGGATGTCAATCAACTTACAGTACTCACTATATAATTGATTCATTACCCTCTACTAAATTAACACAACTTGATTTCCAGTTTCACATAGCAAACTATCATAAGAAATTAGAAGTATTATGGTGTTGAGAGGAATCAGTCTCAGATAATGTCATCATCTTATCCCCCAATTGTTCTTCCCATGAGTAGTTCCACAAACAATGTTGAATACACGACTGACTCCTGAGTTCATCATCAGACCAGAACAATGAGGGATTTCCATATTATTTCTTAAACAATCCAGTGGTAAGCAGGTGGAAAGAAAAGCCATAAGTTCTTGCAGTCGCATCACATCCATTAAAGGATTGTGTAGGCAGAAATCGGTTATAAAAATACAAAAAATGGCTAGTGAAAAATACATCGTATAAACTAGTATACGTAGAGAAATTGTTTGAAATATATGTCGTGAAAATGAGCTCAGCGAAAATTGGGAGATTGTCAGGGGTTATTTATATCTCTGAATCATGTAACAGCATAAGCTTCTAACCAGTTGAGGGGCGAAATTAAACTCTCCGAAACGCATTCATGATAATATATTTAAAGCAAATGATTCACTTCATATTCAAATTTCTTTCAGCAGATTTCTAAATTCACCTTTCTCTGTGTCACATTCAAGCAACACCTAAAAAAAACAGATAACTGATTCGATGATCATGCGAAGAAGGTGACGTTAGATTGTTATCACATATTTCATATTGAAGGGGAATTTCTTGTTGATGATTCACTGAATTATTTCCGAAATATTTTCGTTTTCCAGGTACAACTGCAAGTGAGTTTCAAATAATCTAATTTTGATACTTCAAGTAATTTTGCTTCATTACTATCCACAACAGCAAAATAAGCTGACTGAATAATATAAAGTGCATTTAAAGAATCCTAGCGTGATTAAAATACCAAAATAAAATTTCTCCAAACGTTCTGTTGTGTAGATTACAGCCTCTTCAACAGCATTACTCTGATTTAATTAACTACCAAAATATTGTAAAGAGTTATATTGAAGTGAACTCCTTTGAAGGTCACTAGGTGGTACAGTCTTGTACCAATAAAAAAATGTAGGCGGTTATCACATATCTGTAATGACTAATATCGTATTTGGCGCATATGTAGCATTGATACTGTGGAAGATGAGTTATACATTTTGAGGAAACTCCTAATGGAAAATGGATTTCCACCACGTTTTATAGATAAGAATATACATTCAAAGCCTACAAAACGTGACTTATCAACCGTTCTCAAAAAAATACTTTACATGAGCTCGGAATTCAGAGTGGGCTTAGCTTCCGATATCATGCAACGAAGGATATCACAGTCTCTGAAAAGAATGTTCCCTGCTGCATCTCTGAGAATAGCCTTTACTAGCCGACAATTATTGTTCAATAACCTGAAGGACACGATCCCACTGTTGACCATCTCTATGTGCGTTTATCAATTCACCTGCTCATCTAGTGCTGGGTAGATCCGTCCTTCGACTCGAGTTTTGTCCAAGAGGGTGCAAGAACACTATCCTACATGGCTACAAAAAGGTGGAAGTGGAGCAATAAGAAGCGCGATCATTGAACATCTAGTCGATAGTGATCACCCTATCTCTATAGCCTCCACCTTTAAAGTCATCCACAGGGCAAAGAGTAATTTACCCAAATCCCTACGTACCCGACTCATCTGTACTGCTGAAGCTTTGGCTATCGAAACAGAATAGCCAGATCTCTGTGTACAGAAAAAGTTCATTCAACCCTTCCAACTTTCATGCTGTTAATCTTTCTATGCTAAAATATGGTAATCCCCAATCATATTTTACCTGTACCAATTTTTCATTTTTCATTTCGTCTATTCAATTTGTATCCTCTTCCTTATTAAGTCAATTGTTATTATTACTATTCTCACTTTGAACTGTCCCCGGTATTATTTTACTTGTTCCACTTGTCATTCTAAATCAGTTCTTTTTTACAACGATAAATTCTATGCTATTAAATTTCAGACAATATTACGTAGCGTTTTTGTTTTGTTCAATTTGCCTACTGATCCTATAATTGCACCCCTTTTTTCAAGTTCTATCCATCCTATGCTTTGCCACTTGACATTTAACTAAGATTATAATCACAAACATTTTAATTTTAATTGAACTTCATATTATTATTATTATTTTATGCATTCACACCTAAGATTCAATTGCCTCACCGGATATAACTTCATCAAATTTGTTGAAAAGAGTCTGTTCACTGAATCACTTGTTTTGATTTTTTTATATGTTACAATGGGAGTTTTCCATGAGTTAAAATCAAATTATCAAGTTTTAGTTTGACAGTAACTGATCTGTTTCCTAGATTGTTAGACTCGGCTGTTAACAAAGTCTCACAAGAACTCCAGGTAACTTCTCGCATAGAGACTATGACATTGGCTGCTGTTTGCGCCTTACTTACTTACTTTACTTCGGCTATCTCCTACGGGAGGATGAGCCGGCTTCATGAACGTCTCGAATCATCGCTGCCCAGGCGCGGCGATCTGAAGCAAGGTTTTGCGATAGGGATATCCAATTCTTGTTCCACATACGGAGTCCGTAGACGGTTTGTAGCCCCAGGCACTCCATATCTGCCTTGACTGTACCAAGCCATGTCTTCAGCTGTCCGCCCTGCGACATCGCCAAGATGGTAATGGCGAGGGATTTAGAACTGATTTGACCAGATCGTCATCTGGTCGGCGCAGAACATGGCCAAACCACCGAAGGCGGCGTTGTTGGACCAGTACTGGAATTTGGTTGATGTTGTAGCAACGACGACGCACTTCTTCGTTGGAGAGTTTGTCCTGCCAACGAACATGCAGAATGTACCTGAGACACCAATGGTCTAATACCTCGAGTCTGCGTAAATCTTCCGCGCGAAGAGGCCAGGTTTCACAGCCATACAGGAGAACGGGTCGTATGGAAGCTTGGTAGACCCGAATTTTAGTCCTGAGACTGATTTCTCTCTTGCTCCATAGAACGCTCCTCAGCTGTAGAAACGCATTCCGGGCGTTGGAGATTCGCGCATTCACTTCGTTTTTCGCTTGGCCGTTGGGGAGCATTATGGATCCCAGATATCTGAAGGATGGCACAATTTCAATAGGTGCTCCATTTAGGGATAAGATTTCATCATTGCTGGTGGATGTGTTCGAAAACATTTTGGTTTTGGAAGTGTTAATTTTCAAACCGATAGTAGGCGCGAGGTGGTTTATCTGGTCGAGCGCCTGTTGCATATCGGGGAAGTTTTCAGCTAACAGCACGACGTCGTCGGCGAATTCGAGGTCGGTTATGTGAATATCGGGCGAAAGTTGGACGCCGTGGTGCTCGGTTAGGGCGTGCCGCAAAATCCAATCAATTGTGAAATTGAACAGGATGGGGGATGCTGGACAACCTTGCCGGACACCGCTGGTTACCTCAAAAGTGCGGGACTCTTCACCGTTCACTCGGACTCGAGCTTTGGTGTTGGAGTAGTATGACCTGAGCAGGTTGATTAGCTTGGTCGGAACTCCGTCGAGCTCCATTAGATACCAGAGTGCTCCTCGATCAACTGAGTCGAATGCCGCTTGGAAGTCGATGAAGCAAGCAACCGTCGGCTGTTGGAATTTGTCCCTGTGTTCCAAAATTCTTCGCAGTGTGAATAATTGATCAACACAGCCTCTTCCAGGTCGAAATCCGGCTTGATTTGGCCTTGTTCGCACGTGGCGTTCGGCCGCGAAGCGGTTCAGGAGAATGGAAACAAAAACCTTAGCAGCGATATCAATCAGACTTATGCCTCGGTAGTTCTCGCATATTGACCTGTCTCCCTTTTTGTGGAACGGTAGCAGAACTGAGGTGCTCCAATCGGAAGGAATGGTTTCGGACTCCCAAATTGAGCAGAACAGCGAGTGCAGTGCATCGATTAGCGCTGGAGTGCAGGCCTTGTATATTTCTGGGGGTAGACCATCTTCGCCCGGAGCTTTTTTGTTTCTGAGTCTGTTAATTGTTTTAGCTATTTCGGTTGGAGTGGGTGGATCGCAGTCAACTACGTAGGGTGTTGGTAAGTGTCGTATCGGTCGATGAGACGGTTGACCAGCGTCGCGATTGAGTAGCTGCTTGAAATGTTCGGCCCATCGTTCCATCTTACCATTGGTGTCCGAAATAATTTCTCCTGATGCTGTGCGTAACACAGCATGACTGTTAAGGCGTTTGCCAGATGATTGGCGTATGAGGCGATAAAGTTTTCCGAAATCGCCTACATTTGATGCTGCTTCCATGTTAGTCGCCACGTTAGACCAATAGCGATTTCTGTCGTTCCTAGCAGACTGTGTAGCTTTGCGCCTGAGGGAGCGATAAACTGGAGACTTTGCTAGGCGAGCGTCTCTGGCTTGCGAGGATAGAAGCATGGTGTGCTCTGAAATCCAGTCTTTCTGCTTCTTGGATGTGGTACCCAAATGCGACATTGAAGCTTTAGAGACTACTTCTTTGAAATGATTCCATCGTGTCTCGGGTGTATTAGAAGATGTGGATGTTGGTTCATCTGCGGCGCTTAGTTCGGCCTGGATTTGTTTGGACAAGGCTTGTCGCTTTGTCGAACATTGAAGCGGGGCAACATTGATACGCTTCGGAGGTCGCGCCTTCTGGCGTGTCGTTAAACGAAGTTTGAATTTCGCCCTAACTAGAGTATGGTCTGATCCCCCTTTATTTCCGGCCTCTGCTCCACGATAGGATCGACAGTCTTCCACCGAGGAGATCCAGCGTGAGCGCACTAGGATGTAGTCGATCTGATGTGCAGTGCGACCGTCGTTCGAATACCAGGTGAGAAGATGTTTTCTGGGGTGTTGAAATCGAGTGTTGGTGATATATAATCGATTGTAATCAGAAAAAGCTAAAAGTCTATCACCATTACGGCAGCGCTGATCGAGACCGTGTTTGCCTAGTATATGTTTTGTCGCGTCGTCTGAAGGGCCAGTGCGGGCGTTCCAATCGCCGGCTACTATGAGAACGTCACGCTTTGGGATTTTGTTGATTGCCTCTTGAAGATTGTCATAAAATTCGTCTTTGATACTTTCATCAGAGTCGAGGGTTGGGGCATAGACAGCGAGAACAGAAATGTCGAGCGGGGAACCCTTGAACCTAGCGACTGCAACTCTGGAGTTGACCGGTTCGAATGATATTAGGGCATTATTGGCTTTGTTACTGAGAGCAAATGCTACCCCATGTTGTCCCGAATTATTCTGGGGTCCACTATGAAGCAACCAGAATGAAGAATCTGTTCCAGGTACGGCTATTCGGCGGGAGCCATGATCGGGTAACCTCACTTCAGATAGACACGCTATGTCTACCTTGTAGTCATATAAAGAACGCATGGTGATAGACTGGCTACCAGGATCCAACAGCGTCCTAACATTCCAGCAGCCAACAAATAGTTGGTTTCTAAGTGTTAATTTCCCAGCTAGCTTACTTTTCACACTGGCCACCGGGTGAGCACAGGGCGCGTCGCTTACCGGGAACGCCGTAGCATGGTGAGAGTTGTTTGTAGGAGAGTTCATGAAGTTTCTTGGGAATTTGGTACGAGTGATGTCCCCAGCATCGCTCGGCCTTTTGTTTGAGAGTGCAGCTCTAGCCTTTACACAGCCAAGTGTGACCTACAAGGCAGTAGGAGTGGAGTAAGGAGTCCACTATCCATTGGCAGCCGGTGACCGGAGTTCGGTTCATACGCCTTTTTGAATGGGGCCAGACATCCAGGACATCCAACAAGCCCTTTGTCCATACGTCTGCCGGTGAGCTCCGGTGAGCTTCATACGCCAGTCGTTGAAGGTTTGGAATCAGGGTTTAGCCATCTCCCCTAGACTGTCATCCAATGGACAGTCAACCCGGTGGAGAGCGCCGGGCATCCGCTTTTGCCCTCTCACTTTAGTGAGAAACACCTCCGCCACGTGAAGGCAGTGAGTAGGACTTCCTCAGGAGAGGCTATGTAAGACGCACGGTCATATGGGAGCATTTCAAGAGGTGTGCGGAGGGGTGGCCAACCCGCAGCGCAAGACACCCACCCCCGACCATCCTGAGGCTTTGGAGGCCTGTTTGCGCCTGACATAATTTATCCGAAATGTGTAATGCATTTGTGCAACACATTTCACACATTTACTTGTCATACTTATTTATTCAGGGTACAATGGAACAGCAATATTATAAGTCAAGTTTTCCACAGTTTAAGGTCATGCATAAGAGGTAGGAAAATGACGTGAAAATATAGGATAAGAAGAAAATGATGAGAGGATGAAATTGTTACTAAGTAAGGTGAAACTTCTTTCTACAGTTGGATAAGCAAAGAAAATTCAGGGAAACGACCAGTAGTAATTTATTTCCTTATCAGCCCTTTATCACTTGATGCATTTCCATTAGTGCATATATCCCTGTATGTTGAGCATTCAGCTGCAGAGTTCTACCGAAACTTGATGAATTCATTTATTCCTGTTTTACAGTACTTTGTTCCTTGTTTTTCATATGACCAGTCATTTTCAACACAAAATGGGTGTAGGCCCTTGCATAGCTAAGCCTTCAAAGAATTAAAGTACGTGACCAAAACTTGTTTCGTAAGTGGGTTTAAAGGCATTACTGAAATCAGACTATGGTGTGAGTCTATGGACATCTATTTCCAGTATTAACTGGGGTAGGTGCCGAGGAATTTTCAAATCCCTATGCGACGCCACCACACCATTAGTGTTGACTGGTGCCCCATATTTTATTCAAATTGTTATTATCACTAACCCATAATAGCATGGACCTATTAAACCTTTCCTAGTGTTTTTGCCATCCAAATTTATCGCTTGTCAGTAGTTTCTTTATTGTTCGACATTGCACTACTTGGGATTACTAAGTAGTGTGAGTTTATATTTTCCACCCACTCAGTCATAACCGTAGTTTGCTATCGAAATTTTTTTCAAAGTTATAATATTCTGCTTGATATATAGTAGTTATTCGCTTATGTTAAACCGAATATGCTGCATACGTTTTCTCTCTTCGACACCGTTTATTTAGAACCGTTTATTCCACATCTGGCGTTCGTGAGATGTAAATCTGACCACCTTTGACAGAGCTTTGCCGTTCTTTCCTACTGACGCACACTGATCGCGCATATGACGGTATTCGTCCACAGATCCCTCAAAACTCAAAGTTCGTTCATTATACTTCGCTATTTTAGGAACGGCGTAGTACCGTACTTCAGATAAATCCTGTGGTTGGGATTTTATTAGTAACTCATACCCTTGGTTAATTATTTGCTTGTAATTACCTATCTGGATTTCTTAAAAGAAACTTACACTTAGATTCTGTGTACAATTAAGTTCACTTTTAAAGAAATTAGTCAAACTACATATACTGATAAAATAAAAATACACGGAAGGAATAACAGAACGCGTTTGACCTAGAGTCAAATCATCGATATATGCGTGTCTGGAGAGCGATATTTTGCGACCCAAGATGACAACATGAATAACATGAGTTAGAAGGTCGAGTGTCTGTTATATCCTATCATGTATCTGCTGATAATTTTCATCCATCTGTTTTGATATTCCTCATCTATGGGTGGAATACTTTAGGAACATCCAAATGTCTGGTGCAAACAAGGACCATGTTGTTCTCTGTCACAAATGTAAAGTGCGGCACAAATTGTATTCATCTAATAGACAACCAGTCCACATAAACTTGTGTCTGACTATTACAGTGATCACTGACTTGCTCTTATGTATTAGCAATCACATAGAACGATACATAATGGAAACGTTCAGTTATGTGTTCTTTGATAGTCCATCTATTTTCTGGTAAGTGGTGCGACAAAGTGAATCTGATCACATAGAAAACATGTTACCATCAGGTTTAGGGAAGAAGATGTGATCGTGAATGTTTAAGCAATATACGTAAGCAAGCGATGAACTGAAAATAAGTAAAAGAAGGATAATACGGCATTTCGGGAACTTGGATCCAGTGTTCAGTATGATTTATCTGACTTGCGGTTGAAGGTCATAGAAAGTCAAGCGACTCGATAAACTTTGTCTGAATCCCTACTAAATATTTACTGTCTACTTAGATAATGTAAGTCTTTGCTTTTTTTATCGTTGCTGTTATGATCACTGTGGTTATTATTCAGTAATTCATATTTTTGAGTGATAACTCTACCATCTACACAATTATCGTGTGCCTGTGCTTAATTATAAATTACACGAAGAGCGCATCCGCTTAACTAGTTTTCCCTAAATTCCATCAAGGAAATATTGAAGTCTGTGTTTATGCCTCCCATCACCATGAAGGATGATGGTAATGGGTAGTTTTTTAGAATACTGATCAACCGTAAAAGGGGTGCATGTTATCTGAGCAAGTGAGTACCCTTCGTGATAAGTGTCTTGCATTTTGTGTAAATAACCGGAATGACATTTGACAGGACAAGACGAATTAAACTTACGTCATGTAGGGTTAGGGATTTAGCAATACTTCACTCACTCATATATTTTAGTGGGCTTTGTGTTAGTGTGTCAACGGTCAGATTCACTGCGATCAACGTCCAAGTGATTAAATCATTGGGCTGGGTTACTGCAGACTGCGACTGTTTATTTGCAACTAAGTTGATATATTCGGTGAATCTTTGACATTCACCAGGAGTCAATTCGTATAGGGCAAAGGACCTCTGATTATTATCCCGCTGAAGTTCGGACATACGTGATCTGATAGAATCAGCACAATTCATTGCATGACGCCGAAGGGACTTCGTATTGGGATATATTTTTTGATTCCATATTTTTAATTACGATGACTTAATTTTTTTGCCTGTTATTTAATTGCTTGTATTCTTGTATTCATTTAGAACTCTTACGTATTTTCGTATTATCTACTTTGTTCCTATGTGCATCCTGAGTCAACTTCACTCATCAAACTATTCATACTATTACATAACTTCTTTAACAACTGTTCGTGACAACTCATCACCTTTGATACTACCATAATTTCATTAACATCTAATTTTCTTGATTTGTAGTATCAATCTCCAACTGTTTAGTTGAAATAACCATAAACAGTTGTAATTTTGTTTGACAAAATTAATATATGCATACATACAAAATAACATGTATATATTTCCGATTATGCTGCTGAGAAAATTAATTCGCGGAAAGGGACTCTTCGCAGATCTACGTGTTTTGTTTTCGTAATTGCCTGGATGGGGATTATCCAGGAATTAATTAATTACTTAACTAATAATTATTCAGTTGATTAATCAATTAAGAGAACTACAATTACACATTTTCACCTGAATGCGAACAGGAGAGTCACAGAGGAGAGAGAGGGAGAGAGAGAGACGGGCAGCAAAACAAGCGCTAGTGAGTAGTGTGTTCACGTGAACATCACTCGCTGAAGACGTGTTCAACTGGACAAGCACCTACCTAGTTCACACAATCATCACTCAGTGAAATAAATGTTCTGTTAAAAATGTGGACATTTCATTAGGTAGTTAGTTGCACAATCACTTGCTTGCTGGCTGACTTACTCAATTGCTTTCTTACTGACTTGATTAATACGTGGTAACGTGCTTACTGACTGCCTGGCCGCCTGCCTGACTACTGAATGGCCGAATGACGATTTTGGATGGATGGATGGAGGCTGGTTTATTTGGTCGAATATCTGAATCATATTTTCGTATGCTTTAAATTCCATTCAACAGAGATTTATGCCTCAATTCACCTCATGTGCAGAAATCAACACGCCGCATCATTCACTGCCTAGCTGACCAACTCCCTCCATCTCTCACTCACTCACTCCCTCCCTCACTTACTCAATCAGCCACTTACTGGCTTTCTCTCTCTCTCTCTTTCTCTTTCTCTCACACTGGCTGACTGGCCGCCTACTCGACTGGCCAACAGCCTGACGAACTGTCTCACTGACTAAATGACCAACCGATGAAGCAACGAAGTATCTGGTTGAAACACAGAGGAATTTACACAAGATGGTTCGATGCTGATTTAGGTGAGCGGGAGGGTAGGGTAGAGGAGGGGAGAATCAGAGCTTCGCTGATTGACAGACAATTGACTGGAAAAGAAGAAGTCTGAAAGGTGTGATTTGGATAATGCAAGTGTATTTATTATTAGAAAGTTGTATATACGAGATGTAAGAGTACACATTGTTCAGCGTCTTCAGATCTTCAATGGTCCTTGAATTCTAACTTCTGCCAATTCAAGACATACCGCGACCGCTAGCCAATGTCTTCGGCGAGTATTTGTCCTCACACCCGACCAGCTGGACCCTACTGGTCACGACTTCCCACTGGAACCTATCTGAACAGGGCCAATGGATCGGGTCCCAGTAGCTCAATTGTATACGAGCTCGCCTTGTAACCGGTAGGTCCTGGGTTCGAATCCCGGTGTGTGCGTACTGCCGAAGAGTCCCAAACTAGGACGAAACAGTTGTCCAGTACTCCCAGGTTTTCCAGTGGTTCTCTAATTGACGTCAGCTCATAATGAAATTCTGAAGTGTAATGCCCATCAGGATGGCATACAATATTATACAAGAGTATTCTAACATACAGTGAACATCTGCATTGTCGTTTACTGTGAAGAACTGTTCAACTTGAAGCTACCTACCTACCTAGTCACATACACCGAGCTTTATATACTACTCGAAGTTAACCTTTCGAGCGAACCCATGGTCACACTCGAAGTCAGCTGATCAGTAAGTAATCAATCAGCAGAATCAATGATTACGCATAATGTGAAATGGGTTGATTGACGTGGTCAGTCGAACGATCGACCGCTCACTCGTTTGGAAGATCGATGACTTGTTCGCCAGGTGGCTGAATCGCTCGCTCGCTTAATCGCCTGCCTGCCTGGAAATTCGTTTTTCCCTTTCACCTATTCACTATGTGATCAATAAATACCTAGGTCATCTTTGTATTTGTGACTCAATCCGTCATTGCATCTGGTTGTTTGGTTGGTTGGTCGGTTCGTCTGTCCGTCCCTCCGTTGTTTGATTAGTTCGTCAGCTCGTTGTTCATTCATTCAGTTAGTGAGTCGATGCATGTGTCTTATTTCCCATTTTGGAAAAGTTTCAATCAATTGATCGATTGATTCGTTGACTAACATGCATGAACAGAGCAAGAACAACAATTGTGCCAGGATAATATGAGCTCATCTTTTATTATTTCGAGGATTCTTCTCAACTGGTTACAACCTGAACGTTAAAAAATATGAATTATATTAAAGATATAAACATACTTTTCCACGATCATAAAGAGTAATTGGTAGGAATTAAAAGTAACATTAGTACGGAATGATTTAACTGATTAGGATAAACAATCACTGACTATTTATAGAATAATTAGACAATTAGGCTTGGAAACAAAAAACAGGTTTGTGTATATATGTGTGTGTGTAGGAACAAGGTTTAGCTAGAAAGATCATAACAACAAAGTAGATTACGTAACTAAAGAAAACATCTAATCTAATAGCCAATAGAAAAAAGGAAAGAAAAGAAACAAGGTAGGGTGAGTAATGTTTAGATGAGAGAGTCGAGTTTTCTTAACATGAAAAAGGTGACTCATGAAAGTTGTATATTTTTTGTCATCACCAGAGCAGCGCAAGATTCACCGTTGTCTCTTTCTGCGTACATAGATTTGGTTTAAGTCGTTTCTATACGCTTAACAGTTTATACAATGTATTGCTCACTAGTCATTTTTCGTATTCATATCCGATTTCAGCTTACTTAGTCTTTTAGTCGATGTGATTTGACAGCAGTTACCTATGGCTTTTCTTTCCACCTGTGCACCACTGAAGTGTTTAAGCAATAATATGGAAATCCTGTATTGTTTTGATCTGATGATGAATTCAGGTATCGGTAATAAATTCAACAGTGTTCGTGGAACTGGTTGTTGGAAGAACAACCGGAGGAAAAGTTAATGACATTATTTGAGACTTATTCCTCACAACACCAAAATACTTAGAATATCTTATGACGATTTGCTTTAGAAAAACGGAACTTCAACTGTGTTCATTTAGTGGAGAGTAATGAGTCAACTGTATCGTGAGTACTGTAAGGTGATTGATATCCCACTCGACTGGCCATACATATACTTACATATACAATGCTAAATCTACTCTTGATCTACACAAACCTGATTCACTGAGATATTTCGGCATACTTCTACAATTAAGATGGTCGGTGATTAAAATTATGGAAACAAATTGAATTCATGCCCTCGTGAATCCGAAACTCTTATTCTTAAGTTAGAGTGATCTAGTAATCAACAAAGCAGATGAAACCTTCGATAAAAATCATCTCGTGTATTGTTCATATTTCAACTTTCTTGTTTAGTCTACAATGCAGTTAGTACGGGAGTATGGTTAATGCATTAAATTATGACATGTGTGAAGTGGTTTGTCCAGTCTTCTTTACATTGTAGCTACAGGAAGTGATGTTTGAAAATCAATTTTACATTGTCTTTGGTATCTTTATTTCGTGGTGGCTATCAAGAGTAAGAATCACGTGTCTTTCTTTTCATTTTGGATGATATACGATAATTGTAAAATGATGAGTACAAGCAAACCTTGTGTGCTGAGCTATTGACTCATTAATCTAGAATACGCCTTCATCACAACCCTGTAAATGTCTGAACACTGAAGTTTAACATGTTTTATTCAACTTGTAACGACATACCTTAGTAGTTGAAGAGCGTTTTCATGAATGAATGAGTCATTCAGACAGAACATCTCACGTTTGTAAATAGGCATTATAATGATAGACTAATCTCCTCGTGATATTGATTCAATACTAGGTGAACATTTGAAAAATCACTGTGTGATTAAATCGGTAATTCACCATTGACTTACTGAAATGGGGTGGGTGTAAACATAAAATTCTGTATATTAAGTAATGCGTATTCAATTTCATCAAAATGGATATTTCATTCCAACAATGTTGGATTCTATAGCATTAGAGAGGTTTGCTCAACTTGCTATCATAAATGTACGCTGAAATGATACACAATGGTAGATGTTATTTTTAACAGCGACGATAGTACATTGTGTTTCATGAAAACGTTACTATTTCATCTGTATAGGTCTGTAATATTTATTTGATAACGTATAAATAATTCACATGCATTTCAAATATTTCCAGTAATTACTTTGTATTTAGAACAATAATAGACGTCCCACAATGAAATTCTAATTCAGATGACTTCATTTACAATTCACTGTTTTTTGGAAAAACGACAGGGTCAAACTAAATCATCGATTTTATCATTTCAAGTGTTACCTATCCTAATTCCAAGAGAGTCTTTAAAACCGTGATTGGCATTTATCTATACGTTTTTATTCTTTTGTAATAAACTTACCAAATTTTCGCTGTCATAAACACGTAAGTGTACTCATTTTCACAGTGTTTCTTCAATAGTTTATCAGCAGTTTTGTGACAAATCAAGTTTGGGAGTTGCGTGATGTGATAGAGGATCGTTTGATAATGGTTTGTATAGTTAGTCTACAAGTGAAATAGTAAAACTTGAGTTATAAACAGATGGCATACATGCACTCTGAGTTTCCAGAGGGCTTCAATAAATTTTATGATTTGGAGTACTCTCCTCTCGTCTATTTATAGTGCCCAATTTGAGCTTGTGATAGAATAAGTTGTCAATCCAGCTGTCTGTGACAAGAATAAGAATGTGGATTTGTGGTGGTTGAAATGTCAGTGATGAAATTCAATATCTCTTGTTTCCTCCGACTTCTCTTCATTAAAGGAAATACAGCGAAATCTATATTCAAGTGTTTGTAAGAAAGGCATAATACCCAACTGACATCAGGTAGCCAACCATACAGAATCAGTGGGTATTGCCCAGTGAATAAGTTTAAAATCCGAGTCAATAAGTAGACCAATACATATGTAAAGATGTTACCGAGAGACACAATTCTATCACTCATAGAAAATTTGGATCAGTTCACTTTATACTGAAATTTGCGCTGAAGATGTTTTCCGGAGGAAGGACGAAAACTCAGTAACCACACCAACCAAATCAAAGAACACTGCTCACCACGAAAAAGTCCGTCATTAAAAGTTTTCAAAATCAGTCAGCTGGAAGGGTTCCCTAGATCAAAAACTAGAAACAATAGTGATATTCACTTTTCATTCCAAAAACACAGTTTCTATGTATTAAACTTGTTTTCGTTTTTTGAAGAAACGGCGTAAATATAAGGTTACTGTTAAAGTAGCAGTATTCTTGAACCTGATTTGTTGAGCTATTTTTTAACATTTATGCGACCAAATTGCTTTGGATTTTATAAACGTCATGACTGCTTTCTCTTTTACGATTGTTTACATGGACTTCCTTCTTTCAGAGTTCACTTTTTAACCCATCTTTCGAATAATCGTTTTCCGATTGTGATTACTGATGGAAGCTTAATGCTGAAAAGCATGTGCTTCATTGCATTACTTTAAACCAACGTCTTCACTTCAACAGAATAGTTTCAGAAGCTTATCAAGTACTGCCACGACCTATTTTTCATCATCATCTAAAAACCATGACTCTAAGATTTATCATTGAAATAGATATTTCTAAAGTTTTGATGCTCATTTGATGAAAAGTGTAACCATTAACATCCCTTACAATATCCAGCCTAATCAATCTCCCTGGTGAAGCTTATTCCAGAAACAGCATATCAGTATTGAATATTTTACTCTTAGGGTTAATATTAAATATTTGTTGAAAATTAATCCGGTCATGAGATGTTTGCTAGGGGTTCTGAACATAATGATGTACAATGATTGATGCTGTTTCAGGCGTTTGTGAATGGGAAGTTAATGAAGCCTTCCAAATATTTTTCAGATGTGAACAGAATGAACCGCCGGCATTTCCTTAGGTATTCATATATAATCATGATTTGATGCTTTTTTTATTTCAAAGGACTCTAAACACATCTTTATCAGTCGCTTTTCTAAGGTATCTGTTTTAACTTGTCATTCAACTCGTGTAGTTTAACTTTTTGTACCTCGGATGCACTCACAGTGTCTAAACATTAACACGAATTGCTCGTTTTCTCTAGTGAATCATCAGTTATGTTGCGACTATAATTATTACACAGCAGCAACTTTAGCTATAATTTTCATCGTTATGAAAAACCAACTGAATAGTCACAGATTCAGAAACATCTCAAAACACGCATTCAAAATGACGTCGCCTTCAATGAATGTTCAACAAATACCAGCAAACTTCACCGTCATCTTCACCCTAACATCTTGTTAATGATAGCAATTCAAAAGAGCTACCTAGTTACAATGCAAGGCGAAACCATATAAAGATCTTATCTGAGTAAAAACACTTTCTGCATTGACCACAAGGGCGAATAAGTGGAAAATAAAACAGAGTGAAATCTCCAGTTCTATAAAAAGGAGGCACAAAAGTGCCAGCATTTAGGACTGGTTAAATCAAATATTTCAAACTAATTAGGGATGAATATAAATTTCATTTAATTTTACAGTTCCAGATATCTGAAGTTTCAACTTAAATGATAATATTGAAAAAAGCCTCATGATACTCACATTGGAGATTTCACATATACATCGTAATCACACAGAAAAAACGTAATCATTATTATATCTCAAAAAATCTCTTTTTGTTAGTCTTTTTTTGATAGGTTTATGCATTTCTATTTAGAATATGAAACATCGATTTGAGAATAGAATTTAAACATTCTTCTTCTTCTTCTGTACTTCTGTAAGAACTACTTTTATTCTTTATAAAATTGTTAAATGTATCACTCACTGTGCTGTATCAAGTAAAAAATACTCTCGTAGAATGTAAAACCTTCTATTCACTTTGTTAGCATTGTGTTGTTGGTTCTGCATTGTAGAATTCATTCACAGTTAGAAATTGTTAGTGGGGTGAACTGTTTACCGATCGTTTTATCATTCTGGTTTGTGACAGAATCTACTTCGAAGAGGGGTGCACATTGGGATCCACTGTCGCTACTCGATTTTACTTTAATGAAGATTATTACCCACCGCATCTATGTTTATTTTGCATATATTACTCAAATATTTATCCGGGAAATTCGAATGTAATACAAAATCCAATTAAGACAACTGTCTGGTGGGGTTATTTTCAACTGGTTATGACAAGACGATTATTTCCTTATTCATAAACAATTTCGGTTCATTGATTTCGTCCACATTCCTACGATATTCAGGTTACCAAGTTTATTTCTTGTGTGCTCGCTGTAAAAACGTCTACGGTGTTAACTATGAAGTGATTGATTTTGGGATTGTAGAAAACTGGGAATGCTTACTGTTTTTAATTATTCTTAACTTTCACTTTATTCTATCAAGGTTTTCTTCACTAATGCATCTACCTGTACTGTGTTTTCTACCTGAATTCTTTTAGACATGAAGCAAATACCTAGTTCTAAACCATTTTAAGAAAAACTCTCAACAAATTTTCAGGTATCCGTTCTAAAGAGAGAAGTCGTGTGGTTGGAATCAGTCACCGTAGCAAAGTGATTTGACCAATATTTTGTCTACAGAAAGTATCATTTCAAAAAGCACTTCTTGATTGCCATCGTCACAACACATACTTATCTGGATCTATGGTAATCCGCGAACCCGTTCACCGATTTAAGTGCCATGCAAATAAACTGAAACCAAAGAAACAGTAAGGTGGTATAGATCAGAGTATTTTTTTTTGATTGATGTAACTAATAAGAAAACCTCGCCAGATTACTAGCTTGCTAGGCTACTAGCTTTCTAGTTTTCTAGCCGGCCCCAAGCCCGGGTAAATCGCTACAGAAACTTCAGCGATTAAATATATAAAAAATTCTAAAAACATAAACAGTAACCTTATATTTTGCTGAAATTGGAGAAGCGAAATGACGCAGGCTGGTGAAAGCCTTCGGGAACCCAGTCAGCCGATGTGCCTTCTTTCGATGAAAGCAAAAGTAAGGATGGGTACCTGGAATGTTTGCACAATGTACGAAACTGGAAAGGCTGCCCAGAGAGCCGCTAAAATGAGAAGGTACAGAGTAGAAGTGTTGGGAATCTGCGAAAGCAGATGGAACGGATGCGGAAGATGCCAACTACCAACTGGAGAGACAATAATCTGTTTCGGCCACCCAGAGGACAACCACGAGCACACCGAAGGAGTCGTCATCATGATGTCACCAACAACAACCAAAGCTCTCATGTAGTGGGAATCGATCTCCTCCAGGATAATGACAGCCAGGTTCAACTCAAAAGGAAGGAAGGTAACAATCATTCAATGCTATGCGCCTACAAACGTCTCAGAACAAGAGAAGAAGGAGGCGTTCTACAGACAAATACAAGCAATAATGGACAACATCCCAAATGGCGATATCAAAATCCTGATGGGTGATATAGGTGCGAAGCAGGGAGGAGAGAATACAGGAAGAGAACTCACCATGGGTCGAGAGGCCCTCGGTGAAATGAACGACAATAATGAACTGTTCTCAGACGTCTCCGCCTCCAATGATTTGGTGATTGGTGGTAGTGTGTTCAAACACAAGGATATACACAAGATGACATGGATTTCACCAGATGGAAACACCAAAAACCAGATAGACTTCATCTCAATTTCAAAAAAGTGGAGACGGAGCCTACTGGATACAAGGTTGAGGAGAGGAGAAGATGTGTGTTCAGACCAATATCCAGTACAAGGGACTTACAACATAAAGCTTAAAGCCTTGAGGATAGCTAATGATAGGCCACAACGCAAGTTCAACGCTTAATTACTGAAGAACGCAACCACAAAGGACACTTTCACTGCAACTGTCAGAGCAAAGCAGGAAACACTACGTGACATCACTGAAGAATCAGGCGTGAAAGACCACTGGAACTCTCTGAAGGCGATTCTCAACGAAACGTGTTCAACGGTTCTAGGAAGAAAGAAGAGACAAGACAAGGAATGGCTCTCAACGGACACTTGGAAGCTAATAGAGGAGAGGAGAATGGTGAAAGAGAAAATGATTCAATGCAAGGACGGACAGGAGAAGGAGACGCTGAGCTCAACTTACACAGCACTGGACAAAGAAGTGAAGAAGAGTGCTAGGAAGGACAAAGACGATTCTTCGACAACCTCACCCCTGAAGCTGAGAAGGCAGCAGGCAAAAGAGACCTGAGGACACTATATCAGATAACCAAGTCTCTATCCGGGAAGAGATCAACACAAGCGAAACCTATAAAAGACAGCCGAGGGACCCAATTACCAAGGAAGAAAGATAGATTAAACAATGGGCGAACCACTTCAAAGGACTCTTGAACCCACCATCACCTGCAACCCGTCCAGAAATACCAACAACAGCGCGCACACAACTGCAAGCTGACACCAGTCCTCCAACGAGAGCTGAAGTCTTGAATGCAATCAAGCTTCTGAAAGCTGGAAAAGCAGCTGGGCCGGATGGAATACACCCTGAAGCACTGAAAGCGGACACAGTGACAACAGAAGACATGCTGACTGCAATATTGCCAAAAATCTGGTAGAAGGGGAAGGTGCCTACTGACTGGAGGAAAGGTTACCTCGTGAAACCAGCAAATAAGGGCGACTAGGGCCCCACTCTGCAAGAAATCGTGAGGAATCGTGCTCCTGTCAACGCCAAGTAAAATCCTGAGTCGCATCATCCTGGAGAGATTAAAGGACGCACTGGATGCAGAACTCCGACCAGAACAAGCTGGATTCAGGAAAGGCAAATCATGTACTGACCAAATTCCAACTCTACGCATCATCATCACCACAGAACAAAGTATGGAATGGCAATCAAACCTCTACCTCAACTTTATAGACTTTGAGAAGGCCTTCGACAGCGTTGATCGTGAAGTAATTTGGAAACTACTCGAGTACTACGGCGTGCAGCGCCCAAATATTCATCAAGCTCATTCAACAGCTGTACGACAACGTCACATGTCAAGTGATCCACAATGGAAAACTCAGCGAGGCGTTTGGAGTAAACACAGGAGTCAGACAAGGGTGCTTATTATCACCAATGATATTCCTAATTGTGGTGGACTGACTAGATTATGCGTCAGACAGTGAGCGGGAAACGAGAAGACAGGGAGGGATATCCTGGACCAACGTGAAGAACCTAGAAGACCTGGGTTTCGCGCGTGGATGATTTATGTTTGATGTCACACAAAATTTAAGACTTACAAGCGAAAACCAACAGACTGGTCGAAGAAGCAGCCGGCGAAGACAGGACTCCAAGTGAAGATAGACAAAACGGAGGTTATGAAAATAACCAACCAACAACTGCAGCAACATCCAGTGTCAATCACCATCAACGGGAGGGATTTGAAAGTGGGTACTTCATTCACTTATCTAGGGAGCATTGTCTCAACTACAGGAGGAGCGGATGAGGATGTCAAATCGAGAGAGAATCGGGAAGGCGAGAAACACATTCATCAACCTGAAACCAAGCTGGAAATCTTCGTCACTCAGCATCAACAAAGAAATTGAGTCGGATTTTCAATAAAACATGAACTCAGTTCTTCAATACGGATCAGAATATTTCCAACAGCCTGTTGCAGACCTTTATTAACAAATGTCTTCGCTATATTTATACTGAAGATAAGATGGTCGGAAAGAATCACCAACAAGGAATTATGGGAACAAACAAAGCAAGAACCAATCGTCCAACAAAAATGCAGGAGAAAGTGGAGATGGATAGGTCACTCGCTGAGGAGACCGCTAGGTGATATCGCGCTTCAAGCCCTCGATCGGAACCCGAAAGGGAATCGGCGTGTGGGACGTTTAAGGGTGACGTGGAGGAGATCGTGTGAAGAGGAGTTGAAAGAGTATGGACTAAAATGGATGCAGGTGAAAAGTATAGCAGAAGACAGAAGCAAATGGAGACGTGAAGTTGAAGCCCTATGTTCCACTAGGAACCCAAGGGAACAACAATAATAACTAATAACAAAGTGATGTATATTTCAAAGCATTAGATGAATCAGGTCTCAGTGCATTCCAGATGCAATAAAAGAATAAACATTTCAGTCATACTGAGAAGAATCCACTAATCCAGATTTTTCAAGTGACCTGAGCTAAGCATATTGCAATAAATTTTGTGGCTTTTTCTACTTGACTATTCTCAAGTTCAAGTTTATTCTCTTACTAATTAAGATCTCTAAAGGCGCTTTGATTTTGTACTTCTTTAAACTTTGAAATAATCACGAGATGCTATCAGAATGCAGTGATACAGCAATTATGGGTCAAGGTTTACACTTCACCTTTTCACTTACTCCTCTTCCAGATTACCTCAAATTCACGTTTGGAAACTAGGAATCTCTCGGTTTAGGAATCTCGCTCGGTTTAAGTGTTCTCGAGAAATCAGTCAAATTGGGTGTATAATTAGGCATTTTGTTCAAAGGATCTCCTAACATCATCCTATGCACTTAAGCGGTTGATTAAAAAAGAATAATCACAGCATTGGTTTGGCTTACATTATGGGTGCCGAGCATTGCATTCATCTTCAAAGTTGATACTACCAGAAGCCAAATAGATAAGGTAATCGATTAACAACTCACCCCGCTAACAATTTTTAACTGTGAGTGAATTCTGCAATGCAGAACCAACAACAAAATTCTAGCAAATCAAATGCAAGGTCTGCACATTCAACGAGAGTCGTTTTACTCGATACATCACAGTTATAGATTGAAACATTTTACAAAGAATAAAAATAGTTCTAACAGTAGACCAGAGTGTTTCAATTCTATTCTCAAATCGATGTTTCATATTCTCTATAGAAATGCATGTATCACTGAAAAAAAAGACTTGAAAATGGTGATTTTTTGAGATATAAGAATGATGTCTTTTTCTATGTGATCATGACAGATTCGTGAAATCTTCTGTCTATATCATATGGTTTTTCGATATAATCGTTGAAGCTAAAACTTGAGATATCTGAAACTGTACAAATGTTTGAAAATTTCTTATTCATATTTTGTGCTTTCTTTGCTCGAACTAACTATTTTTTTTATTACTAAATATTTTGTCATATTCAGTTGTAAAAATCGTTTAAAGTGAAAAGTTTTACATATCATGACGCAATAGATTCTTTCAGACTCAGTATAAATAGTCACGGAAGTATATAATGCTCACATTATTTTGCCTCGATTTTACGGAGCTAACAATGCTACTCTGTCTTACTTTCTACTTATTCGCCCTCGTGGTTAACACTGAATGTAATCCGAGTAAGTTTTGATACTTTTCCAGTTTACTTTCAAGTGAATAACTATCTAAAATTGCGAAATCTAAGCTTAATTCGGATTGTAATTACAAAATGTTTTCTCGAAATCCTGAAGAGTTACCACGCGAGAGATTTTCACATACATGTTTTTGCTAGTGTTAATGTTCGTGTTATGAGGCACACAAGTTTTATGATTGATGGAGACGTAAGCTAACGGAATACATTGATAGAATGTCTAGAGATTGAATGTCTTCCGAAATATCTTCCTTCCAGTGCGAGCTATGTCACAAGTTCTTATGATATTTCAATCTTATCAAAGATATGAAATATGAGGAAGCAAGGGAATAAATTCGGTAAATGTGTTGTGATATACGACCGGCATCACTGAGGTTTATCAATAGGAAATCAGTTCGTCAGTTGATGAATACGTTCTTGGATTCGCAGTGTGAATATACAACAATATTTGTTTGTTTTTCTTTGGTCATTATCAAGTGAATTTCAGGTTGAATAATAAGATTTTTGGGCTGAAGGATATCGTAGACTAATGATTCGTTTTTTCATTGGCCGCTTTTATTCTCGTTGGTGTATCCGCATTGGATGTGCCAGTATTAGTTAAGTGCTTGTTTGGAATCCCAATTGAACTTTAGTAGGAAGCATTTATATAGGGAATTAGATAGATAGCGTTTCCCAGATTCTACTGCTTGCAACATCCGAAATGAACAAATGCCCTATTGATTTGAAAATTGAATCATGCACTCTTTATAATCAGTCAAATTTTTGTGTATGCACATTGAGAACGCACATTTTTAGCTTGTTTATGCATGGTGAGGAGGCTGAGCAGAGGCTGTTACTTAGCTGATGGATTTGTTTTCAGTTATTATTATTGATTATCGAAGTTATTTCACATCACTTATTTTCCTTTGTGAATAACAGCGAAAAACTAATGTTTTTTATGGGCAGCTGTATTATCAGGTTGATCTGTTAAACACTGGTTTAATTAACACTCCTAATGCTTTTCAATATATGGCAATATTGCCATCGGCCTTCTGACGTGAAATATTTGACAGCACCTGGTACGAGAACTTGCAGCATTATCATTTTATTCGACTTGCCCATGTTTCATTTATAGGCGGCCTGGCAGAAAATATCAATTTCATTTAGCCTTCAGATTTTATCAACACAGTATGCTACTCTGGATTATAATATGATATATATATCAGTCAGCGTTCATTAGTCATATAATTGACTGAAGATGTCACATTGTCATACAGTATTATTTGCTGATGACGTTTCAAGCACAGTTTTTTGCTCATAAGTATATCAAGGCAGTACTCACACTACTTTCTAACTTCTTTATTATAATTCCATTATTTTCATTGTTTGACTTGATCGGTAGTATTATTCTCCGTATTTCCGATATGAGTGATAAGTCATTCCTATTGTACGTTTTCGGTGTAGATCCGATGAGGAAAGATTCAGTAATCAACTTTCTCTCTTCACCTACCTATACTACTTCCTAGAATTTTAATGTCTCCCACCCTATTGTAGAGTTATGTGTTAATGCATAAAGTGCAATCACTGAGCCATTTTCTAGATTAATAATCTTCTCGGGACCAAACATTCTTACCTTAGCTAAATTCTTATGTTCCGACAATCTGACCGACCCGACAAACTAGTTTGATCTATGTAGTTCACCTCCTTGTCATTGTAAACTATACTATTCTGTCTAATAGGATCAACTGGGTCCTTTAACCTACTGAGCTTGCCATTCTAATTCTTGCTTTATAACGAAGCTTACGTAGGTTTATATGAACAGAACTGGCCCACTATGGTACCCAAAATGTACCCATGATGGAATCCTTCGTAGGATGTCAGAAGTCCCCTCCTTATATGGTATAATAGAAAATGCCTTTTATTCTTGTTTGTGTTTATATTATAAGTGCATCGATGGTACAGTGGTTAGGACTCTCACCGACGATTCACATGTTCCGGAGTTAAATACCCTGCCGACGCACAACTGATATATGGTCTGCCTAAAAAAAATTTAGGCTACCGATATCGCCTCCATCTGTAATCAAAAAAATATTTTTATTTTGCTTTCAATCTTTTCGTATCTTCCTAATGAATTTTATGGAATACTTATCTAACGCCAACGCTTCTTCTCTCTGTTTCATTTCATTGTCTAGCTTTTTAGTCACACTACTTAGTGCTATTACTGGGTTTGTTAGAAACTTAACTCAGCCAGCCTTAACAGACAGCGGATGAGATGAATTAAAGTCTAAATGATTTGGCCATTTATAAACGACAGTGTGCAGTTTACCTTATGCCATTTTATTTTGCGATCTAACATAGCTGATTCTAGTTGTTCATTTTTCGATTCAAGTGCCAATTTTATTCCCCTCTACTAGTGACTGTGTATCCGTCAAAAAGCTAGAGATATGTTCTGGTATTAACACTGTGAAACTGTCATCCACATATCTCAACGATATTTTCACAGTAGGATTCAACGTATTAAGAGCCATATTTTCCCAGCTGTCTATAAATATATCTGCTACTATAGGGGTTATTAGTGATCCCATAGCAACAAATTCTGTTTGTCTATATATTTTGCCTTTAGATAGTAGATGTGGGGCATAACTGAATTCCTAAAACAATCTCCTTAATGGATAACTTCGTCCTATGAGTAGGATCACGATCTGCTTCTAAGAGCGTATTGATTGCTATATCAGTATAAAATCCAGTTATATCCAAACTAACGATTGTTTCATCATTCTTTAGTTGAATGTCATTTATTTTCTTTTTCATCTCAGATGAATTAGTTAGTCTAGAGTTTGAACTAATTCTAATTGGGTATAATATTAGAGCTGGGTGTTTCGATAATTCAAAAGTAGCGGTATTGCTGAAATCTGCTATTGTTCGTATCGGGTAACCTTGCTTATGTATTTTAAAAGTACCATACATTCTTCTAGCATTGTTAGTTTTGGGCATTAAATTAAACCATTTATACTCACACAGTGACGGCTTCATTCTGCGTATTATATCCACTATAGATTTTTCAACATGAATCATTATTGTATACACATGCTTCTTAATTTCTTTATGTGAACCTATCTCAATATGTTCAGTGACTTTCTGGATATAGTCGGATTTATTAAAAGCTACTGCATAGTTTCTTTTTGAGCTTTTGTGATGACATTGTATTTATGCTCTTTTAGGCTAATTACAGCTAGTATTCTTGATTTCGTTAAGTTTGATTTTGGTTTTTTTTGACTTTTCACGGTTAACGCTGTCGTCTTATCTATTGAACTTAGCACTAATTCTATGTTGGGAATGACACCCTCTGCTTTTAATTTACTAACTGTAACGTGGAAATTTAGTTCTTTCTCAAGTACATTTATCTCACTAGAGCTTAGTTCTCTTGTTAAGAGGGTGATCAACCATGTTATTCTGTCAATAGAGGATGTAACGTTGGTGTCAATACCTTAATTATTGTGTTGTTTTCTTCGAGTTTCTTGAATTTTTCAATTTGTGTTGATTTCGATTTTCTCGATGCTAATTCTCGAGTATTTTTTGGTGAGACTACTAGGTCATACTAGTAGGTCAGGGTAGTCAGATTGTCGGAACATAAGAATTTAGCTGAAGTAAAATGTTTGATCCCGAGAAGATAATTAATTTAGAAAATGGCCCAGCGATTGCACTTCATACATTAACATACTAGAAATAAATTAGTATTTTGGTTGACATTAGAAAAGATGAGGTTCACCTAAAACATTTAGCGCACTCAAGAATCAAATTTTGGACATTCTGATAACGCCTTCACCTGTCATCTCAAATTATAACAACACTAATATAGAAGATGTGTGAGGATGAGGAGACGCACATAGAGTGGAACGAATACTGCTTAAGAAAAGTGACAAGCCAAGGTAATGTATGTTATTGCAAGAACTCACGCGGAATGGCGCTCTCGTAGACCCCAATAAAATTATTAGGCAAGATAATCCTAAGGAGAGTGGGTGATTTCAGACATCAACGGTAACATGGAAGATTCAGCACTCCGCGAATGAAATCATGATGAATGTTTTTGCAGTTAAAAACCCATATAAAAGTACTTTTTTTTTAAAAGTGTATCATATACATCCTTTCACACTCTGATTCAGGTAAGTCTATGTTTCTTTGTCTTCCATATTATTAATTGTGACTTATTTCAAATCATTTCTACTCATGGAAGTTTTCCATGATAAGCAGACTTCATTCAGAGGTAGAGTCGATGGGTTTGCATATCCCTGCACCTTAAAACATCTATCGATTTTGTCGTTGTGTTAAATTCTCATATTTCCCGTGAAAAAAGTTGTACGGCTCACACCTTCATGAGAAAGAAGAACAAGCCTATCCGACATAGAGAGTGACTATCATAAATTCCGATTCTTCGGTGTTACAAGTATTTTCCTGCGTCATTTAATTCCACTTCATGTAATTTCATCGAAAGACATGTACAAAGTGGATGAACACTTCTTCCATTTTTCAATTTTCAACATTTACTGGCTAACCAACTAGAAGCATTTTAACTCGTAGTGTCTTCTAGTGCAATGAAATGAGATGCGTAAAACAATGAGTCAACTAATGTGAAGTTATGCTAAGACTAACCTAATCATTTATGAAGATAGGAATACACGTTTTAATAACTTATTTCATTTTGCCAAAAATATGGTAGAATACTCAAAATATTGAGAATGATCTCATTTTAGACATCAAATGTAAGTTCATGTATAGAAATATTGGTGAATATGTAGACATTTAGCTTACTTAGTTTCATTCATTCTTGAAATATCAACTTCTATCTTCCCCCAAAATGATCAGTCATATTTTTGACCACTATTCGCCATCAGGTACATTGTTTCAACAGTATGGTGAATAAACTATGAGGAGATCTTCAGGTGACACCACAAGTCATACTTCAATATGCAAGAGGAATTGGAGTGGATATGTAACTTGTTTGGTACATGGAATGTGAACTATAAATGAAAGTTTGTGTGTAGTAGTACAGCTGCTTGTCAGTGACTGTGTAAATGTTCCTCTGAAGCTGTCATCCACTCTGAACGGCTAGCCAGCAAACTACCCTAAGTTTAGTGAGGATGTCGCAAAAGTATGTTGTACATTTTAAGCGTCTTATCAGAAAGTAGATTTGGACGGACTAGGCTGGTATTTAAGGAGCAGTTTGAACTCTTTCTTTACAAATCTTTATTACAATTTCTTCCTTTAATTTCATGCTACTCGTTTCATATAAGTAGCACAGTTTATTGATATAGTGAAAGACGTGACACTGCATAACATCAAGAAAGAACATTATTTGCAGACACAGTCTGTAGGCTCTTTTCCATTTCCTTGATACTAGTTTCACCTCATGATCCAAGAAATTTCCTCACTCATCTTTGTTCCATGTTATTTCCTGTTTTTTCTCACCATATGTCAATTCATGCTTATTATTTTATTGACGTTACTTCACATGTCTCACCTCTGTGTCTTATAAGATTTAACCGAACAAAGTCGCACTTATAAAAGTACTTTAATGTCCTGCCGACTATTAACCTGATGGCTGCTGTACATAGTACTAACACTTATTTATCCCTGTTCTTATTATATTTGTGATTCATAGTGATATACACTAATACTACCACACTGTGATTTTTATATTCTTCATCAAATTGTAACACATAAAAAAACGTATTTGATACCGTCTGTTGCAATCTATATTTAAGTGTTATTGTACAGCTAAGAAAATGAAATCGTTGCAAGGAACATTTTCTTCGTTGAAAACTGTGGTTTAAATTTGATGAAGTGCTACTGATTTATCCTTCCTAGTTTGACAATTGTTATGAAATTTAACTTTATGTTCTCCACTTGTGAATGTTTATCTCAATAAACCAATGAAGTTTTTTCTTAAGTGCATGTAGATGTGTTATCTGGAGTCTCTTCTTTTCAACAGCAATACATCGTCAAGAGTTATTATTCAAACAGTAATCCCCTTCATATATGGATGTCCACATTTATAAAGTGAGGTCTGCGCAAGAAAAAGCAACAGCTGTTAATTAACTGACTTTGTTAAGATCACTTTAAGTAGGTTCCGAGGGATATTGCTTTGAAGGTGATAAGCCGTAAATCTAACCAGTATTCAGGAATTCTCCCTTCTGAATTGGTGTAACAGATCATCAGATAAAATATGTAAAGTAGTAGTGATTGGTCCTATGCGGCACTATACAATGGTTATACTTTATTGGTGACAAAATTCCTAATTACACAGTGATGAAAGAAACATTCTGTAAAACTGTATACTGTAAACTTGTATATATTACCAAAAGTTTGATAATTTCAAAAGGGAGGAGTTAAAACCTATGGATGAACTTTAACGTCTGTCCTTTGAAATGTTGATCGACAATATACTGGAAGTTGCAATTTCGTCTCACACTTTGATGCATATCCATGATACTGTAAAACACATACTTATTCAGATGAAACAAAATTTCATTAAAGCGGGGATGTTGTCACCATAAATGAGAAATAAACACAGGAAACGTATTTGAAGTGCTTATGAACTATTTGTTAGTTATCATAAATTCCGAACTGTTACAGATTTTCGCAATTGGATGAGTAATCATTTCATGAAATGAAAAGTTCCGGAATGTATTTGCTGGTTACTGACTATTGGTATTGAGAGGCTGGTTAATCCGAGTTTCAGATTCTTATTTAGTTTACCTACAGACTGGAAAATACCGAAGTATCATATTCGCGTATGTTTGTGGGACGAGGATTTGCTATCCTAAGTACTGATTTCAGATATATAAATATTCGAACAGAAAATTTCTATAAAATTAAATACACATGATTTTATATACATAATTGTATTTTCATGCTCACATCGTTCTAGTATGTATAAGTTAGTAAAGCAAATGATATTTAATCTGTGACTTGATCATGTAATAATTTTTAAATTCTGATCTTGTCATAAATTAACGTCATCAGGCTATCATTCCTTCATGAGGACGCCAGATGTTGCGTCTGAATGAATGATGTATTCACGAAAGCAAACTTCAGTTTGCAAGGTATGCCGCAACGTTTTATGAAACAATCTGCAAATTCTCTATGTTCAGGCACTTGGAGTTGTATGATGAAGTTGTCTTCGAGATATATCACTTAGGATGGTGTATGTAGGAGTTATACCTACAAACCTTTCAGTATTCAGGATTTCACATTATTAACATACCATACAAAATAAGGGGAAAAAGATACCATATGCATTCCACATAGCTACTATGAAAGGAAACGTACTGTATTGCAAGTAAAATGTGATTTCCAATCATCAGTCTGAATAACAATACTGCAAGAGAGACTGGAAAACATATTTTATGTATAATTCATAATTAAATCCACTTATCAAATTTCTGCATTGCTTGAACTGTAGATTTGACAAGTGAGTTGAAACATGCACAAAATGGCGGGGAATTCATACTAAACTCTTCATTCACGTTTTGGATTCCGAGGTCACCAACTAACGAATGACAGAGTAGGATCATGAAAACATGACTCTGTTTCATCTCGTTAATTGCAGTCACCTGCCCTTCACCTAAAATTCATAATCTAGTAAACTGAAGTACCTGACTAAGTGAAGTAAATGTGATTTAAAGTAGGTGTATAAATCGATACTTTACTAAAGTTTGTTGATCGACTGTGATGTCAATCACTTTTCACTCATAACTGTGAAACAAACATAGCTGGTATTCTGTTTACGTTACATCAAGGCGGCATAGGTGATTGAGTATATTCCAATATACCGTTGAACACATGACTTTTAGTAGTTATTCTGATCAATTCATCCTCACAATGTTCTAGAGATAAAAGTTTCGCAAACACTTTACAATCTCCAAGTAACTCATGCATATATCATTCGATCAAAACAATTTAGGTTTTCTATAAAACCATTTAGGCTGTCCATTTGTAAGCAAATAATAAAGATACCTAAAAGTAATAGTAATCATATCTGACCGATTGATAGGGTATATAGGCAACATTCGGATATGAATTCGTACAATACCTAGTGAGAGAAAACTCGGTAGAGATTTCAGAACGAAGAAGACGTTTAGAAAATGTCTGCTGTGAAAATGAAATATACGCATATTTTATAATAATAAAATGTTTACTGTATCTCTGCTCAGTAAAGTAAATTGAACATCTTTATAGATGTTAGAGAAAAGGTAATATCAGAAAAATGATCGTAGTTACAATTAGTGCAAATGACTGTGCATTCATTTCTTGTCTAACACTAAAGAATTGCGTAAGTAAATAATAAATCAACCAGATACGCCTTTGTGATAACCCAGAGAATCACACGAATTGATTGGCATCATATTAATAGTTTTGTTCCACTTAGGAAACGGAGATTTCAAGGTATTGAATAGCAATGATTTTCTTTAATTTGGAATACTTACCTCACGTTTTCCTATTCAAGCAGAGCTGAAATAATTATAAAACCCGTGTTAATGATGAATAAACTTTGACTGCATTTTGGAATGCCAGACAAGTGTGAGCGTCTGGTTTTTGTAGGTGATTATTCCATCAATGTTTCTGTAAACAACAGCATTAAAACACTTAGGCGACTTTCATAATGGTATGCATCATAGGAAGGCTAACTCGGAATGTGTTTAATCGCCATGTCTCAAAACTAGATGCACACGGAAATTATGCACTGATTTGTGGTAATTAATTATTACCGTCATCGTGGTCTTTTTGAGGGCCACTAAGGATAGTGGAGACCAGAATCGTAGAAGAGCAGCTGATATCGCACCAATGAGCATACATAGAAGTGAGGCTTAGGACATGTGCTTGTAGCTTCTGTTATTGCTTTATTGTGTTTCAATTGTGATTATTTCGAATGTTTAAGAGGTTCTATTTTTTCAGTTCTTGTCGAGTAATTTTAAAGCCTAATGAAGTAGCGAAGATGGATTCTAGCTTTGCAGACATCACATTTGATTACACTTCATTTCCGGACAAACTGCGTATTTGAACTCCGAGCAGGAGTGCATTTTTAAATAAACCTAGCGATACAGCACAAATGAATAATAAGTTGGACCGTGGCTGCTTTCAAAAATTTTAAGCGGTGGAATTTCACCACAGAATTCAGTTCAGCGTATCACCATTTCGTTCATGTGTCTTTCCAGATTTCGTGTAGTTTGAACTACTCCGACTTTCTAAGCTACTTTAGACGGGTTACACATCTGATGAGCTTGCCTTCAAACGAGCGAAGCAGCCGTTCGTTGCGTAGGACACTTCATTCTTGCTGGCAAACACCGCTGATTAATTTGAGTGATATCTCCTCTCACTTAATACATAGTAAAAGAATCATATAAGAACTTGTTGAACTGAAAGTAAGTACTTACACGTGGAGTCCATATAAGTATAAAACTTGGCCACAGTCGTAGAGTTTAACTCCATTATCGATAAGATTTCATTTTGATAAATCACACAGTGTTATAAAGTAATTCGAAGTACATCCTAAAGCATGCTGATTTATGTTGTTGATTTGAGTAAGACTTCAACATACACTTTAGTCTAAAAGAGAGAAAATTATAAGCAAAATAACCTGTCTTCATCAGATTTGTGAAAAGTGCATTATGGAATTTTAAATGAATACAGTTTTATTTGTAACTCACAAAAATAAAAAAAATGTTGCGCATTTTGACGTATATTCAAGAACTAGAAACTGACAGTTGAATACCTCGGAATATTTCCTATTCTCTTTTCTTCCAGTCAATGATGCTAGTGAGTTCACAAAACTTTAATTTTGGTGTTTTTAATAATTTTGACTTCAGCTTTACTAATCGTTACTTACTAATTACTACCCGGCGTCCCTACTCTGTGAATTTATTTCATTGACAACAATTCAACATTTGATTAAAATAACTTGAGTAATATTTCATTAGAAGAATAAACTTCAACAAGTTTATTCGAAGGATAGTTGTAATATGAAGGCTATCCCTTAATCCTTTGTAATGACAAGAAGAAGTAGGTTCCTGCACATCATGGTTATCCTTCAGCCAACAAGACTATTTACCCTACGAATGTCTTGATAAAATTATGAGATACACAGATGAGACAAAATGAGTAGATGCCATGCAGCCATGGGATCACACACGCCGAAACGCACAGAAAGAACGCATCTAGAATTCCTAAAAAAACAAAAATGGCTAAAGAAATTACACGTAAAGACATTTCAGAATGTATCTGTGTTAAATAACAAGAAAACGAAAAGAACAGATACATTTTTACATCAGTATATTCGCTCACGAGTTTCGTGCTATTTACAGCTGCTAAGCCAGCTATCAGAGACGATTGAACATGTATCAGCAAAGTATAGCATGAATGCCTTGATATCATTGGGTGCGCGACACTATGTTGAAGACCAGAATATTCATTTCTGGTAAGTTTTGCTTCCATTGTTAACCCATCCCAATACACAATCTCAAGTTACAGTGATGTGACCTAACATTTTCGATTTATTCAGCAGCAAATAGTATGCATAAATTTTCAATTCATATTTAGTAATCATAATTTAATTCAGGATGTCGCCCTATTCTGCCTATTCACACTAGTGAAATATCATTCCCACTACCACAGAATAAAAGATTAGTCACCCTTCCTATATAAGACCTGATGATATAATTCAGTTTTGCAGGTGAAACGCGACTAAAACCCTCAACCAAGTGACTGAGTGCCTACTGTCTGACCCAACAAACCAAACCTGGCATTGATCTGATAAATGGTGATAAAAGATAAACCTGAGTAACAGCAGAATTGAATTGAAACAGTTCCTAATTGCCATGTTGAGTTACATAACCCAATAACTGACGAGAAGGAGACCATAATGTAATCACCACGAATGCTCGCTACCGTTATATTAATAAGTGATAGCTAACTGCTTATTTGATGTCGTTTTATGAGATGGTCAATTGTATTTTTATTTAAATATAACTATGGAAAATGGAAGTGCAAGAATAAGCTTGTTAACTATTGTGACAGCTGTAGACAACTTTCTGCTGAGTGTGTTGCTGTTCTATGGACACTGCATATGTTATTTATCATGATATTTGTGAACGTTAGTCTTATATTCGGATGCTTATGTGGTTTACTGAACGTCATTTACTATAATTTTTTTCAATTTCCGTGGTCTTCTCTTTCCATGTGGCAGCAAACTGTAATATGTTTCTAATCAATGGGATTTGTCATCTTACTTTATTTTGCGATGAACTGATTAGCTTTTTGTACTATTTTGTAGCAGGAAATGCATATCAGTATCCTGAGTGTGTTTATCGAGGGGATGTTTAACTCCGATAATTCTTATTACTCTTTGTTGAATCAAGGATATGGTTTCAGTGTAACGTTCCCCATCTGTATAGAAGTCAGTTATATTTTCTTCGTAACTTTATGCCTACAGAAGTGTTTATCAGGGGAAATTCAGCTTAGTCAAAGTAATTTTGAAATTGAATCATCAATTATTCCTCAAGATGATAATTTAAATAAGTAAATTTTTCATATGTTTATCCTTATTCTTACTACAAATCTGTGTTTAGAAACAGGCGACTCTTCAGATCAAGAGAGTATGTGTTATATTTAAATTTGTTTTAATCCTAAATTGGTTATATGTTACCGAATTTTTATTTTGAATCGTTTCACTACAGTGCAGCAGTTCAATTTCACCTCATTCTGAATAGCACGCCAAAATAGAGTTAACAGTTCAGAGAAACTATAATGAACAGTAATGTATGGATAAAATGAATAAGCATGACACTATGTCAATTAACATAGCTGGACGAATAAGGTGATGACTCAGCATAGGGAATACGTTTTCTTGGCATCAGAGTAGATGCAATTCCACAGCCTCATCGATATGAATAACTCCTCATTGAAAATTACACACCTGACCTCAATGCTACTCACCAAATTATACGACATTGCACAAGAGGCAAAATACAGCCACTTTTCGTCTAAAGTATCAACTCTTCTCACATATTTTAGTCTCGTTGTCTAAGTGTCACAGCCATAATGAAGGACAGAGGGACCTGTTGGGCAGCATATACTTTCCTTGATCGATCGCCGGATACTACTTCTATACCAAAAGATGACACGAGTTGACAAGTGCTACATGAACCTTCTACACAAGCATAGATTCCGTAAAGAACCAGTCATTTGAGGATTTTGCAACTGCTAAAATGTGGAACGGGCTCAACAGGCTCAACTATTTCATTCCTTAGATTTGAATATTGAACCGGTACAGATTAGTGCTGCGGCATATTCTTATATAAGAGAGCGACAAATCAAATGAAAATTATACCGAGATTTGTGCTGAAAGTGATTGAAAGACTCTAATTCATTCAGCCTTTCCACTCAGAAATAAGATACCATTCGCATAGTCTAAATAGACAAGAGTTTCACCTGCAAACAAGTTAACCTTGAGCTTCTAAAGTCACCCAAAGTCGATTATTAAATGTGTCGTGAAATCAATGTAAAATAGCGATAATAGGCACACCTGGTGGGTTAAACTGAATGTAGCACTTCATATGACCACTCCATTTAGCCTCTAATAGAGCTGCATGGATTCGACTAGAGTCTCTTGATGAGTGCCACCTACTCACTTCATCAGACATTACCACAACACCACTTGGTCGAAACAGTCAAATATCTCCTTCAGGTTCCGAAATGTGAAAAGTAGTAAGCCCCGGTAGGTACACATTTGTTACAGAATCTGTCGGACTGAAAATTTGATCAATTAAGCTACTCGGTTTTCTCAAAATGTTCTTTTTTGAGCAACGCTTAAGTTTCGACTGATTTTTGGATCCAGAACTGTATATAAAACGTTATTTATGCCCGTCTCAGTACGAATTCTACAAGAGTGATGACCTGTCTTTTCATAAGCTGAGGCAAGCAGTATAGAATGTCAGTATGGAGGGACCACTTCGGATTATGAATTACTGCTTGGCGTCTTATAGGACCCTACCATACATAGACACTAGCCATATTGGCTACCCATCACATATCATTATAAATTACAGACTTTTTTAACTTCAGTTTCATTTTGAAAGCGGTTATAAATATTACGTCGGGTTTGTATTGCATGTTTATGAATTTCACTGTGAGTGTTAGGCATTCTAATCGCTCCTGAGATTGTCCCGTACAACTTTACAGCAGTCTATTCTAAAAAGTTATTTAATCACCGCACCCATCACTTACCGCTTCGCTGATGATTGGTCTTTTACAAACCATTTCCTTAACGGGTCGAAAGGGTTCATTGGCGTTACCTATTGTCAATAACTTCTCTTAGTTTTGGCGTTCATGAGTTTGTGCAGTTTTCCTGAAGACTCCACAAGAGGACATTTATCTGGGTGACTCTTGTAGCAAATGGAACTAGACAGAATTCGCTATACAAGGCAAATTATTCCAATTGACATTCATTACTGTTTCCTTTAGAATTTCAACGTTGTCATAATTACTTTCTTCAAAGTGAAGATGACACTGATACTGATAAGGGTTCATCATTAAAATTGAAAGGCGACTCGTCGCATCACACCGAATATTTCCAATTGACTTCTTATTCGTCTAGTGCACATGGCTAAGGTGATAGGCGACCGGACTATTAAGCCTCAACTATAAATTCAGGGGAAGTTGGTAGGGCCGTTGTAATTCCCTCGCCCTATTAAGACCTAACCAAATGAGGATATCACCACCCTCCTTACTTACATTTTCAACCCAAACCTTATTATCCCTTGATCTTATCACATCTTCATAGAAAACAACGTTTATTTACCTACCGTGTAATCTAGCACTACTTGATCGGCCGATTTGTTTTCTTTATACTTTATCGACTACTTCTCCCTGAACATTTGTTTGTTCAGTGATGCTATTTTTCATTATTATTTTCATCACAGATCGCTTCACTTTTTCATCTTTATTATTGACTGAATCAATATTATTATTAGTATTACTATGCCTAACTGCACAATGTATATGCACAATATTATTGTCCTCTTGACAAAACACTGGAAATAATGAATGTTTTAATATTTATCTGTTAAGTTATGTATATCGGAGTTAAGCCTGATGAGATGTAATTGAAAACGACATTATTTGCTTATATGTTCTATCTTAAATTTTACCATGCGAATATTTATCACACAGTGTTATTGATTGAATGTTTCGGTGTGTTGCTGTCAGAATTAAAGAAATGATGAATATGTACCTACTACTTCTGTTATATGCAATCCTGTCGAAGTTAAAAAGTTTTATTTGAACTAGATGATTTATTCGCAAATCATTTGACAATCCGTGTGTAATTTAAGTAAAAACAGCCCATAACTGGCCACGCCATTACTCTGTTACTTGAACTGGTCGTGTCGGTGCAACATCATTTTTTGCACAAATACTTTATGCACATATTATAACCGTCCCTACTAAGAGGAAGGTCGAAGAGCACCAAAAGAAACCGAATGCATTTGACATTTCCCATACCTCCCTCTGAATTTAATTGTCTACACGCTAGCCATATTTTTGTGATGATTTTATTTTATTCTTTCCGCATACTAAATGACTCAGTAGTCAAAAGTTGCTTCGAATTCTTCTCAACATAAATTCACTGAAGTGTTCAGGCTGTTTGAATGCTCTTCACTGTTTATTTCCGCGCTAACAACACGAATTAATTTATATTTTTCTTTGTTATTTCTATGGAAACGCTTGTAATTCTAGAAAACAATAGTGAGGAGAATTTTAGCATGAATACCGAAGACAAATTTATTTATGTGACATTCTGAGTTTATAATGTATATTGTTAATTAAATCGTTTTTAAATTTTATTCGTGTACCACATTTGTTTTAAATAATTTCATTGATGTGAACCAATCCGTTGTTAATCTTTTCTCAGTTTACACATATCAGGCTTCAATAGTCTTATACTTTTTGTTCAAAAGGTTGTATTTCATATTCACCCTCGATCAGCTTCATCTACGCGTTCAAACCTGAGTGTTTCATGAATTTATGCGAAAGAATGGAGCACACACTTGGTTTATTTTAACTTGCAAAGTTCAAAAGTTTAATTATGTTGAAAAGTGAGATACTGTTCTGGAAATTTCCATACAGCACCCAATTAAAAGTCGCTCAGTGGGCTGATTGCAGTTGCAAACGAATAATAGTTCAGACGAAGAAATAAATACGATGACGCTTTTATCAGAAAGCTTGCAAACTGTATACGGATGAAATATTCTTGCACTTTATTTGCGATTCGCTTTTAACTTCATCTTATTCTCAATCTAACTTTTTTATTCGCATATTTTTTCTACTTGATTATTTTTGTCACCTAATTAATGACGTTCTTGTGCAATGTGGAATATTCTGTTCTACCGTATATAAATAATTTTATCCGTAGTAATATTGATGATAATAATAATATAACGAATTGATAAATCCTGTTTAGCTTTAATTCAGCTACGTGAGTCATATTTTTCTCCACCGTTTTTACTCTACTGCTGTAATGTAAAAGTTCTCATTTTACAATCAGAATTATTCAAAGCGACTTATTTTCTAGCATCTTTTACTTGAGCAGTGATGAATCCTAAAGACATTTTTACGTAGTGATATACTCACAGTTACCTATATAGTTAATATTGACCCAAAAAATTTGTCTTCTAATTACTATTATATACACCGCATTGTTTTGAAGGTACAGTATAATCATATCTCGTTGACTGTATTTATTAAAGGAAGGCATTAATACACAAATCATTTGGAGGAGGGGTGGTAAATGAGTCCATTTCCACGCCTTCAGTCCAAGTGAAAATGTCGTTGTTAATCTGAAAGTGAAAATTTGTCGTACATTCTCTCCATTACCCTACGTCATTCATAAGAGAGGTTCCTAGAAAACATCGGAGATTTTTCGTGAACGGAGGACGTCAGTGAATCACAAAGTGAATTTCAAATGATTCTTTGTCTCATCACTGACCATTCTGGGGATATCTACCGTAATATGTACTCACCTGCTTCAGCTGTAGTGGCTTCAGTGTATCTGCCAATCATTAGTCTACCTCATAATTTAATAAATTACTTATGTCTGATTTTAAACGCGTTCACCAATTTGATTAGTGAATTTCAAGTAGGCCAAGAATTCAATGTGTTTTTTCCTAAAGCTGTAGACCCGAGACGAAGATCCAATCTCGATACTAGAACACTGTTTTGAACCGAAAGCATCTATATCTTCAACATGAGACGTGATGAGAACATTTGCCTTATTACACACTCTTGATTACAGCATGTAAACCAAGGGAATCCTTCAGTCAATGTATAGTTTCAAAGCGAATTTGAAGCATCATTTCAAAAAGATAAATTCCTCCATAAAAATGCAACAACATGACATATCAAGAATAAGTTTTAATCAAAATAATTGATTTCTATGATTTTTAAATTTTAGTTCTTCTAAGTGAGTTGAAATGTGAACAGAATACTGGACAATTTCTTACAAAGTTATTTCCCTGTATATGTAATCAGGTATTGTTAAATTGTCAAAAAGATATTCAAGGTCAGGTGATTTCTGGTCAGTTTGGAAAGTGTGATTAGTGGATGACCACCTGAATTTCACGAGTGTGAGGGACACCTCAAAAAGTGAAATCATGGGTGGGTTTAAGGATAGTCCTGACAAACATACTACTTGAAGCGTTATCATTCATTTCAAGATTGACGTAATCAAATTAGTAATGAATCTCTTCGGTTGCTGGCATTAAATTATGAATCGTAAAATTTTATTCGGAAGTCTAAGGAGTTTCTGCTAGTCTGTAGCAGGTAATTTGACTTTGTAGACATGCCTAAATAGATGTCTAAGATAAACAGATGAAACTGAATTCGCACGATTCAATGCTTGTGTGGATGGCTAATTCCAACAAAAACGCATTTCGTGCTTTCACTCGCCCAAATTGAGGAATTATGAGATATATTTAATAGCAGATCAAAGCTTATGTCAGTCAAATTTAACAAAGAGAGATGGATACTATATATAGCAGCAGCTAAATACCTATCTTAATTACAGTGATTATGAAAAGGCCTTTAATAACGTTATAAATGTCTCAACACTACGGACTACACTGAAGCCTTAACAACCTCATCCAACATCTAGGTGATAGCGCCATTAGATGTGTGATTCGGAATAACAGACTCGGTGATGCCTTAGAAGTGAAGACAGAAATACTTTGGCCAACAAAAAAACTGATAAGATTTCTACTTCGCTGTCTGTTTCTGTTTTTGTCACACAAACTAAACGGTTGGCGAGCAGAACCCATCGAGTTGGCTGAGAAGGCAGAGGAGAGATAAGTGCAAATGAACAAAGAGAAGGTGCCTCAACTGGTGAGAGAAACCGCTGCACTAACTGAAGAATAAAAATAAGGGAAAAATAATAATATGAACAGTTTATCGTATTCAGTGGTGGATGGAGCAAAATATCCTGTCTGTGTACCTTAATGAGCCGTAAATGTACAGAGTTTAAAAACCGGATAGATGAATTTGTTAATATATTTATGTGATAATGAATCATCCACCGTTCATTTCGTTTAATATTTTCGTCAGTTGTATCTCAAACTGTTCAGTTGTTGTGTGGTGTAGAAATTACTTGTAAATTAATTCAATTAGTAAAGCAGCGAGATAAAGGAGTGCGCCAGCCTGGGGATCCGACCCCGGGCTATATGCATGGTCAGAAGACTACCTAACCGCTATGCTACCGACGTACTCCTTTAACTCACTAAGCCAGGAATAAATCTGATGAAGAGGAAAGATTGGGCATAAGGCTAGCATCCCGATCCTGTAAAAATAAACAATTTCACAGAAACTTCAGGCCTCTAGCTTGAAGCCCTACGTTCCATTGGGAACGTGAAGGAATAAAGAAAATAATTGAATTAGTTAACGTTTATCAACATGATCTGATTGGCTTATTGGAACTATTCAAGAAACACCGACCAGATGTATTACATTCTTCGTGTATCTTTAATTCATCTAAATGAATTCGATTAGGAATCACGAAAGTTGGATTTTCACTCAATGGACCACAACAATAAATTTTAACGGTTGTTGTGAAATGGTCTGCGTCATTCCGCTGAAATGGAACTAGATAGTTTTCCAATTACTTAAATTTTCACTGAATTCCTGTCATCGAATTTCGGTCGGTTTTGTGTTTTGGCATTGATATAAGCCACAGAATCCTTGCATTAAATATAGCCATCACCTATGCTGAAAGGCGGAAACACACCATCCTTGGTTGTAAGCTATGAATGTTGATGTATGACCATAAGGTGCTAAACTGTTCCTATCTTAGTAATAGTATCTCTACAGTTGCTCAGTAGTCTTCATCATTCGTCTACAATTCATATTGCACGTGAGAGTTTCAAGAGGCATTCTGTTTAGGAACCGACGAAAGGAGTAAAGGATGCAGTAATGTTATTGCGAGTGTAAAATTTCATTGCAGTTAAGTTATAAGGGAAGTATTCCCATCTATAAGTATTCCAAAAACTATCCCAGCATATTTGTAATTCTCCAAGAGGTTTCATTAGAAGGGCTTCCTGCATTCGTCTCATAGAGCTTGAGACGGAATCAGAGGAAATCACCTACATTCTTAATGGTAGCACAGTCTATCTCAATCATAAATATAAATGAAAAGAGAAATAAAAGGAATAAGTTACGAAGATTAAACAGATTAAACATTAAATGCATAAATTCCAGAACACCTTCAGATGCCATGAGTAAAAAGGTAGCTAAAGCAAAATACTCGAATAATTTTAAAATAAAAATATTTACTAGATAGGAAAACGCTAAAAATAGAGAAATTTGTTTTCAACTTTGTTACAAATTTTGAAGAAAATGGTAAGTTAAAATCATGTCTCATAATTCCAATGGTTGAGTGAATTGAATATCTGGTCAAAATATGTACGAAAGAAAAGTGACAGAAATGCTATGGAAAAATTGATTGACACTGAATGCAAAAGAATATTCCGAGAATATCAACGAAATTACCATTGAATCAATACAATACACTCAAAAAAAGATTATACATCCTGTGAAATATTAGATATTCAAAAAGTTATCTCAAAATCCTTATCCTCCATTTCTTTCGCAGATTGACTAGAACCACTTAAAAGTCTATTGGAAAAGTGCACGTGTCTCCGGTTTCATAGCATGAATAATATGAGACCGTAGTGAGAATACGCTTCATCTCCATTGCCACGCCATAAGCTTCACACTCAAATAACCAATCGAGTACAAGCAAACATCACGATGATTTCTTTCGAACAACTTCTGAGGATATTGGAGACCACGGTTGTGAGAGTGTAGTCGATTTTGCCCGAAAGGGTAATTAATGGTGTGAAATTTCAAGATGGTCCTTTCAGCTTTTGGTTGTCAAGTGTGCGTGATTTCTCTCCGTGAAACCGTCAGATTTTCTCTTAGTGGTGTGCATAGCTTAAACCCTCTAATGGGGCGAGTGATTATCTCGAATTCGCACTTTCCAGGCATTCTGAGAACTTTTCATGTTTCAGCATGACGAAAGAACTTCGAATGACTCTGCCAGCTGACAAACATAAACAACATTCAACTTCTTACTCGGTAACGATTCAACTAGCTAATTTATCGGAGACAAATTCGCCCGTGATATTTTGATGTGAATAGGAGTAAAATGTGTGAAACAATGAACTGATTGATTATTAGGTCGCCGAAGCATTGGTGATCAGAATCGCAATGAAGAGATATACAACACCATACACTAATTTGTTATTAACATTACGTCATATACAGTGATAAATTTGAATCCTTATTTATAAAGCCAGCCTGTGGAGTAAGTAAACATATAGACGGAAAAAGATTTTATGCATGTAAAACAATAAAATCCAATAGTGCGAAGCATCAGATGTTCGGGATTTGAAAACAGACCTCTGCATTCAAAATTCAATCACACGCACAGCTTATATGTCACGAGTATTCAAGACTTAATTTAGAAATTGAAAAAAAGGAGAAGAAGCAAAGCACTTAAACACCATATATATCAATTCAATAAGACAGGGTATAGCGTAACAAATACTCCCGACTAAAACATTTTCGGACTGACCGGAAAAAATTGTTGAACCGATAATTACTTCGAATTATTACTGAAGGGTCTCCACCCAATAAAAATAATAATCATCTGGTTTATTTCAAAGGCATTACTTATAACAGAGAATGGAATTCTGAGAATCTGTCACAATATTGCATCTGATTTACTTAAAATATAAATAAAATTAAAAATCAAAACAAAATCACCTAGAGGAATAGGTCAACGTTTACGATATAAGGTCAAAAACATTCGAGGTACGAATTGATAACAATAAATATAATAATGATAACAGTGAGTTTGTTTCAAACAGTATAGTCGATTCAGTTTGGAAATTTTATCATGTTATAGATCATTGAATCTAATGTTCTTTTGATATAGTACGGTGAGGGGAAATAAAAAATTAACAGTTATAACACAAAGCTTAAATGATGTTCACACTTATGAAAAAAATAAATAAAGAAAAAAATTTTAGGGCATTATAAATATAAGTGATACAATGACAATAAAGTTTGATGTTGTAAGGGTGGAGTAAATGGTTTACTTAGTAGTGCAAGAAAGGTTGGTTATTCCATTTCAAACACTATGTTCCCCACACAAAGTACGTGCCAAATTTGGTATTTTGAAAGTTTTAGCAAATATTTTGCATGATAACAGGTGCCTATCAATGAAAATGTCAACGATGTGGCCTAAGTGGACACCACTCATCCTACTGACAGTCTATAGAGTTCTGCGAAGTATTAAATACTCTTTTTAAGCAATTCAGGAAAAAATAAGGGTGAATAATAAAGAAGAATAAGTAAAATGCACCAGCTGACAAACTGTTAGAGGAGGGTTTGGGTTATACCTGAGTGCCTTAAACTCCTAATATAAAATGTCAGGCGAAATATTCTTTTAGAAGTCGCTAAGATATGAGAAGACCAAGATAAATCAGTAAAAAGAATTTCTACTTTACTTCACACTTGTTTTTCATATCAAAATCATCAATTTTTCAAGGGTCATGAGAACCAGCAGCTTCATTTAACTTTCTTTTACATCGGAAACTGAAATTGACAGACTGGCATTTGGAAAGATTTAGTTTAAGGCTATCAGACGAAGATCATTTGCTACTTCCTGATAGAAAGGTGTTCATCTCAGTACATTCTAGCTGGAAGTGAACAGATATTGAAATAATTAGGTCGTCCGCATACTTAACAAAGTTCATTTCATCATCAGAATGAGGCAAGTCATGCAAGAAGAAAGAAAACAGAAAAGGAGAAAGGACAGCGCCTTGAGGGCACCAGCCTCAGTAAGCAATGACGTGAACGACTTTCCCTGGCATACAGTGTTCTGCTCTCCTCCTGAGAAATGAGAATGCAGTCATTTTATAACTCAACGTTCAATTTGAGTTTCAGCGAACTTGTTTAACAAAATGTCCGTAGATACTGAGTCGAAAGCAGATGCGTAATCTAGGAAAGTGCAGCGAACAAATTTAGCCCCCTTGTCTAAGCTGGAGAAAATGTTATGGTACAAGACTGCAACTGCATCTAAAGTACTTCCACTGTGTTCATAGGCGAATTGTCTGGGACCGTTAAAGGCTTTAAGTGAAAGTTGAAGAATAACTAAGAGTAACTTTTCCAGAGTTTTTAGAAAAGGTAACAGCAATAGGTCTTAATTTAAAAAATGTTCCAGTAGACTACTAAGTTATAGGTACAATTTTATTGTCCTTCCAAACGGCTGGCACGACAATTTTGGAAAAAGATTATGTCCATGACACACAATATTTGCGCACATTTTAAGAATAACACTAGGCAAACCATCTGAACTTGGGCTCCGAAAAGGGTTCCGAGAATGGAGACATTTTAGAACACCATTTGTATTGAAACCAGGGAAGCAGGTTTTAATAACACTTGTAACGCTAGAAAGTTTGGCATTTTGAGGGAGAATGTATGAGAGACTTGTTTAGTTTGCCCAAATCAAGACTATGACGAGTGCTATTCATCTGCTTAACACCAGTAATATCTCTAAAAGTTTCCAAATATTAGAAAAATGTTTTACAGGAAATAAACTTATGATTATAAATTAAATACGATCTGTACATTTCAGAACTGACTAAGATGTTAATATTTTTCAAACCAGTGTTATCTTTCATTTGATAAAACTTTTCAATCTGCCTGCGAGTTTTTTAAGTTGAGGTGGGTAAAAACGGTAAAACCTGATGAAGAAAGGTTTTCTGGGACAACAGGCGTCAACATTAACTAGCTTTTATGAGCCCATGAAATCTCTCCCAATATATATCTTCAACCTATTATTACATTTACTTCACTTCAATTTTTATTCGGACACTTAATATGTAGGAAAGATTTAATGTTTTTATTGGAGATGCTTTTACGTCTGCATATATCAATCAATGTTATAACTGTATTCATATACTCAGTCAAACATATGTCAATACAATGTCGTACTCATGCGTGAATAAGAACAACAAGGTGAGTTATTATTTACCTAAGAGTCAATATTTCCGATAAATCATGCGTGAATACGAATGAATAGAACAGTCTCCAGTATAACAGCGTGCGTTATATGAAAGCGAAGTAAGAATACGCTTTATCTCCATGCCACGCCATAAGTTTCACAAGCGAATAATCGACTGATTGCAAGCCCACAAAATGGTGATTATTTTGAACGACTTCTAAGGATAGTGGAGACCACAGTTGTGTGAGTTCAGTTGATTCTGCACGAACGGGTGACTCTCAATGTGAAATTTCTGGTTGGTGCTTTCAGCTGCCATTCATGTTGTTTGAAGTGTGACTTGTGATGATTTCGGTTGTGGAGTGAGTATTTGTGTGGTTTCGCTCCGTGGAACTGTGATATCTTCTCTGATTGGGGTGTGTATGATACACCCTCTCGGAAACGAAAAGGCATAAAAGGCAAGTGAGTATCAGGAATTTGCTCCTTCCGGACATTTGGAGAAATGTTCATGTGTCGTTTGACGACAGCACTCTGAGTGACTCTACCGGGTGACAAACATAAACAACATTCAACTTCTTACTCGATAGCGTTTAAACTAGCTAATTAATCGAAGGCGAATTCAACCGTGTGCTGGTGGTGTCAATATTAGTGATGATGAAGAAAATTGATTCGTTTATGTAGTTTTTTCGGCTACTGTATTTGATGCTTTATTGTGAACATTCTGACTGTTTTGAGAAGATTGGCTTGTAAAAATTCAACGCTTGTCATGCATTTTGAAATTTATGTAATTTAGGTGCTACACACTGTAAGATATTGCGCCCAAAACTGTTAACACTTAAGCATGTTATTAAATATTTAAATTCAACCTGATCTTATAAATAAGTAATTGAATTGCCTTAATTCTTATTTAGTTAGAGATTCAAAATTTTGAATGACACATGTTGACTTCAAGAGCACAGCAAATTGAGTATCATCCAGCTTAGAGCAGTAGCAATTTTTAGTGACAGACTAACTTTGTTGAAGTGGTGACCACTTCAAATTATCACTGTAGGATCTCCAACTACACTAACTTGCCTTTATGAGCTGATGAAACCATTTTCGATATGTATCTTCACCTGATGAGTTTAGTCTCTTCACATCAATCTTGAATAAGAGATTAAATATTGTGCTTAGTAAATGGTTTATTCCGTGACGTAAAATGGTTTGTGATTGTGCTACCAGGATGACAATTGAATTCATATTATTCGCTTCACATTACAGAAAATTCGTTCATTTCTTGTGTTCTTCAGCATTGAGTGAGTTGACATTTCATGAGAATAACGAGAAATTGTCGGAAAGATTTTGAGAAAATGCCTGAATCCAATTGTCTCTAGTAACAAAGCAAGAATGAAATGAATTTGAGGTGAGAACATGCTTTGTCGGCACATCAAGCTAAACGTCTCACACGAAAACAATCGATTGATCACAAGCAAACATCATGATAATTGATTCGAACGAATTCTGAGTGAATTGTATGGCTCACACCCTCTCAGAAAAGAAAAGGCGAATTTCATGGGGTAAGTGATCATCAGGAATTCGCTCCTTGCAGTCATTCTGAGAAATTTTCATGTGTCATTTGACGACAGCGCTCTGAGTGGGACTCCGCCGGGTGACAAACCTAAAGGACATTTAACTTCTTACTGGATAATGATTCAACTAGTTAATTATTAGGAGGTGAATTCAACTGTGATATTTCGGTGTGAATAAGAATGAAGTGTGTCGAACCATGGACTAATTTTGATATTCGTTATCGAGGACGAACGAACGAAGTCAGATCATTGAAATGATTTTTTCATGTTTTATTTTGATATTTTTTATTTTTGCTTACAATTTTATCCGTTGAATTTTCCATGTTGCAGTCGGTACATATGGTGAGCTTCCTTATTGCACCCGAACTTTTTACCTTTTATGTTTTGAAGTAACCTTCATTGCTGACGGGTATCTCAAATCAATTCTATTTGAACCAAAGCGATAAATCCTGATTAATGAAGCCCGGATAGCTACAGACGAAGTCGTTTTTATTTCACATGACGAGCAATTTCTGTATCATACGACTAATCAGAGGCGAGTTATCAGACTGATAGTAAGAGGATTTGTAGAACCGATAACTACTTCGAATCACCGCTGCAGGATCTCCATCTATATTTTGCTATTATGAGTCCATGAAATATTTCCTAATGTATATTATATATATATATATTCGCCCTATGGTATTACTGTCCTGGCGCAATTCTGAAATACCACATGTAATATTGTGGTTTCTATGTGTATGAGTTCCTCTGTTGGTTATGCGGATGATCAGAATATTTTCTTTATTTTCAGCATTCCTGAGGCCATTGTCTTTTACATTTTCTCGGGTTTTTTCTCGTTTGATCTCGTGTTGCTGATTTTACACTTATGTTTTCACAGATAACATACCCAATGAATTATTAGTTTTTCAGAGATTGTTCCTGCACAAGTATCCCACAACCCTTATCCGCCATTTCCCTCTCAGATTGGCCGGAATTAGTAAAAAAAATCTATTAGAAAAATGCATCAATGCAGACTGCATGAATCCCCGGTATTCATTTCATTGAGAACACAGTGAAAGAGCGTAAACAGGCAGAAGAATAAAGGAAAGAATTTCACTGCAGAAATAGATTTAATTAGAAGTCATTTGAATGAAACAAACAAAGTAGAGAAACAAGATATACAGGATATATTTCAGAAACAACAAGAAATTCAAATATGCAACAATCAAAGATATTAGAGGACGATGCAAAGGAAAGTAGTCGCCAAAAGAAACGTATACCAAACCCTCGAACAAATAAATGAATACACGTGTCTCCGGTTTCATAGCATGAATGATATGAAAAAAAGCGAGAATATTCTTCATCTTTATGTCACGCCTTAAGTTTCGCACTCAAATAATCGATCAGTTGCAAGCAGACATCATGATGATTACTTCAGACAACTTCTGAGGATAGTGGAGACCACAGTTGTGAGAGTGGAGTTGACTCTGCACAAACGGATATTTATCAGGATGTAATTTCTGGTCGGTGCTTTCAGGCGCAATTCATGTTGTTTGAATTGTGCTTTGTGATGATTTCGGTTGTCAAGGGTATTTTGTGTGTGATTTCTCTCCATGGAACTGTAACATATACTTTGAGTGGAGTGTATAGCCCACATACTCAAGGAAACGAAAAGGCGAATTTCATGGCGCAAGTGATTATCAGGAATTCATTCTTTCCAGTTATTCTGAGAAATTTTCATGTTTCATTTGACAACAACACTCTGAGTGACTCCAGCGGTTGACAAACATAAACAACATTCACCTTCTTACTCGATAACGATTCAAATAGCTAATTGATCTGTTACGAATGGCAGTGAGATGTCTCATACGATGAACTCGTCTTTTTGGTTGCCACTGAACCGTGACAAATAAATTCAAATCTTCGTAATAAATGTTGAAATGCATTTTGTGGTTAAGGATTTTAATTTTTACATAAAACTTCTTATGTGTTTTATATACCTTCCAGGTGGCTTATGGGGTGAGTAATACAAATCAGTTAGAAATATTTTAGGTGTTAGTGGAATGAATCCCCATTTATAGTCAGAACTTGAAATGCTTTTCCACTGAGAGAATGCTCAAAATTCAGATGAAATTAATCAGGATGCCGGCAGGATAACATATTTTTTACCTCAACAATAATAGCGAATTTAGCATCATGCTAATGACAGAAGACGCATTTTCCATCTGACAGCGAAACTTTGTTAATCGATCATTACATTGAATTATTATTCCAGCCTCTCCATCTACACTAATTTGCCTTCATGAGCTGATGAAATCTTTCCTAATATTTATCTTCACCTGATGATTTTACTCTCTTCCCATTAAACTGGAATACGAGAGCAAACATTTTGGTTAGCAAATGGTTTATTTTGTGACGTTCAGAAGTTTGCCATTGAGATACCTCGATGACACCTGAATTCATATTATTCGCTTTACATTATAGGAAATCATTCACTTTTCATGTTGTATTTTACAGCATCGGGTGAGTTTACATCTCATGAGAGTGACTAGAAATTTTTAGAAACATTTTGAAGAAAATGAATGAATCCACTTGTCTGCAGTATGAAAGCATCAGTGAAATAGAAGTGAGGTGAGAACACGCTTTGTCGGCCCATCCAGGTAAACCTTTTGCACGAAAACAATCGATTGATCGCAAGCCGACAACATGATGAATAATTCGAACGAATTCTGAGTGAATTGTATGGCTTACACACTCTCGGATTCGAAAAGGCGAATATCATGAGGCAAGTAATTATCATGAATTTTTTCTCTTTCCAGGCATTCTGAGAAATTATCATGTGCCATTTGACGAAAGCACTCTCAGTGAATCTATCGAGCGGCGAAGAAAAGTAACATTCAACTTCTTACTCGATAACGATTCAACTAGCTTATTGTTTGTAGAGGAACTTTACTTTATCATGTTTGTAGTCATAATGTGAAAGAAATGAATTTATTGATTTCGGTTTGCTTCTACTTGTGAACCTTAAGTTATAGAGGTGAATTTCTCTCTGTTTTGAAAAGATTCGTTTGTCGTATTTTTGACACTTGTCACACATTTTTAAATTTATTTAATCTAGGCGCTAATAAAAGTAAGATATTGTGCTTTAGCGTGTAAACTTTTAAGCATGTTATTAAATTTGTTTTTCAGTCTGATCGTAAATTTAACCGATTGATTTCTCATAATTCTAATTTCGTTAAAGATTAAAAATTTTGAATCACTTATGCTGACTTAAGGATGAGAGCAAGTTGAGTATCATGCGACTGAGAGAATAGGCATTTTTTAAGTGACAGAAAAAAATTTGTAAAAGTGATAATTACTTCTAATTATCACTGAAGGCTCTCTATCTACACTATCCTTCCTTTTTGAGCCCACGGAATTTATTCTAATATGTAACTTCAATTGAAGATTTTACTTTTGTCAAATAAATGTAGAATGAGAGATTAAAAATGGTGGTCATTAAATGGTTTCCTTTGTGAAGTACAATCGCCTGCAAGTCTGACACTGCGATAATAACGGAATTCCCACAATAAGTTTATTATATTGATTATTTTGAGTAACTCTAAAGCTTTAAATATCTGGAAATGAAAGCAGTTAGGATTTATGTGTGATTGGCCTCGTCTTTTCCGGTTTAAATTATTTTTTGCTCTATAACGGCCTGAATGATATCATAGTATAGTGAGAATACGCTTTATCTCCATGCCACGCCATACGTCTCAAACTCAAACAATCAATCGATTGCAAACAAACAACATGATGATTACTTCGAACAACTTCTGAGGATAATAGAGACCACATTTGTGAGAGTAGAGTTAATTCTCCACGAGCGCGTAATTATCAGAGTGAAATTTTAAGGTTGGTGCTTTCAGCTGCCATTCATGTTGTTTGAAATGTGCCTTGTGGTGATTTCGTCTGTCTAGTGTGTGTGTGTGTGTGTGCTATTACTCTCCTACAAACTGTTACAATTTTCTGAGTAGGGTGGCAAGTGATTAGCAGGAAGTCACTTTTTTCAGGCATTCTTAGAATTTTTCATGTGTCGTTTCATGACTGCACTATGAGTGACTCTAACGAGTGACAAACATAAACAATATTCAACATCTTACTCGATGACGATTCAAGTAGCTAATTAATTGAGGGCGAATTCAACTGTGATATTTTGGTGTGAATAGGAATGATATGTGTCAAACAATAAGTGCAATAATCGAACATCACGTCAATACTGGTCATTCCATCTCAACGAACGCCTCCTTCAAAGTAATCTACAAAGTGAAGAACAACCTTCCAAAGACAGTACGATTCCGTCTTCTTTGCACCGCAGAAGCCCTAGCCATCCAGTTGGAGGAACCAGAACTATGCATACAAAAGAAAATTATCCAACCACTTCTACTCGCATGGTAACTACTCCTTTGATTTGACCTAACTTCTGTTTGTATGCTTATTTTTCTAACTTAAAACCCTTGTGTAATTCTGTATATTATTTTGTTTCAATGTACACCCTTTGAGCACAACTCATTCATCAAACTATTCATGCCATTACGTAACTCTTATTTAACAATCATTTATGGCAACTTATCACTTTTGTTACTATCCTCTTATCAACATCCAATTCATCTGAACTTACTAATCGTTTGACAAATTTAATGTATACACACACACAAAATAACCATATATATTTGCGATTGTACAGCTATGAAAATGAATTCGCCGAAAAGAGACTCTTCGCTGAACTACTTGTCTTCTGTCTACTAATGTTCGAATGAGAATTATTCATGAAACAATAATTAATTCAGAAATCTGCATTTGATCTTTAGGGAAATAAAACAAACCCTTTTAATTTATGTCATGTGAAATTTTTGTGTTTTCCAATCTTGTTTACTGTCACGTTGCTTTTTCGCTTGCAGTTGATGGATGGGGTATGTTCAGTAGCGATATCAGCGTTAGTCGTATTTATAATTAAAGCGAATCTACACTCATTTTTAAAACTGATAAATATAATCAAGATGCCTTTGAGAGAACATACATTTTATTTTGACAATAAAAGCAAATTATTTATCATGCAAATAACAGAAGACGCATTATTGAACTGACAGCGAAACTTTGTTCAACTGGTCATTACGTCAAACTATCATTGAAGGTTCTCGATCTACACTAACTTGCCTTTATGAGCTAATCAATTATTCTCCTGATTTACATCTTTAATTGAGGTTTTTAGTCTCTTCACATCAATCTAGAATACGTGATTGAAAATTGTGGTTAGTGAATGGTTTATTTTATGACGTAGAATGGTTTGCCATTGAGATACCTCGACGATACCTAATTTCATACTATTCGTTTACTAAAACGAAATGAACGTTCAACTCGTTGTGTTGCTGTAAAGGTCATAGTGAGTTACATTTTAACCAGACTATGGATTTTTCTGTAAAGGTTTTTGAAGAGATAAATGAATCCTCTGGTCTGCGTTTTCACAGCATGAAAGATATTATAGTGTAGTTAGAAGGCACCATAAGTTTCGCACTCAAATAATCGATCAATTGCAAGCAGACATCATGATTATTACTTCAGACAACTTCTGAGGATAGTGGAGACCACAGTTGTGAGAGTGGAGTTGACTCTGCACAAACGGATATTTATCAGGGTGTAATTTCTGGTCGGTGCTTTCAGGCACAATTCATGTTGTTTGAAGTGTACTTTGTGATGATTTCGGTTGTCAAGGGTATTTTGTGTGTGTGATTTCTCTCCATGGAACTGTAACATATACTTTGAGTGGAGTGTATAGCCCACATACTCAAGGAAACGAAAAGGCGAATTTCATGGCGCAAGTGATTATCAGGAATTCATTCTTTCCAGTTATTCTGAGAAATTTTCATGTGTCATTTGACAACAACACTCTGAGTGACTCCAGCGGTTGACAAACATAAACAACATTCACCTTCTTACTGGATTACGTTTAAACTAGCTAATAAATCGGAGGAGAATTCAATGGTGATATTTTGGTTTGAATAGGAATCGAATGTGTATTGTATAGGATTTTTTCATGTAGTGGTATTTATATGTTTTTTGTCTTTGTATTTGTTCATATTTTTCTTTTAAATATTTTCATTTGAATTCGATTTTTAACTCAGATGTATATTGGCGTATGTTGTCTGTCATTATTTTCGATGTTTACCTGTCTATTTTTGAATACTCTTGTTTATTTCAAATTTGACGTCTACTACTGATAGAATTCTGTGGATTCTCAGAATTTCTTCTTGGTGGCTATTGAATAGAATTGTGCTGTTTTGACAATTACATGAAGTTGAGTACCATGCAAATGAGGAGTGACGCATTTTCGAACTTACAGCTCAACTTTGTTGGACTGATATTAACTTTGAATCATCACTGAAAGAGATACGTGTATACTAACGTGCCTCTATGAACCTATGATTTGTCTCATAATGTGTTTCTTAACCTTATGATTATACTGTCTGCACGTCAATCTCTAAAGGTCATTCAATAGGGTAATTCTTTTTACATATACCTGTTTCATTCAGAAATAAATAGAAGTTGAAACGATTATTGTTATCTTATTTGGTGATCTGTGGTCATTGTAGATATATTGTGATTTGTATTTTCTGTGATCAATAGTGGGGAGTGAGTATATTTCTTGTGTTTGTGCTTCCTTCTTTTAATTTTTTTTATCATTTTTTCTATCACTTTCTATTATTCCAATCGCTTTCACCTTATGTGTGTTATTCTAGTCATATATATATATATATATATATATATATATGTAATAGTTTTTTTTAAATCGTTATATGCAGTTATGAAATCATTGGTCGATTTATGCATTTATTCGACAGGAATAGACTAATTGATTTTAATGATAGATTACTTGAATTTGAGGCTTACAATTTATTAGTGCTGTAAAAATTACAAGTGATCTCCAGACAAGTGAATGAGGTTTCACCACTTTTTAAAATACAGAATGTAGAATCTGAATAAGTCTCACTATGGTTATTTTATTTTCATGATGTGGGTTTTGCGTTCGTCAATATACTAGTTATTTTAAAAAGAAACAAACTTAGTCATGGATTGTGTTGTCGAAGGGCTTTTTTATTTGATGGAGTTAGTGTGTCCATGATAGAAATTTCTGCAAATATCTACGACGATACTTAACTCATGAGATTTTATCAAAACATTTCAAAAGTCGAACTTCCATTTTGCTCAAATGATATAACGCAAGGTGACTGTGTGTAACTGTTTGTTTGATCAGCTGCACAAACCATTATTGAACGACCTTATATCACATTAGCCAACTTTTAGGCCTGTTTAGTGATAGAATCTTTAACCTTCCATTGGCGAAATACTATTTCAATGAAAATGAATAGACCTCTCTGTCGATATCAGCAGAAGTTTGACAATTTCAATTCGAAAAACTTAAAATCTACAGATGAATATCTACCGAGTCTCACGCTTCCATTGAAATGACAACAGACGTAGTATTTTAAGTGACAAAGCTAATAATGAGTACTCACTCTATGACAAACACAAGAAGTAATTAAACCTACATGCAGTGAACTTAATCAAAATTTTATTTGGAGGTGACTGTTATCTTTGAAAATACAAAATAATCACAAAAAGGATATTAGGAGTGCATGTAAATTATTTACGCGCTATTATGAAGTCTCAATCCGTTCCGATCAGTGAACTTGAGAGATAAACATATGAACCGCATGAAATGTTTGAAAATCAGTGCGACGGTGCTGCATTATTGATCTAGTGAGATTTATGTACAGGATTTCTAGATTATCGGCCAGTTGATTTAGGCAACAAAGAATAGCTGTTTAAATAGAAATAGATCCATTATGACTGGCTGACTTGGTGCCATGCTCACCAGACATCTGATTTTAAAGTAAGTTAAGGGTGAAATCGGTGGATTCATATTGGCACAAGGTAAACATAAGAAACATATATAAATATATATTAACAGTCCTTAGTCTGTAAAGACCTGACTTGTTGTGAGGTGACATCAGTTAGATAACCATTGAAAAAGCTGAGAGTATCGGACAGGTGTTTCGTCCTGATATGGGACTCTTATGTTCGCGAATGTCGGTAATATGTAACATGTTTTTATTTGCATGCAGAATATTTGCATTCTCCTTGATATAATAATAGACCTTGTGCACTGTGGTAGAGTCTAACTCCAGTGTGAGTAAAATTTATTTTGATAAATCTCACAATTTCTAACGATGTTAGAAAATTGTGTGAGTACCTTGATATGATTATGAGCAATAAAATCAGTTTGAAAAGAAATCAGCAAATATGACCGTGCAACGTTGTGTGACTTCATGAAAATAAATCTTACTCATAACGGAATTTGCATTCTTGACCAGTCTGCAGGGTTTTCTCAGTGTGAAAATAATAACTGAGTAATCAGTCATAGATTGTATAGTATTGGTGTCAAGTGCATCGGTGGTTCCAAGGTAGAACCCTAGCCAACCACTCACCTGATCTGAGTTTCAATCCTCGGCCAATGCAATTGGTAAGCCTCAGCAAGCTGGTACTAAGTCTGATTAGGACGAAACATTGTGCAAGTAACTTCACCCCATAAAAATATATCCGATGCTACCGAAACGTCATGGTTCTAGGTTAAGGTCCTATGTCCCAACCGGAGCGTAAAGGAATAAGAACATAAGAATGACATTGTACTTGAAATGGATGTAATTCCACTGTTATCGTTGTTATGACAATAACGGTAAATAATATTAGTAATCATTTAACAAACAAAATTATATGTCGATACTCCCTTCCAAGAGGTGTGCAAAAGTGAGTGAAACAGTTAGTATTAAGTTGTGAACTTCAACATATATTGATTTTTCAATTGTCGATCATGTCATAAGTGAATATTCGTAAATAATCGCAAGCAAGACATTAATGAAACAAAAACATGTAATTCGGTGAATTCACTTTCTCTAGCTGTACAATGATATTTACATACAATATTTTCATGGGAGAGTAGTAATGAAGGTGATGAGTTGTAATAAACATGGTTTAAAAATTTAGTCAATGCATCAAAGAAGTTGAATAGGTGTATTACAGTAACGTTATGAGATGAAAATTCATTGAGTTATTTGTAATCAGGATGCATATAGAAATGAAGGGAAATATGGAGTTAGGTGGGAGTTCTCAAGAAAAACAGGAGTCATATGGAGTTAGAAAAGGAAAAAATCAAACAAAAATCAAGTCCGTAGTAATGTACACGGTTGTTATCATGGTAATATAAATGGTCGAATAATATTCATTTGTCTACAAAACCCCGGTCATTCTAACTGAATTCCTAAGGCTTCAACAATTCATAGGAGATGAAAGTGTTTAGCCTTTGGCAGGTTAGCTTCGACTTCGTAGGTTACTTTGAAGGAGGCATTTGTTCTGCCCATTGTTGACATGGCGTTTAATTATCTCACTCCTTTATAGAGCCACAACTGCCTCTCTGCAGCTATGAGAGCTAGTGTTCTTTAACAATTTTGGATAGAAAACATGTCGAACGATTGATGTTCCTGGCTTCACAGTAACTGGTGAACTGATATATACACATATAAGTGATCAGGTGCTAGATCTTGCCATTAAGAACTCTACAGACTGAGAGATGACTGGATAGCACTACTCTTAAGGTTACCTTGAAGCTTGTTATTCTCAAGTATGATCGAATTCTTCTCGTATTGATGGATGGGAATCCAATATCATATGCACTTTCTTTTTTGGAACAAGTAGTGTTTCGTTTCTCCGTACTTTTGGTTTGGTATTCTTGTCGATAAATCTTGGTGGTCGAAGTACTAATTAGATGAATTAGAAGTTATAACTTACATTTACGAACAAGCAGTAATTAACCTGAGTGAATGATGCGATCACGAAAATGCTTTTCATTGGAAAAGGTATGCTGGAACGTTTCTTAAAACTACATCTCAAATACATGTATCAGATTTCCGTATTACTTGAATTGTAGCATTGCTGGGTTAGTTGAAACTAATGAGACGTTATTCATATCAAAATTTTCAATCTGTTTGTTGGTTCTGATACCGCTGACATAGCACGAGCGGCATTAGGATATGAAAATAGTGATGTCGGTATATTTATTCTATTGCAGTCGACGACTCACCGCCTAAACTTTACAAATATATGGTTGTTTGAGTAAAGTTGATGTAACCATTACTAGCTAACTAGTTAGCTGACTCACCAGTTTACCCGAAGACATTAAAAACGGAGACAGAACATGCAGGTAGGTGAGCGACTCCACCTCCAAAATCCAATACAGTGACAACAGAAACGTTAGAGCGATGGAGAAGATTAAGCATCAAAATCGTAATGGAGGATATGAATGCTAAAATGGCATCAAACAATACATAAAGAGAACTGATCATGGATCTAACAGCTCCTGGGGATATGAGTAAGAAGGAGAATTCTTCTTAAACCTCCGTGCATTCAATGATGGGGTGCTGGATACATAGAGTAAAAGTACAAGAATATACACAAGGTGAGAGGAGATTCACAACATGACAATACAAAATCAGACAAATTCCGTCCCAATTCCATGCAATGGAAAAGTAGCCTGCGTGACTCGAGATCGTGAGGAGAAACAAATTTGGATTCATACCGCTATCTAATTCGAGTAACACTTAAGGTAAAGGTGAAAGGCTTTAGAGAATCTTGAGCTTAATTACGTATTAAGCCTAGAACTAGGAAAATGAAGGATACACCTACGAAGGACAATTTCACTGTAGCTATCAGAGAGCTGTTGGAAACATTGTGCAGAACCACTGAAGAAACCTGTGTGGAAGAGCTCGAGAAGCCTCTGAGAGTGATATTGGTCACAACCTGTACATCTGATTTGAGAAGAAAGAAGAGACAAGTCAGGATATGGCTTTCCACAGACACCTGGAAGCTAATAAAAGAGTGTAATGATGAAATAGAATATGAACCAATGCAAAGATAGACTAAACGGTAGTGAGTTCAATGTACATCTCATTAAAGAAACAAATGAAGAGGGGTGCTGAGAGAGACAAAACACATTTCTATGGTATACTGGTGACAGGAGCGAAACAGGTTGCTGGTAAGAGAGATCTCAAAAAATAATATCACATTTACAGGTCTTTCATGATAGGTGAGGAAGATCAACAGCCTTGAAACCAATGACAGATAGTGCAATGAACCTAACTACAAAAGATGGTAAGATGGGAAACGATGGGCTGAACAATTCGAAAGGCCCTCTAACAAGAAACAACAAATGTCTACCAGAGAAACGCTAGTTCTCCAACAACGGTGGAATTTGCAAATGCCGTATAGATGCTGAAAGTCAGCTACATAAATGTAGAGTGCACCGCACCCTAATCCACCGTATTCAACGGCTATATCATGACACTACATGGACTGTGATATAAAACAGCAAACTCGGAGGTGTCTTAGAATTGAAAGGAGGAATGAGACAAAATTCTCTACTATACTCGATGATATTCCTGATGTTTGTCAACCGGAACATTCACCAGAGAGTGATGGGGAGCGAGAAGAAAGGAATACGTTAGGCCAACAAGAAGGCGGTCCGCCTAAATCACTTGACTACTGGAGTTGCCTTCCAACAGAATGCCTAATTTCATTGAGATTTATCAGTTTCTTACTCGTGCAGCTATATCACATGCCCCATGAATGTACTTGCGCGGTGATTTAACTTGCTTCCAAGTAAACGCTGTGCAGTTCTTCAACACAAAGATGACTTACTTGAGATTATCACTTTACATGTAAATCCCGTGTGAAGAAAAAAGTATTTTGGAACTGTATACCCTGAAACGTTTGGTACCATATTTTTACATATTGTATGAAAAAGGGCCTTATTGTTACTATTATTGGAGACTTGACAGGATTGGGACTTTGCAGACTACCTATGCTTTTTGTCACACAAACTCGAAGATTTGCAGGCGAAACCCGGCGAGTTGGCAGTAAAGGCAGAATAGGGATACCTTCACATGAACATAGACAAGGAAGATATGATGAAGATATCGAGCTTATCAAAACCAACACCACTTTGAAATAGGTAGCTTTCTCGAATGCTAAGACAGAATCTTTACAACTACAAATGACTCAGATCAGGAACTGAAATGCAGGATCGGGTGAACATGACTGGCCTTTATTATTCTGAAATCGGTGTGGTAATCCGCTGTAATCACTATATAAATTTTCAACAGTAATGTCAGTTGAGATCAAGTGTAACTTTCAGAGGCTTGAAGCACACCTCGGGTACAGCATTTTCAAAAACTGCATGCTGAAAGATTGATGTCTAGAAAGTACTATCAGTATGGGACTCTGGCAGGTGGCAAACCAACCAAGAACTTTCTATCCGACAAATATGCCTAATGGCATCAATGATACATGAGCGAACTGAATGTGATGCATAATTGTCAGCAATTATAAAGATGCCTTAATAACTAACTTCGTACACTTCCTTTAATGTATTCATATATATGTTTCACGATAAAGACCAGAGTAAGTAAACAGCTTACTAAGTGGATGTAAGTTTGTAACAATTTTGGTCAGGACAGGAATATATTGATTTGTCTCCAAGATAACAACGAATGACATGAAAGCTCACTGTGAATAGACTTCGTTGTCGTGCCACATTATAAGTTGCACACGCAAATAATCAATCAATTGCAAGAAAAAAATCATGATAACAACTTTAAGTGACTTTTGAAAATAGTGAAGACCACATTTGTGAAAGTGCAGTTGATTATGCACGAATGGACAATCATCAAGGCGAAATTTCTCATTGGTGCTTTTACCTCAAATTGATGTTGTTCTGAGTGTTTTTAAAGCCATATAGGATCTTTTCTTAATATTATCTCTGAGTTATTCAAATATGACACTTTGTATTAGGAAAGTTTTATTAAAAGACAAAGGTAATCTAAAAAATGTGCTGTATTTACGCTATACATTTCGAACAATCTGATCAAACATTTATTTGTCAAGTAAATGTTTATGAAAAAATTAAGGGCAATTGAATTGAACAAATCGACTAACAAAGACTTAAGAATGATTAACGCAGCGTTTGGTAGTCCAGTCAAATAGGGATTATCAAGGTAGGCTGAGTAATAATAAATTGTTTTTGAATGTACAAGGGGGGCTTATGTGTATGAATAGCTATAGTCTCAGCGTATTTCAATAAGCACCCTTGACTAGTTGTATAGATGACCTTAAAGGCTGTATTAACATCAGTCTTATCGTTCATGTCGATTAGATGTTTGGCTTTAGACGTAGATGGTAGTCTGACACTGGCGTCTATTGATTTTCCACAATATATTTGTTTTTCTAACCAATTCGAGATATGTTTTCCCACTTTCGTATTCAAAGCACAATTACTCCTCCCTTTGTATGTGTGTCCACACACACGAAGATTAGTAAATAGTGTGGGATGTGAGATGATCACTTGTGCACTTTTGGGGTTTGCAGTGGAGCATATTTTTGGCTTTTTCGACAATTACAAGCCTGGCTGAATAACAGGTCCTAAGGATGACACAATTCAACTTTTGTCTCAAAATCCTACTGTTTATTTCCCCGTTATATGGTAAATTGATGAAGACATTTTTCTATGGGACCGTACACATTGTAGGTTTAAAGACCGATTGACTTCTGCGCGTGTGTAAACATTTCATAGAATATCCGTTTTCAACAAGAGTATCCATCAATATTTCATTTTCTCTGTCTATAGCATCAGCTGTGCAAATACGTTGAACCATCTTAAATCGACATTTTACTAAGTCTCTCTTGTACTGTACTGGATGGAAACTGTGAAAATTAAGTTATTCCCCTGTCCAAGTGGGCTTTCTGCAGATTGATCGTCTTATTAGACCATCATCTCTTCAACTCAGAAGGATGTCTTAAAGGGCAAGCTGGTTGCGATTTATTTAATAGCCGACTCACATGTTCATAATCGTCATGTATCAATATGATGTCATCTAAATATCTCCTATAGAAAGGCGATCTAAAAATAAAATCAAGGGGCAAGTTCTCAACATAAGACATGTAAACATCCGCTAACAAAGGTCCTAAATGACCCTCCATAGCAACACCATCCACGTCGAAAATGTTCACCTGCAAATGTGAAATGGGTGTTTTCAGTACATGATAGTAATAAATCTTTCAAATGCGTTAGAGGAAAAGGAAATGAAAAGCAACTAGAAGACATATAGTCACGTAGAAAATCAACGGTCTTGATCAATTGCACAGTGGTAAACAAGGAATTAACATCAAAATAGCATTGACTTCAAAAATTTCACTTTTTGAAGTGAAATCAGGTGAGTTTCAAACACTGTTATTTTCATGATATTAATTGTGGTTTTCTCAGGTCTATCTATGATTATTACGCATAACTATCAAATTCGCAGTTGTTAAATTTCATAGGTCATTGTGAAATTAGGAACCTGCATTAATTGAGTGTTTTAAACTGATTTGAATTATTTATCTAAGTTGAACATGGTGCACCACTAAAGAGCTTGGCAGAAAAAGTGAAAAACTTCAGTTCATGGTTTAGGTCACCTTGATCTGACTAGCAAACACTACTGGTTGACATGAACAGTATCCAGCCATCTACATCTTTGAATGGAAAGTACCCACGCTTTGTAAATAAAGTTATCAGTTTTCTCTGAAATGAGTCTAATTGGTTTTCATATCAGAAACACGCAGCTTCCACTTGTATCACGGCAGCTTATTATTTACGTAATGCAAATAACTTGGCCGATAATCTTTTGGATGCATTTCATCATAGTTATTTATTGAAAATATTTTTGATAAGCAAAAGTTATCATTTATTTTGCTAAAACATTAGAAAGTTGATTGCATACTGAACAGAAATCTCCGTTTCATTCACCCGACGATAGAGTTTTCATTCTACTTCAGACAGTTTTGTAAAGGTACAGTTTCGGTAACCCCATCACTGAAAGCTAAAAGTGAGTGACACTATGTAAAGGCCTATGATTTCTGAATGAAGTCGTTTTTGTTTCCAGGCCAATCGTCATTTCCCGTTGGCTAATACTGCCAAACCGAATCGCTTGGTTGCTTCCACATGGCACCACCAAGTAGTGACGCTTCGATGTTGTCGAAAGATTACCGTCAAAATATTTACATTCATGATAGTTATTGGTGGAAATATCCACTTCCAGTGAGCTTCTAGTTGATATTGTTTCGGTGTTCGAAACTATTGGGTATGGAGCAGTCCTAAATAGGATGAAATACGCATTTAGTATTTCACCACTAGTCATTACTTACTAAATAATCACCCGAACGCTTCATTGTCAATGACTTCCCTAGAAAAATACTTCAAGTTTTAATTGTTTTCACCTTTTTGGATTTATTCAGTCGAAAGAAGTAAGCTAAAGTTAACAGTTGATATTTAGACGTTCAAACGATTACGCTATTCTGAGCAATCACAACTGAAAAGGGTAGTGCATTTCTATGAATGCAATGTCACACACTTAAATAACCTGAGAGAATTATATTATAGATTATTGATGAAAGTGTTTAATGAAGCCAAACAAACAAGCTTGATTGCTGACTTAAAGAATAATATACGATACTCAGGTGGCCTGCATATTTATATACCATAAATCACCTCAAAATATTCATATATTCAAAGAAATTCGATTAATGTGAAAGCTGTCCAAAAGTATGCGGAGACCGTGGTACATTGCTCACATGTATAAATTAGATCATTATCTCGTTAAAAGGGTGCACCAAATGTTTGAAGAATATGAGTTGGCTTTGCATTGGAAGACTGATAGCAATGATGAAACTCAGAAATGACGGGTAGTTTTATTACGTGTTAGGCCATTGGTAACACATACTCTGAGAGGACTATTGACATTACTAGATTTAGCACATTGATGTATTTGGGATGGCTTACGAAACCGAAACTAACTGGTTTAAGCTCGTAAACCAAAATAACAGCTGTTGTAAACTTCCGACTATTTTTGTAGTTGATCAATCAAAGCCTCTCAGTTCCTTCGTCAGAATCTCACCAAGTGAATGCCTGACAAAGTAAAAGTCATGAAGTATAAAGAAAGTAAAATTTTCCTGGCTTCGGTTTCAAGCTGGCCAAAAGAGCGTTAGTGTATTTGAAAATCGCGTTCACTAAGCTTTTGATGGTGAACTAACGATGTAAAACATTTGCAATCTATTTATTCACTACACATGGCTACAAATAGCTTGGGTTAGTTATTAATCTAATTCAATCAAAACTTGTAGTTTCTTTAACAATGTTCAACTCACAGATCTAAGCTGTTTTCTTGTAAAACCAAGAAAATACTCTTAGTTTCGGCAGCGTAGAAGTTGCATATAATTTTCACCGCGAAATTATGTGAAAAGATGTGTTTCACATGTTGACTGCAGCCAAAAATTCAGTAACCGTCTAAGTGTGTATTGAAGCTCAGTCAATAATAATGCAATATGCTGACCAGTGAAATATGTTTATTTTCATATATCTCTGGGTTTATTTGCATCTTTGTTGAAAAATCAGCTTGATTTTCACAACTCTGCAGAAGCATTATGTATGTCTTCTGGTTAAATACTTTGAAGTCTGAAATTGATTATGCTTTCATTACTGATTCTTTGAAAATTCTCACCTAGTTTCAACCACACTTACTTTAAACTTACACCTACACCCTGGCAACAATGCTGGTAATGATAAAATATTCTGTTGTACTATTGTTCGCACTGAAGAAAAGCTCAAAATCTGTTTACTTCTTTTAGTATGTACTAGACTGTTGAAACAATCAAGTTAAATTCGAACTGGTGTTTTGAAAATGATTTATTTGCAAATGCAAGATAACAAACTCTAAATAATTTTGTGGAGAACTGCTCATAACTGGCCATAATATTACTCCACTAAACATGACTTTCGTCAGAGTTCTTTGCAAATATATTTTGACCGTCCATATTAAACAGAAGGTTGAAGAACATCGAAGGAAATGCAGCATCTTGGACATTTCCTATTTTTCCCTAAGAATTTAATCGTCAGTGCCGAGAATGCTTGTTACCTCTAATGATCCATTACCTGTTATATATTTCATCATGATTTTACTCAATACTGCTGCTTGAGATTTTCCGCATACAAATTCATTCAAACATTCAGGTTGCTCAAACGCTTTGTACTCGTAAAGTTCCTACAAGTACCATGAGTTACGTTAGATTTCTGTTTGACGTTTTTTGTTTATGTTGTAGTGGAAGGAAGTAAGAAGAATAGAAGCTTATTCTAAATTATATTCTTCAACAGAGGAAAATTTATACAAATTATGAAATAATGTTTCAGATTTATTCATGCACCCCAAGTGATTGTAAAATGAATAAATTGTGTAAACCACTTTCCGAATAACTGAGAAAGAATTAAAGTTATTCAGCGAATTTTGAAGTGGTATCGAAACTTTCTTATGACTGATAAAGAAACTATTTCTTTGAAGTATATCTCTAGTCAGCAGGGGGGATAAAAAATTGCTAAAAAGAACGTTGATTAATGTGCACCAGCTGACGCAGTTTCAGTGTATACATATTCGCTTAAAAGAAGCTCTACCTTTCTGTCAGAAAACTAGTGTTTTGTGAATCTTGGTGGGAAAAGAAAACATAGACTTAGGGTTTATCTAACCGCACGAAATTCAAATGATAAATTATGTTCAGAAGTGAATTACTGATCTGGAAGTTTTTAAGGAAGCACTTAGTGAAACTTGCGTATTGAGCTGAATCCAGCTGCAAGTAAATAATAGTTAAGACGAAGAAAGAGGTATGATGACACTATTGTCAGATAGCTTTTATATGCTATACGTTCACTATACTGTTCACATTGAATTGAATCCCAGTATCTTTGATATTTCTTCTCATTACAGTGGAGAAAAGCGAGTGATATTTTTCTTTTCAGTTGACTTTTATCTCCGTTATCCACAAGCTCTCATTCTACAACAAGAGATATTTAAGCTGACTTATTGTGCAGAATCTCTTTATTATATAGCAAGGAATCCAAAAGACACTTGTACACAGTCATCTACTCACAGCTATTTTCAAAGTCAATTTTAATTTTATAAATTTGACTTCTAACTACTGCTGTGTACACTGTATACATTTATAGGTACACTAGAAGCGTATTTTGTTGATTGCATCTATCTCTGAAAGGTTTTCGTGAATCTATCAGTTATAAGAGTGATAACTGGCGATAATAAGGGCGAAATTCGTGTTGTTAATCTGACAGTGCAGGTTATGTATAATCTCAAATCGTTTCATATCAGAGATTTACAGATATATGGTCTTTACTAGAGTAACTTTGGTGAATGTAAAAGTGGCGTTCAGCGAGATCATTTTCACACCGATGATATTTAATCTCAGTGTTTCTACGAATGCGTTGGTATCATTCAAATCATTTCCAAACATTTCAGTTGCAGCAACTTCGGTTTATCCGTTAATCAGCTTGCTTCTTCGTGAAATGCTGCGTTACTTATGTCTGATGCTGCATATACTGCTACGTTTGACTGATGAAATTTAGGTAGCCCATGCAATCTAGATGTATATGTCCATTCACGCCGATGATATAAAAATTTTTTAGGAAAAATCATGCGTTTTATTCAGCGTGCTAAATAATTATTGAATTGAATTCTTGATTTTCCCGTCGATTGATTGGACCGAAGTGACCCGTTGCACAAGAGGTGGCTCTCGTGGCCCAAGTGGTCTAGTGGATAACGCTTTGGCGTTTGAAACTATGGGCACTGGGCTCGAGCCTCGGTGGGAACATCATCACTCACTGAGAAATGCAGGTACATCCAGCTGACGAGTCTTAATTAGGACGAAATGCGCATCCTGGATTCCACTGCTAGCCACCATCCACCAACTGTGCTAAATAATTCTTTTTCCATTTCCTCTGAATCATCTTTGCCCCTAGGTGATTATTGAAGTTTTGATTATCCCATGAAATGCTGTTCACTGAGTCGATGTAATTAGCCATATTTAATAATGAGAACCAATTCGACAATGTGGTCTTTTTTATAAACAAACTTTGGTTGGAAAAGATTCTCTTTCAAGCATCATTATATGGATTCCTATTTGTAATTTTCTCAGCTCACCTTTGTTCTTGGTTCTAATCATCTACTTCCAATATTCGTAATTATGGAGTGAAATATTATGTTTGTTTTATAGCGAACTGGTGACACTATAGCCGCTCAATCCCGGTCAGATCTTCATGCATATATGTTCAGCTACGAACGAGGACAGGCAGTGTGGAGATCGATTAACCACAAATCCCTCGTATATCATAATCGCTTACTGGTTTTGATTTCCTCTGTAAACACTCCCTTTGCTATAGATATAAGTGAGTTCGTGATTTCTGGTTAAATCTCTTTTCTTCAAATCAATCTATGACTTCATCAAAACGATTTTGAAACAATTATTGAAGTCGACAATTATTTAAAATAAGGTAATATGACAGAGGGATGATTATATGCCTAAAATACCAGCTAATTAGATGCGTTGAGGCAGGGAAGTATAACTTAATGGTTGAAATTGGGTCTAAAATAATTCAAGGAGTGAATGCTCATTTTTGAATATGCCACAGTATACCACCATATTAAGAAACATTAAAAATAAAGCATGTAAATATATACGGTGTCATGTTCGCCGAACAGAAAAAGATTTTATAACTGAATAAAATATTCATCACCTACTAAATAGGGCATGGATATTCACTCAGTCAATTCATTCAAGTGACCTCGAATTAATGATGAATCTGACGAAAATCTTCCAAATGTAACTTGAACAACAAGATCACGTTGACCGTATTCCCCTTATTTGAAAAAACTGACGTCGATCAAGTGGAAAGTGCCTCTCTTATGAATAATTTGCTAAATTTAACGCACTAGTAGCAAACTTTACAGTGAATTTCGGATACTCCTTTCCCAAGAGCAAACCACAAGCTAATTATACTATCACCTTTTTTTGATGATTTTATAAGAACGTATACAATAAAAATAAAAAGGTATGACGAAACGTTTTCCTCATGAAATGAAAACTGAAGAATAAAAAAGCAAAGCTTATTGACAATTTTTTGTATCAAACTTCCCAAGACTATGATTAATAGTTCATGGAATCGACTTGCATATGTTACTTAAAATGAGGTTTAAAGCCTTTTAGAGTTGTCCATTTTAACGTGATCACTGCATAAACAGTTCTCATCATAGATGCATTAAATAAACAATGACAACCACTGTAACGGGCAACAAACAACCTGAATACCTCGAGTTCTAAGTCTCTCACAAAGAAAAAACATTTGAAACTTTCGTAGTCATACCAAACCTCCTGATTTCATACAGAAATGTGACGGATGACATCACCCATAGATTCATCTACTACAGCAGATGCCAATCATCGATTTTCGTTTCAGAATGAGGCATGGTAGTACGGCTAGGTGCACCTTATTACCAGACAGATTAGCTCGCATACTCAGCACTTTATTTTATGCATAGTAGTATTTTCCATAGCATTTTCTTGTTGAATACATCACAGTGAATTAGTATTATTTACTAGATGATGTTTCAGATACAATTTATTGTTTTTAGTCATGAATTTAGTGCAGTAGTTTCATCTCACTTTTCAACTTTGTGATTTTCTTCTTCTCAAGTACTTAATTGATGTTCTATTTACTCTCAAAATTCCTTTCTTCTGCGTGGTTAATCTTAGTTTGTGAATGCACACGCATAGAATATCCCGCCACGTTATTTCGTTCAACATTACATTATACATCACTAATGTTTGTTTCAAGAAGTTGATTCAAACTGACAAGCTTATAATCATTTTAGCATACGAAATGTACAGTCTGTGATTCAATTTTTCTTATTTTTGTGATATTGTCAAACTTCAGATTGTATGTTAGCCTGAGATTTTTTATATGTCAGGGAAAAACAAACCCGCAATATCCCCGTTTATTCTATTTTAACCAAAAAATATTTGGTGTCTCAACGACTTCTGCAGAACGGATTTAACATGGTTATCACCACAGTCAAAAATCAATGAATAGTTAACAGATGGCGTGGATTATTTGTTGAGTAAATTTTGCATTTATTCAGATGACTTTCGTAAGTGAGAATTTTGAAACGTGATGCACACAGAAATTCACTAGGCAAGTCAAAGATAAAGGATTGTTACAGTTAGAGAAGAGTATCTCAGTTAGCTTTGAGATCAGACGTGACACGGAAGCATAAACAGTCCTTCTAATTCCATTAGTTATACAAAAGTCGAACGATTGCGCCTACACTGATGTGCACATACTTCCATTATTTGAATATTGGAGAAATATTAAATTTCGTTAATAAAGACTAGCTAAGAATTCATGTAAGACCAGTCTGTGTAAGTGAATTTTTCCCCATCATTTCTTCAAAAAAAATAAACTATTCAAAAGCTAAATAATGTCTCTCATTCATTTGATTCCAATTTTTTGTCACTATCGATTAGGGTCCCCCGAGGCTGTTCAGAAATATTGATTCGGCAGTTTTAGTGTTCCAGGTACCACTAAGACAGACGGTACACTGGGAATGATCAATCGATAGATCGAGCAGTGTTTAAACACAATCACTGATTCGAAATTGAGTGGGTTCCTAATTTCTGCCTTTTGAATAAGTGAATAGAACGCAATGTCATGAAATGTCACAATTGAGTGTGATTACTGACAAATTTAGATATTCGAATCACAAAGCATCAGGAAAGTTAAATAGCTATCAGGACAAAAGCAACTAATTAATAGTTATTTTACTACAGTGAGAAGAGTGATTCAGATGAATATAAACTTTTCGCACATGTTAAGTTGTAATAATCACTCAAATAGTAATAAATTTTCATCAGGCAAAAGTCTTTACATTTGACGTTATGTGAAATAATCGAATCCTTTTACATTTAAAGTCTTAATATCATCGTATCTACTTTTTTCTGGAAAAAAATGTAGTGATGTCAGTTGTAATTTTGTTTCTTTTAAAAATTTTGCATGACACAATATACTTACAACTTTGATTGTTTTCATCACTTATATCACTTGTCAAATCAGTGGGATTATGTAAGTTATTTTCGTATCTATTCTTTATGTTATCGATGGCATTTAGCCAGAAAAGCTTTTGTGTATAGACTTGCCAGTAAATCAAAGTGAATTTAAATTTTAATCTAAAGTTAATACAACTTTATATAGGATGTTTGAAAATATAATCTATAAAAATGAATGAAAAGAGAACTCTAAATAGAATTCCCTAAATGGGAAACTTACTATGTTTTCCATCGAATAAATAAAAACCAGAACAGGCTTCTTCCAAACATCTACGAAATGGTGAGCAGCTTTCTTAGTTTAAGCAAAATTCATTCAAGCTGACTGAGTTAAATGCACTGTGTTATCCAATGGTTCAAGCATCTGAAACTAAATTACTGACACCGTATCAAATGTGAATATCAGCAAATAGGTAATTACGTTCGGTGAAATGACAGAGTGGGAGATTTAACATAATGGTACGCTAGTGAAGTGATGAAAACTTAGAAATTAACACCTCTAGGATTTCAACCTAATAAATACCCCCACCTCTGGGACTACCATAAACACCAAATCCTAAGCATTTAATGGAGAAATATTTTCGTGAAACATAGCAAAATGTTCCGAAAATGGTGTGAAACGAACCTGGAACGGTTATATGGCAGATCTGATTTTCTGTTTAACAGCTGCAACATTTTAACGAAAAATGGGCTACGAACGAACATTGTGGTTTGCAATTACGTCTTTGTCTGACCTTATTACGTATTTCGATGGGAAACTAATTTGCAGAACTGAGACGTGTTCATATTAGGAAATGTTCCACTAACTTTGAATGATAACCATTTCACTTAATTGTAAAAAACTTGTTTTACAAATTTTGGTCTGATATCATTCTTTCAGTTGCTGGCTGTATGTAGAATATGAACTTTAATTCTGTGATTTCTACACCAAAAAGAAAGAGTATTTCTTGATCATTTATAATGAAATAATGGTTGGAAAATCACAAACGATTTACATTTTTGTATGATGTGCAAAAAAGTACCTCATATTATTTATCCTTAAGATATTTTGCTCTAAATGAATAAATTAGTGTCATCGTGTCATCAGACTTGAGCTTATTGGAGTGTGACACAATCACCTTTCACATATGTTATTGTATGAGTGTTTTCGTTCACTTTGTTGAGTTTTATCAAGTGAAAGTAATCTGTATAAATTTTTGCTTTCCAACCAAATCATCCACTATAATGTAAACCAGTGAATACATGAATATGAGGTTGAAAGGTGGCAGACTGTTTTGGTCTCCGGCATACAGTAATGTTTATTACTTCGTTATAGTAGTGAGAAATTGAATTTTGACTAGTTGAAATTATCTAAATTCAAAGCACAGAACAACAACTGTGTTTTAACTAGTGAGTGGAATCCCTTAAGAATACTTTATCATAAAATATCGGTTAAAAGCCTCCAAACTATAGATCTATTTTTTCAAACTAAAATTTGCCTTTGGAAAAAGTAACAATATTTTAAAGAGAAATGGAACTACATAATTAAATACAGGCATAAATACTCTGTAAAAGTAATCAGAAAAACTGTGATAATAGATCTGTTCTTTCTATTTACACTTAAAACTGCAAATGCGTCACAATGCCAGGCTCCAAATTCATGTGTAGATAAAAATGAACACCTATATCCTTATATATATATTGACAAAGCAAACTTTAATAAACAGACAGTGCACAATAATTATTAAAATACACTAATTGTTTACAGATTATCGAAGTTTCCACAAGTATATGTGTGTATGACTGCCAGATGCATATGAAAACAATCAAACCATATAAAGAAATCGGTAACATGAAACTCGAACAATTCACTTAACTCTCTAATGAGCATACAAGTGTTGTCTACGATACAGATGCCAGAAGTGAGTTGGTGAATTTCTCTGAAAATATTTTAACCAGTCTTTTCGACAGCCATTATAACTTATGCAATTTAACCAGGGCATATTGCGTGGTGGTGTCTTTGCAGTTCTTAAGTGTCGTATGCATGTTGCCGAAGTGAACTAGTCTTCTAGTCAGGTTGGACAGCAATTCAGTTTCTGACACTTTCTCCACCAGATGAACTTTAACTCCTAAGAAATATGAACTCAGTGGAAATCAAGTACTCTCATTTATACCTTTCAAGCAGGAGCTATAGAGGTTGTTAACAAATCCCCTTCACAGTATCTCTATCAAATTAGCCACTATTGAGCTCATTAAACACCACTTTCGGCGTTTCAAAACTGATTTCAAATACAATAACACTTGATGCCATCATGATGAATGTTAGATGAACTACATATGTTGATGGAAATTAGCATGTTACACTCGTCATAGATATTGATCTGATTTTCTTTGTTAATGCAACTCAGCATATCACTATAGCAAGAGTTTTCTCTTTTAAACTTTGAAGATAAGGAGTCTAACCTAAGAGGTTCAAAAACAGAACTACTTCAGTGAACCCTAAATTTAGAAAAGCTTTGCATCTGGCTAATATAAATTACAGCACTTCGGGTGGATTAGTTCTGTGTCTGTACCTGAAGGTAGTGAACTATCGAATTCAGTGTACCTACCTATTCAGATTCGCTTTTGTTAGTTCGAGATTCTTTATGCACCGCTTCGTCTTTTCCATATCATTCGAGAAATCTAACGTTAAACTTTACCCTACATCCATTGGAAAACATATAGATATGTGGCCACAGCTGGACTGCATGAGTCGTTCAACAGTCGCACAATCTTCATCACAAACGACACAAGTGCGGCCCATTTGTTTTCAGTACAAAAGTAAAATGAGAACATAGTTCAGTCATTTATTTTTAATGACAGGAATTCTTGTATCTTCTTAGTTATATTGTTAACTACTCAAGATGACTTCCGCTAAAATGTGATGAAAAAGGACCACCCTTCAATCTCCTGCATGTTATTTATTGAGTAAAATAAACTCGAATGTGCTTGTTTGTATGCATAAGTATATTCTGCTTATTATTCGTCTAATATGCAGGACTAGTTTGTGTATTAGATTTGTCTCAAAGTGAAGGAGTATTATTCACTCGATTACATTTCGAACATAAATTAGTGGCCACAATTATTTGAACTGATATCGCGCAGAGATAATGTGGAGCTACGTACTGCCGTTCTGTCTACATTTATTGCATATATTTGTCGAAATATGTTTACACTATCAAATAATCTATTAACTATATATAATAATTTATTGAATTAATTCAAAGAAATCATAAACACATGTTACTAATATTGTCCACAGAACTATTCAGTACATCAACATTCAACGGTGAGCAACAATTTAAACTTTTTTCCCTCATTTGCTAACCAAAAATGAGACAGTAGTCTCTGATTATGTATTGTAAAATATTTGATGATAAAGTCCAATGAATAAACATTTGTTTGAGGGGAACCAAGTTAGCCTAATACTCTAGTAACTTTAGTTTTAGATTTTTAAATATGTATCTTTTCATCCCTTTATCATGTGTTCAACTGAGTGTTACACAATCACATTTTGTTAATAACAACGAAAATATAGCTTCCTTAGATATATTAAATATTAACATGTGATCAGTAATTACGAACTTTGTTTTGTTTCATCTAGGAAGTTGTAAGTGCATTGATGAATATATAAAAAAAGGTGATCATTCGATATTATATGATATCCTAGGTCAGAAATCAAAATATATTTGGAGGGAACGCTATGGAAGGCCACAAAGGTCAACGTCTGCACCTGTCCTCCACGTCTGGCCACATGCTTTCATATCTTCTTCACATGACCTCTTCCATGTCACCTCCGCATTGACGGCCAACTCGCTGCTTCCCGTTTGGTTTCCCCTCCCAGGCCTGTATAGTGATGTCAGTTGATGGTTTCTCCAGAGTATAGCTAGCTAACCTCCGCTTTCTGCCTGCTTATTTGTTGCATAATCAGTTCCTAGTTGGTTCGCTTCCAGAAATTCCAGTTGCCGACCTTTCCTGGCCGGCTATCTGATCCTGAGTATTGAGCGAAGACAGGTATTGATGGAGATATGTTGTTTGTCTGAATCGCCCTTTGTAATGCATTAAGTCTCTGATTCTTATAGTACCAGTGACTTCACAGTGACCTTGAAACTCCGCGTCTTATTTTTCATGCTGAATGCTGTCAACCTGCATACGGACTTGAGAGTAGTGAAAACTTGCCATGCTTTCTCGATCTCCGCTATGATATCTTCATCAATTTCGCCTTTAGTTGAGACGATGCTTCCAAGGTGGACAGCTAGGCAGGTATAGTAGGTTGCTTCTTTCAGATTTCTCCCAATTATGTTGATTGTTGTCTGTTGTTGTTGATGCTGTTGAATAGGTATCTTCATCACCTCTGTTTTCTATGTGTTCACCTGAAGTCCTTTCTTCTGCGGATGCTTCTTCTGCCAACTCGTTACTTTTCACTTGAAATCTTCCAGTTTATGAGAAATCAGACATATATAATCGGTAAAATCCAGATCCTCAAATCTTTTTGTGTGGAAGCATTTTATGCGTGTTTCATCGCTGCCCACTATCATTCGGTCAACCGCAATCAGGAAAATCACTGAAGATAGTCGGCAACCAGTCAGCTTTTCTTACTCCCGTTTTCACATTGAAGGAGTCCGTGAGTTTTCCGTTGTGGATTACTTGGCATGCAGCATTGTCGTACAACCGTTGGTTGAGATATACGATTGTTGGTGGCACCCCATAGTGGCGAAGAAGTTGCCAGATCACCTCTCGATCTACGCTGTCTAAGACATTTTCAAAGTCAATAAAGTTGAGAGGGAGAGGTGACTGCCATTTCAAGCTCTGTTTAATGATGAACCATAGTGTTGTATTTTGATCGATTCATGACTTGTTTATCTTGAATCCAGCCTGCTTCGGTCGAAGTTTTTCATCCAGGGAGTGTTTGATTCTCTCCAGGATGATGAGGCTTAGTATTTCGCTTAGGATATACAGGAGCATAACGCCGCGCAAGTTCCTGAGTCGACTTAAGTCTCCTCTCTTTGGCAGTATGAATAGATGATCTTTTTTCAGTCAGCTCATACGTTGCCCTCTTTCAAAACCTTCTCCAGTAGTGGTGTCAACACGTCCATTTGCAATGCCTCTGGAGTAATTCCATCTGGTCCTGATGATTTTTTTTATCATCTTGATTGCCCTGAGGATTTCTGTTCTCGTTGAAGGATTGATGTCAACATGGAGTTCTGCCCTCGCTGCTGATATCATTGGGCGTGTTGTAGGTGGCGTTCGACAGGGAAGTATTTTGAAGTGTTGGTCGTCGATGCACTAGATAATTTTCGTTCCACCATCCTTATGTATTCTGTTAGTCTCCATGTGTCCAAAGGGAGCCACTGATTGCCCTGTTCCCTCTTTCTGCCTAGAAATTCCACACAGCATTGACTTCACACCAATTTCAGGCTGTTTCAGTGCTTTTCAACACTGGTCACTTCTCTAGTGTCGATTTATGCCTCCGCCTTTTTCATTATGATTGCAGTGGAGATATCCTTTGTATCCTTATCCTTCAAGTTTCGAATATTTAATTTGGCTTGTGGTCCATCTGCAGCTCCTGTTTAATTCGTTCCTTGTTTAATGTTCCTTGTACGAGATAATGTTCTGATTCAACGTCTACTCATCTTCATACTTTTGTGTCCAGTAAGCTGCGTCACCACTTTTCTGAGCAGCATTGTTCTGGAGTCATTTTGGTTTATCGTTCGCCCATCTGGAGACAGTCATGTAGCTTTGAGGATGTTCTTGTTCTCATATACGCTGCTGCCAATCACTAGTTCATTTAAGGCATAAAAGTCAGCGAAGAGTCCTTCATTTGCATTCATTTCTCCAACTTATCAACTTGTAGATGCAGTGTGGACAAACATTACTGCTGTTTGTCAATTTGTGGCAAATAAATCAGGAGTTTCATCAATGAGGCTTTTCAATTTTTTTGTGAGCTTAAAACCAAGGATATTTGGAGAATATTAATTATAATTGCGGTTATTCCACAAGATATCTGTTCAATAATAACAAGAGATAAACGCTATAATATTCCGTTTGTCAAGCAAATAACTTGAACAGTATGTTTTCTTACAAAATAACACCGATTTGATAGCCACTTAAAGTAGCAAACTGCCAAATAACCGCTTCCTTCTGTATGCAAACTTTCCATCATCAATCAACTCACCGGGTTTCGAATCCATCACATTCACTTTACGAGGCAAACATGCCGACGATCAGACTGAAACAACTTGGAATAATGGCTAGAAAACTGCACACTAATTTCCTTACACTTATTTTCAGACAGGATAACTGTTGTGTCGTATGAAGTAATTTGTTTATGCTTAAAGGCGCATTTTATTCTACAACCTAGTTAGAAGCCTATTTTTCGGAGCATGTTTCACTGTGTTAACTGCTACTTTGCTTATTATTTTTGTCATGCTTTTAATCTATTTGGAAGATGTTGGTATGTTCATATGTTTCATTCTACTAAGGAACATAATGCATCATGGAGTTCACATACGTAGCAAATAACTTCACAAAGGTGAAATGAGTACTAATAATTATTCTCAATGTATCTAGCCACATTTATACATGGCGCATAGAAATGTTAGTAACAATACACATTTGCAAAATAATTTATGGTGAAACTTGATATATCCTTGAAAACTTTTCTGGTTAACTCATAGTTATCTTCTGGTTCAACTTGCGTACACTAAAGCGGAGATTATTTTTGAACTGAATGTGTTTCAATCCAATTTCACACAAATTCAAAGTGTTTCATTATCGGTGAATACTGTCGCAACCGTTCTTAGTGAGTGAAATTGTCTTCGCCTTCTACATGAAGCACATTGATGTAGAGTTTTATCATGTAATCAAGAAGATAAGTAGTTCTCTTTTTAAATTAATTTGTCTTTAAATATATAGTGCAGTTATTCCATCACATTTCGAGTGACCACTGGAAAAACTTCAAGACAATTTGTCCTTCTCAGAAACAGTTTTATCCACAGGTTTCGTCACATACTGCTTACAATCACACATTGTAATGTTCCGTCTGTAAAGCAGATAATTTGAACAGTATGGTTTCTTACAAAGTAACACCAATTTGATAGCCAACTAAAGTAACAAACTGCCAAATAACCGCTTCCTCTTGTACTCACACTTACCATCACCAATTAACTCTACAGGTCTCGAATCCATCACCCCCATTTCACGTGACAAATACATCTACGACCAGACTGAAACAATTTAGGATTTTGGCTAGAAATCTTCACATCATTTCCTTTACGCTTATTGTCATCCAGAATAAGTGTAATGCCATAGGAAGTTATCCACTTGTGCTTAAAAACGCATTTTAGTTTACAAACTAGTTGGAAGTCATTTTTCTGAGTATATTTCAAAGTGTATACTGTGCCTATGCCTATTGTTTTTGTCGTCCATCGTTTTCCTTGAATACACTTTTGCTTCAATTTTACCAACCTTAATATTTCGTATTCAAATAGGACTCACAAGTATGTTTAAATGTTTAATCCACTGTGGTACATAATGCGTTTTACAGTTCACATACCTTGCGAATCACTTCAAAAGATGAACCCAGGATTAAGTATTATTCTCAATATATTCAGTCACATTTATGCGTGAACCGATTATACATGACACATAGAAATGCTAGTAACAATATTCATTTCGCAAAAATATTTATAGTGAAACGTGATATATCCTTGGCGACTATTCTGATTTACTCGGAAGATATGTTATGGCTCAGCTTACATTTGGTAAAGCTGACACTGTGTTTATTTCCACGTAAACGTAAAGTATTATACCGTCGATGAATACTGTTACAGTCCTTCTTACCGACTGAAATTGTTTCCGCTGTCTACATGAAACATACTTGTATGGAGTTTCTATCATGTAATCGCCAAAAAAAAGTAGTTCTCTTTTGAAATTCATTTGCCTTTTAGTATACTATAATAAGAATAAACCACAATAACACAGTATATTTAAAATACCTAAATCAATACAAGCTAATTTTTCATTTCTTAGCAAAATTTATCCTCATTACGGAAAGGAGTGACATCAACAAGTTTAATTTGTCCACGTATGTAGCGTGCAATTTTCCTTCTTTGCTTGCCGACACATATATTATTAAGGTTACAACAAAACTGTCTCCTAGGAATTTGATTCATAAATCAAAGTGGCTGAACTGAGTAAGGGAGGAAACAAAACGAACTTAACTGCCGTCATAAACTATCAAGTATAACGAATTATTTCTATGTAATGTTGAGTCATATATACGTATATGTACATAGAAATGATTTCATATTTTCATGACTTTTATATGACCTCCTTTCATCCTCATCACTTATCTGTTATCGCATCTAAATATTCTGAAAGCCTGTTTTTACATTTTGTTGTGAATTGATGACTTCCACTCAACTCCCAATATATCCGAAAATTATGAACTTCTCAGGAAAATTAGGTATGAAAAATAATTGAATACAATATGAGTAACAATTAACTTCATCTCTCCGTGAATATTATTATCCATATTATCCATAAGATGGAACGATGATGGAAGGAAATAGCAAATTTCCATCGTTTGTCGTTCTAATAATGAGTTAAAACCCTATTCAACGGTGCATTCACCACAAGTGTAGATATCGTTTTCTATCGGTTTCATTGTTGCACTGTATTAATGTAGCTGAAGAAGGTAAGTCAATGTTAATTCTGTTGACTGGCATTGGCAGGAGTTTACCATCGTATAAATTTTTGTGCTCAGCGATGTCCTCTCCAAGTACCTTATTGAAACACTTTAAAAATAACATTGTAAATTTGAGTGAATTTGAAAGGAATTCAATAGTTTGGTTAACTGCAGTTTAAAATGAAAGAAAAAGTTGTGTAAGTAACTTGATATGATTATAAGCAATAATTTGTGCTCGAAACGTCATCAGTTAATAATAATGTGTAAGAATGTGTGACGTATCAAAATAAAATCTTATCAATAATGGATCTATACTCAAACACAGTGCCTAAGTTTTATACTTATGTCAGTTTAAAATTACTATAGGTGTAGTGAAACCAGTTTCCAGAATGCACAATACTTCTTATTTGTACACCTTGCGTGATATTTTTTTATACCTGATCAGATTTCCATTAGATCGAGGAATGTGTAGACTGATGTCCACAGCTTTTGCCTTCCAAGTGATATTGGTTTATTGATAATGAGCACATCATTAGAATCCTCTGTTCAGTTAGGTAAAAAAAATTCTATTCAACCACCACCAAATTTTGATACTTCTTGAGCTTCTAAGCTGCCTGTTTATCTCCTTTCAAACTTTCTACAAATGATTGGTTCTCCAGTGGAAATACATTAAGATTTTCTAAATACCCGCTCGCGGCCATTACGTTTCTGTCAAAACTAAAATGATTCGTTGATTTTAATCCCACTTTTCGTATTTCCAGTGAATTCAATTTCTCTCATCACAATATAGTAAAGCCGATTCTTAAGACAACGAGTGAGTGAAGCACTTCATCGTTTCCTTTTACCTACATATTTATATTATTCAGAGAATTCCAATGTCAACACATATTCCAGTATATTCTCTCATCATTTACGAATAAATTTTGTCAGCTATAAAATAGAAGTAATAATAAGAAAATCAAAAAGAGAGGATGCCATTCACACAAGACATTTTCTGTCAGATTGATCCTTGTAGACATACCAAAGTTAACGCTGAAGCATAATTCAGTATAACAGTTTGCGTTATACAATGCAAAACATTTGGGAGTGGAGTATACCACTAAATATTACAGCCAATCAAACTATGATGGGATGATAGGTATCATATACTTGACTGAAACCGTCCATAAACTCATTGTCACGTAAAACGCCTTTATTCATATTTCAAAGTCAGAAGTGATGAGTCTCAATGGTGAGGAAGAGAAATTCCCCTAGATCAAATTCTTCTTTGTGTTCCTACACACAGTGAAGAAAGTCATTTTTTGAATATGAAATATGAGTAAATTTACCAATTTAGCAATACATAAACATGTTTCATTTATTTTATGAATATCGAAAAAGGTATGATAAATATCTGAGCCTAAACATTAAACTGCCTTCTGGAGAGAATAATATTATCATTATTGTTGCACTTGATACCACGCATTCGTATTCAGTTGATTCTACAATTGCCCACGAGTATTACTGCCTTCTTCATATGATTGCCTCTATGTTACTCTCAAGTCCTCAATTCGTCCACTCCTAGTCATGTTGCACTCGAAACTCACTCAAACAGTTTAAAGGTGGTGTGAAAAACCGTCGTCTGCAAAAAATCTCTTCAAAGATTAAAAGTGTCCACATCTTCACAATATCAATGGAGCTAAAAAACACAGATAATTTCATTGATTTTGCAGTAGAAGTGACTGATGTACTCAGCGATGACCAGCATAAGAATATCCCCTACAATCTCTACGAAGTGTGAGGTGTGACACCTCTACAGAGATTAAATAACTTATGCAGCCAAATTACTTTTGTAACAAAACCATGTGCAGGATATTTTCCTACATATTTTCGTCTTTGTAAATTTCTCAACCATTTCAGCATATGACACTATACTGACTATCCTCATTCAAACAATTTATTACATGGGGGTCACTGCCATCTAATCAAACTAGCTAAACCCCTCTTGAATAAATTTAAACTAATACCGGTATCAGATAGGAAAACAAAAACTCAAACTACTGTCGTGGCTTTTCCTCATTAAGTATCAACTTATCAGGTTACTGATAATACCCGTGTGTTTTATCGCCTAACACGTTTAGAAACAGAAATCAGAACTATTTGTCTGACTAAATCGGAAATTCTAAATTATAACTGTGACATTTTTGTAATCCTCATGGTACGGCTGTAGGCTCTGTTGTGCATGTTGTGCACTCAGCAAACGTTGTATTTTCAATTGGTGAAATATTCAGAAGGAAACAAGCAATCGATCAATTGGACTGTTTTCAAATATAAAATTAAGTTCTTCGTTTGACCCCGGGGTCTTGAATAAGTTCCCGGAACATCAGAACAACTAATATTGCTAAATATTTGGTCACTTAGCGGTGTTGAGTGTGCCCGAGTACCTTGTTAGTACGATGCGCCCTGGTACATCAACTAGAAGAATAAAAAAATTGAGTTATCTGAAATCTGTCTACGATTCTTCGTGGTAACCTGAAGGGAGTGTCACATGACTTCAAAATCTAATTGGTTATTGTGTTTGTACATATTAGATGGCACTAACTGTGATACATGCGGTCTACTGACTTTTTGTGTTACATTTAAAAATAAGAAAAAAAGCACTTTTATTGTGGCCTTTGGATGTTGTGATGCATGCGTGTGGACATAATTTCACAACAATGTATTTGCAAGTCACATTTCATTATTGACTACAATACAATATTCAAGAGTTGAAACACGTGCATCAGTTACTCTTCAACATCTGTCAAACTGAAATGTGATCAGTTAAGGTTGCCTTCGAATATCACATGAAATCGTCACAACCAAGTGTAAACAAAGTATAATGACTGAGTAGCTGAGGTTTCGCTCCACTAATAACAGAGAAATCTACTGAGAAAAGCTTTAACAGCATGCTGATAACTTTGCTATTACAGTCATCTTCAATTAATGGCGTATGATGAATGACTAAAGAAAATATTTCACCTGAAATTCACTCACCGAATCAGCTTCCGCTCCAACAAGTAAGTTTAGTTACACAAGATATTCACTATTCATTGCTCTGTGTGAACGATAAGTTGGCTGTCAAGCAGTTAACAGTTATATTATTGATTAACAATTTTGCTGGCCGCTTAAGTGAGGCCATACGGAAGCAGCAGTACCTGTGTGGTTAGTGTGAGAGAGTTTAAACAATATGTATAAAAATTGTGCATAAAGTCACACCACTCATCAACGTGTATTTGCACATTTTGCAGCTGCACTTTACATAACTAAAACGACAATCGAAGTAATTCAACTTTTCTCCTAAATATTATCTCACCATACAATATATGTCGATAAACAAAACTGAAGAATTATTGAATTATTCTAACTAACAGTTAGAAATTTGAGCTGCTTTCTAAGGAGCATACGAGAAGTTTCATCGACGGAAACTACTTGAAATATTCTATCATTTAACAGGTTCAATAATGTCTAACGGTACGACATTATTATTGTCTGTTTTTCACGGTGAATATTTGAATCTATAGACTGTGAAGTGGTTGTCAAGTGGCCTACTAAATAAACTGAAGTTAACATTTAAACCATCATAAAACTTGATTACATAACACACTCATTTCAAATTCAGGTAACAGGAAAATCAGCATCATAAAATCATAGATACATCTCGTGTTATCAGCAATACGTCTGACTTACAGGCTGTTCTGTCTTCTTTTCCAGCTTACCGAAAATTGATTGTTGCTTCCCCTGGCACTTTTATTCACTCCCTTGTTCAGTGAGTTTTACACTGAGCCTAGGTCCTCCTTCTGTTATTCATCTCTGCATTGGTTCATTTTCCATCTTATCATCCTTACTGTCCCAAGTGGCTTCATATGTTTGTATAAGCCCACTCTCTGGTTTGCCTCTTCTGTCTATTCCAGGAGGGTTCTGTAAATTTACTTTCATGTAACTTTCAGAAAATTCCCACCGTTCTTCCGAGATCTTCCACAGGATTTAATGAAAAATAATATTAAATACACTTCGTGCAATCCCAGTTCACATCTGTTTGTCACTGGAATTCATATGAAAACAAGGAACAATATGATTCAAATAAAATTTACAAAACGGTGGGTTAACAAACCTGATGGAATGAATCACTCTCACTTTGTCACATGAATCACAGTTTTTACGTAGGAAACGAAGTGAACATGCCGAAATTAAGATAGAACTGAAAAAAGAAGGTGGAGATATTTTCTACTCAAAATCTTCACGTCTATCTGCGAGCGAGAGCTTATAATCGTTTATTATGTTTTATATCTACCATCTAGCTAGTCAATTAACAGCGAGTGGAACAGGTGAGTTAGTGATGGTGTATTACCCTCATTTCTGTTGACCATAAGTATTATCAAAGACTTATTTGGTATCCATTTTTATTAATACTACCAACAGTCAGTTAAAGTTTCAGGAACTGACAGACATAAGTAATTGTTGAAAAATTCGCAAATCTTAATGAATAAAGGAAAAGCCAGAATGACAGTTATACTTGTCAGTTAATTTAGCAGTTTCACTAACGATCAACTTTTTATTAATGAAGTAGTAAATTTTTAATTAAAAAAGGAATATGACACACAATAGATAACTGTGTGAATGCACACTGTACCATGCAGACATAGTTGTACTATCCCTAATTTCATTCCGTCTGTGCGTCAACTAGGGGGAAGCTTTATTTGTCTAAAATGTGAAAAAGAATAATGTAAGAGGGTTCACTTGTGACCTGCTTTGTTCTCTGTTAAATGATGTGTTCACCTTCACCACTTGTAATTTCACGTAGTACACTGTACATGAGTTAACCTTTCGGAAGCTAAAAAATAACATTTGTCAAAATTACTGAGTAGGTAAATCGAAATATCTGCCTCTGTATTATTGTTTCTGGTAAACATCGCGATCGAAATATTCATGATATAATCATATTCATTAACCAGAATGTAGTCGAAATTTGAGTGTAAAATGTTGTTGTATAATATAATCTGGGCATTGAATTGTAATCGTTGTCTTTGATTTCTTGGAATTGATATCTTCCATATATTTTATCAGTCTCATATCTTTGTACGCAGTTTGAATCGTGAAGATACCTAGAAAATAATTGATGCTTGTATTGGCCCTGCTCATTTCCCAACAACACTGTTACATGGTTGCAATATGATGATAAACGTGGTTCCATGCGTTACAGTCCAGATGAAGGCTCACTTATAGTACTTGCAGCTGATAAATTACATGATGTAAAGTCTATTAATAAATCACTTCGAATTTATTAAGACATGCGATCAGTCAGAGGTAACCTTACACATATAGCAATCAAAACGATGGATGAGGATGATCAAGAGAATAAATGCGCTTGAACCTGAAGGATGCAATTTCTAGTCATAGCGAATAATTGTTCATCATTTTTACCAGTTGATTACAGGTTTTCGTCAATTTGAGAACAATTGAATAGCAGGTAGTACTGGGCAGCTTTTTCATCCCAGTATGCGAATCATTGACAGTACACACTGCTAGAGTTCAAACCCAGGAAATTCTGGTTACACAACAAGCTGGTATCCTATCCAGCCACTGTGACCCGATTCAATGGCTCATGAATTCTAACTTCTACTAATTTGTGATTTAGTACAAACCATATCAGTGTCGTCGGTGAGAAGTCCATCCCCACACTAGACTTGATGTAACTTACCGGAGTTCTAGTGCTATACGATATTGCTTTCTAACCGATGGGTGGGTACTGCCGATAATTTACCAACTAGGATGAAACAGCTGTCCAGTACTTCATGGTTTTCACTTGTTCTCTAACTGATATCAATTAGTGATCAACTCGTGAAAACAAAAGTAGTCTTTATAAACCAACTATAGAAAATTATTCTGATGAAGATTATTTGTCAATTGGATTTCATGATTGAAGATAAAACTTGATATTTCACTTGAAAATAAAGCTTCAGCTGAGAAGAGTCCTGACATAAGTAAGACAATTTCTACATAATATACCGTTTATTCAAAGTGACAAAAGTGCCAAAATGGCAAAAAAGACAATGTTTACTCATAATGTATGTACAATTTATTATATCGTTATGTTATTTTTGATGTATAACGTCCATTAATTCGACAACTGCAAAGCTGACACTACTGCAACAACGAAGAATGTCATCTTAATTTCACAGTTGTTAGGATTGATATACATAATATAACAGATAATAATAAACATCGACAGAACCGTATTCCTTGTTGAAACGGTTTAACATTAACAAGTAATGACGCATTACTCCAACAGAATAATCTAGAAAATTCCCTGTGGAACATCGAAAGAGGAAAACTGAAGACCAATGCATATAAATTTTTCTTTGACAATAGGACAAGTGCTTGACCTTATTTTTTAGTAACAGTGAATCTTAAACGAATAAAAAGATTAGTGAATTTGGGTAGCAGTGTTCAATGATGGACCTCATCTGAAGAATAAAAATTGAGCAGTTTGTAAATTGGATTTATTTGGAAATTTGAAAACAAAAGAATAAATGAAGTAAACAAAAATATGGTATACAAGAATAAATCGGACAGTAACTGGCACACATCATAGGGCGGGTGCTACCAATGTATGGTAATCGGCGTGATAAGTTGCATTTTCGCAGACAATGAAGGCTTAATTCTACAAATAGCTATTACTTTAATTTAGTAAAGCAATTGTCCTGGAGTTGTGAAGGGTTGAAGCATATTGTTTTCTATACACACTATTTCGAACGCATGAGAACAATTCAGCGTGATTCTGTCATCTTTTTTAACCCCATTGTTTTGTGTATTTTAATTAAAACACCATTTTTTTTCGTTTTGATAAAGATTGAATGAGGAAGTTGAAGTGCAATGAGGCTCAAATTTTTTTTCACTCAATACGTCGTTTGAGAACGAAGATCACTGTGTGATCGTGGGTTATTCTATAAAAAATTATCTTCCCTTATCACTCAGAATTCCTGTCGAAATGTAGGAGAAATCGAACTTTCCGATGGGAAATGTAAGTTCCATCTTTTGTATGTTTCATCTGTTCATCTCAAAACGTACATCCTACTTGTCAGTATGTACGCAAAACTGTCACATGATGATATTGAATTGTAAATCAAACAGTGCGAAAAAACCATTTGTCAACAACATTTGACACAAAAAAACGAATAATTACAAAACAGAATGAACAAAAGTAAGCTCAATTGGATCAAACTGGAAGAACTCGACTTCATTACATAAAATCAGAATGATAAAACTGGAAGAAAGTTAGCTACCAGTAAAAAAACTGAAATTGATGGTGCCGATGAAGTTGGAATACACATAGTGCATAGAGTTTACAAGAAGTGATAAACATAAAGCCAATTTCGTGAAACAAGAGAAATTCTGTCCAAAATCTAAAGGAATAATACCAGTGTGCTTTGACCTGAATCTTATAATTCTGTGTACCACAGTAGATATTGAAACGCTAGACCCATGTAGCCAAAACTTAAGTACACAATTAAAAAAAACACAGATATGATGAATAAGCTTAGATAATTTGTAATGAATAATAAGCCATAGGCGGAAATCCTGAATCTTGCATCTAATCCATGATGTTTGTGCATGAACAATGCTGTACTGGTTATTCGAATTCGAACAAAGTAAGAATAACTCAAATATTTTGAGGATATCATCAGTTATAGAAATACATGGAAACAGATGGCATAATTGAGAAATTATTTCAACTCAACAGGTATACCAGCAGAATAAGATGCATGGATACGAAACAGAGTTGATTGGTGCACAATATGATGAGAAGGTCGAGTAAAGAGAGTAAGAATGGAATGATACGGCAATTTAAAACAAGAATTAATACGTAAAAACAATTAAGTAAAGTGGTAAGAAACAGTTGTGCAGAAACACAAAAGAGAGAAACCACAATAGGTATCTAGCTACCAGAGTAGTGAAAGATTACTCACCTTATTTTTCTGAATATAGTGATTAGATTGAAATGGTCTCTGACTTTTGCAAAAGCGAAATTGACGAACGAGCAAACCTTCAAATTATTCCCTACACAAAAAAGAAAGGGTTATTTAGCTATCAAACGAGTCAAAATGCTGGTATCAAACTTATTTCCTGAAGTAAAATTACATGTATTTATACATATATACATATATATGTATATATGTAATGACTGAGGGCCACTGTGCTATATTGATAGTATCACACTATTATGAAAAGTAAAAAGTGGAAAAACCAGAACTTATATGAGTAAATTCTTGTGAGTTTTTATTGAGTACTAGGAAGATCTTCATTAAGTGCTGTTGTACATGTACGAGACTCGTTAAATTTTTTTTTATAGGATTGTACTCTAAACAGTAATCGTTTTCTTATTTTCAGATATAACATGCCGCAATAATTGAAAGTTATAATATGGTAGGTGGATTATAAATACAATACGTTTAGCTGCGTTGTTCACAAATAAGGTTTTTAATATGAAGTATTATAATTGAATGTCAAGTATTTATTGGACAATTTCAGGCATCTATCTGAGTATGTGAATAAATTCGTGTGCTTAACACTTGACAAGGAATTATTCAGCCTTAATAGTAATAATGTGAGACATGTGTAAGACTGACCAGTAGTTGATTCAATCCTTCCATCTGAAACATGATGTTAGATTAACCTGAAATTTATCAAAAAATCTATTTCAAACTTACAGACAAAGTAGAATCAAAGGAAAATATTTGTCATTACTTTTGCTTTCAGTAAGACTTTCAATTCAGATGTGTGCTGATATGAAGTTCCAAAATTAATCCCAGTGCCAACTATATTAGATTTAATATGTCACATTGAATTATGAATCGACAACGGATACTGTGGTTGACCAAAACGCTTGTATACGTCTACCCATTAATCAGTTCATCATCTATTGTGTTTCATGCGTACACTCCAAAGAAATAAATTGAGCAGTTGAGCTATGTCTGCTAACCATACGAATTAGAAATAAAGGGAAAGCTAAAATTGGTGATTAGGTGAAATAACGAAGGAAGTTACACTTGATAGAAGAAGAACCAATTCAACTGTCGTACCAGAATACTACGAGCCAAAAATCAAACTTAGAGCGAGTTTTATTCAGCATGCAAATTGTGATATTCATCCGTGTATTTCTTTTGTAGCAACAACGTGTACTAAATACTTCACTGAAGCTTCTTAACAAATAGTCTGTTGTGTGTTTTAGATTTCTGAAGAGAAGTTGTCTGAAATTTCAACCACCTACGTAATTATTTTTCCAACTCAACTGATAATTGATCCAAAATGACAAATTTTCATGTAATTGAGACATTACATTTATACTTTCGTTCTGAGTAACAGTTGCTCACCTAACTTCGTGCTACGTCATGACTTTTTGTTTTGAACACATTACTAACTTTCATTGTCATTGTATGTTTAAATTATTCACTGAATAATCACATGTTTTTTTCATAGTTTACTGTCATATGATCCTGTTCAACATAATATAATTTCAAACATTAATTTATTTGTCTTAATGAAATTATTCACCATGTGAAATACGAGTCAGTGATGTTCACTGTAAAACGTGCATCTCTGCTTCATTGGTTTGAGCGTCTCAGCTGAAATTGTTATGTCGCTTCACTGCTCACTGTGTCAAACTCATTATCGTCCAACCTTAAATCAAGCTAAAAAAATGCATATTTCTCTCCTCTGTGACTCTCTTTGTCGCATTCAGTTGAAAACGTTGAATTGTAATTCTCTTAATTCATTAATCAACCGAATATTAATTTTGATATACAAATTTAAGCGGGGAATATTGTTTTTATTTAGTTCTCATCAGGCTGATATCTAACAAAGATATGTTGCTAAATAAAATTCAAATATAAACCAATCATGGTTTTTTTCCTTAATATAATAAATTGTGCAATTAGTCATCATAATTATAATACTAATGATAATAATAATAATAATGATCTAATCTATAAGAAGGATGATGATGAAATCCTTAAATCATCAAACCAACTCTCCGCAAAACCAATACTCGAAAATACCTAAGGAATTTTTATTCACTTATTCTCCTGTTACAATTGTTTAATGTAGAACATTTATTATAAGGACCTGTGTGAATCAGCAGTTTTACAGAGGTGGTAAATTGGTATTTGTTGTGATAAAGACTCAATGACTTGCCGAGGTATATAATTGGATTCTTTTACGTGGACAGAGAACAACTACGATTCTACTTGTTCAATTATTATTCCTTTGTGTTCTCAGGGGAAAATAAGGTTTCACCGGCAAGTTTTTCATCATCTTCTCTCAGAGTAGTCCAAAATCTGTCATATGCTTCTCACACGATGGACAAGATGCCTTCAAAGCGCTGGCGTATTTGTCGTTTTCCACTCAATTCCAGGTTTATCTTTGGAAGTGGTCTTGCTCGCCAGTCTCTCTAGTGTGTGCTTTGTCGATATGTGTTTCAGTCGACACTAAATCTGAAGTTCTATAGCACGATATTTGTTTTGGCCAAAAATTATCATCACAGACTCCAGTTTAAGGCCTATAAAAAGGAAAATGACACTGTCGGACACGAATAACATTTCTCACATATATCCATTCCTGGCAACCGAAGCATCTGCCATCTATACAACAAAAAGAGGCATTTTATGCAGCCTATTCTAACACTACGATGACAATTTTACTTTCGTCATCTATTCAGTAACAAGGTGGTACGTGAGAACTATCGAGAGTCGTTAAGTGGAGTGAAACAGATTTAGACCTGAGGGGTCCTATGAATCTTGTCAGCTGATTAGTCCTCAAACGACTAGTGTATCTCACCATGTATTGTGAAACAATCTGTTTAGCTTCAATGGATTTTTATTAAATTAAGCTGTTGAGATGTGGCCTTTAGACCTCAAGCTTCGATTCTCCACCTAGGGATTAAAGATTTCCGTTTTTGCCGTTCAAAGCATTTCAGACCAACCATTTTACTAGTATCATCAGTGTTCACATGGTAAGTGTGACTCTTCTATTCCTGGTAATCAAGTTCAAAATATAGGCTGATAAGCCAATAGATTGATAAATTTCAGTGCAAATCTAATATATCTAAATCCGTCATTTCACTTTTTTTCAGACTGAACAAGGAGAATGACGGATCTAATTTTATATCATGGATAGATTATAGTTCTTCTGAGGATTATTTGGAATTACTTGAGAAATATTTAGTGATACTCTCTTCTCTATCTCTCATTGGACCATTTATTTCGTGAAAACACGTATGTTGATCACATAAGCTGTGTCTTTATGTTTACTTGGTTTCTGTGCTGAGAGGTTCAACACTGAAATTGAAATTATCCCTTCAGACACCATCTTCAGTGTTGATTTGGTTATGAAGTGAGCTTCTGGAATTCACCATTGACGTAGAACTCCGATTGTCTTGATGACCTCAACTCTGAACATTTGCCCACTGAGATTTTCTTATCATTTTAATTATCATGTGTATCGGTAGTCAATCATTCTCTGTCCTCCCAAACTCATCTTCACTAGCCCCATAAAATATCTCGCACAGACTCAAGGGCTGATCTGCCTATTTTGAAGCGAAGTTCATATTCTCATCAGTTAGCTATCTGCGGGAGTATTTTCACTCCATGTGGCGAGTCTCATTTATGGGTAATTTTATTGGCGACATGGCATGATGGAATTGATTAATTAACATTGGCCACTGTATAATTGGAGAAGACTTCAATTATTTCTTCACATGTGGGTAAAATGTTCGACATTTCTCACATATCTCGTCAGAATTGTATAGATGTGGAATGCACCATAACCGAAAGATAATATGCATTGAATTCACTTCTCCATTATGACTACTTCAGCTTTGAAGATTGAGTACGGATGAATTGAAAACATGAGATTCATATGAATATGTTCCATCAACAAATGATGTTTGCATCATATGATGCTGGTGAATTCGTTGTGCTTCAACAAAACTAATCAAGACATACGGCTAACTTAGAACTGGTAACGCATGATTCAGACTGTATAATATTTTTATGTTCTGGTAATGCACTCCAAAGTTTTCATTTACAAATATTTAACTGCTTGAATTTCATAACAAATATGCCACAGTTAAAGAATATTTGAAAACCGTGAGGGCGACCTCAGCAGGAATCGAATTCAACAAACACACACGTCACCACGGAATCTGGAATATGGGTCAACTGGTAAGCCATCCAATTCCATCCTACCTGTGCAGTGGTAAGGCTGTATATTACTTGACCGGAAGTTGGTAGAATCCAATATGTAGTGAGAGTCACAGATAAGCACTTCTGAGAAATTCCAAAGTGAGTTAAAACCACTAATAAAGCTTTCAGGTTTTCGATTATTCGTCAGTTGATGATGATGGTTAGTCATGAAATCTACATTGAAATCAATCCACATCCATACACACACGCTGGAACTGTGAACATAGCACTAAGATTTACTTCAATATTCTTATATTCGTATGGTCATTCACATTGATTTATTTGACATTTTACGGTAGAAGATGTAAACATCAAATGAATATCTGGATTAAATAGCACTCTGACATTTATACAAGCAATACAAATCAGCGTGATTATTATTAACACTCTCACCTGCTATTCGCCACGAAAGTTCAGACAACCTAGTTTAAACTTACAACATCATAACCTCATTTGCTTCAACCAAAATCATACAGGCGATAGTGTCTGTTACATTTCGTGCGGCATGAATTGTACTTCACTGCAGAGTAAATAAGAACATCACAAACAATGACAATTAAAATTTTATCAGAACGAAAATCTGCCAGTAATCCAGCAAGTGGCTAATTATGGGAGGGAAAGCGGGATTGATTAAATAAATGAGTGAGTTGTTGTAGGAGTTGTTCGGCTATGCAGTGAGTGATGCGTCGTGTTGATTTCTGCCAGTTGAATTGAGGCATAAATCTCTGTTAAATGGAATTTAAGGCATTCGAAAATATGATTCAGATATTCGGCCGAATAAACCAGCGTCCCTCCATCCATCCATCGAAAACTCTCAATCCGTCAGGCAGTCATTCAGCGCGTTACGACGTATTAATCAAGTCCGTAAGAAAGCATTTGAGCAAGCCAGCCAGCCATCAAGAGAGCAAGCGAGCAAGTGAGCAAGCAAGTCAGTATGCAAGTAACTACCTAATAAAATATCCAGATTTTTAATAGAACACTTATTTCACTGAGTAATGATTGTGTGAACTAGATAGGTACTTGTCCAGTTGAACACGTCTTCAGCGAGTGATGTTCACGTAAACACACTACTCACTAACGCTTGTTTTGCTGCCCGTCTCACTCACTCACTCTCTCTCTCTGTCTCTCTCCTCTGTGACTGTTTTCTTCGAATTCAGTGGAAAATGTCTAATTGTAGTTCTCTTAAGTGATTAATCAACTGATTAATAATTAATTAGTTAACTAATTATTCAATTAACGCATTATTACCAGGCCTGCTGTCTGATTATTATTAATATTGATATTTTTAAATGAATGATTGAAAATTGTATTTACAGGATAGGCGTATTTCGATCTCCGCGAATTCCCAGATTTTTAAATATGAAAATGACATCTTGTGGTTTTAAATTTTGTCCAATCATATGAGTCACTAAAGACGCATTAACATGTAAAATAACTGATATCAGCTCCATGATGAACTCCAACTTATCAAAATTGTATGAGCTGCCATCAAACGTTGACCTCAGACTCACAAATGTTAGTCTGCCTTCGTTAAACACTATGAACAGGGTGTACTTTTTATCAGAATACATTCGACTAAAAGTTCGTGGTCGTAGATAACTGAATATGGAAGTATATGTGCATATGCAGTTTACAATAGTGTGTGTATGTGTTAACACTTGTAAAACATTTGTCAGCCTCTGCATAAGAATATATAAACAAGTGTGATTAATTAGTGATCCATATCCATCTTTTATTTATTAATGAGGATTTACCATGCATCAGCTAACATCACACGTTCAGGTCTGTTCAAAATGTTGGGACCTACCCATATGTGTACGGCTTCGATAGAAATATACCTGAGCACATGAGATCAGCTAATGCATCACCACAATTCTGTTGGTTATTTCTATCCATGTAACAATGACTTGTTCGAACTTCATAAATACTTTGTGTCCATTTATATGAAGTGTCTGAATTGGGGACATTAGACAGTGACTGACCGACTGACTGACTCACCGATTGTCTACCTGAATTCCACTTATCATCATCAGACAAAAATTAAAACTACACTGTGTAGCCAAAACTATTTAGTGAAACTAATTCTCAATTTGTATACAGAGTTTGTAGATATTTATCAATCTATTCTAGTTTGCTACTTATCTATTCTTTCGTCACTTTCTTATATATTTCCTCCCTACATAGGTGTCGGTTATGGTTGGACAATTGATCTTCAAATCTGGTCACTTACATATTCGTGATGATTGGCCTCTGGGTGTACTGGGCGTGTTCACACTGGTTCTTACAGTATTTGTAATAGCAGAGGTGATCATCTACTGTTTCAGAATCCTGAGGTAATTTATCTAATGGGACCATTCCTTAAGCAGTTGTGATTTTTACAGTTAAACAGTGAGTGGATAAATCCTCTATGGAATTCACAGCAGCTGGTGTTCTTCATTTTCTTATTCGTTATCAATAAGAAACTGCAGTGTGGATTCCTCCTATGCTCCAACTTAAACGGCTTTCATAGCCTACAGGAATGGCTCGACCACTATGGTTATTTATATATTGACGTATGTTGATGATAGTGTTGTAATGTGTAACCGCGATAAAGACGTAAGACCAATTGATAAAGAAAACTAATTCTGTACATCACTAAATCAGAGTAACAACTTGGAAGAATTTATTTTATTTTTTTGATCACAGCTTGATTCCACACAGTATATTTGGTACAAGTATGGAATTTTCAGCATGGATATCGGTAGCCCAAATTTTGCAGGCCGACCATTGATATCAGGTGTGCGTCAGGAGGGGATCGAACTCCAGACCATATGGATGGTCAGCGATAGTTCTAACCATTGTGCTACCGACACGCAGAGGAGTGCGTAGGCCGGGGTTCGAACCCCGGACCATGTGCATGGTTGGAGGCCTCCTAACCGCTGTGCCACCGACACACACTGAAAGTAGTTTACTCTATTTTGTCTCAAGTCTTCAAGGAATAATTGTTTCTTCTTTGTTTGCCTTCCGAGTGTAACATTGGGCATTTAGCTTAGAGGTCTCCTTAGCAGTGGTGTTATTCTTCACGATATACAGGTTTAGGCTGCTAGTCCCACACCCATCCAGCTGGTGGCTAGGCGATGTTCGGGAGTGCGTCAGCCAAGGATCAAACTTCAGACAACGTGAGCCATGACTGACAAGCTTCTTACCACCGAAGCAACGACTTGTCAAACAGGAAACAGGTTAATTAAAAAGAATAATTGATAGGTAGTCTGCTTGGTCAAGATAGGACGGGAGTTCTCACATTTTTGCTTGTTTCGATTCAAGCCAGTTTTAAGTAGATTTTTAAAGGGGTCTTGAGTATGTGTACAGCTGTCTGACATTAATATCAATAATAAGGACAATAGTAACGATGGTAAAGTACTGAGTAATCTACTTGCAGAAAATAGATATGCTTTAAACTATTTGGAGAATTAAAACAATTAATCCCTTTGATAAATTTGAACAAGGCATTAAGAAGAAAAATTTCGCGAGATGATATCTCCATTTTGTAGTATCTTTACAACCGCTTTACAACTAATAACATGGTTAACAATAATAAAATAAAGTTCATGAAAATTACTCAGTTAAATAAAATACAAAAGTAAATACTAATGACCAATCATATTAAGATAGGTCATGCAGTCCAGGGTAGGCGAAGATTGAAGTCTATTGATTTTTGTACACACAGTTTAGGCTGTATGTGATTAATCCAAAGTGCTTCCATCACCTTCAATAACCAACCTTGAATTAGAGTTATGTGAAATACTTGTGAAACAGTCATTAATATTGATTTTGTGACCTGACATTAATAAGTGTTTGGCAATGGATGATGATGCTGGATTTCTATTAAGAATAACCGTATTGAGATTTTCTATATGATTTAGCAGCCATTTTAGAACATGTTATTTTCGACGACCACATTGGAACATTCTGTTGGCTCTACCTATATAAGTGTCACCGCAGCTACAGGTGAACTTGTAGATAAGGTTGAAGTAGGGTCCACAGAATTTCATCCCTCAATCGTAGGTACAGGGATCGAAAATTTTCGGCAAATGAAAATAAGTGATGCGAATGGAGAATAACCAGCATTAAAATTTAAATGTCACTGTCACTAAAATAAATGTGTACATTGAAAAGTCAGAAGGCAGAGTAAACAAGTAACATGCTGTTGAGACAAAGAAAGCAAAGTTTGTCGATCAATAAAACGTACTTGTAGTTCTTTGTATTAAGTTTATAGAGGCATAGAGAATTTTACTGTGTATTCCATTGTCAGCTGAATGTAAAATCAATAAGTGAATAGTTTTGTTGTAGAATATACTTTGGCGTTATCACTAATCAAATGAGAAGTTGAAATAAAAATTCAAGGCATTCATGAGCATTGCAGAGGTCAGACAATTATTTGTTTCAAGAAATAGTGAAAAAAATTTTCCCAAAATGCTCAGGCGAAATAAGACAAAATGAAATCAGAAAAGTGACCAAGATCAAAAGAAAAAGATCGAGAAGATGTTTGCATAGATAACTTGTAATTAAAAAACATCTATTCCATTAAGTCTGAAGTTTTCGTGAAATTACTGGGTCAGATATTAATTAAGACTGATGCATTTTATACAGAATGGTTTATTTTCACATGAAATTCATCAATAATGTTCTAAATAAATGAAGATATAGATAACTAATGCAGAAGGTGAGCAGTAGTGACAGCTGTGCGATGTGATAGATACTAGTGATTTATTTGAATAGTTGTAGAATACTGGAGACCACAAATGTGCTTGTTACCGAGATTTAGGCGATGTGAACACCAAGTATGTACGTAGATAGAACATTCATATGCATAGCAAAACTGTCTTTAGTAGTCTACAGACAACTAAAATCTCCTAAGGAATATGACGTATGCTACTGACAATATTCTGTCTGCGTTTTATAGTATGGAGTGTATTCCCCAAGAATGTTTATGAGAGGAGATGTGTATTATTTGACAAAGGGTGGAAATAAGATATCCTTATGACCCAATACAGAACACATGTAAGGAAGACAGGAAAATCACAAAACGAAATGACATTTGAGAATGGTAACTAGAAATATTACAAAGTAGATATTTTATGTTTGGGCTGTGAGAATTTCAAACTGAGTGAAGATTCTGAAAATCAAAGCAAACGTAACGTTTACTGACACTAACTAATATTCTAGATATATGCATACGTTTCGATTTCGTCAACGCTGATTTATTATGCAAAAAGAATCTTCGTACTAACACCTGATTTGAGTAGTATATTTTGTTGCACTGAATTAATTGGTTTCATGGTGCGTGAATGACAAGGAGACAGATCTCTTTGATGCCTCTACTTTTATTACTGCTGTTGTCTGTGAAACGCACCATGACACGCAAGTGGACCAATCTCTATGTTAGACACCGAGATGAATTGAGATATTCGTACCTCTTGTTGATTTAGTCCAAATAGAAGAAAAAGATCCTGTTACTTCTTGCAACGTACTAAACGTGAGAAGACAAGTGACTAGTCTTCGAATAATTGAGAGCCTTGTGTAAAGCTGGTGGACTTTTCAAGATGACATGGCTGAATGATATCCAAATTTATGATGAATGAAAGCTGTCATAAGCAACGAAAAATTTTCTATCTCAAGCTCTCCTGCAACGATTTGTGTTTTGCACATTTTATCACTCTGGGGGTTCCGAATGAGAGTCACGTCAATGCATGACTAACACTGTCATAGACGGCGTCATTCGGAAAGGAAATTAAAAGCTGTAGGAAGTCGTCGACACAATTAGAAGAGGTAACATAGAATCGAATCCAATGGAAATGTGCTGCTGAAGCTGTAAATTCAACTCGCAGTGAAAATATCTGATTGCATAGTGTCGTTGGAAAAGCCTGAGATATTTCCTAATAAAAAGCCTGACTGAATATCAGCTTTCCGAGGCAGTTTGTATGAATACAGAATCCTATGAAAACCTACCTACGGTTAATACAACAACAATCTGCTTCTAAAATGACGCTGGGAAGAGTTTTGATATGGTTACCCTCAGCAGTGACGTTATGCCAATGCATCATATTGTGGAAAAGCGAGTACCTTCATGATACGTGTTAGAATAAGTCCTTTCAAGAAGACACGGGAATACCAATCTACATACACTCATTTATCAGTTCGTTATATATTCAACCTAGTGTTTCCATATAAGGAACAATGGTGAAGATCAAGTTGATCGTGAACTCAAAGTTATTTATATGTCTCTCATTCCGTTTTTCTGTTTTTCAGTATCCTCTTATAAATTACAGTTGAGCATGGCGTGAGGACAACGAATTGACAATCGAGTGTATAACTCTGAAGATTTTGTTAGCGTTAGTTCAATATCATGTATCCACTAAGTGAGACGGTAAAAGACGTTTTATGCATTTCATTACAATATAACTGCAATGAAGTGGTAAACGTTCTTGAAATTACAGATGAAATCGCTTAATTGTATCTGCAAAATAAATTGAGTCACAGGAACGGTTGAAAATGAATACGCATGAAGAAGACATAGGGATAGAAATCCGCTTTCAATTTTCCAATGTTCATGAATAAACTGCACAATTTACTAAGTCAAATATCGAAAGGAAGAAATGATAGGCGGTTCAACGAATGAAGATTCAGAAGCGAGTGAACACAGAGTAAAATGGGGTTCAAGAAACCATTCTCTAATTTAGAGAGCACGAAGCAGGCAATGCGTACAAGAGAGGGTTTAAAGATAAAAAGTATCTCTAACACAAAGTAATAAACCATTCAAATATTCTGGTAGATGAAAACAGAAAAACATCTGAGATACACACTTCCAATGCATGCGTGTTTTGACAACTGCAAACAAAATACTCCCTGCGATGAACAACACATGAAAACATAAGCCGAAGTTGTGAATAGTAAACAACATCAATTGCTGATAATGAAACACAAATGAATCAAAACTCACAATGATGTAGAGGCGATTCCATGGGAGCGTGGATTGGAAATTATTCCACTAATACCATCATATTCATGAGGAATTGAAGGATGGAGTGAAACCTGGAGATAATTTGAAGCCTGTAGTCTCCAGTCTTTAGATTGTTGTACAGCAATAGGTTTCACTGATTTTCGGCTTGGTTTTTTTTATTCTTTTGTTTTACTGATATTTCTCCTCCCAAATCTTTTTCCGATTCGACTTTTGATGATTTAGTCGATCTAGTGTTAGTGTTTCTTTGTTATGTTCGTTTGTCAGGTTTCATCTTCAGGTCAATCTTCTCTGTGTTCACCTGAAGTCTTATCTATGGAGCTGAATCCAACGTATTCTTTATTTTCCAGGCTATAGGTCTTCTAGTGAGTTAGTCACGTTTCCCCTCTTGTTTTCATTACACGACAATTCTCAGAGTTAACCGTTTTACTTGAGAAAATCACAGACCGATAACTTCTGGACTCTCTTCAGACACCAAAAATTGACCAACATTTCCGAAGTTAAACAGAAATTGAAAACAATGTTTGGACTCTTATCCATCATTCTGGAATTTTGTCGTTTGATTTCATACATTTTTGTGGAGCATGTATACTTGAATAACATGTCTCCGAATAATTCAGAGTGTATATTTTTTGAGATGTGAAATATCAGCTTAATTAGTGATTACTGAACAGCGAACATACGTTTACACTGGAATTTATCTCAATAATCCCAAACCATTTAATGGTCAAACTGAAAATTTAAGCATCGTCATCGAAGCAAACGAATGCTAACAGTCAATCATCTACCTCACTTTCATCGTCTTATGAAGGGCCTTGGACAGACAGTGTTGTCATGGAAGTAATTCAGAGACTTTTTCAAACTACGGAGTAGTTTACCTATGTTGTTATCAGCCTCATTCAACATCTGCATATGTGACGATGCCACGTGTCTTGTGCTACACAACGAGAAACTCAGAGGGGCGTTCCAAGTGAATACATGAGTGATGAGAGGCTGTCAATTGTCACCGATGATATTCTTATATGTTGAGGACGGGAAGCGTGAAGATGGGAAGATGATGAACCGATTCGAACACCTCAGAAAGATCCGGACCTTTCGGATGATTTATGTTGAATTTCACAGAAATTGGAAGACTTGCCAACGAAAAACGACAGAATTCCTCAGGAAGTAGCAAAGACAACACTTCAAATGAACTCTGCTGAGACAGAGGTGACGCAGATAACCAGCCAATAACAAGAAGCAGCGGTCAGTAATAACAGAAGGAATTTCAGAACTTTTTGCTTATCTCACCTATCTAGGAAGCGTAGTTTCTACTACAGGCTGGACGGACAAAGATATCAAGACAGAATCAAAAATTCAAGGACTATACTCAAGAATATAAAATCAGCTTGGAAATCTGCTGCTCTCAACATTAAGGAGTACGTTCGGATTTTCAACAAAAAGGAGTCATACGAAAATTAAAGCAGTTGCAGCAGCTTGTAAACTTTTGTCAACAGCCCTCCTTTTCTCTGTATTGAGCGAAAAGGTAGTATGTGAACGAATAAACAACGTTTTGACCCCTCAAAAAATATGACAGAGAATGAGAAGGTGGTATGCGTAGCATTGCGAGGTAGGCTATGGCTTACAGCAGGAATGTGGAACCACGAGATAGGAAGAAGAGGAACAGTGACAAGAGAACGTTGGCAAACGTGGAGCGGTATAAACAGGACTAACAAGCCGGATGAGATGGAGATATGAAGATGAAGACATACGTATTCGTCCTGGAGAAAGAGGAAGATAAATGGGTGCATTAACAAACATATGCATAAATATTTATACATATATATAACAATCACATGGTGAATCACCATTTCTGTCAATGAATTGAAAGTTGTCTGCGATGTCATATCACCTTGATATGATTATCAGCAATGAATTGTGCTCGAAACACCATTCGTAAATAGTACTGTATAAGACTGTGAGAATATATCAAAATAAATTCTATCCATAATGGAATTGGCTGAGATAAATTCAAGTGTCAGCTTATGTTCGCTGTTCAGAAATCACTAATTAAGCTGATATTTCACATCTCAAAAAATATACACTCTGAATTATTTGGAGGCATGTTATTCAAGTATACATGCTCCACAAAAATGTATGAAATCAAACGACAAAATTCCAGAATGATGGATAAGAGTCCAAACATTGTTTTAAATTTCTGTTTAACTTCGGAAATGTTGATCAATTTTCGGTGTCTGAAGAGAGTCTGAAAGTTATCGGTCTGTGATTTTCTCAAGTAAAAGTATTTTTATAAAGTTATATTTGTAAAATCTCAGCGAAATTGAAATGATTAATTCCAATGTTTCGTTCGGCAATCTGGTCTGAACTTCTTCAGGGAAATTAATCGAAATTAACATAACAAAGTTTTATATATAAAGGGACACATCTTGTTTTTAAAATTCTTGTCCAGTCATGAATCATGAATTTTAAAAACAAGATGTGTCCCTTTATATATAAAACTTTGTTATGTTAATTTCGATTAATTTCCCTGAAGAAGTTCGGACCAGATTGCCGGACGAAACATTGGAATTAATCATTTCAATTTCGCTGAGATTTTACAAATATAACTTTATAAATGTCTACTTCTCACTCAGCGCTCAATTATTTTGCAACTTGAACAATGCAAGAACTACAGTTTTAGCAGAATAAAATGGTACCATCTTTTATTTCGTTGCCTTCTCGTCAGCTGCTTACATGGTAAAGACATTTTTAAATATATCTACAACAACAATTTTAACATACTTGCACAGAGTTCAGTTTAAACAAAAATCAATCGATCAATATACGCATACACTAAAAATATATACATATATAAATATGCAATATTAACCACTATTCCGAACAATAATAATCAAACACAATGGAAACTTTTAGCATTTCACATTCGGAGGAAAGAGAGGTGAAATTATCCAGTTACCAGGGCAAAGAAAGGCTGATAACCGCTTCTTTCTGGACGCATAAATCAGGTTTCATGCGCTTGATGGAAATGGCTTCAGCAAACTTAAGGAGAATTGAGCTATTTTGCTTATTGATAATTTTGAACGACCTTTCAACGTCCACCTCATGACCCGTGTCGAGAAGATGCCTGGTGATGGCACTATTTAAAGCATTTGTTCCCTTTAGACGTAAGCTTTTTGGTACATGTTCAGAAAATCGTAGATATGCCCTTCTTTCTGTCCTTCCAATGTAACTGCTCCCGCAGATACATGTAAATTTGTATACACAGTTGGAGGTAACATGAGAAGGATATCTATCGATTTTCGATTGTACCAAAGAGTAAGTTGTTCGATAGACGGGAACGAGCTTAGCTGCAGGATAGGCTATGGCTAGTGATGTACTCAGCCTTCTGTTGATCATCGCTGCAATATTTTCACCTTTGTAATCAAGCTAAAGGTAGACTGGCTTTTTTTCCACTGTGATTTGTTTTACTCTTTTGACTTTTGCAACTATCCGATCAAATCTTGATCACAGTTCGTATAAAAGTATTTTTAATTCCATATTAGTTTGTTTATTAGATATATCACACAGTGAAAGTTTTTATTTACTAAATGATGTTTCGAACAATATTTATTGTTCATAGTAGTATCAATTGTAATCACTCAACTTCGAAACTTGACTTTGATAGTTTTTTTTGTCCTCTCCTATTTGTCGTCATTGCGATAGTAGAATTTTCCGGATATCAGAGACAGGTGATGAATCTTTCCTATTACAGGTATTTGCAGTTGATTCCATAAACAAAGCTTCTGTTATCAATCTCTCCCTCCGTTCACCCTGTGACATTAGATTTTAAAATTGTCATCCTATCCCATCCACCTTATTGTATGGTTGTGTGACTGCATGTAATGCTATGGCTGAACTATTCTCTAGATTTCTTATCTTCTTTAGGTCAACCAATCTAGATTTCGCTAGGTTTCTGTGCTCGACTAGTCTGACTGAATGAACCTGTTCTACTAGTCTGACCTATGTATTTGACCTGACAATCATTCCAGCAGGTTATTAGATAAACTAAATTGTTTTGTTTGTAGGCTCCACAGGATCCTTTAACCGACAAAGCTTGTTTCTAATTGAGTTTGTGGGGTTGAATGCCATCCACTTTTATTCATGCCTTGTTAAGAATTCTGCGTATGTCTTCGAGGTTCCTTCCTTGCATGAAATTACTACTGATGATTTAGATTCCTTATTGTTGGTGTCGTCATTATTAATAATATTATTATTACCATTGTTATTATCATTTTTATTGTTATCATTATTATTATCACTATCGCTACTATCGTTATTTATATTATTTTTACATTCGCTTACATATTTCCTGACTAATTTATCCGGATATTTATAAGGTTTCAAGGCTTCTTTAACGTGTATGACTTCCTGACTTATATGTTCCTTGGTAATACTTAGTTTTTGTGCTCTGTCACCTAAACATTTCACCAATCATATCTTTACTGACATAAAATGGGATGTTTGGATGTCCAAAATCTGTTTGAATGTGTGGGTTACCTGTAAACACTAGTGTTTAACTTCCCATCTACTATTCCTTTTACGTTGTAATCTAACATTGAAAGCTCTCCTTCACGACTTTCCAATTCATAAGTGAATTGAATTGCCTCTACCTTCGAGGTGATGTCTTCAAAAAACTTACCTATATCTTGTGTTTTAAGTACAGCGAATGTGTCATCTCCATACTTCCAACACAATTTTCTGGTGGGGTGAACGATTCAACCGCTATGCGTTGCCAACTATCCATGAATATATCTGCTACAACAGGGGATAATGGAGATCTCATGGCAAATCACTCAGATTGTATGTATATTTTCCCCCGAAAATTCTCCTGTAATGAAAACAAGAGGGGAAACGTGACTAACTCACTAGAAGACCTATACGATGAAAAAAGAGAATATATTGCATTCAGCTCCAAAGATAAGACTTCAGGTGAACACAGAGAAGATTGACCCGAAGATGAAACCTGACAAACGAACATAACAAAGAACCACTAACACTAGATCGACTAAATCATCAAAAGTCGAATCGGAAAAAGATTTGGGAGGAGAAATATCAGTAAAACAAAATTATAAAAAGAACCAAGCCGAAAATCAGTAAAACCTATTGCTGTACAACACTCTAGAGACTGGAGACTACAGGCTTCAAATTATCTCCAGGTTTCACTCCATCATTTGATTCCTCATGAATATGATGGTATTAATGGTATTGGCGGCCTGCTTAAATCTTGGGCTATCAAAATTTCCATCCTGCATATTGCATCTATTTCCTCGGATTTATTTTGTTTTAATCATTCAATTATGTATCCAAGTCGCATTACTTACTCTCGCGATTATTTAAAATGTTTTCAACCTGTTGATTTACGAGTATATAATAACGTTAAGAAAAAGCATCATGGAGGTTGGCAGAGATCATTAAAGTGTACTCCAATGCATCAGATGACTGTTCCTGTGATTATGAGCACAAATTGCAGGTCATTATCGAACAAGATTAACTACTTGCATTCTCTATTATACTCAAATGTATATTGTAATACTGGTGTAATCACTCTTCAAGAGACTTGGCTCCATGATTCATATGACGATAATTTAGTCTCCTTAAGTGGGTTCACAATCTACAGACAAGACCGATGCAGCTCAAAGAAGAAGAGAGGTGGTGGTGTTGCCACTTTTATTAATTCTCAGTGGTCTACTGCCAACAACGTCTGCTTCAAATTCTCAAATGACAATATTGACTGTATAACTGTAAAATGTCGACCTAAACACTTACCTAAGTATAGCTTCATTTTTGTCACAAATATCTATATCACACCTTGTTGCAGTCCCTCAGAACTATCTTCGCTGATGAATTCACTATTTTTGCTGCTGCTTCGTTTGGTAACTCCTTATCTATAGTGACCGGCGACTTCAACTCCAGCGACTGCAGTTTTATTACATTGCTGGGCCATGCAAATGTTGTTAATTTCCCAACTCGACAAAATACTTCACTTGATTTAGTATTTATAAATGATTCTGGAATATACGAAGCTCGTAAAAGAGCCCCGCTCTTCAATTCTGATCTTACCCAAAATTTACGGAAAGTTACACAGTAAAGCCCTCTCAAACTTGTCTAAGAAAGTTGTTCACAGATGCTACTCAAATGAGAACGTACATCATCTTAGAAACATGCTCAGTGACACAAGATGGGATTTGTTTAATGATGATTCACTTGATGACAATATCTCTAATATTACATCCTATCTGAAATTCTGTTTTGAAATCTGTTGTCCAAAAGAAACACTATTCGTCAAATTTGACCGTTTCTCCTCGCCTCAACTTAAAAAGCTTCGTAGAGAGAAGGAAAAACTGTATAAGATGAAAGATAAAAGCGGTGTAAAAAGAACTAACTTCTTAATTAAGTCTGAAATGCAGAGGTTGAATGTAATATATAACCAGAAATTCATATCCTGCAAAAATCCTTCTAATATGTGGAAACTATTTAAGGAAATCACTGGTGGTAAGCAGATAAACAATATTCCATATTCTTTTGATGTATGTACTCTTAACAAATCTTTTATTTACTCTCCCTCAAATGCCATGCTTCCCAGCATCACTTGTGTTAATAATAGCCCCTTTCCAGGTTTTAACACAAATGATGTTCAAAAGTGCCTCAAGTCTCTAAACCCTTCCCAGAGCTTAGGTCCCGATTATGTACCTAGTATTATTTTTAAAAAATGTTCTGATATTCTGTGTCACCCTCTTACTGATCTATTTAACAAATCTTTTTCCGATAATATTGTGCCTGCCGTTTGGAAGGACATTAAAGTTGTACCCATACCTAAATCATCCCTTGGAGCATGTGTCAAATTTAGACCCATTGCTATTACCTCTCCTTTTTTGAAAACTATGGAGAAATTACTTTTACTTAGTCTTGTACCTTCGCTTAAATCCTTTAATGACCCTAAACAATTTGCCTATAAGCACAGTAGAAGCACTTTAGATGCAGCTGCCGTCTTATATCATAACATTGCTTCCAGTCTAGACAAGGGGGCTAAATTTGTTCGTTGCGCCTTCCTAGACTATACATCTGCTTTCGACTCGGTCCCTAGGGACATCTTATTAAATAAACTTGCTGCTAGTCAAACAGAATGTTGGGCTGTTAACTGGTTACATTCCTATTTCTCAGATAGAAAGCAGTACACCGTATATAAAGGGAAGTCTTCCACTTCATTGCCTACTGAAGCTGGTGTCCCTCAAGGTGCTGTTCTTTCTCCTTTTCTTTTTTCTTTCTTCTTGCATGACTTGCCTCACTCTGATGAAATAAACTTTGTGAAGTATGCTGATGATTTAACGGTTTCAATGGCTGTTAACTCCCAGCTAGATTGTACTAAAATAAATAGCTTTCTATCGGAAGTCAGCAAATGGTCTGAGTCTAACGGTCTTAAACTGAATCCTTCTAAGTGTCAAACTGTTGATTTCAGCTTAAGATGTAAACGACAGTTAAAAGAAGTCATCGATTCTCATGACAGTTGTAAAATTGACGACAATGATATAGGAATCAAATCAGAAATTAAGTATCTTGGACTCATTCTCTCTTCTGATCTCTCCTGGTCTTCCCATGTCTTAGCAATCTCCAGTAAAATATTCCGCCTGACATTTTACATTAAGAAGTTAAGACACTCGGGTATAACTCAACCCCTCCTCTTACAGTTCATAAACTCTTGCATCCTACCTATTCTTCTTTATTGCTCACCCTTATTCTTTCCTGGTTTGCTTAAAAAGGACTATGTCACAATTCGTAGAATACTGAAGACTGTCAGTAGGGTGAGTGGTGTCCCAGTGGACCACATAGTTAACGTCGTTGTCGATAGGCGCTTGACTTCGTGCAATAAATTTGCTAAAGGGATTTTGTCTGACTTGGAGCATCCGCTTTACCCTCAGCTTTCACCTTGCATCTCCTCAGGTAGAACAAGGAGTAACTTCAGAAAACTGTATGCTCGCACGTCTAAGTATAAAAATTCTATGATACCATACTTGGCACGTATTTTATGTGATGAAAATAGTGTCAGGCAAGAATTAACTAACCTTTTTCCATCTAGTAAATAAACAATTTCCTCCATCCATCCTTATATACCTTCAAGTTTTACTTTTATTATTTCTATTATATTTATGGTCCTTTTGCTTCTTTGTTTTACCCTCATAATTGCAAACACCAACTTATCTCCATGACGGCTGTAATCTTTGTTTTTCCCCTCACCATATCATGTAAAGAGAACATTATATTCAATATTTTTAAACATGTTAGGATTTCTATACCACATTGACAATACTGTGTGACACAAGCCAACGGCAATTTTCACTTGTATTCTTATTATTATTACCCTAGCTGTTATCATTATTATTGCTATTTCCATTTTATATGCTGCATGTTTTTGACACTACCTCTATTGTAAATGTGGAAAATTTTCTGTGTGATTAATTTTTATTTATAATTTGAGGAAATTAGATGCAATATTGTGATTAATGCTGAAAATTCCATTCTGTATCACAAGTACTGTTTTTGGAATAAAGTAAATTATTATTATTATTATAATTTCAAACCCACGCAGCCATGGAATCGCCTCTACATCATTGTGAGTTTTGATCCATTTGTTTTTTTTATCAGTAATTGATGTTGTTTACTATTCACAACTTCGGCTTATGTTTTCATGTGTTGTTTATCGCAGGGAGTATTTTAATTGCAGATGTCAAAACACGCATGCATTGGACGTGTATATCTCAGATGTTTTTCTGTTTTTATCTACCAGAATATTTGAATGGTTTATTACTTTGTGTGAAAGATACTTTTTATCTTTAAACTCTCTCTTGTATGCATTGCCTGCTTTGTGCTCTCTAAATTAGGGAATGGCTTCTTGAACCCCATTTTACTCTGTGTTCACTCACTTCTGAATCTTCGTTCGTTGAACCGCCTATCATTCTTTCATTTCGATATTTGACTTGGTAAAATAGCGCAGTTTATTGATGAAAATTAGGTGTGGAAGGCACAAATTCTCGTGTACTTTTGAACAAACTTCCTTCAGTCTACAGTTTGTTTCTTCAGGAATGTTTCAGTCCTATTGTATTCATTGTAATTGACCCACATGGAGGTAAATGGAATTCACTTGCATTTACTCGACAGTTAATCAATTCAGATCAGAATGTGTGATTCGTCCATTACGACCGATATATTTATACTCAAGATTTGAAAAGCATAAAGAAGTTGACACATATTAGATTGATGCATGAGAACAGGCAACATCAGAATTTCATCGATGCCACATTATGAAAAATGAAAATCTGTGTTGTATGTCGGTATGGAGATATATTTAACAACGTAAAACAAGAAAACATATGGACAGTATGTGTGAATAGCAGAAGGGTTGAATAGATTCATTGATTGCCTGACTGATTGATTTATTGATTCATCAACTGATTGATTCATTTATTAATGTATTGCCTGAAATCCTTCCTGGATGAATAAAATGAAAAGTTGATAGGTGATGCTGCAGCTGCATGTATACAAGGATGGTTTCGTTCTGTCATGTATATATAATAGGTCTTGGCTTCTGGCTAGTCACTGCCTGGCATACCACAATAAGTATGTCAGTAAGTAACCAAGTAAGTATGTGAGTGAGTGAGTGCGAGAACGATTCAAAATCGTGTGGACTAGGACTCATCCTACGAAATCTAGTCGATTTGCCGTAGACAGATAGATTGATTGATTGGCCCGACCAACAGCACATGACGATGACAATCAATGTGATGGATGGATGAATGATATTTGCAACACAAACTTCGCTGACCACCACAATTACACCTACAGGAATTTCAACAATTATAAAATGAATAATAGAAATAGTCGTCCTTACAACTATCTTCAATCGTCATCAGCATTCTAATCCCTTTCAATTTACCTACATTGAATCTATTATTTCCATGATAGTAAGCAATATTATTATCATCATTACTATTACTTCCATTACTGTCGCTATTATCTTTATTGTCATTATTATTACTATTGTGATTATGATTAGAAGTAATAATAGTAGTGACAGTAGGTGAAGTGTGGCGGTGGTGTGCTACAGGCAATTGGTTCCAACGGAATAGTATTCTGACCGTAAGGGTCATTGTGCTTGTTGGTATCAACGTCTGAATACTATTCCCACACTTGAATAGTGAGTGCATTAGCGAAACGTGTTCATCAGTATATATTACTAATCAACACTGCTATTGTATGACACTAAATTCTTATCCATAGGCAGTGATACTTTACTACAATGCCCAATTTATATTTATGTAGATGAATTCATGTTGTCTGAAATATAAAAAGTTTCAATAAGGTTTTTAATGTAGGCCGGATGAAGAGACTAGCTGTCTCTAACCACAGAAATCACCGTCCTATTAACCGTTGCTAGGAGACAATAACGCTATTTAAGTTTATAAAACCTGAAAATAATTGTGCAGTTTTAGAGTGAATTTTCTAAAAGAGAACTCTTTGCTGACTTGAATGAACGTGTTAGGCAATTAGTTATAATATAAGCTACTTATGAGTAGCGTAGTTATAAACAGAATAAATGTACATAGCTTGTTAAAATATTTGTAGCACATGAATGTCCAATGGTCAAGTCACTTGTCTACAATGTGGATCTAGAATTCCTCCAGTTTTTGTGCTTTATTCCGATGAAGGTGACTGTGAAACTTGTGTGAGATTATGAACACTAATTGTCTTTTTACCAAGTTGTATTCGTCGTCCTGTATATCACTCACGTGCCACGCCATGGAGTATTGCCCAAGAGTGACTTGTATGAGATGCGAGCTTATGTGCGATCGTCGAGCTAACTAGGGAAAACTCCAGAGAAGGGATGAAATTGAGATGTACAGGTGAAGACCAGTGTGTCTACTTGGAATGCAAGTGAATAATAAAATTAAAATCATTTATTCTACATTTTTGTTTATTGTTCATCACTAGTGTATCGGAAGAGGTGTATGCGATATGCATCTGGAACATTTACCGCTAGAATTGTTTCATATTATTACTGTTATATTGTGCTATTCACTTGGCCTCACAGTAGACAAAATACGTAGTACTTCAACAACACATCACTGTTTTCTGAAGTGTTTTTTTGGCTAACTCTGCGATTTCAATCAAGCTCTAATTTCCCTCACATGATCTGCTCCAAGTCACACTTGGATGAACACCAAACGCCCGGCTTCTAATTTAGGTGACAGTCGACCTCGTGGTGCTTGATCTTACTCAACGGCCTCAAGATATATACAATTCATCTTTATTTCTTTGGGCATATTTTTGGACGATAAATTTTGGTTAGGTTAATTGAGGGAGTCCCTTATTGTTTATCCCTTCTGGCGAGTCAATTTATCTTCAGGATTGGGCGAAAGCATCTCTGGCTTACTGGAATTGCTGTCAGTGGCGTGCCTGCCAAATCCTAAAAGCAGAAGCATTGATTGACTTTATATAAGTTTTGAAAAATTGAATCGTCTTCCTTACACTGAGTGCAATAAGCTTAACGATGGCAGACTAGCGAACGATTGTTTTCCTTTATATGTTCGATCCTGGATGGTTTTCAAAGCCTCACCTGTGTCAGTGCCTTAAGCTGAAACTATGTTTACAAGATAATTGAAAATCCCGTATTCCGTAAGGTGTAAGCCCTCACGCTCAAACTTCAGAGCTGCATAAGTATGCAAGTTCCCAAAACATATTGTTACTATTTTGAATTCGTTTACTGATATGCTACTTATATCTGATTTTGAGTAGCATTCACCACACTAGCTGCCTCATTATAAAGTCTTGCCTGTTACCACTTCGGCTACCACACAGAGGCTTCATGCTGCTTTTCTTCGGGTTTCTCCTGTTGATATTCATGTATCCATTTTTGTAGCGGACTGGCGTCTTCTCGTTTTCCTTTATCTCCTTTCCTTTTCGTGTACACTATACCTCGTCTCGATGTGACCATATATAGTCCCATCCACTCCAAGAGAGGCTGTCCTGATCCAGCTCTTGCTAGCTTTCTCAATGTCTGTCTTTGACTTCTCTTGTATATTCTGAATAGCTTGTTTCCGCCTACTTATCCATCTCTTACTAATCCAATTTTGCTATAGTAGCCAAGTCATTTGGTTCACTGGCAAGACTGGTTTCCTCTCATACATCAGTGATTGCATCACGAATGATATATAGATTAGAAAGAAGTTACTTCATTCACTTATCTAGGAAACATTGTCTCAACTATAAGCAGTTGGAACGGACGAAGATGTCAAATCGAGCGAGAATCGGGAAGGTAAGAAACACATTCATCAACCTGAAACTATATATATATATATATATGATATATGATTTAAGCTTCTATGGAGTGTAATTGTCGAAAATGACTTCCAGCCTTCCCCCCTTCCTCTGTCTGCAAAATTTACCTACAATAAAATACACTACTGCAAAAAATAGCTAGCAAAGTTAAACTTTAAGCACCACTAACTACCATCAACCAGCAAATGACCTCGAACGCACCAATCACGTGAAAGAGGCATTTTTCTGTATGGAATACACATTTATGAAATAGTGTATAAAAACTGTAGAAAAGCTTTACACAGGATACCTTGCTCTGATATTTGATAAAAATAGCTCTCAGTTTTAGGTTGCAGTATCAACAGAGTATAACTCCATAGTGGGTAAAATTTATTTTGAAAAGGTCCTGAGCCATAAATTGTGCTCAAAAAGTCATTATTAAATGTTATTGTGAGACACTGTGAGACTTTATCAAAATAAATGTTATCCACAAGGGAAGTATACTCTACCACAGTGCATAAGTTCTATTCATATATCAACAAAGTAATCTAATCACACTTTGTGCCTTTGATTATTTATATCTTCTAACACTAACGATAACCGCAGTCTTTCCTGAAACTTACACTAACGGGAAAATATCCCTAAACTAATTGTACTCTAACTCGAAACAACCCTCATTTCATCTTTATTAGGTTGTTATTGTTCCCTTAGGTTCCTAGTGGAACATAGGGCTTCAACTGCACATCTCCACTTGCTTCTGTCTTCAGCCGTGCTGTTCACCTGCATCCATGTCAGTCCATATTGTATCAACTCCCCTTCACACCACCTCCTCTATGTCACTCTTGCAATAACGTCACACTCGCCGCTTCCCTTTCGGGTTCTACTCGAGCTACGGCCTGACGCGCGACGTCACCAACCGGCCCCTCAGCGATTGTCCAATCAATCTTCACCTTCTCCTGCATATTTGTTGGGCAATGGGTTTTTGTTTTGTTTGTTTGTTCCCATAGTTTCTTGTTGTGATTCTTTCCGGCCTGGCCATCTGAATTTCAGAATAGAGCGAAGACAGACAATTGATGGTAAAAGTCTGCAACAGGCTGTTGGAAATAATCTTTGTGACCCACCTGCCAAGTTTCCGATCAGTATAGAAAGAAGAACTGACTTGTCGTCAGTATTGAAAATCCGAATTTTGTTGTTGATGCTGAATGACGAAGATTTCTAGATTAGTTTCAGGTTGATGAATGTGTTTCTTACCTTCCCGATTCTCGCTCGATTTGACATCTCCGTCCGTTCCAACTGCTTGTAGTTGAGACAATGTTTCCTAGATAAGTGAATGAAGTAACTTCTTTCTAATCCCTTCCGTTGATGGTGATTGACGCTGGATGTTGCTGCAGCTGTTTTTTGTTGTTGGTTGGTTATTTTCATAACCTCCGTCTTGTCTACTTTCACTTGGATTCCTGTCTTCGCCGGCTGCTTCGTCGACCAGTTCGTTGGTCGGTTTTCGTTTGTAAGTCTTCGATTTTGTGTGACATCAAACATAAATCATCCACACGCGAAATCCAGGTCTTCTAGGTTCTTTACGTCGGTCCAGGATATCCCTGTCTACTCGTTTCCCACTGTCTGATGCATAATCCAGTCCACCACAATTAGGAATATCATTGGTGATAGTAAGCACCCTTGTCTGACTCCTGTGTTTACTCCAAACGCCTCGCTGAGTTTTCCGTTGTGGATCACTTGACATGTGTCGTTGTCATACATCTGTTGAATAAGATTGATGAATATTTGGGGCACTGTATGCCGTAGTACTCGAGTAGTTTCCCAATTACTTCGTATTCAACGCTGTCTGTTGAAGGCCTTCTCAAAGTCTATAAAGTTGACGAAGAGTTAGGTTTGATTGCCATTCCATGCTTTGTCCTGTGATGATGATGCGTAGGGTTGCAATTCGGTCAGAACATGATTTTCCTTTCCTGAATCCAGCTTGTTCTGGTCGGAGTTCAGGGGGTATTTTATCTGGTCCATCTGCTTTTCCAGCTTTAAGAAGCTTGCATTCATTCAAGACTTCAGCTTTCGTTGGAGGACTGGTTCAACTTGCAGCTGTGTACGTGCTGTTGTTGGTATTTCCGGACGTGATGGAGGTAATGGTGGGTTCAAGAGTCCTTTGAAAGGATTCGCTCATCATTTAATCTGTCTTTCTTCCTTGGTAATTGGGTTAGGTTAGCCTAAGCCTAACTTTTTCTTGGTTTAAAGCGCAACTTAGGCTCTCCCAAACATAAGCTGCAATTTGCCAGATATCCCACTCAATAGCATGACACCTCAACGAGCATATTTTACTGACGATGCAAGGTTTCACTTACTTGCTCAATGGGTATTTCAAGGTCATTGATGCGGTTGCACTCCATTGGTAGTTAGTGGTGCTTAAAGTTTAACTTGGCCAAATAATTATAAACAGTTGTTGCACCATGCATTCATTTAGCCGTCTAAGGTTTTACTACCCGGATTTATGTGCCAATCATCGAAAAGTTTCTTGAAATAACTTTTTAAAATCATTGGATAAGTCATTGCTCTAGTGGAACCCGAAAGGGAAGCGGCGAGTCGGTCATCAGTGCAAGAGTGACTTTGAGGTCATGTGAATAGATGAAAGCATGTGGATGGACTTGGAGTGGGGTGAAAAAGTTGGCAGAAAACAGAAGGCAATGGAGATGTGCAGCTGAAGCCCTATGTTACTCTAGGAAATAAAGGATACAATAATAATAATATTGACAATCATGTCTGTCTTTTCGAGCATTCTCAATAACATCACTGGACTTTATCAACATTCTGAAACTTTTTGAAAGGTTATAGGATTGGTTACAAACGAGACTAGAAATTACCAAACAACTGTTATCATCGTATACTGTCAAATAGATAAATAAAACATGTGACCAATCATATCAGTAAATTCAATGAACTCAGCCAACCTTAACTCGGTTGAAGCAGATGTTTCTAAAAAAAACTGGACTGATATCCGTCTCAAAACTTTCCTTTCCTTAAGGTTCAGTTTGGGACGTATCGCTGTGAAATGTTCCTTTCATACCTCTAGAAATAAGCGAACTTTATGAGTCATTTTTTGTATACTACTAATAAGTAGTTGATATTTTTTGGCATTTGTTATACACAGTTCAGTAGTTAAGCATGCAAACTAGTTAGGCTGAAGGCCGCTGGTTCAAATCACTTTATAGTTATGAAGCTGACAGCAATACGAACTTCAGCCTGTCCAGAAAATACTATATCAGAGGGCCTGTACAAAAGTACTAATCACATGTATATTTTGCCATTCCAATGATCGATATATGCATTATTCTAACATTAGTTTTTGTGAGCTCACTTATTAATTGAATCTGCAACAACAAGTACTAGTCACCATCAAAGGGAGAAATATGAATAACTGTCTGTCTGTCTGGATTCAACATAGAACTTGGCACCGAAGTGCAGCAGTTCGAGTTGCCACGTTCCAAATAGCACACAGAGGTAGACAAGAAGATGAGTGAAGAGAATCAATAGAGTTTGACAAGTATAAGAGTGAAACAGAATGGGTAATGGTAGAAAGGAATATGAAAGATTACAGAGACTGAATACATCTGCGCCATTGACAACGATTTTGAGCCATGTCACCTATTGTCTCCAGCCATTGATTCCTAGAGTCCCGAGGGCCCCAACCCGGGAGTCTGCATCTCCCTACCTGACTCAGTTTAACTGTCAAGGATTTCATGGATTGATGCCATGTTTTTGTTTGGCCACCACTGGCTCTTTTCCAACCTGAACCTATATCAGCTAGCAATGCCCGTCGGGGGAGGCGGTGGTTAGGCATGCGCAGCACGTGACCTAGCCATCTTAGTCTATGTAACTTTATAGCCTCGTCGATTGATTTTCCCTCTTTGCCCAACACTCTACGCCTAACGTCAACATTACTTACCTTGTGAAACCACCTAACGTGAGACAGAGATCGCAGACATCTATGATCGAAAGCAGTCAACCTTTTCATGTCTTCAACGCGTATTGGCCATGTTTCAGAGCCATAGAGAAGGACGGAGCGAACTGATGAGCAGTACACACGTCCCTTGGTTGATAACCGGATGTCACGCCTACGCCAGAGATGGTGTAAGTCAGCGAAAGCAGCTCGAGCTTTTCGGATCCGTGCTGAGATTTCATCGCCAATCAGTCCGTTGGTGCTAATACAACTTCCCAAATAGGTGAAGTGGTCAACATGTTCTATCACTTCACTCCCTATCACTAAGTTAGGGTTGACGTGGTCCAGTCCTGTAGCAGCATCTTACATTTTGCAGGGGCGAATCGCATGCCAAACATACGAAGATTGCTGCTCAAGGTGTTCAGAAGACTCTGCATTTTGTCAGCATCCTCCCCTAACAGGACTATGTCATCTGCATATTCTAAGTCCATAAGATTATTCCCTGGTAACAAGTCGATTCCTAAGTCATTACGTTCAGTTAAGGATACTTCCATTAGCATATCTATGATGAAGTTAAACAGAAATGGGGAAAGTGGACATCCCTGTCGGACACCACTGGTTGTTACCAATTCAGATGACAATTCCCCATAAGCCCTTACACGACTACGTGAGTTTGAATAGAGTGCCTTGATTAGTGCAATGTACTTTCTTGGCACTCCCTTCACAGTCAGACATTGCCATAGTACCTTTCGATCCACGGAGTCGAAGGCCGCCTTCAAGTCAAGAAATATGACAATTGTTGGACGCCGAAAAGTGTGTCTATGTTCTAGAATCTGTCGAAGAGTGAAGATATGATCTATGCACCCTCTACCTGGTCTAAAGCCTGCTTGATTTTCCCTTGTCTGTTCCTCCCGAGTTCTGCTTAGTCTATGCATGATTACTGAGCCTAGGATTTTAGAGACTATGTTCGTTAGGCTGATCCCCCTATGATTATCACACGAGGACTTGTTTCCCTTCTTGAATATCGGTATAATAAGTGACTTACCCCAGTCTGATGGCACTGTCTCTGATTCCCAGACTTTGCCTAGTACCTCAGTTAATCTACAAACTAGTATGTCACCCCCATATTTAAACACCTCCGGAATAATTCCGTCGGGTCCTGCCGCTTTGCCTCGTTTCAAATTACTGATAGCTTTTGTGACCTCACTACAGACGGCGGACCAGTGTCTATATCCCATTCGGGTGTGGTGGATGGCGGGGAGGTTCAGTGTGGCTGTAGGCAAGTTAAATTGTCCTCAAAGTGTTCTTTCCAGCGTTCAAGGCGTCTATCCTGAGAGCTAATTAAGGAGCCATTTTTCTCAGAAATAGTCTCACTTATGATTGCCTTCTCCCACCCGTTTCTGATGAGTCTAAAGAGTTGCCTAGTGTTGCCTATCGCCGATGCTTTTTCCATCTCTTTGCCTTTGTCACCCACCACTGTTCACGGTCCTTGCGGAGACTTTTAGTAAGTTTCCTTTTGTGCAGCTTTCGCTCCTCATTGAATTCGGAGCTCGCCGGAATAAGTCTTCTAGCATCTATCAGTTCGGATGAGGCAGTCGAAATCCAGTGGTTTTTACTCACCTTTGGATTTGCCTTATTCACAGCTTTTACAGCTGTATCTATAGCTGACTGAATATTCTTCCAGGCTTCTCCAGGGTGAGCACAGCTGTCGAATTCAGATATGCGTTTAGCTAGTTCTTCCTCAAATAGGGATTTAGTTTCCTGATCGAGCTGGGGACGTGATGGTTTTACCGCCAGCTGTTTCCTACGTCCGTTCAGTCGTAAGCACACACGAGCCCGGACCAGTGCGTGATCGGTATCTACACACGTGTTCCAGAAGGAGCGACAATCTCCTACCGACCCACGCCAACGATAGCTTATTGCTATGTGGTCTATTTGTGTCCAGCGTTGGTTTGATGATGGGGGTCGCCAGGTTAAACAGTGTCTCTCCTTGTGTTTAAAGTTAGTGCTTACAAGAAACAAATGATTATCTGAACAGAACTGTAGGAGACGGTCACCGTTGTCGGTTCGCTGGCACGGAACTCCATAGGTGCCACCGACATCCTTCTCAGATTGACACAATTTCCCTACTTGAGCGTTAAAGTCACCAGCTAGAACGACTATATCTGAGCGTTTAGCCTTTCTCACCAAACTAGACAGCTTTTGGTAGAACTCATCCTTCGTTTCATCCGAACTGCAGTCAGTGGGGGCGTAGGCGGAGATTACGAAAAGGCATCGGCGAGTAGTGCAGTCCTTTCTCCTTCTTACTGATCCGTTCAGACGGACAGCACACATTCGGCTATCTACGGGATCCAGTCAAGCAATGTCTTTTCTGCCCTAGTACTCAAGCTATCCCTACGCCAGCTAATCCTCGTGAACTAGCTGTGGCATCTCCTGACACCCTCAAGGTGAATTTTGAAGATTCATCCTGTTGGCCAGGTGGGGTTAGGTGAATAACCACACTTGGGTCTTGTATGCGTGTTTCTGAAACACAACATACATCAATGGCTCGGATGCCAGGGTCTTAGCTAGTGATGCTTGTTGTCCTATTTGGCAAAGTGTCCTAACATTAAATGCTCCTATATGAAATTGGTGGCGTGGCTTTAGGAGACTATCGGGTGGTTTTTTGGTTTCGTCGTTTTTAGTGGACACAGAGTGAAGAGGGAGTGAGGAGCCATCAAGTAGAGGAGTTGCATCAATGGGAGGAAGGCAAGGTAATAGAGATGAAGATGAAGACAAAGATAAGTGAGGATTAGAGAGGTTTTGTGTGCATTTCGGATTGTGAGGGCGATTGTTACTTCCCGGCTGCCCACACCGTGGAAGTTGGTTGCGTGACCGCAGAGCCCAGGGGACAACTGCTTGAGGCCGGTCACACGCGGCCTGTTTTTGTTTGTTCTCTTTTGTTTGGTGTGCCTCAGTAGCATACTTATCACTCCTGCCCTGTGACACGGCAGCAGGAAGCGCGGTCGTTGTTAATCCGGGCCACGGCCGATCCGGCATGAAATTTTGTGAATTTGTTTGAATCATGGTATTGGATGGGTAGCTGCTTTTTGTTTAACCGCTATCCAAACAACCTGCCTGGCATGGTAGAACCTCAAGAGACATAAGTCTCAGCCAGTATAGCTTGATTAGGTCATTGCGGTGTTCAAGCCCGACCACCACGTCAAGGTAGCAGCTTTCGGTCGGGTATGAATAACTAAGCTCCTCCGCTTACCCAGGCAGTTAATTTTCAACTACAGGTGGTGAAAAAGATGTAAATGTGAAAAGCCGAGAAGAAGTGGAAAAGCAGTACAGATATTCATTTATTTGATATCAGTGAGGAAGTCTGCTGTATGAAGAACAGGATTTGGACTTTCTAAACTAATGTCAAGTAAGTGGTTTAAGATGGTCTAGAGAATGGGTGAAATTTAGATAGACTGCATGCACTGTTGAAGGAAATCACATACTAGGTTGGCCAATGGAGCTCGAACAGTACATGACTAGTTAGACATCGGACCGTGCGCAATACGGAAGAGATTGTTTGGGGGAGATAAAACATTATCTGTAATTGCAAAAACAGCTAAAAGTGTCTGTAGGAAAAAGAGTAAAACAGAGACGTACTGCTGAAGCTGTAGGCTTTACTCAGAGCCCAAGGGTTTGATAATACTGATTAAACAAAGAATTATTTACGAAATGTTGGAGCAGTAAACACAATTGTGGTCATTTGACCCCTTCATGCGCCTAAATCTAATCAGGAATTCTGAAAGTCTGAGAATAGTTATTGGTGACTTTAAGAACCCTTTCACTTCAGTAATTAAAAATTATGCTCATCTACGTCAAACCTCTGGAGATAATAATATGCACATTAAAAGGATAGATGAAAGAAGCTCTGAAAAAGTACTTTTCTGGAAACTGTGGAATACTAATTTACTTCGTCGTCGGAAGACCAAGATTTCCAATACTAAATGTTTACACATTATTTCAAGTTTCCCCTATTCAGATGTAGACAGCTTATATATATATTCTTGTACCGGTGGAACACAGGGCTTCAAGCTAGAGGCTTGATACTTCGGTAGCAGTGGTGTTTATTTTCACTGGATAGGGTTGCTAGCCTCATATCGAAACTCCTCCTGTACTAGTTTTGTCACTGGCTTAGCGAGCGAGGTAAAGGAGCGCATCGGTTGAGGATCAAACCCTGGTCCCCATGTGTGGTTGGCGAGCATTTCGCCACTGTGACACCAACGCACTATTATATATATATATATATATATATATATAGAGAGAGAGAGAGAGAGAGAGAGAGAGAGAATCGGTGAAATGGGAACAAATGTTTAATTATCCTAATGAGAAGAATTTAGCCATGAAGATCACATTTTAATGAAGTCGCAATAATTGAATGTGATTATATAATCATTACAGCTGATACAAAAGAAAAATATTTATGTACCTATCACAGGATTGGAAAAAGATTGTTTGAGTTGGCCCAAATACCTTACAACACAACATCAGTTCCTCGGCAACGTACAAGAGAAAATTAATACGTAATTAGACACGGAGAAGCATTTAGAAGTGATCTTAAATCAATTAAGTTGAAACCGGTGGGGCAAGGAATAATTATGGAGTTAAACTGATAAAAAGGTAAAGCGATTTTCTTTTTTTGCGTTGAACACACCGTCTTCTTTCAGAGTCCATCATTTCCAGTTACCTGAGGCACTTTTAATCATATGTCTCACAAATCCCGTATGCATTCTGGACAGTAATTGCAAATTGTAAAAAATGAATTAATTGTAATTTTTTTCTCCTCTGGTGTATTAATATTCTTTTACCCTTTAGGTTTCAAGTGGAACGTTTGTCTTCAAAAGCCCACCTTCTTTTGTGCAGTCGTCTTTAGCTGGCTTCACAACTGTCCACACACAGGCTGTCATTATCTTTATATCATCTGAGATTAAAACCCAATGAAACTCATAGTTTCTCATCAAGACCCCACTCGAATGTTAACCTGGTGTATGATGTCACTCAAAGGTATGTGAGTGTGTGTTATTAGGCTGATATTCAATCCAAAATATGATCAGAAAGGTTATACATTTGTTCAACAATCCACTACTGATGCAAACAACGGCTGCCAATAAAATGATATTTCAACAATCAGATAGCCGCCACCTACAACATAAACGGCACCAAATATTCCTGTCCTCAGTTCTCTTGAGGCATTTGACGTCTTTTTACTATCAATAAGTATCTACAGTGACAGTTGAAGGCTAAGATGGCTTTATTAGTGTATCTTGAAATGAAAGATTTGGAATCCTATGACAACCAAAAGAAATTATGCTTCTGTACATCGTTATTCAATAATTTCTGCTTCATTCAGAGTTATTAATAGAAAGTAAATAAGAACGTAATCCACCAAGGTTACAAATATTACAAACTAGGTGCATGCCTGTCAACTATGTGATTGTTTACGTCTTCTTGATAAGAATTTATTTTACTAGTTCCTAGGATTAAGTTAGATATCTTTCTTCAAATAAATTAATAATAAAAGAAGGTGCACATCAGCCGCAACATTATTAGTAGTATTAATAATTACTGACAACAGCCTTTTACACTTCAGATCACGGTTACTATGGTTCTAAGGTTGCCTTGGTGATATTTATTTCTGTATACTGGTGAGTTGAATAGAATTTGATTAGTTTCAAGTATCTGTCTGAGGGAAAAACACTTACCAACACATAGGGAGGTAGATTAATTGAACACAATTTAACCCCGTTACCCACGTTAAATGTTTTATTCTTATATCTCTCTTTTAAAGTATAGTAACTTTCTCAGAGTTGAACGGACCTTAACTGTCAAAATTTCGTTTCCCTATTTAGATTCAGGGTTTTCGTAGGGATATGAGTTAAGTTCAGTGTAGATTTTGTCGTGAACCAACTTCACTTACAGAATACCCACTGGTAACCAGTGGGGACCAAATGGCCGTTTCTTCCGAGTTCAAGGTTCTACGACGTAGTGTATCCACACCACCATTGCTGAACACCTCAACTTGAACTTTTAGGTTATTATGCGACCCTGCTGACAGATTGTCTAATTGCATGGAGGAATTCATCATGAGCTGACATCAGTTGGCGAACCACTGGAAAACCAACTGGGAGTAGTGGACAGCTGTTTCGTCCTAGCACTACGTACCCACTGATTAGGTTATAACCCAGGACCTTCTGGTTACAAGGTAAGCTGGTAGACCATTGAGTGACTTGGACCTAATCCAATGGTCTTTGAATTCTAACTTCTGCTAATTCATGACACAGCGTGACCACTTCGCAATGTCTTCTTCGATGAGTTACTACCTCATCGTCAACCTGCTGAAGCCTACTGGTAACTGCTTCCCACTAGAACCCTAGGTTAACTGCCTGAATAGGACCGGTCGCTAGTGGGCATCAGATTATCTATTTGAACGGATTTCAAAGAGTTACTGTTGTGTAGGCTTTAGATTGTAATAGCAAATGAGAAAGTGTGTTTATTTTACGTGCCTTACTTTAAGTTAGGTCACGGACTAACATCTATTAGGCAACCAGTGAAAATCAAGCATTTATTGACAGCTGTTTCGTCCATGTTTGACACAATTAATCAGTATATCTGCAGACCCTCCAGGGACCGAACCCAATGTCTTTAGGTTATACGGTTAGGTCAACCACTTGATAGTCGAAATAGTTAAAGTAGTTTTGTTCTTTAGATTATTGCTCTTATTCAACTTCTGGACGACTATGCTGACACCATTGTTACCTTACATCAGCTACTTATAGTAGCATTCTTTTCCTCACAAATTTCTCATCAAAAATATTATTGTAACTAATATATATCAATATAATCTGAAATATCTGAACATGTTTACCCCAGATAAACTTACAGATAAAAGTGTCATTATTTCGACTGAAGCACTTATCGAAATGTAACGATAAGAAATGTTAAAGTTCATGCAGTATATACCAGTACAATTGCCATATTAGCTTTCAGTTATATAAATATTTTTGAATGCTGATTGGCAACTTGACCAAATTTTGACTAAATGATAGGATCAAATGTTTTTCGAAACACTTCATGCTGGATACAAGAATAAGTTAGCTGGCACTTTTTTATAGAAAGCCAGGGTGTAGGTCGTTATTATTATTACTGTTCCCTTGGGTTCCTAGGGGAACATAAGGATTCAACTGCACGTCTACACTTGCTTCTGTCTTCTGCTGTGCTTTTTATCTGCATCCATGTTAGTCCATACTGTTTAAACTCCTCTTCACACGATCTCCTCCATACCACCCTTGGACTTCTCACCCTCCACTTCCCTTTCGGGTTTCACGCTAGCGATGGCCTGGTGCGCGCGCGAAGCCACCCAGCGGTCTCCAGCCTCAGCGAGTGTCTCCACTTCCTCCTACATATTTGTTGGTTGGTGATTAGTTCTTGTTTTGTTTGTTCCCATAGTTTCTGGTTGGTGATTCTGTTCGGCCAGGCCATCTGATCTTCAGAATAGAGCCAGCGAAAACAGTTGTTGGTTGATGAAGGTCTGCAACAGGCTGTTGGAAATATTCTTTGTGACCCACCCTCTAAGTTTCCGATCAGTATGGAAGAACTGACTGGCTTGATGTTTGTATTGAAAATCCAACCGAATTTTGTTGTTGATGCTGATTGACGAAGATTTCCAGATTGGTTTCAAGTTGGTTGATGAATGAGTTTCTCGCCTTCCCGATTCTCGCTCGATTTGATATCCTCGTCCGTTCCAACTGCCTGTAGTTGAGATAATGCTCCCTAGATAGTTGAGTGAATGAAGTAGCCTCTTTCGAATCCCTCCCGTTGACAGTGATTGGCGCTGGACGTTACTACTGTTGTTGTTGTTGTTAGTTGGTTATTTTCATAGCCTCCGTCTATATATATATATTTAGAGTCCGGCCGAACACAACAAAAAATCTCCATCATATCCTGTTCACCGCAGTCCTCTTTGGCTGCTCCAAGAATAATCACAAGATCTTCTTCTAATTTTAGAGTAATAAAGGTAAATTTTGTCCTTTTCCGATGCTGTCATGCACATATTTTTATCTTTTTAGTCTGTAATTATAATAATTCTGTTCAGATAAACAATAATAACAATGCTGGCTTTATTTTGAATATTGTGTTCATAAATGGTAAAATCTTTTCAGCATAGTTTTTGCATGATCTCCTCTCTTCATCAAGGATCTTCAAATAAAATGTCGCTTGACATTAGATCACATGAAACACTCCTGCCTGACTTGAAGCGCAAACCGAGAAATTATGATATCCCTCATTCGTCTTCTTCTGCAAGTGCATGTAATTCGATTGAGTGGGAGTTAGAAAATGTTCAGGATTCCATTCTGTGAACCCAGGACACGACCCAAGAACAGTTATCTCTTGCATTGCAATATACTCCAAAACACGATTATGTTTTATTCTGACGATAACTGGAAACCTGCGATTCAAGGATCCTCTCCAGAGTATAAACTGTAATCAGAAGTCATATTTTATCAAATCTAAACAACGTAAACGATAGAGAATTTAAACAGACCGCCAAATAAAAGGTCGTGACCTTGTTTATTTTGCTCCTGTTCATAGTGAAGGCTGCTTGTTTTCTTTGATTTGTTATCTTCAATATATTAACCTGAAATTCGGTTTTCCCTGCTTCCACTGCAGACTTGTTGATTTTTGTCCCAGGTCTTCAGGTTTCTGTGACATTCGAGATATATCGTCCAAGAATTTCAAAACTTGCTCTACAGCCTTCCTCTCAGTCTAACGATTTTCTGGTTCATCTTTATTCCATGCAGTTCTCTGCCAACTTCCATTTCATCACCATGAACGTCATGACATACACGGAATCCCAAACCGTCATTGTCTACTGCAGTTCCTTTCAACAGTGTAGTGTATGGTAGCAAATGAATGTCTTCTTAATGTATCTTCAATCCATTTAAATTTCCGTCAGCGCATATGTGGGTTAGATGATAGGTATCTGACTTTTTTTGACACAGCTCATTTTTGCTTCTACTTACAGGCCATCCATTTGAACGTGAGTACTGAATAATGGAGGAATATGTTGACGAAAGTCTAAAGCAACCTGCTGGAATTATTTGTGATGATGTCAAGTCTTTAAATCATATAGAAGTAAAAGTCAATCTGAACGAAGAATATTTTTTTCAAAAATTTCTCTTCTGGTTCTTACAACTATAGAATATAATATTTGTGGTCGTTACGATAAAGGCCAGTTATGTGGCGGATACATTTTTAGAGTAGAATAACAGATTAGTTACGGGGTGTTAAAATATACAGTCGTATTTGTGTGACAAAAGTGCTAGGCTGAAATCGATTAGACAATCTTGTGAAATGGGAGACAATGGTGGTGATTAATCATAATAGAATTGTAGAGTGTGGGGTAGGAAAATTGACAAATCAGTTCAAGGTTATCGAAGGTGTCAAGTGAGTGGCTAGTACAAAGTGGTCTGTGTTAAACAGGAGATAGTAAGACTGCAGTGAGAGGTTCATAATGAGATAACGAATACTTTAAATGAAACAGATGGAGGCATATATTGAGAAAACAGAAAATATCACTAATAATAATTCCGTATAAGTGAAAATTTCGATAGTGTTGAGGGAATGTTTGCATATAGGGCATAAATTATGACGAATAATAATAATTGTAATAATAATGTTTGTAATAATAAGCAGAGTAAAAACACCAAGAGGGTTAAGGGGGAGGAGGACTCTTGGTGAGAACAAGAATCATCAATCCAAGTTTGGCCGCAGTAGGAACAGCGTCTGGACGTGTTCTTTTTTGATACAAAGTACCGGTTTATTCGATCCTATTGCAACATCTTCAGCTATGTGAAGGTGACGAAATCTTAGTGTACGTGATACCGACTTCGGAATTCGGTATATAACCCTGAAAGCTGTGTTGACATCGATGCAATGTTTAGTATCGACCAAGTGTGACAGGATTGAGCTTTTTATGCGCTTAATTACCCCCCTGCTGAACCAAGCTGGTAAGTGTTCTTGAACCCGTAGACGAACCTGCCTAATCGTGTGCCTTATGTAACTTGAACTACAGGAACAGTATATGCATGAAGAAGAGCTAAGGTTAGGTAAGACATCTTTGAGTTGCTGGGTGAACATTGGACGGCTACTGAAGGATAGACGCAGACCTGCATAGTAGAAAGTTTTCTTGATCGCCCTGATTAAACGTTGCAATAGAATCTCTGCAGGAGTATCTCCCATGAATTGGAGACGTAAAAACAGAGGCTTTTTCCCCACCATTGCGACTTCATGTTTACGACTATTATAACCTATGTTGGCTTTAGTGAGCTTCTCTGGATATCCATTCTAGCTTAGAATGTCTCGGATGACCTGGAGTTCTTTCTCTACACAGTCTTCGGAACAAATGGACCTCGACCTAAATGCTTAGCACCTGACCTAATTTCGTTTGTATTTCATCAATACGTAGCTAAGGAAGTGTGCATGCCTAATCGTGCGCCCTATATAACTTGAACCTCAGGAACAGTTGAAATGGTGTATGCATGAAGAAGAGCTAAAGTTAGGTAAGAAATCCTTGAGTTGCTGGGTGAACATTGGACGGTTAGTGAAGGATAGACACAGACGTGCAGAGTAGCACGTTTGTCACACAAATACGACTGTATATTTTAACACCCCGTAACTAATCTGTTATTCTACTCTAAAAATGTATCCGCCACATAACTGGCCTTTATCGTAACGACCACAAATATTATATTCTATAGTTGTAAGAACCAGAAGAGAAATTTTCGAAAAGAATATTCTTCGTTCAGATTGACCTTCAATTCATAATATGGTAATATTTCACACGATCAAATCATATAAAAGTACTGATTGACTTGATATTAATCTTCAAAATTTGGATATTGTCTCCATCCGATTTCGGTTAGTTTTGAAGTCCTCATTTCTGCTTCTTGTAATTGGAATGCTGCTGCCCATTTGAGTGCAATCAATAATTTCTTTAGGTTTCTATCCTTGATAGTGACTGATATTTATTGTTGATCGGCCATCATGATCATTTCTATCTTCTCTGCGTTAACTTGAAGCCGAAATTCTTATCATGATCAGTACTACTAATATTCGCACATACTTAAATCAATAATACACATCTAGTTTTATAACTACCTAAACTTATCATACACATATAAGGATACCAATGCCATTAAAGTGAAAGGAAACAAAGAATAAAATGAACGGGACAGTTGAACTGGAAGTAATAATTAAACAATCTGTGACTGAGTTAATGTATTTTCTATGATTTGAACTAATTTACAGACTTTTATGCGAGCGGATACACATGAATACGGCGTGCATGCGTGTAAGAGTGTGTCTGTGTGCAGACTAGCTAACGTTCATGCTTTCTTTGCTAGTGAATTTCAGAGTAAAATGAAAATAGATAAAAATGATATCATTAAGTAAAACTATGCCGATAGTGTCTAAACTAGCCATGAATAAATGACCTACTTTCAAAATAACTTTCGCTATTGCTTATTTTTCCATTATAGTATTAGTGTTAATTCTGATGAAAAAGTTTATGTCAAACATTCGTGACGGCATTTTCAAGTGAACACGAGGTTTGATCAAATAAACTGATTGGTCGTCCTAACAACGTTGCTAATTTTGATGGCATGAGTTCGTTGCTATGTTTTCGGTATTTTGACCTAACACTCTGAGTCGGAAACAAATACTTTTTTTGAGTAATTTGTTTGTACAACTTAAACGTTCTTGCTGGTCATTATAGCAATCAATTTCGCTTAATGTTCATATATTGCAGCAGTAGGTTTCAATGCTAGACTTGTTCAAATTCATATCGTGGCATTTCAAGGGATTCGAATCATTCTTATTTCACATATTAGATTCCTTCACTCATCAATATAGGTTTGAAAAGCCATCAAAAAATACAGGGCACTGAAAAGCTCTTCTTTGTCGTAGCCTGAAACTCTTCATTAGTGCGCACCAATTGCCTAAATACCAGGGATTGAACCCGGAAACTTCAGATTGTGAGATCAAATCTGTTGACTATGCAACCACTTTCACCCAAATTCATTGACTCGTGAATTCTGAATTTTCAAACTCATGATAAAGTTTTACGCTCATGAATGCTTTTTGGGTGAGCAACCACTTAACACTGACATGTTGAAACCCATTGGAAACAACTTTTCATTACAGCTTCAGTACATCTGTCCACCAGGTATCAGCCAATGAGATACAGACTGAAATTTAGACTCTTTTTGAGTTGTGAGGATTTTGATTCATTAAATTTTAAATTTCGTCAATTTTTTCTTTGTTTCATGATTTCATTCTAACTTGTACGGAATTCTTCATCTGGCTTGCCTTCCTTTTACTCGTAACGTCATGGAGTAGTATAATTGGTCAACTTATCAGAAGTATGAGTTTTTCGAACTGTTTTTAATCATGATGCTTAAATAGATTGTTAATACAACTACTAACAATAAGTTAATATCTGAAAAAGTGAAACCTAAGATTGTTTGTTACACACGCATTTCGTGGACTGGCGACAAAATATTTGGATTACTTATGTTGGCAGCAGGTTTGAATCACGGGGCTACCAAAATTTCCATCCAAAAAACATTATGCATCATGTTTTCTGTAGGCCTTATTCTTTTAACAACTCAGTTATCGCCATTAGTCGTAAGGTATACTCATTTGTATTTTTAATTAGCATTCAAAACGTTAGTGCGTATTTCTTGAGGATGAAAGAAATATACCATAAGAGATTAGTTTATGCTTGGAATCAAGTGATATTGTGTTGTGTGAAATACTGTAAATTTTTGATTTGCTTGAAGATCCTAGATAAAGAGAATATTGCGCAATAAATTATACTGAAGATGCTGTTCACTGTGTTAACATTTTTTCCAGAACAAAGCTATCATTACTATTAATAAGAAAAAGAGTTTGTTGTTATTCAACGTACGGCTGAAATAATTAAACTCACCTGGATTATTGTTATTATTCCTTTGGGTCCGGAGTCGAACATGGGGCTTCAACAACACATCTCCACATTTTTCTATTTTCTGCTGTCCTCTTCATCTAAGTCTAAGATTGCCCATCATTTCTTAGCTCTTCCTTGCACAATTTCCTCCATGTCACCTTCGCACCGACGACCGCCTCCTCGCCGCTTCCCACTTGGATTCTACTTGATTGGTGGCTTGCATACAGCGCGATGTCACTTGATGGCCTCCCAATGTATACTTGATACGTCTTCATTTTTCCTTAAATCATTGTTTGCCATTCGGCTCTTCGTTAGTTTATTCTCAGGCAGAGTTTCTTGTTACTAAATCCCTCTGGTTGTCAATTCGTTCTTTAGTATAGAGACAGCTGGCGAATTTATTAGCTATTGATAAGAGCCTGTAACCTGCTGGAAATGCTTTTCATGACTCTAGCGCAGCGCAAGTTTCTGACCCTCATAAAAGAACTGACTGACTTCACATGCGCGTTGAAAATCTGAATCTTTTTCTTTTATTCTGGCTGTGTGCAAAAGGTTTTCAAACGGGTTTCTAGTTGATGAAGGAGTATCTTGTCTTTCCGATTCTGACAGTCTTTGAAATCTTCATCTGTGCCGTCGCCTGTAGTGGAAACTATGCTTCCTATATAAGTGAAGGTCTACATATTCTTGAATGCTATATCTATCTAGTCCTGTTTAATGTTGGAAGCTTTAATTTCAGGTTAGCGTTTCTTCTGCTTGATAACACCCGTAATGCCGAATTCTAATCTTTTTAAATATGTTACTCAAACATAAAGTGCAGGTGCGGTCACCGTATGAGTTTGCCATTCAGAGTGATCTCATCCATTTTTCTGCCACTTTTTATCGCAAATTTTGACTTTTGTTCCATTAGTGCCTACATGGTAGAAAGCCCTCATTTCGGAGGGTTTATCAGCTAGTGGTGTAGACTTGTTTAGCCGTCTTCAGTCTAATGTTTTTAATTAGTACAGGTTAGCAGTAAAATACACATGTTTAATTTTGCCTTTATCGAGAAAATGAACATTGACTGACTTGCTTCTCAAGGTTTTTCACCAGCCCGAGTCATTCCATCTCTCCGAATTCAACGAGGATGAAGTTTATTTTCCGTGTTTTTCAAATTAATTGAATTTTTTGTAGCTATCAAAGAAATACTTTGAAGAGGGAGCGCTAGTTTCATTCCGAAACTTTTGTTTTTATTCAATTTCAGGGCAGGCTAGAAAATTATTGAAAAACGATGGAATTTACTTACGTCAACCGGTCATGCTTCCTAGCTGTCTTTAAGGAAAATAAACATTAGATGAACTTTTTCAGGGAACCTCTAATTAGTGGTGAAACAGATTACATTTAATTCAGAAAGTCATTCCAATTCAAATCACTGGGCTTCCAGCTGATATCAGAAATATCAAAAGTCTTAAATCGAAAAATGTGGAATCCTAAACCCACGTCCTGAATGATACTATGTTCATTTTATATATCAGAAAGTTTAGTTCATTAATTCTGTATGTGCTGTGAGACAGTTTTAGCCAAACCGCGATGTCTCTTTAGAAATGCTAGATCGCCAGTGCTTTCGCGGCAACCGTCTCTTCATGGGAAAACCCACTTTTGAATATTCAGTTTGTCATTTGTATTCCAATATTGAAGTCATCAAGATGACTCAAAGTCAAATTCATTCACGAAAACTTTCGAATCGTATCGTTAAATCCTCTAAACTAATAGATTAATAAAATGATACAATCTGTTGTTATATAAATTTATTTGGTCATCAACATTTCTTTTCATCTTTTCAAAGCCTATCACATATATCTCTTTTGTACCATTAAGAAAGTGAAAAAAAATTAGTTTTACCATATTAGCATTCACACCTTTGGTTTCGAAAATAACCTAGAGCTTTAGTAACACATAGCCATTTCATTCTCCGCCCTGCATTTCTTTTTCGCTGGCTTTTCATTAGCCAATAAGCATTCATTTCCTTTTCAGAGGATCCCGCACGTATTATCCTCATTAACATAGAAAACTAGCCAATTATGATCCGGGTTCGACTCGTGGATTAAGCTCATTAGGTTATACGACGGACTTACAAGCGTCCGCTTAACCCATCTCTATTCCCTTCAGCTTTAGGTTTCTAGGTCGTTTCTTGCCCCCTTGGAGGCGGCTATCCAATCTTTAGTTTCACTTAAAGACAGATGATGACGAAAGCCTGAAGTAACCTGTTTAAAGAGGTGTTCATGAAGCATTCTCTGAATCTCAGAGGCACTGATTTGACGTTAGTGTGTTAAGGGCTGCATATTTTCACACCGATTTTAGCGTAAAACTTTCCCCTCCTGACCGTTTCTTTTCTTGCCATTCAGCTCGTGGTTGGCTTTGATATATTCATTCGTGTCACCTATAGCTGTAACAAATGCTACCGAGGTAATTAAAAGAGGCAAAATCATTTCAGCGTTCTATAAATGATTTTGATTATTCATTTCTGTTGATCTGAAATTTTAATTCCCTTTTTATTCTCTATTTTCACATCCAGTCACTTTTTCTCCTCTCCTTCTGACATTTTGTGCGATTTTGCTAGTAGTTCTTCAAGTTTGTGAGATGTCAGGAATAAATCATCCTGAAGGTCTAGATGTCCTTGGGTCTTTGTTTTATTACAGCTGGATTCCATACAGTACTTTTTTTGGTAGAAGCATGGAATTTTCAGCATGTGATATAGGTAGCCCAGAATTTGCAGGCCGAGCATAGATAACAGGTGTGTGTCGGCAGGGGATAGAACCTCGAACCATATGCATAATCGGCGAGCGTCCTAACCGCTATGTCGCCGAAAGTTCAACATATGAAAATTTTCTATCTTTCAAAGCTCTGTTGAATGCTGCAGTGTGTCACCACCAGAAGTATCATCTGTGAGAATTATATTAATAAATTGTAGCATCTTTAGTTTTAGATACCTTGTTATTGTTAAATTCCATTTTATTAGTGTGATTTCAACATTATGCTTTTAAACGTGACACACGTTCAGTTTTACGAGTGCAATTAAGTAATAAGAATTAACGTGACTTTTATTCATTCATTTCATCGAGAACTACACAGATGGCTTTCAGCGTTTGAAAATGATATGATGACCTACAAAACAAGTCTCCAGAATACATACAACCAATCAACTAATATCAGTGTTGAAATTTCAAATCTTTTTTCTTGTTCTCATTATTATAGACTTCTAAACTGACTTCTTGGTAATAAATGCATGTGTTGATTTCCAACTACTGGCTTTGAAATCCTCTTGTAATTGGAATGATACACTCCAGCTAAGTGAAGCTGACAGATCTCAATCATGGCGATCAGTGTTCCTTGTTAGTCAGGTCACCTTTCTATGTTTTCACCAGAAGCTTTGTCATCGATGCTTCTGTCAGTGCGTCAGTTTTCGGTTTTCTATCTTCAATCTAATGATACATTAGATATAATTCATCTGCGAAATACAGATGTTCGAGAGTATTGTTGTTGATCTGCAGAATGCGCTTTTTTGTAAAATCCTTTTGGTCTGTCAGGTGATACAGTTCACCATAATTAGCAGTGAAAGTTACTGTAAGCTAATTTCACCCCTTTTGACTGATAATATGTAAGTACTTCCGGACAATAAATTATTCGTACGAGTACGACAGTTGTGTGGAATAAGCTTTTTTCTTAAAATTCTATTGATTGTGAATAGTCCTAAGGTATTTAATTTCTGTAATATGTGCAAAATTCATTCGCAACTTTAGTAAAATTAGGAATATTATGCATTTAATCAAAAATTATTTATGCGTCTTCCTATGAAACGTTATTAGAGTAAACTGTAACTTATGAAATGTTTAGCAAAACGGTCGAACCCTTTACGCATTCTCCTACATTCACTGTACGGATGACTAACGAAGTAAAGTCAACTTTTAAACTCTAGTGTTGGTTTGTAGGGATCTGTTTAATTGTCTACAGGATTTTATCATGAGAGAGAGAACCATTGGAAAACATGGGAGTACTGGACAGCTGTTTCGTCCTAGTTTGGGACTCTTCGTCAGTACGCACCCACCAGGGTTTGAACCCATCTATATATATAATGTATTACCACTGAAGAACCTAAGACAGGCATTATTAGGAGCAATAAAACGTTTTCAGATCAGTCTGGTTCAATCAGACACTTTATCGATAGCCTTAGTCCAAAATAAATGCCTATATTATATATACATATATATATATATAATACACAATTACAATATCCTCGTCAAATATTATTAAGGTTCGTCAAATCACTTGATCAAAATTAATACAGACAGTTTTAGTGCCGTTTAGCAGCTTCTTAATGGTGTCTGTTTCCTTCGTAGTAATTTATCTACTTTAATGCAATCAAAAGCCATTTAGTACTGAAAAATATGATTTAGGAATAAACAGTCTAGTGAAGAGTCTGTTTTTGTATACGTGTGTATATTAAGTCTGTGAAACCGTAGCACACGAATAAAGATTAGTTTGAATAGCGTTTACATCATAAAAATATATTTCAAACCACTGTTTAGTTATGAGATTTTAACAAAAGGGTTAACATTAGTAATATATGTGTAAAACTTGGGCACTGTGGTAATATGCTATTCCATATTGACTTGTTTATTAGACATATCACACAATCAGAGAGACAGCATTATTTACTGATTGACATTTCGGACATAATTTATTCTTCATAACCACATATGAGTTATAATCACACGACTTCGAAAACTTGAGTTTTATAGCTTTCGTTGTTCTCTCCTATTTGTCGTCATAGGGGTAGCAGAGTTTTTCGGATGTCCAGCTGGACATCTGTGTGTTGAATCATTCCTGCTGTACACGTATTTGCAGTTGATTTGACAAACAAAAAGCTTCTGTTATCAATCTCTCCCTCCATCTTGTGACATTAAATTTTAAAACTGTCATCCTATCACATTCTATTCTTATTCGGGTCAACTAATCTAAATTTTGCTACGTTTTTTATGTTCCACTTGTCTAGTTGCCCCTGTTCCACTACTTTTCTATTTATTTATTTATTATTTTGATTACAGTTTGATGCTACACCGTATTTTTGGTACAGGTATGGAATTTTCAGCATGGATATCGATAGCCCAAATTTTTCAGGCGAATCATAGATATCGGGTGTGCTTCGGCAGGGGATCGAACCCCGGATCGTGCGCATGGTTGGCGGAGTCTTAACCAAGATCCTTTAACCAACAAAGAATATTTCTAACTGAGTGTATGGGTTTGAACGCCAGCTACTTTTATTCCTGCATTTTTTAAGAATTCTGTTTAAGGGTTCTGATGTTCCCTGCTTGTTTGGAATTACTACTGATGATTTAGATTCCTTATTTTTGGTGTTGTCATTATCTTGTGCATGTCCGACGTGCATGCACAAAACCGGAAAGACTGCCCAGGTAGGCGGAGAAATGAGAAGATATAGAACAGAAGTGTTGGGAATCTGCCAGTGCAGATGGAACGGATGAAGAAGGTGGTAACTGCCAACTGGAGAGACAATAATCTATTCCGGCCACCCAAAGGAAAACCACGAGCACACCGAAGGAGTGGCCATCATGATGTCACCAACAGCAGCCAAAGCTCCCATGCAGTGAGAACCAACATGGATGGAATGGCAATCAAACTCAGCATCAACAACACAATTTGGAAGAGCGTGGAGAAGCTTCCTTCTGAGTTGATAAATCAGGCTTTTCATTCTTATCGCTTAGTGACGCTCAGTTTAAAGTACACAGAAGAATTATAGGTTTCCAGACCGTAGATGTTAAGAACTTCGTGGAATAATTTGGGCGCCGAGTCAGATTGAATCATTTCAAATTATTTAAATTAATCGCAGCGTGTTAAGAAAATCAAAACAAGATTTTTCTGAACGTTTCACTGTGGTAAAAAGTGTTCATGGACAAATGACCTTCAAATAAACTGACTTCAATTTAAATAAAAAAAATTTTTGACTATATATTTTGATGAATTATAATAATCCGAATAAATCTATTGAAGAAGCTGGGGCTTACACGGCAAAATGTTCAGAAAAATCTTGTTTTTATTTTTCTAACACGCTGGGATTAATTTAAATATTTTATAATACACAGAAGAATACCTGATAATATAGCTTTCGATGAGGATTCGAAGTATCTCTAACTTTAAGAGGAACACATTAGACTCAACATCGATAAAGAAAGCCACATCTCAACGCTGAAGAAGGTGCGGTACATGAATATGGCATTCAGTGGTGACACTTCAGTCTGTACTCTAAAACGAGAATTTTAAATTCCTTGAAGTATTGAGAATGGTATTCTACTACCACCTAATATCCTCCGACGCCTCTTTAGATACACTGTCGCCTTTGGCCACTTCTGTTTACATCTTAGAATCAATCTGCTCTTGTGGAGTGAGATATATAGGTTATTCAATGAGTGTTTTATCGAAATGAATGAAGGCACGCTATCCCGTTTGGATAGAGGAGGATCATAATACATTAATGAGGAGTATTATGAATGAACATATATTCAACACTGGCTAATAAATATATACGGAAAGTTTATCGATCTATCTAGATAGACTAAATAAGACTCCGAAAACGGTGTGATTCCGCATGCTATGCATTGATGGAGCCTTAGCGAAACAGATGAAAGACTCTGATTTATTAACACAGATGTAAGCTTCTCCGTTCACTGCTTATATCTTGGGTATAATTCCAAGCTAAACTGTTATCACTAATTTGTCATTGATACTATTTGGTGGATCTTTCTGCATAACAGTTATTATCATCGTGACTTGTTTATTATTATTAGTTTTATTGTTTCCGTTGGTTCTCAAAGGAACATAGGGATACAGACACACGTCTCCATTGCGTTCAGTTTTCTGCCAACGTTTTCACCTAGTTCCACGTCTACCTGAAAGCTTTCATCTACTCTTCACATGAACTCCCCCATATCACACTCGCACTGATGACCAACTCACTACTTCACATTCGGATCCATGGCATGCGAAGTCATTCACTTGATAGTTTGTTTTCTCAGAGTATGGCCAATCCACCTAGTTTGGTTTCTTCCTGCATAGTTGTTGCACAGTTGATTCCGACTGCGTCGGTTCCTTCCCATCTTCATCTTTTCTGGCCGGCCATCTGATCCTGGGTAGTGTTGAAAGAAGACGTCTGTTGATGAAGGTCTGTAGTTTTTCCGAAGTTTCCTTGGTTAAGCGTCAAGTCCCCGACCCATAGAGTAACACTGACTGCACACTAGAGTTGAAAATATTGATCTTATTTTCCTTACTGAGTGTTGTTGACCTCCACACAGACTTGAGAGTAAGGAAAGCTTGTCTTGCTTTCCCGGTCCTTGCTGCTTTGATATTTTCTTCAGTTCCGTCTCCAGTTGAAACGATGCTTCCAATCGCCTTATTTGCATTTTGATAATTCATCACTGTTTTGGAAATATTCTGATGATATAAACACTAGTCACTTCTAATTTCTCTTCCTGTTAAGCGTTTGACCGACTTAATATACCCACAAATACAAAGATGCTTACATACAATTGTGATTATTCTCCTAAGGGAATGAATGCACCGAAGACAGACTCTTCACTGTGCTGCTTGTTCCTAATTCCAAGTATGAGTACATAATTTTTATGAATGAGAACTATGCATTAATCAGATGGAGGTCTGAGTGAAGCCATTTTTCTTACCGGAAATATTGGTTATGCGCATTGCCGAAATCACTTCCTTTCAGGTATGACATTGAAAATGAAAATTCACTTTGTTTTGACCGCCATCATTTGTCATGAGAAACTGGACTGATTCAACTCTTTTGGAATGCTAATTCACGTCCTCGTACTCACCACTTCCTTTTCCGTAGAAAGTACTCATACATACAAAAAAGCAAAACACACCTCTTATAATTAAAACTTTCTTTAGATATAGATAATATCAAGAATTTCGCTCAGGCAGTTATGGAGCTTATAAGAGTCATCAACTTGTTAATTTGCCAATAACAGTGTTCACGGTGTGAATTCGCTACATTTCCTTTTGGAAATAAGAAATATATGGTCTTTTCGATGCCATATTAGATCGATGGAAAATCAAGCGAAATGGTGTAATATCATATATTGATGACTGATGTGACTAACTGAAAGCCACCTACGTCAAAATAGATTGCCTGATAGATCATATCATCCAGGTGTCAGTTTCACGTCCTCGGAACCAATCTCATCAATGGTTCATCCAGATAAACTCAGTTGAGGGAGGGGGGTGAATCAGTTCAGACTAGCTGTGTAAGCTGAGTTAAATATGACACAGTGCTGGTCATCTGAGTCCCGGATACCTAGAAGTTTAGCTTCCTCTGATGTAGCCAGCAAGAAATCCTGACTTGTGTGAGTGGTTTTCGACTACTTACAACCCCCCTCTATTTTTTGGAATAAAACTTTATACTACTTTTGATGAGGCTGCAGTGTTGAATGTGACGTATTCTCTAGAAACAGTTTGCCTATTTTGAATAGCAGTACTCAATATGCTGCATGCCATCATTCAAATTATATCATAAAACGCCACCATCGCAAAGTAATTCCTGGCTAACGTTCTCCTAAACCCCATATAGTTGATAGTAAGAGCTGTTAAGGAGGAGAGTTGAATATGTAACTAGCAACTTCAACACGTAAAGAGATAAACATCCCCCGATACTTCATAGCTGGAGCCTGGAGTCTTGTTTTCGACTATGGAATGCAAAGGAATAAGATCAATGCATATTAAATGAGTGTTTGCTGTATATAGGAACTCAGATCAAAGTAGTTATCTCATTCATTCAGTTGAATCCATACTATGGTTATAAGAAGCATTGCAAAATTTAACATCTTACTCTCTCAACTAAATTTATTATTTAGACATTGAGGTTTTTGATGTTTTCCATCTAACAAAATGCTAATTACTAGTTTCGCCCCTTTGAGAAATGGATTATTCGGTAATTAGGAGATTACAATATTCGATCTACAATTTCTAAGGATATTCTAAAGTACCTAAAACACACCCTTTGAGGTGTAGTTTTACATACAATCTTCCGGATTCTTTTGATTGGTTAACGGTGTACTAGTAAGGTACAGCAGGTTGTGGGTGGGGACGAATACTCACAGAATACTGAGGCTAGTGATCATGCTTTATCTTGAATTGGCAGAAGATAGAATTCATTGGCAGGCCATTGAATTGGGTCCCAGTGACATAATGGTTTACGAGCTCGCCTTGTAACTAGAATGTCGTGAGTTTGAAATCTTGTGGTGGGTGCGTACTGATGAAGAAACCCAAACTAGTTTGCCGAATCAGCTGTCAAGTACCCCGTGGTTCTCTAACCGGTGCCAGCTCATGATAAAATTCTGTAACAATCAACTTTTAGTTTATCATATAAGTACAAGCATTTTTAAATGTGGAGATCTGCAAAGATATTGAACCCCAACTACCTGAACAGATACAGTTGGCATTATCAAAGTTAATTTTTTAATAATAATATTAACAGCTTTATTCCAAACAGTATTTGTGGTACAGGTATGGAATTTTCAGCGTGCATTACAGTAAATTGCATCTAATTACCTCATAAATTATATAAGATTTTTAAAATCAAAAAATAAATAAATAAAAACCAACGCAAAAAATAAAAGATGAATAAAAATAAAAAACAAAAAGCGTAGAGTTTACATTTCAAACAATGCACCACAGGATATGAAATATAAAGTTGATGTGTAATAGAAGATGAGAACAACAGGGTAATAGTAACGAGGAAAGGAAAACAAAAACTAATGGGACTATTTGTTAGAGTGCCGCAGTGAGTTTATCGTGTCATACCTAACGGATTTCTCGTCACATAACAGCTGTGCCAGATATGGTATTGTAGAGTTTTTGTACTTGGTAGTCCTAGCATAGAGCCGCCTAAAGCTGCTTCTAGTTCTACCAGATGAAATGCAAGGAGAGAGCTGAGGGGAGAGAGAGGATCCTCGGGGTCTGACAATATTGTATTCGCTAGTTTCATACATGACATAATATGTCTATCCACAATAGTGTTAACCAGTTGGTTTAACGATATCCCACTTGCCCTGCTAACGGCTTTTAGTGCCCTTCTCAGCAAAGCAAAGTCTTGCTTGAGTAGTCCAGGAAAGATTAATGGAGAGCAGTTAAGGGAGATGGGTAGAATGCAAGAACTGACAAACTGAGAAAGCAAAGACTGCTTTACACTAGACTGTCTAAATTTCCTAATGTAGAACGTTAAGCGAAACATCTTTCTAGTAACTAGCAAGATGTGGGAGGACCAAGAGAGATCGGTGGAAAAACTCAGCCCAAGGTACTTGACATTAGATGTATTTTCAACCTCTATGCCGTCAACGATAGTGGGGCCATGTGAGCTAACTGGTTGCTGTAGGTCACATTTACGTCTGAAAGTGAAACTGACTACCTGACATTTAGACGGATTGAGCTTAAGTCCGTTTGAAGAGGACCACTGACTAATTTCCGACAGAAAGTTATTTAATTTGGAACAATCTGACTGATAGTTGACAGGCATAGAAACAGAGAGGTCATCGGCATACTTAACAAAAGTGGCCACATCAGAATGAGGCAAGTCATGTAAGAAAAACGAAAACAGAAAGGGAGAAAGAACAACACCTTCGGGAACACCAGCTAAAGTAAGTGAGGTAGTGGAGGACCTTCCATTGTAGACGGTGTACTGCTTCCTATCAGAAAAATAGGAATGCAACCACTTATTTGTCCAGCTCTCAGCCTGTGTTGCAGCAAGCTTACTTAGCAAGAGAGATCTGGGAACAGAGTCAAATGCAGATGTGTAATCAAGGAAGGCACAGCGAACATATTTAGCTCCTTTATCTACAGGAGAATTAGAAACTCAAGTTTTTAGGAAATCAACTCACACAGACCAAATACTGAATTACAACAGCAACAGCCCAATAACACACAAAAGGAATTGCATACAAACACTATTCAAGAGAGCAAGGACTCACTGCAGCACTCCCACCTTAAGAAAAATTGAAGAAAAGTATCTCATGGACGTCTTCCAAAAGAATGGATGTCCACGGAATTTAATCAAGAGACATATAGCCCCAAGCCAACCTAACAAAGCAAAAGCCACCAAGGAAAGCACAAAGAAATTCGCCTTACCATATATAAAGGATATCTCAGAAATCACTACAAGACTCTTCAAACCTTTAGGAATTGACATCGTACACAAACCAACAAATTTACTTCACTCAATTCTATGTCAACCAAAAGACTCAACAGCGAAAGAAGACAAAACCAACATCATCTACAAAATAAACTGTAACAACTGCGAAAAACACTACATCGGCCAAAGTGGTCGTCCCCTTCGTCTTCGTATCCACGATCATAAGCTAGCCGTCAAAAGACATGATATCCACTCCCTCATTTCACTACACACAGAAGACCACGGACACCAATTCGACTGGGACAACCAGCGTTCAAATATTGGACAAAGGAAATAACAAGAATGCTAGAGAATTTTTAGAAGCTTGGCATTCCAGTGAATCATCAATCAATAGACACATCGAGATAAACAAAATTTATCAACCAACAAGAAAGAAACTTCACACACAAAGGGTCAAAGTTCAAGTCAAGGAAACAACCGGTTCCAATACAAGTAACCTAGAGGGTGTGAAAACACACAAACAACCAATCACGCCCAAGGTCACCAGGAGAGATGAATAATAAACTCGTGGAGAAATCTAAAAGCTCACTTCAAATTGAAGTATGCGCTGAAGATGTCACCCAGTAGGGTGATGAAAGCTTCGCAAACTAACCATCCAACTCAGAGAACAAAACCACATCAAAATCATCCACCTGAGCTACAAATCTTCTCTATCATATCCTTTATCTAAACTAGAGACTATGCTATGATGTAGGACAACAGCGGCATCTAACGTACACCTACTATGTTTATAAGCAAACTGGTTGGGGTCGTTGAAAGGCTTTACAGTGAGTTCAAGATTAAGTAAAATAAGTCTTTCCATAACTTTCAAAAAAGGTGAGGTAATAGCAATGGGTCTAAACGTAACATTATATCCACTTGTTGATTTAGGCACTGGAACGATCTTGATATTTTTCAATGAGTCAGGTATAATACTTTTGGAAAACGATTAGTTGAAAATTGTACACTTCAATTCAGTAAAACGAAGTAGAAGTTAACGGATTTATGCTTAAGATATATAAATTGAAAAGATGAAAAGTGGAGAATATTCGTAGTAACATTGTAAGTGACACATGTATCGAGTGTCTGAGCTGTAAAGAAGCACTGATTGACTTACCATTACTCATATAAATTTGGGTTAGTTCAGTGTACCAAACATTGCATGTCTTCACAGTGATTTAAGAAAAATGAAAGCATGTCTTTCTTTCTTGGTCGTGAATCACTGACTCTGGGTAGTTAAACTGCTATCGCCACAGTACATGACAATAAACAGGAAAATGCAAATATTTTTTATCGCGATAAGGTTCACATCAGTGACCTCTAGGTTATTAGTTTTGCTAGTTTTAGTCATCAATATTCATGGATATTATTTATGAGTTTATTCCTTTGCATTCCCAGTGAGACATAGTGCTCCAAACCAGAGCTTTGAAGTTTCAGTAGCATTAGTGTTTATATTTACGGGATAAGGTTGCCAGTCTCGTGCCCAACCTTACCTCATCACCAGTCTTATTACTCGCCTAGCGAGGTAAAAGAGTGAGTCGGCCGGGAACTGAACCCAAAACATATGAGGCGTAGTTAGCAAGCATTCTACTTCTGTGTCATCGATGCATTCTTCAATATGGAAACACAGAAGATCTAAGGCTTCTTCACTAAGTACTAATGCCTTAAAAACTATTAACTGTGTTGTGCTTGGTTAAGCTCAGCGTAACACAGCGTGACTCTTGGAAAAACAAACCACCAACTATAGACTGTCATTTTCACAAATTCAGTTTCGCTTTAATTTTTTGCTTGATTATCTTTTCAGTTAATTGCTTTTTTGCTGTTAAATTAGTAATAACCGAAAATAAAACTTTTGGTTTACTATTTTGTTGTTTATAAACTAAAGCGTTTGCTTTTCGAAAAACAAATTTTGCGCGTATTTCACTTTATTCGATATACTCTTGCTTACTCATAGACTAAACTGTCAATGTTTTTAGCGAAACTGAGTAGAATCATTTGTCATTTTCATTTTTCTCATTTTTGTGAATGAATCATCTGAATAATTTTTTTTTTTGGTTTTGTTTTCCAACCATATGAAGATTGTATAAACATGATATTTTTATATAATCAATTCATATGAATTTTGGATTAGATTCAGTTTTTGAAAAATTTGTGTAAATGAACAGAATGATTTGCAGTGATACTGTGAAGAGTATATGCGACACAAATAGCAAATAAAGTTCAGTGGATGATTGGTTATCACTTAGTCATAGGGTAGGTGGATATACCATGAGACGATTTCAACAACCTGATGACCCAGTTATCTATGATCTGTGTCTCCTAGTCTAATTGGTGTAGACAATATATTGAAAAGTGGCTAGTTCGAGGCTCCCAAAGACACTGGTTAACACTTGAGCCCCTAAGTCAACCACCTTTGATAATATAGGTATTAGTCTTTAGTGTGAGGGACGACGAATTTGCGTAGAGACAGCTTAGGACCCTTTCGCAGAAACCACTCCCCAGGGTTCATCAGTGATATCAGCTGTTGGTCGTGCTAAAATCACGAATTGGCAGAAGTTGGAATTCATAGAGTGGCCACTGACTCAGCTCCAAGTGGCTGAATGGTCTACGAGCTTGCCTTGTAGCTTGAAAGTTCAAGGATCGAATTTTGACAAGTGTTCACCACTGAAGAGTTCAAAACTGGGACGAAATACTAGCCCAATCCTCCATGATTATTGACGATGCTCTAACGGATATCAATCTGTTATCGAAATTAAGGCAAATAATATCTCTACAAACTAACTGCTGAAGATTTTTCGTATATTTCTGTTTAATTACCTTCCTTACTGTTGAAAAACTGTGTTTATCTCTGCACTAGATCAACTGTTGACTTAGCTCATCTCCCATAAATACAGCTTTTAAACGAGAGAGATATAGAATACACACTCGTCGGCTCGCCTATTGTGTACTTTTCCCTTGAGGTTTTGTGATTCCCAACATAATTATTGATCGTACAATTTATGAATCAACACGAAATTCATATTATCATTCCAGTTGAGTGATTGATGGGAAGAATGGCAACGCTGCAGTCGTGAAGATTCATTGATATACACATGATGTGTGGAACTGTGGACTGCATCATAAAATTTGTGGTCAAAGGAGAGAACATCACCTACAAGCAACTTTGTATTTTGATATTTAACTATTCTTTAAAACTGTATTATACTGTTCTGAGTATGTTCTACTGGTATAGTGTAATCTGATAATGTGTATCCTCACTGAGTCTGTAAACAGGTCTTTTATAAGTCTTTCAATCCAACTCTACCCTGAAAAATTCCCTAATAAATTAATTTATATTGTATAGGTGCTTGATGCAACAGTGAATACTAGAATACCTCTTCTTTTGGTTATTGCATAGTGTCATCATATTGTTTATTAATATAATTATTGTTTCTTTTAGTTCCTAGAGGAACATAGACCTTCAGTCACATGTCTCTATTGCGTTCAGTGGGATATTGTATTGTTAGTAAATTTTACGGACATAGGGTTGAGTAAGTAATTTTCGGCAATCACACTCTATAGGAGCTTAAATTTAAAATAATTTTAGTAAAAAAAATATCTTTTCTTAATATGCTTTTATTGGGAAAAATACTAGACCTGACATTGGGATCATTTTCCTCCTTGTCTTAATTACTTTTATCAAATTCGCATATATCAACCGTAATATGGACAATATTGGCTGTTATAGCCCTAGATGATGAGAAACATTCCACTCCTGTTCATATACAAACTTCATATCCTCACTAATTCAGATGATTACCTTTATTCCTTACATTTTATGACCTTCACAAATACTACTAAAAAGAAAGTATATTTCAACATCAACCAGCCTTGATTATCTCCCTTAGTTCCTGGAGGAACATAATGTTTTAGCCACGCGTCTCCACTGAGTTTGAATCTTCGCCAACGTTTTCACCTAGCTCCACGTCCGCCCACATTCTTCCATCAGCCCAAATTTTGCAGGCTGACCATAGGTATCAGGTGTGCGTCGGCAGGGGATCGAACCCCGGACCATTTGCATGGTCGGCGAGAGTCTTAACCACTGTGCCACCGACGCTCACTTTATTTTATTATTGTTAACCATGTTAGTTGTAAATTGGTTGTAAAGAAACTAAGAAATGATATAATCTCGCGAAATTTGTCTTCTTAATGACTTATTCAAATTTATCAAAGAGACTAATTGTTTTAATTTTCTCGAACGAAGGCTCCCGAAAGATACTATAACACTTCTGAACGATCTTCTAAATCTGAGATATAAAAGTGTAATTCAGCGAGAACGATTAAGGTTTTATCGCAACTGCATAGAAAATAAACATTATCCTATATCGTTTTACAAATCCCTACGTCGGAATAATCAAAATATTCACTCTTCAACCTTCAGCATCTTGCTGAATTAGAAATTGATGAAATTATTGACAAGCCTTCGGAATTTATCGAAACCAACCAAAGACTAATTTCAGTTATTTATGACTTATCTGTAGTATGTCGAATAAAATTCATTGTATTTTGCAATGATATGGTAAAAAATCCCATAATTTCCACCGAACAAAAAAATTAACAGAATATTTGAAAGACTCGAATCATACTTTGGAATTTTCTCAAGATATCCACAAGCATACAACTAATTTATCTACCTGCACTCTATGCTAAATACAGTTGGAAGCACTATGGTATGGATTGAAATACAAAATTATCCCTATGTAAATAAACAAAATTGAAGTCCTGTCACAACATGAAAACCACTATGATCAAATCTCTGATTTAACGCCTTCTAGTAAAGATGATCTGAAGTGGTTTAAAGTTAAACTGATGGACATTTCTCACTAATTTCTAAATGTTAGATTACACCAGAAAAATGGTTTGTCAAAAGAGCACTTAGGGAATTATTCGGAAAAGATGATCTTATTACCCTTAAACCTGATAAGAAAGAAGGCGTTTTCATCATGAATAAATCGGACTATGAAAATAAAATGAATGATGTCCTCAAATATCATTTTAAATTCCTGGTGGACAATGCTACTAATAATTTGCTGCTTGTGTAAAAGCAGATCAATCACCAGCTTCAGATTTTGCTGATGAATAGTTTTATAAATGAAAAACTTTATAAACAACTTAAAGCTATTGGGTTACATACTCACAAGCCGTATGGCCTACCAAAGGTCCACAAAACTGGGAACCCACTGAAACCCATCTTAGACATGTCTAATTCTTTATACCATAAAATAGCGAAATGGATTGGAGAGGTCCTTAAGCCAGTAAGAGACTCATTATCAAATCATTCTGTTAAAAGTTCATTTGATCTGACCGATACATACCAGACACCTAGAACAGTGAGGAAACGTTTATGTGCTCAATCAACGTAGAATCTTTATTCACCGATGTTCCTCTTCCTGAAACTGTTGATTTCATTTGCGATTGCATCACAAGCAATGGGAAAAACTTACATATTCCTGTCACTTAAACCAGAGACATCATCTTAATGTGTACAGAATATATTAGATCCACATTCCAAGAAAGGGCATACAAACAAATCGATGGTGTTAAGATGGGGAGCCCTATGGGGACCCTGTTAGCAGATATATTCATGTCAAAATTAGAGAAACAAATGCAAGGTATGCTTGAAGAATTTATGCTGTAAAAACGTAATGTAGATGATACTCTTATTATTGGTAATAATAGTAAATCCATTGAAAACTTTATTACTTTATTTAATCATATTCATCCAAATATCCGAATGACTTCCGAACTCAATTCGAATAAAAAACTGGGTTTTATGGATATTACTATGACTCGGAACAGACATGGAGTGGGCAGCATCTTCATTTCCCTATCCAGTATAGACGTTCCCTAGCGAAATTTTTGTTCTCAAGGGCCCACAAAATATGCACGAGCGAAATACTCATGTATGGGCTCCGACATATACTGCCACTTTTATTAGCTAATGGTTATCCGGGAAGCTTTGTCAGTTGTCGCAGAAAGGATGGGCAACATCTAGAAAAGACAGCCTCTGTACCAAAAAGCTTATCTATATTATTCTACTATTCAAGGTTGACTACATTATGCAGTTGATTGCTCAAAGACTTCGATCAACCATCAAACGCAAATTCTACTCTGCATCTCTTTACCTTATATATCCAGCATTTTCGACCCCTGTGTCTACGATTAAAGGACAAAATTTTGTCGACTCTACTTCAAACTGTATCTACAAGTTCACCTGAAGTTTTGGTGACACTGAACATGTTCCAAAATTGTTACTAGAACATATGGAAAATCCAAACAATCTGAATAGAAATCCAACATCATCCATTGCAAAACACTTAATAATATTTGGTCACAAAATCACTACTAATGACTGTTTCACAATTACTTCACATAACTCTAATTCAAGGTTAGTTAATGAAGGTGATGGAATCACTTCGGATTAGTACATGTAATAATAATCTCCGCTGTACTTTTCAATCCATTTGCTGATTTGAATATTTGTATATTTAGTGTAACATCTGAAGCAGCTGTCATTTGAAGGTTCATTATTCACTTTAGTCATAACCAAACAACTGTGACTGTAAATGAATTAATTTAAAACAAACTTTCTGGCCTTAATAATAAATTCCTTAGTCAGATATCTTTGTGTCCACTTGCCAGCTGTTCAATGCTTGTGTAAATTGATACCTTAAATGTGTGAATAGTTCTTTTATTGTTTTGATTGGATACTATTCAATGACTGGTATAGCGTAGACTACAGAAGGAATTCTATAAGTCAAGTCTTCAATGTGGCCACCATTCTAGGTGGCTTGCTACTACACTGCACTTGAATCTCGGAAGGTACATGAGTTCTTTCAACGTTGCAGATACGCCTTGATGACGAATGACAACTAGCACAAAATCTAGGTCCAATAGTTCCTACCGATTGCCTCCAGCCATCTAATATTAACAGTTCTATAAATTTCTTTCAGGTAAAACGCAATGAAGCCCATCTTAAAAGAACACTGGTAAGAATTGATTATACTTTCCAAGTATCTGTTTGATTTCAAGACTGATAACGCACTGACTTCATTTAAAGAAACTCTTAGGACCAGGAGGTATATAAAAGCTGTTTTTCTCTTGTCTGAAACTCCTCATAGGTATTCATTCATTTCCTACCAGCAACAGAGCCTGGAGCCATCAACCCAAAAGGCTGACATGTAGAACTATCAACCACTGAGACACAAAGATCCATAAATTCTTACTTCTGCCTATTCACAATATATCACGACTGCCTCTAAATACCACTGATAAGCGTCTGTCCTTATGCCCAAAATTGGGGATCAAAATGGTCACAACTTTTCACTACAACTTCAGGTTGGTTTAACCATACTGTTTGTCGCCGTACCTACTCATACTTATCGTTTTATTTCAGGTCATTTGGCGATGTGTACGTAACCATTGTGAAAAGTAGATAAGTAATTTGATCACTTTGGTTAAGAATATATTTTTCCAAATTGATCGTCGATGCGTATGTGTTTTGATTCCAGGGGGTTTGACCAAACTATAAGGCTTAAAGCTTCAAGATTTGAAGTCTCACTAACAGTTGAGTTGTTTCTACTGGGTATAGGTTGCTCGTCTTACGCTCTATCTCTAATAATTTCTGTGGTTATTACCAGCTAGTAAAGTAGGCGAAATAGGGGAGTATGCCAGCAGCGAATCAAACATTGATCATCCTCATAACTAGCGAGCAATCTACTTGTTAACCATAATGAGTTGTGTAGCAGAGCTCATATATCTTATTTTAACTACTCAAGTGTTTCATAATCAACAAGTGTGTAACGACAGTTTTTCTTCTATATGTTATCTGAGTTCATATATCATATGTCACACACGAAGGAGATTTGCATCTTAACTCGTACCAATAACCAAATATTTCATCACTTTTTTCATTAACATTTTACTTTGGATACATTTATCAAAAACGACGGAGTTTTTCATCCTCTTCTCCATTAAATTACGAATTGATCCTGCTGTTTGTCTACTTGACAGATATTTGAGAGTAGAGAGTTAAATCGAAGTGAAATGTTTCATAGGATGAAGTAAAAGAAAACTATTTCTAAGTCTGATTACTGACTGATATCACTTAAAGAATCCTTTGATACCAAGATGTGCTGGCTAGCTCTTTGGTGTTTCTTTGTAAACCTTCAAGTCACTTGACCCGTCAGGTACTAAACCCAGGACTTGCTAACATTTGCGGATTCACAACACAAAGTTTGAATTAACGGGTAATATCAGTGTTTGAATGATCTAAGAGTTCATCTTGAAGCCTAAAACTCCCTGGTAAAATTTCCTGCTGTGGTTATAGTTAAGTACTGACGAGAAATCCTACACAAGGATGGGGCATCTGTCCTAATCACTCTGGTTCCCACTGGTTCTGTATATGAGGTTAGTCCATGATCTAACTTCTAATAAATCCAAGATCTGACACAACATGATCAATCTGGAAGCTAATCAGATCCCTGCGAATAATCGCTTCGAATAAAACCAAGTTTAAATAGGTACAGTTTCTTTTATACTATGTATCTTAACATAAAGGAGGAAAGGTACCTACCGCCTGGAATGTAGCCTACCTGATTAAACTACCAAAAAAGGGAAACCTAGGTCTCTGTAAGAACTGTTATGAAATTACGCTGTAGTCCATGCCAAGTTAAACATGCAAGCTTGCGAGATTCAGGAACAGAGAGTCTTAAGCTGATCAAAACGAAACTCTAAGCATCACTATCGAACACCTCAAAGGAAGGTAGTCAAACCTCTACTTCAACTCTGTTGGCTTCTAAAAGGCCTTCGGAAGCAGTGACTTAGAAGTAATTTGGAGTAAATTGCCCCTAATCTTTATAAACCCTATTTTAAAAGCTGCCTGAATGACAATGTCATGTGTCAGATGATCCACAAGGAAAAACTAGGCAAAGCAATTGAAGTGAAGGCAGAATTATTCGCAAGTAATACTCCTGATTGTGTTGGACTAGATCATGCCTCAGACTGTGGGATGCCAGAGATCAGGAATACATTAAATCAATAAGAAGACTCCAGAAAAAATGGACGTCGAGCATGACTTATGCCTACTTCACACAAACTCAAAGACTTGCAGGCGAAAATCAGCAAACTAGCTGAAGAAGCTGGCAGTGAAGGCAGCACTGCGAGGAAACACAGAAGATGGAGGTGGTGAAGACAATGAACCACCACCACCACCAACAGAAACAACCATCAGCACAGATTACCATCAAACAGAGATATTTGTCAAAGGCTACTTTTTCACTTATCTAGGCAGCCAGCATTATTTCAACCTCAGGTCGATAGGAAAAATGGTGTTGAAACCAGAATCGAAAAAGCGACACACATCTTGTGCACTCTGAAATCAGTTTGGAAATCTACTGCACTCAGAGTAAGGAACAAGATTAGGATTTCCAACACAAATTTTACGTCATTTTCTGAATATAGGTAAGGAACATGGCCTGAGTCTCACAAAAAGCCTTTAGAGCAGGCCACAACAGAATTTTACCAACAGCTACCTTCTCTGGCTCGATACTGAAGACCAGACGGTCAAAAAGAATTAGTGAGAAGAGTTTCTGGGAACGAACCATCCAAGGATATATCGCTCAGCAAATATGCCGAAGAAAACGGAGGTTGATTAGATGCATTCTGAAAAGACTGTGGTATGATATTACGCTACACGTACAACCTATAGCAAAACCCGAATAGGAAACAGAGAGCTGGACGTTCCCGGGTGACATGGGTAACATCGTACAAGAAGGAGAGAATCATTGGTCAGCTGAGAAGGACTGATGAGAACAGGAGGAAATGCATATGTCCTGTTGTAGCCGAACGTTCCACTTGGAAACCAAGAGAGAGTAATAATACAAATAAGAGTAATCTGAACAGAAAGATTGGGTACTTGATTCTATTTCTAGGAAGACGTGCATAGAAAATCTTTATGCGTCTCTTCACGTCTGTACACACTTTTATCATAATTTTTTGTTTCTCCTCAACTTTCCGCAAACAAAATTTTAAAATTTTCTGGTTATTTATATATATTCAATTAGCATTTTTGTTTTGACATCAGAATACATCTCAATGCTTTTAAGAGGATAACAGTAGTGTATGTCAAACAGAGGTTTTGTTATTGACTTTTAACTGGAGTAAAATATAAATAGAATTCAGCAAGCCTTGCTTACCAAATATTTATGCTCACACATATACATAGTTTTATGCACGCAACCTTCTAGAGAAGAAGATTCAAATGAATAATTAATAGGGAGGGGAGAGAATAACATCTTTTTTTACCCCAATATAAGACATATTCAAGTCACTATCAACATCGTCATTTACTTTCTTCAGAACTAATAATTGCTCAAGAATTCATAGGATACTTTATAAAAAAATATCTCAGTAGGTGTATATTTTCACTTGACGAATGTATGCGTTCCTTTCGGTCACAATCACTAAGTATTATCTGCAACGTCACTGTTGAAAAGTAAATCATCAGCAAATATTCTACACGCGAGTTGATTGGAGGCAGTCAGCGAGAACCTAAGGAACTAGGTTTCGGAGTGCTTATTAACACTTGTTAGTATGGCATATCTGTGTAACCTCGGTGTTACTGATATCGTCTCAGAGATTCCCATTAAGATGATGATATTGCTTATGACTGCTTCAATTTGCTTTAGTTTTCAGGATCAGTGTCCACACCCTCCTTTCTAAAGGATACTAAGGCAACTGGAGACATATATATATATCAAAAACCAGAGACATTTACGCAGAATAATGTGATAAAATCCTTCTTCACGGTGACTTCTCACTAGTTGTGTAGTGCTTAGAGAAAATAATAAGTTTATGAACAGAAATATTCTAATATACTTGTAAATGCTTGAAAACAATGGCAAAAGAAGGCAATACTTACAGTGATATAAAACAACGAGATTCTCGTTAGCTTCAAATGTATGACCTTTCAAAGACACTCGAAATATAAGTCCCACTGAGACCTTTACTTTGGATCATCAGTTCGCCCCATTATAAGGTTGCTCGTTGGCTCGCAAAGAAGTTGGAACTCATTCTTCAATGGCTGGCCATGCACAACATGAATGATTCATTTCATTTCACCGAAACTGTGAACGACATGAACGTTTATAATAAGTTCATGGTGTCATTTGATGCAACCTCCTTGTTCACAAGGATCGCAATTAATGAAACTTTAGAGATCACTTTTCAGCAGTCGAATTTTCTCCTACTCAGGGTCAGAATTCAAATGCCTACGCAATTAGTGTAAAAATTCAGTTTGACAGCAAAATGGATGGTGTAGCTACAAGCAGTCCGCTTAGTCATAATCTAGCAGATACCTTCACGTCCAACTTTGAGAAAACAAAATTGAAGCATGCGATTGACGAAACAGCTTCTTATTGTTGATATGTCAGATAATATGCTCTACAGAGAAATTAAAGGAAGAATTTATGTCCCTCTGAAAGATGTTGAAAAATAATGGTTACCGTCAAAGATACATTAGCAAGTACGGAAGATCTGAAGTCTCAAATGACAAGCAAATCACGGTAGAAAAAAATCCTGTATTCATCGAACTCAATTTTAAAAGTGAAAGTATTGCAGCGACAGTCAGGAGTCTGTCCTACAGCTAATTTGGTTCCTGTCTATCAGAAGACATACTCCTTGGTGTAGTTATAAGTCAACAAATACCCTTCTCTTGTTAACTTCAACTGTGCATACAAAATTACCTGCATCTGAGGGAGCAGTTACACTGACAGAATAGAAACAAGACCACACCTCTGATTTTCTGAACTTGTAACAGAAAGCGTACCTCTTCGTGGGAAAGAATGCTTATAACAGTGCCACTATCAGGTGTCTCCTTGATACGGGTCGTCAGTTGGAAATCATGGAGTCTTTTAAAATTATCAATAGAAAAAGAAGTTCACCACTTCTGAAGTCTTCCAAAGCAGCCTCTATCAAACGCTTGAAACCCGATTTATATGTGCAGAAAGAAGCAATTATCAGTCTCTCCTTGCTTTAAATGTCTTTATTCCTTGTTCCATTAGACCACATAATCTTTGGCTTTAACCTTACCCCTTCTTTTATTATAATATAATTTTGCTTGGCCTTTCTTCCTATGATTTGAGTTAAATTCAACACATTGTTACCTATTTTTTTCACTCTCTCATGATTTTACGCACATCTCTTTCTCACTACGTAATTCCTTTACCATTGTATGCGTACATTTATTTTGTTTAAAATTCAACTGCCTGTGTAAAAAACCAGATGAGCGTAATTTTTCGAGCAATTTTCACTAAGTCCAGAACCTCCTGTCCACCACCGTCATGCAAAATTTGCAAGTATGTTACAACGTTTCTGTATATAAAGTTGGTCATTTATTTAGGCGGTAAACAGATGTTGATAAGACAACGAAATGAATGATGGTACCATATTATTCTACACAAACGACTCTTGTTCTTGCTTATTCAAATGACGAAAGCGTTATGTAATAGGGAGAAGAGGTGAATAAAATAATGAGTGACAAAAAAGACTGAGTAACAGTGTGGTAAGTTTAACTCAAATCAAAGGCAAAGAAATTCACATTATATCGAAAGAAAACAGATTAAAAAGAAGGATTACGTAATCAAATGAAATAGAGTAAATATGTTGAATTGCCAGGATAAGAAAAGATTAAAAACTGGTTCTTTGCGAAAATATAAACTGGGATTGAGAGATTTAATAGCAACTGCTCAGGAAGACTTTAGCAGAACTCAATTATACTGTCTATTGATAATGTTAAAAGATTTAGTGGGGACCATCTCATGATGCATATCTATGAGATGCCTGACAATAGCGCTTCTGGAAGCATTTCCTCTCCTATGATGCAGTATTTCGGTACATTTTCTGAGAAGTGATGGTTCATTCCTCCTTCTGGTCTCCTACTGTAACAGCTACCGCAGATACACAATTACAGTTTGAATGCAAAAGGCATCTGTGGAAATCAAAGTGCATGATGTTTGATAAACGAGAACCAATTTGGTTTCTGCAAATAGTGTTTTTCCTTGATTCAAATAGTGAACTTTAATCAGTCTCCTCCATAATCCACTGTACACCTTTTCTCTTATTCCCTTTAAAGTTTTGATATTAAATACAAATTAGTAATGGCGGACTGAATTAAATCATTTGAAGTGACCACTGTCTATCACAAATGTTACAATTTACCGGGATGTTATGATAAATGAGAATGCTAAATCAATACTGTGGTCAAACAGTCACTAAGCTTACGACTGTGTGATCTAATGAAAAAGCTTGCTATTCTTCTCTATCCGAGTAGATCACATTGTGTTCACCAACAGAAAATAACGATTTCACTAGAACACAACTGGACACAAAATGTAGTATTGGTTGCTGTTGTTACTTAGAGTCTTTACCCCATGCGGATACCTTTCCATCACAGAAAGATAATAGACTGAGCTATTGTCAAGCAGTAGAAGGTATCTTTTTTCATGTGTTTGTGTTGTCTACACAGGATAGTTAATTTCCGAAACTTTCGTTGGCCTACTAGGCAACATCTTTTAGCACATACTTCAATTTGAAGTGAGCTTTTCAATTTCTTCACGAGTTTATTATTTATTTATTTATTAGTCATCTCTCCTGGTAACCCTAGGTCTGATTGGTTGTTTTTGTATGTTTTCACACTCTCTCTAGGTTACTTTAATTGGAAGTGATTGTTTTTTTGACCTGAAATGTGAACCTTTTTGTGTGAGTTTACCTTCTTATCGATTCTTAAATTTTGTCTATCTTGATGTTTCTACTTATTGACGATTCAGTGGGAGACCAGGGTTCTAATAATTCTCTACCATTCTTGGTGTTTCCTCTGTCTGTCTAATATTTGAGCGTTGGTTGTCTCAGTCAAATTGATGTCCGTGTTTTTCTGTATGCAGTGAGGCGATGTGAGTGAGTGTATATCATGTCTTTCGACGGTTAGCTTATGATCATGGATACGAAGACGAAGGGGACGTCCACTTTGGCCAATGTAGTGTTTTTCGCACTTATTATAATTTATTTTGTAGATAATGTTGGTTTTATCTTGTTTCGTTGTTGAGTCTTTTGGTTGACATAGAATTGAGTGCAGCGACTTTGTTGGTTTGTGTACGACGTCAATTCCTAAAGGTTTGAAGAGTCTTGTAGTGATTTCTGAGATGTCGTTTATGTGTGGCGGGGATATTTTCTTTGTGCTTTCCTTGGAGGCCTTTGGTTTGATAGGTTGACCTGGGTGTAAATGTCTTTTAATGATATTCTTTGGATATTCATTCTTTTGGAAGCCGTCGATGAGGTATCTTTCGGTTGTGACAGAATTCTGAATGAGGTCTTAATGACATCATCAGTTAAGGTCAATAACAAATGACAGACTTCCATCTTGTTCAGAGATTCATTATCCATCAGGTTGTCAGTTTTACTTAACCAATGTAACTTTACCGAACCTACTTCCAACCTCGAAATATATACATATATATAGCTAACGTGAATGAAATAGTTTCTGGGAAGTTCTATTAACTGTGAGTATTTCATGTAGAATGATAAGACGAGTGCTTCGAAATGATTGATTAACACATATTAGAATTGGATGAAATTCAATTTCTGACCTCAATATGGTTAAATGTCTTATTATTGTGCAAACTGAAGCGATAATAAATAGTCACATTTTCAATTTTCTATATAAAACATAAAAAATATTCCATTTATACGTTATCATTTTTATTCTTTTAGATTGCAGATGTTATATGGGCTTCGTCATGACATCGAAATGTTGCTTTGCTTCTTGATGTCTTTTTTAACTGGCTGCAATATTGTCAAATATGCAGATGATCTGACTGTATCACTGTCTATCACTTCCGAGTCTGACTGCTTCAAACTTAATGGCTTTCTGTTGGACATCAACAAGTGGTCTAATTCAAATGGTCTAATGTTAAATCCTTCCAAATGTCAGGCAGTTGACTTTGCTTTCAAGCATCGACGTGACTTACATGAACTAGTTAGTTCGCATGATGGCTGTAGCATAGATGGCACGGAAACTGAAAACAAGTCAAGCATTAAATACCTTGGTTTAGTTCTTTCCTCTGACCTTTCATGGTCATCCCATATCTTATCTATCTCTAAGAAAATGTTTCGTCTTACCTTCTACATTAAAAATTAGGACAATAAGGTATCAAACGACTTTTAATTTTGCAATTTTTAAACTCCTGTATTATACCTGTTGTACTCTATTGCTCTCCACTAATCTTTTCTGGGCTGCTCAAAAAAGACTATGTCATATTACGAAGAGTATTAAATGCTGTGAGTAGAGCTTGTGGTCTACCACTGAACAAGCTCGCCAATACTATAGTCTAGAGACACATAAATACCTGTACAAAATGGGCAAAGGCTGTACTGTCAGACCCTCTGCACCCTTTTATTCACACCTGTCCCCTTGTATCTCATCAGGTAGGACGAGAAGTTAATATAAAAAGTTATATGCCCGTACCACTAAGTACAGAAATTCTACAATACCCTATTTAGCCCGTACTTTACGTGACGAAAACTCTGTTAGACGTGAAACTTACAAGTTACTATATAATTAGCAAAGTCAATCGACCCTTTCATTGTTCATCTTTCTGTATTATATAATGTCATACTTTCTATCGTTTAATTATAACTTTACTATTTTATTTTAGTTGTTATTACTATTATTACTACAATTTTGTACTTAATGCATATTTTTCTCAGTATTGCATACAGTAATTTGCTATGTAGCTGCTATAACAACGTTTTATTATTATTATGTAATGTTTATTTTTATTATACTTTTAGTCGTTTTTGAGTAAATTAGATGCAATATTGTACTGAAATGCTCAAAATCCCTTGCTGTATCATTACTACTGTTTTTCGAATACAGCAAGTTATCATCATCACAAGCTTTCATTTCCGTGTCACCTTATCTCTTCAGTGTTATCCACAGACAAATGCCCAAATGTTCCTTTACGGTTTAGACTCTAATCAAGGACCTGATCTGTGATATCTTTCAGTGGTTTCCTCTGCGTATGTGCAATCCATCTCCATTTACTTCTGCATGTAATCGGCACTGGGTTATTGTTTGATTCGTTGATGGTGTTCTTTGTCTCATATCCCTTCTTACCGGTAGGCGATAAGTTTTATCTTCACTGCCTCTTCTGTCAGCTTGTTGACCTCCACCTTTAGATTTTCACGTTTGTGTGGACAGAATCTAGATAACGCATAGCAATGTTCTGGTCTGATTAATGCGCATCCCCTTGCTGTCTACAGCCCTCTATTTTATCCACAACAAATTGAAATACCATATTTGATAGTAGATAGTCTTGTCTTACTCCAGTCTTTACTTTCAAGTCTTCATCCAGCCTTCCGTTTTAGGTCACCCGGCACGTGGTGTCATCATATAGCTCTGATATAATGTTATCAACGGTAACAGGTACTCTATAGTTTTGAGACGTTTTCAAGATTACTTCGTGCTCGATGCTACAGATAGTCTCCTCAAAGGTAGTTCAGAGGAATTTGATAATAAACTTGCAAAGTGTAACAATTTTGTAGTTTAATTCATAGTTCTGGAACTTTCTTACCTAGTTAATACACGAATGTACGAACCAGCCAGTGATTTGTTGGAGAAAAAAATTTCTTCTCTTCAACCATCTTTTTACTACCCATATATATATATATATATATGTTTCTGGGAAATCCTAGAGAAAAACTCTTGTTATAATTATTTTACGCAGCACCAGTAAAAATGATTGCTGCTAAAATCTTATCTAATAATGTTTATGAGACAATGTTTCTGAAAAATTCCTACTAAAACAAAGTATTTTTTGACTGGAAACTAGTCACTAACAAGTGTCATATGTCTGGTCCTTTGTTTGGTGTAGACAGTATTCTATCAGTCAGGTTTGCAATGTGGTCACTACTCTAGTAGGCTCTCCATCACGGTGCAGATTGATCTGATGATATTCGACGGTCGAAGGCAATCACCAGGAAGCTTTGGACCTAGATTTCGGGCTAGTTAGCACTCGTCAGCAAGGCGTATCTGCTACCTTGAAGAAACTCGTGTCCCTTTAGAGATTTGAACCCGCGTCACCCAGTGCTGCAGTTAGAGATGTTATCATTAAGCTATTCGGACTCGCGATTGATCTCCTGTAAGCAGTGTGATGTGTGTAGTCGTTTCTTTTGTGCAGACTGAATTCTTTCAGTCAGGTTTTTAACGTGGCCTTTATGTCAGGTGGCTCACTATCACGGTGCACTGTGAAATGTTCGTTTTAGATTGTTGGAGGCAGTTGGTCTAGGTTTCGTAATGGTTGGCACTTCTCAGTCAGCAAGACGTATCTGCAGCCATAAAGTGATGTTTCTTCTAAGATACAATGTTCACTGAGATAGTGATTCACCTAGAGCAGTGGCCTCATTGCAAACTTGACTGAGAGGATTTAATCCCTTCATCAAAACAAAGGCCTAGATACATTACATTAGTTATTGAATAGTGTACAATCAAAAAATTACACAACTGCATTCCCATATAGTCTAGTGGGAATGTCTCTGACTGCAACAGTGGGTGATGCGGGTTCAAATCTCAGAAGCGACATAAGGTCCTTAAAATTTGCAGATATGCCTTGCCGACGAAGGTCCAAGGCTTCCTGACAATAGCCTCCAACCATTGGATATCAACAACGAGTAGATTCCCGCTGCTTATATCAATTGTCAAGATAGACCAAGCTCAGTTTTGGTGTCTAAATGAATCATTCGAATAAGTTGGTTTTTTTCACGGAAACTTTTAGGACACTGAAATGTGATAAGCATCTAATGTTGAAATAAAAATCCATGTAAGTATGAAAAATCCTAATTTAAGTGATACTTATTTTCTCACCAATTATTCACTAAACGCACAAAAAGTAGGATAATGGCTTTAATGGGTTTTTCAAGATGTCTCATAAAGATAACGATAAAACTAAAATAATTAATAAACTAATAATGGGACTGTTAAAAAACATAATGAGTGTACTGGTGAAATTTATTCTGAAATTTATGCATTCGAAACCTCTTATTTTGTAATGTTAGTAAAATTTCAGACATAGCTAATGTACAGCATTTACGTTACAGAGGTACCATGTTTACCGTATAACAAAGACGATTACTAATATGCACTCTCTGGGATACTAGTAAAATGTAGAGCTTAATCAGCGTCCCTGCATCTCTCAGTACTCTCGCCCGGTTTTTGACTGCCTCAGTGACTGCCAGCAAAATTTCACCTCCCCATCTCATGGTCTTGCATACTCTGCTTTCGGATGACCAATTTTTTACGAGTTGATCACGGATTTTTAGCATTTTTTTATTAAAGCTTGCTGCCACACCGTATTTTTGGTACAAGTATGGAATTTTCAGTATGTGATATTGTTAGCCCAAATTTTGCAGGCCGACCATAGATAACAGGTGTGTGTCGGCGGGCAATCGAACCTCGGACCATGTGCACAGTTGGCGAGAGTCCCAACCACCATGGAAGACCAGGAAGTAATGGAGTGCTGTTTCATCTTAGTTTGGGAATCGTCGGCAGTACGCACCCACCAGAAGGTTTCGAACCCAGGACCTTCCGGTTACAAGGCAAGTTCGTATACTATTTAGCCAATAAAACCCGATTCAGCGCGACCTCAACCAATATCGTTGGTGGGACATCCATCCTCACATGTGACATCTGGTTGGACCTCACTGGTCACGACTTCTTGCCAGAACTCCGTGAAACTCCATCCTGTAGCAGATTACTAGTGAGAAAATAGAAAAGATGGCCAACTTGCCGATCGCTGTCCATGCTCCACTCTAATGTCTGTATTCGGATATCATTCATCAGTCTTCACAGCGCTATTCAGTCCATTTTAAGTTTCTTAGGCATATTTATTAGTTGACTGCCACAGATTCATTGTAACCAATACTTTCTTGTCTGCCTAGCATCTGATCCACAGTATCAAGCGAAATAGTCAGACACTGATGAAAGTCATCAGAAGCCTGTTGAGAATGTTTTTGGTGACGCTGTCATCAGACCTGTGAACTGTGTGGAAGCATGGACGTGACATAAATGTTGAAAATTCATATCATGTTCCTTAGGTTGAATGCAGCAGAATTCAATAGAGGTTCCAGAATAATGAAGATCTATATTGCTTTTTGTACTCTGGATTTCGATATTCTCATATGTGGTCCGTTTAGTTGAAATGATGCTGGGTAAGAAAGTGAAGGAGACGATGTTTTCACTTGGTCGTGATTGATGCTTGATGTTGTCGCTGTCGGCGGTCAAGTGCACTCACCACCTATGTGTAAAAGTTTAGCAGTATTTAGAAATAATCTTTATCACAGTTTGGTATAGTCTAGAGAATAACTTAAAAACAGCAGTTATCTGGCAGGATGATGAAGAACTCACAAATTATTGACCACAATAGAAGAGAAACAACTTAAACTTTGAGATAATAGGGTATAACAATACTGACGTTATCAAGTCATTAACAGTAGACAAACAAGTGAAGATATACTAGAATTTGCGGAATAACACCTGAGCCTTCGACAGTGATTTCAATTCAGTGATTTTTTATGGTTTGAGGAGCATTTTGCACAGTTTACTGCTGACTGTCATCAAAACTCGCTTTCTTTCAATACCTGATATCGGATAGCGAGGTAGAAATGATGTGTAACGCAGACATCTGACAGACAATGAACTAATCAAGGATCTAATGTGTAATAAATATGCAGAAGCAATCGGAGATGGACTGTAAATATGTTGAGGAGACACTAAGACAATGCAACACACGCTAGCCAAGTTTGATGAGACACGAATGTGAAGTTAAGCGTCTTTGGCTGGCATGAGGCAGTTCATAAACAGGGAAATCGAGAGCTTGTGGGTACTAAGTCGGCCAACCAAAACACAGAAGAGAGGAGAATGCAATGTACATGTTCTGCTGAAACCTATGGTTCAACTCAGAATCCACGTGATGAGTAATAATAATAACAGCGAAAGGTCGAAGTTTAATGTGCTATAGACATGAAGTTTTCGGAATTTTGTATGAACTTATTTTTTTATTGCTTCAACATTCCCATTGGAACACAGGGCTACAAGGTAGAGGCTTGAATTTGCTGTAGCGGGGGTGGTTAATTTCATAGGATGGGGTTCCTAGCCTCATGCACAACTTCCCTTTTTTACCAGTTTTATTGCTGGCTTAGCGAGGTGAAGGATCGCCTCGCCGGCCGAGGATCACATCTCAGATCACCTGGGTGGTCGGCAAGCACTCTACGGCTGTGCCACCGAGGCACAAGTTACTATTATTACATATAAACTAAATACTATACAAAAAAGTAAAACCAGTTTTAAGAATGCAGTTGAGCAAATAACTGAGCTGCTGATATAAGTCTAGAAGATAAAAATAGGCAAACTGGGAAAAAATCGAACCAAGTACATTCGTTTCTTATTTTAAAGTTAAAATCATTCAAATAATCATTGAAATTTAATTTCAGTTAACTTCCTGTTTGACTTCAGTAGTGAAAGCATTTCAAAACACCAGTCGTTTTATTGCACTGAACGAGGACGCTGCTGTATTCAAAGTTGTTCATAATTGAAATAATTTATATTTGTAGGTAAAGTGAGCTAAAAGATAAAGCCAGTTAACAGATTGGCTATTTGAATTCAATGTTCAATATTCCATGAACCGTTGTTTTAACTCGTTACAATTTCCCGCAGAATTTAAAAAATTAGTTTTATTTTGCATACAATGCTTATAAATAGGAAGATATACTTCTGCTTTTAAAGATAATGTATTTTTTAACAGTCATTAATTTTTAGTATTATGCAAAAGAGACAATAAGTGTTTTCTCATTAATTCATGAAGAAATTAATGTTTTTGATAGAATGAAAAAGACAGAAACTCCCACAGTGAAATGTAACTTATGGTAATGAATTATTGAAAACAAATTTAAGTTGAAAAGCATAATTGTTTTTGGAAACTATTATGAAAATCACTGAAAAGTACTCGGGTACCGTTGAAATTTTCACCCACATACACCAGCTGAACTGTAACACAGTGTAAAGGTGTGTTTACTACAATGTAGAGCGTCCTTGAAATTCTTTTCATTGAAGAACAGTCTTAAAGGCAGGAAAATGAAGTTGAATATAAATTGCCTTGTGCGAACATAAATAAAGATATATCATGGGTTTTGTAGAGAATTGAATTAATTTCATTTGCTAAAATCCATCATCAGTCAAAACTGTTTAGTTGTAATTGTACACTATGTAACACTGGATATATATGCTTTGCAATAGTGCGGGACTGTTCAACCTTTGCACACCCATGAACTTATCAGAGATCTTCAAATTACAAATCTGAGGCCGTTGACCATCAAACCAATTAGTCAGGATTTCAATAACTAGTGGACTCAATCATGTCAAGGTGAGGTGAGGTGGTTGAGGGTAGAGATATGTCGTAAAGCTGGAAATCAAGGGTCAACTTATTCAGGCCCAAGTATCTGAATGATCATGTAGCTTGGCGTCGTAAAATAAAGGTCCTGAGTCTGATTACTGACGGCATCATGAGTGAACTCAGATGAGGGGTCGCAAAATGTGACGGAAAGTTATCCCTTGCTGCATAGTTTTTAATGGTATCTAACTGACATTCGTTCGTGACTAAATCTTTATTGGAATATATATATATATATATATATATATATATATATATATATTTATATACCACGGAATATAGACAGGAAATAATAAAAAGACGGTTGCACCAAAGACAATTCACTTTTCGTCGTAGTCATCAGATGTGTTGAACATTCATGTAAACCCATTTTATGTAGTTGTATGGGCCTATTGAAGGACATGGCGAATATTGAATAGAAACATTTCTTATGTAAAACATGCCTAATTACCAGTTATGTCCGATGAGGATATCAGAATGTCATGATTCATGTGTAAATTAATTTGAAGGTCAATAAACCCAGTAGTGGTCAGCATTTTTGGTGGAATCTGGAGCCTATTTTCCAACAAAATCGCATACTTCACCTGGTCTATGAGCTGATTCTCACTCACTTATTAAGCGTTAATACAAGTATGCAGAAATTTGACCTCTGAAACAAAGAACTGTAGAGAAAATAGGGAACACTTCACCCTTGAAGATTATATTTCAAACTCCTACTTAAAAGTGACCAACTGTATTAATTAATTACTATCCACTATCCAAAGTCCAGTTTGTTTGCATCTTAAATATAAAGTTGCAAGTCAGTCATACTGAGCAATGACTACTATTTAGAAATGAAAGTGAATTTATTTTTAAAATCACAAGTTCCTAAATATGTTGATATGTCTCTAGGCAGTGCATAAACTCAATGTCTTGTCGGACAAATAGACGCCAAACTCTCTCAAGTATGGTTGGTTTGTATTAAAAATCTCAGAGAAACTTATATTATGAACTGCGATACGTTGTCACTCACAATTTTATATTTTCTCCAGTTTAGCAGAAATTAGTGAACTAGCAGTCTGTAAACGTACTGAATACTGGTTAGATTAAATAATACCATTAGAGGTCATATTTTAAGTGTTTAAAACCAAAAGAAAGCGAGAAATCGAATGCAGTATAATGATGGAGATTTTAATAAGCTAAAGTTTTAAGCAAACCGCCACTGAATACCTCAGCCTCACATTGAAGGCTTTAATTACTGTGCTTCTGAGTGCATCAGTTAAACATAGCGTTATATTTCCAGTTTTTCGGTCATTAAAGCTTTTAGTTGTATGACTATTATTATTCTCTTGAGTGCCGAGTGGAACATAGGGTTTAAACAACATATCTTCACTTTCTTCCATTTTCCGCTGTATTCTTCAGCTGGCTAGCCCCTCAATGCCCAATAATTTTTCATCTTCTCCTCGCCACATGACCTCCTCCATGTCATCTTCAAACCCATGACTCACTCTTCGTTTCCCATTGAGGTTACCCTGAAGCGATAGCCTAAATTGCATGCTATGTCATTTAACGGCCATCTCAAAGTATGATCAATCCATTTTCATTTGCTCCTACATAAATGTTGAGTAACTGGCACTCAACCGTTGGTTTAAACCTCTGCAGAGCATCTTGTTGCTCATTCCTTCCTGTCCGCCGGTAGGCCATTTTATCTTGAGTATGGAGCCAGCCAGCGAAGATGGAAGTTGTTGATAAAAGTCAACCAGTAGCCTGTTGGAAATCCTCCTAGTGACATGCTGACTAAGTTTCTGACCTGTATAGAAGAACCGACTTGACACTGGTGCTGAAAATCTGAATCTGGTTCTTTATGCTGAATGCAGAAGATTTTCAAATTGGTTTCATGCTGATGAAGGCGCATCTTGCCTTTCCGATTTTGACTGGCTTTGACATCCTCGTCTGTACCGGCTGTAGTTAAAACTATGCTTCCTAAATAAGTTAAAGAAGACAACCTCAGTCAAGTCACTCCCGTTGATAGTGATTGTTGATGGTTGTTGTTGCTGTTAGTAGTGGTTGATGGTTATCTTCCTCACCTCCCTTTTCTCTAAGTTTACCTGCGGTCCTGTCTTCTCAGCCAGCTAACCTGTTCTACCAGTTTGTGAGCTTTTGCCTGACTGAAAGTCTTCGGGTTTGTGTGACATCAGACATGAATCATCCACTCGCCGAACCCAGATCTTCTACAGTGTTCTGATTGGTGGTCGAATTTATTACTGTCTTCTCACTCCTATGCACAGTCTGACGTATAATCTTGTCCACCACAATTAAGAATATTATCGATGATAATAGGCAGGAAGAATTGTCTTGCTCCCGTATTAACTTTGGAAACTTCTCTGAGTTTTCCTTTCTGGATCACCTGATACGTGGTATTATCATATAACCAGCTAATGAGGCTGATGAAGACTAAGGCATTGCTGACGTAGTCTTGAGGCAGTTTCTAAATTACCTCTCGGCCAGTGCTGTTGAAGACCGTCTGGGAAGTCGATGAAGTTGAGGTAGAGATAGGTTCGACTGTCATTCTATACTTTGTTCTATGACGGCGATATCATTTTGTCTGCATCTGTTTTGCCTTTCCTGAATCCATCTTGTTCCAATGAGGGGCAGAGTTATGCATTCAGTGCATCTTTTATTCTCTCCAGGATGACGTGACCAGATTGTACTACTCCGAATCTTATAACTTTATTCACCGAAGGAGTTATTAAGAAGTAAAAATTAAAATTGCCTCTCCGAAGGAAAAAGGTGTCTCTGTTCTACGTCTTATATTTTAAGTAAGATCACGGACTGGTATCATTTAGGGAACAGTAGAGATAGAACACAAGATGTTCAGCCTATATATGCAGCTAAGTTCTTACAACATAGGAGAAATAATGTCACAGCCCATTATATCTACCAGTTTAAATGTACCTGTAGTCAGTCATCTATAGAGAGGACTCATCACCAAACCAATCCCCCTTTTAGTGTTGAAAACAGACGATTTAGATAAACTACGTCTTCTTCTTACGCAATCGAACTTGGAATGTCTCAAACATTATTAATCAGTATCTATGAATTCTAGGATGGCACCAAAATAGACCCGATGGAGAAGATTCAGTTGCCAAGTATTTAACACAAATCATTATTCATGATGGGTAAAAGAGAAGGTGTATTTTACGACCAAAGGATCGCGTTTCCTTTTACGGCGTTTCAATGCATATTAAAGAATTTCAAGTGTGATCACTACATAGCATCAATCAAGAAAACCAATGTCAACCAGAATATACTGGTCAAATGTTTTGTTCTGTGTTAGGATTTTTGAGCTGTACGCATATATGAGCCTAGTGGCTATCATTCCGAGGATGTTCATGTCACCAGTCACAGGAAACGGTTTATGAATGCGCCAAGCATTAAGAGTCAGCAAAACTTAGAAACCGTAAGCCACTGGAAATAATTCCAAACATGTTTAAACTCAACTAGCTCGCGCTATGAAATTAAAGTCCTGGAATCGACTCCTAGTAGAATAGCTAGTAGATGCTTTTGAAAAGCTAAAATACTTAGACCAAACATCTGTACAATCCTTTTTGAATTTCAGTGTATTTCAAATTGTTATCAGTTTGGCGTCAAACTAAAGACCAATCAAGTTGTCGAAGACTGCCACTAGAAATATAATACACTTTAGTTGGTTGACACATGAATAAAAGCCTATAGCATAATTTATAGTGTTACACGTATTAGAAATATGTCAATCTAACAGAAGACAATATGTCTAGAGAATAAGCGAGATCCAGAAATCCCTGAAAAGATGTACAAGACAGGGTAGGTCCCAAGCCTTCTTTTTGAGGAGAAATTTCTTGATCACACAGTGGATTTTGTTTCATATATCTGACATCAACAGAAAAGGTCTTTTAAAATAGAGGTATGCGCTAGATAAATGTGTGTTTGCATTATTCTCAATCATCAAAGTCCATAAACCTGATAACAACTTTCAGAGTAGAAACTAAAGCCACAGGATATCATGAAGTCAGATTGTGCTTATTTTTCCAACCGCATAGCCTGAAGTAAAACTATCACAACTCTATCAGATAATAACTGTTCAAAGTAGACAAAAATAAAAGTAGAAGAGGCAGAAAAAATTCATACTTCATTACAGTTATTATTAGCCACAGTATGCAGTCATGTCTGTAGCTTATGGTAAAGGATAACAGTTTCTTATTGAACGACATGCTGTTTGGTCTACATTTTAAGAGTGAACACTGATGCGCAGTGGAGATAACTTTACTGTCTGAAAGGTGAATCAACATAAATTAAGAATTGATGAAGATGGGATTATTTTTTATTTGTAAAGGATGAAAAAGCAAATTAGCAAACAGGTAGAGCTGTTAACAGCCCTTTTGTGCACAAATTACAAAAGCTGAGCTTTGTTTAACTCATCAAATTCAACTTTGTAGATACCTTTAAAAGACAAGAACGTTGCAGATTACTCCCAATAGAAGGTCACTCATGTTGTGTAATGACTGGACTATGCTGTCATCTATTTACCAGCCGACTGCAGATTTCATTCAACAACTAAGTTCTCTCCAGAAGGAAATGAAGACAGATAGGACATATGATGCTAAGACTGTCACCTGACGTCACATACCAGGCCAACCCAAGCTGGAACTTCAAATAGGAAATGGCTATTCAAGTGGTCGGTGATGATACGGACTAGATCGTGCGAATGGGAAATGAAAGCCCATGGACAGTCGTGCAAGATGACAGAGGACAGGATAAAATGAAATTATGACTTTCAACCCCCATGTTTCACTAGGTAGACACTTTATGAGGTTGAACAGAAAAAGAACAAACATAGGTTCAGGATAATGTGGATCCATTTTATTTCTTTGATATACAGTGGAAAGACAACTGGCGGCAGCCTCCATTAACGACAGAAACCTAAATGAAGTTATCATTTTCGCTTGTCAAGGTAGTATTGTTTCAACAACATGTGACACACATGAGGATGTCAAAGTATGTAACGAAAAAGCAAAGTGAACCTTCATTATTCTGAAATCAGTGTCAAAATCTCCTACATTCAGTTTAAGGAACAAGATCCAGATTTTCAACACTCATGTCATCTTGATCAGTAGTTCTGTATGACTTAAAGAATTAACGTGACACTAAAACATCCCCAATATGCTGCACACATTTACCATCAGTTCCCTGTTTCGCCTTTTACTGAAAGTCATACGGCCGGCTGGTCAAAAAGTATATGGTACAAAGGAACCTGGCCACTTGTACCCTATAGCACACCAGATATGGGGAAGAAAATGGAGAAGCACTGAATATAGGTTGAGGAGACTTCTGAGTGAGATCACTTACCTAGCAGTTCTTTGTGTGGAAAGTAACTGAAAAACGACAAGTTACAGGTGGTTCCAAATGGAACTGAGAGCTTATGAGCAATCGTTTAGGTGGCTTAAATGGACAACAGAGAACAGAGTGAAATGGTGTTGCGCTACTGAAGTCCTATGCTCCATTTGGAACCGAATGGCACAGTAATAACAACAACTCATAACAAGCTGATGAGGTAGGTATTTGCATAAAAATCTCCTGCTGTGTGAACATTTTGTAAACAAGACTTTATCAGTCAGACAATTGAATGTAGCCAGTTGAATTCAATAATCCACATGAACTTTAGTGTGATATACGCATTTTTGGTCTTTATGAGACTATCTACTTTAATATTTATCGCCAAAGTAAACATTGCCGTATTCGTGATGAGGCGATAGAATGGATGAATCATTTCCTAAACAGACTTGTTCTACATGAATATGACGATGACTGATAAATATGAAAATTAATTTTCTTGAAAATCCTGTTCCATACCTAATTTTATTTCATCTTGTTTCAAAAAATGACATGAATGCAAATTAAACATTCTTTCAACGAAATACTTAATTTTTCCTTTCAATCAAACTAGGAAAAATAAACAAATTTTAACATATAGGTTTCCAGAACGTAGGTGTTACGAATTTCCTGGAATAAATTTTAACGTATATTTTGAAAGTTTGAAAGTTGTATTTAAACGGATCTGAGGAAATATACTAAGTGTGTGTCTGAAAAGTTAAAATTCTATGAGTTTCTCTAAATGATTTTAGGATGTTCAAAGCTAGATTGACAGGGAACCCTTTAAGCTAAATCGCTATTCAATCATCAGTGTGTTGTGCCTATACTCTAAGGCGAAACTATGAAATGTGTCGATCAGTATTAACCATTAAACAACCAGTTTATCATATGACCACTCAATGCTAGAGGGTATTCTGTCAACCGAAGCTGACAAAGATAATGTCATAGACGTTGTCAATGTAAGTGAGCATTGGACATTGGTTCAATGGCCTTGGTCGCCATTGGTGGGCAACTCGAAGGCGCGAATGGTTCAATCGTTTAAAGGCTCGAATCAGATGAAAGAACACGAATAAAAGTACAGCATATTTGTTGTAAAACATTTGTTTACAGACTATGTACTAACCTCAATTTTAAAAGTCAAATAGTACAACTTCCTTCTTACAACCACTGGTGTCTTGGAGTTAAATTCGAGAATCAGTCGTAGTAATTGTCGGTTCAGAGTGTCTTCGTAACAATAGGAACATAGGGTTAAGTTCCTTGACAGATGCCATTTCCGTTGTAATCCAAAACAAAAATTCAGTTTTTCTTTAAAATTGAAATTGTCAGTCATCAGTGAGAGAACCAGTGGAGAATAAGAGATTACCGGATGGCAGCTCTATCGTAGTTTGAAACTTTTCAGAAGTAGACATCCACCGGGTTTCAAAACCGTGATCTTCAGCTTACAAAATCAGCTGACAGCTTGTAGCTTATATATACATATAGATATATAACTACAGATACGAGCTGATGAGCTTCAGTGGTCATGACTTTCTCATAAAATTTCAGTAATTCCATCAAGTACCAGCAAGTCGATCACCTTTAACGATATAGAATCAACATGACACACTCGACGTTTTTGTGAGATGAAGGTACAAAATAGTTGTTAAATTTAAATCAAATACAGGGAATTATCAAATCCGCGTATGAAATACAGAACCCTGAAAGAATTACCTTCTAGGATATTTTGTTAATGAATAAGAATTTTCAAGGAATATTCTTACCAGTATTTCAGCATCGAACCCACGGCAGTAAATTAATTTGCCATTATCTTATTATTCGTATTTCTTCGCATTCTGAGGCAATCACAGGGACTGATCAGCACATCACCATTTTGCTCTATTCTCTGAACTCTCTTTTTTATTCGGCTGCACGACTTCACATAAGCTTCATTTTCTGTCCACAGGTTCTCCTTCATGTCACACTGGTATCCGTACCCAACTCATTCTTTGCCGTTTACGCTCCAATTGATGACTCTTCTGGCATCTGATATGTCTCTCTCTGGTCTTCTCAGAGTATGAAAAATTCACCTCCATTTCTTTCAACATATCTGTTGGACAATACGTCTTTATTCGGTTCTTTTGTAGAGTTTCTTGTTGCCAGTGAACTCCAACTAGGAATTTTATCTTCGGTATGGAATTAATACAGGAATTGATGGAAGTCTTCAACAGTCACCTGGCGATGCTATCCGCAAAGTAAGCTATGTGTCTCTGAAATACAGAGGATTGACTTGACATTACTCTTAAAGCGTTCTGCTTATATCTGTCACATCTAATTAGTGTACCAACTTTTCATCAACCTCTGTAAATGTGTTTCATATTTTTTTTTAACAGCTCTGCATCTTGGGCAAACGAACTTACTGACAAGATGGAACCAAGAAAAGAAACAGTAAAAACTAAAAATAATAACCGAAGATGAGTTTCACTTCACTTTTGAGGCTATTCAAGAATGCTTAAAAGCACTGAAATACAACTGTTTTATCCTGAATGAAAACAAGAAGTTGTGACACCCATTTCGTTATACAACGCTACATAATTTTGTGAAATTCTACATATACACCTGAGTGAAGATGAATAATTACACCTACTGTGTCGGCGGTTCAGCGTTAAAACACTCACCAACCATAGGCTTCTATATTTAACAGACGCACTTCTAAACCTAAATAAGTCGGTAGTAGGGCTAGTAAAGGGGGAGTGCTAGACGTGAGGCTAACAATTTCAGGCCGTAAATATAAAATCCATTGCTACTGAAACTCCAAAGCTTTAGCTCGAAGCCATATTTTCCACTGGAAAAGCAAAAGGACTGTATAAAAAATTAATTAAACCTATTAAGAAAAACTTTGAGAATTCTGTTTTGAGAATGGAATAGCATGTTCAGAAATCCTTTTTGTAAGGAGAAATTATTTATCTACGGAAGTAATTATTTATGTATCTTGTGTAGGGAGTGAGATAAGCGATTCTATTTCTACATAACTATTGCCTGATATAGTGTAATTAGCTGTTAATCAAATGGTAAAAATGACATAACTGCAGTGCAGACTGTAATATACATAAATTATATTTAAGCGTTATATCAGATGCGTCTTCAAGGCGAAAGCAAATACACCCCTTCTTAATGTGAAAACATATTTTATCAGTTTATACAAACCATCTAAAGATGATTGCTTAACAAATATGTAAGGGGAACTAGAGATGAGTTTTGCATACGCTGAGAAGACTGTCCAGTGACATCGCGAGCAATGCAGGCCATCACTCAAGCAGGCCATCCCAGTGGCTAGAGACAAGCGGGTCATCAGTGCGAGACTGACATGGAGATGAAAGATTATAAGGAATCGTAGAGCTAGCCAGCTGAAGGGGACAACAGAAAATAGAGTGGAGTGAAGATGTGTTATTGAAACCCTATGTTCTATTAGCCACGTAAGGAAATCATAATATGTAATTATGAACTCCCCTAAGTCACCTGTAGACTCTACGATAAAGCTGATACATTTTAATTTAAATATACCCCAACAAATAAAATTGGATTTCGTAATCACAGGTTCATAGAAATCTAATTTTCCAAAAGCTAAATCTATTCAGCAATGTATAAGGTAACTAACTTGAACTTACTTTGTGTGTTTGAAACCCTACATCTCTTAAAAGCACTGATACAACTTGTGGAAGAGTCCCAGTGGGAAAGCCAACCTACCTCTAGTGCTTCTCAAACAACCTTCTGATATTGATTTTAGAGTGGTACACCAAAATGGCAAATCACGTAAACTGTTGACTGTACCACAAACTTACAGCTTCAACACTAAGTAACAGACACATGTCACTGGAAACACCGTAAGTCACAATTCAGTACTGGAAAGTTAAATTGCAATATTTTTATTTATTTATTTTTGATTACAGCTTGATTCCACACTGTATTTTTGGTACAAGTATGGAATTTTCAGCGTGGATATCGGTAGCCCGAAATTCGCAGGCCGACCATAGATATCAGGTGTGCGTCGGCGAGGGCTCGAACCCCGGACCATGTGCATGGTCGGCGAGAGTCCTAACCACTGTGCCACCGACGCAATATGTCATTAACTCCGACTGGCTCTATTCAGGTAGGCAGTTACCTGATTTCTAGTGGGAAGTCGTGACTATTAGGCTGCAGCAGGTCGGCAGTGAGGACGAATACTCGGCGTAGATATTATCTTGCGGTCCCACTATGTCGTGAATTGGCAGAAGTTAGAATTCATGCGCCATTGGGTAGGGTCTCAGTGGATTAATGTTCTACGACCTCGCTGGCCTTTTACCCAGAAGGTCCTTGATTCGAATGTGGGAAGTGGGTGCATACTGCTGAACAGCCTAAAACAAGGCCTACAGAACAGGTTTCCAGTACTCCAAGGCTTTCCAATAGTTCTCTTACCGATGTCAGCTAATATTGAAATACGGTAACTAAAAAAGCTTGATAGCTACTTTTATTTCCTTCATTTTTATCAGTTTCTGGCATTTACAGCTGAGGCAGAGAAAATGTAATATTCGTAATAATTCAATGAAATATACATTTATTTCATCATGGAGTACTACAAAATTCTGATCTATGCATTTATAAGTGTTCTTGCAGTCAGATTTCTTGTCTAAAAATACACATCAATGAAAGATTTATTTCGTGTAAAAGAACAAAAGCAACATATTCACATTCCAATGTTTCTACAGCTTTTCAACATAAATCTAAAAATTTTAAAATGACACTGAAATCTTAAAAGATTGACCAACATACAAGCAAATGTCATAAATATGGTGAAATTCTAGCCGTAAAGACAATTATATCATGCTATATATATATATATGCAAATGTCTCCTTTGGTATATGATGCATTTGTATGCAAATCATGTGACTACTGTCTGTTATTCAATTGTCTAAAAACGCTTAAATATTTCACTGAAATGCATGAAATTTCTGTCCCGTAATGCATTCACACTTCTGCTGTGATATTCTGATGTTTATTTATATTATGTGAAAGATACAAGGAACATAGCGTAGACAATTTTGATAAAATATAAATAATCCATACAAATTTCATAAGGAGAAAAGTTGTAGGTAGAGAAATATTGAATTTCAAGTTAGACTTTTAATTGACTTCAGTTATACAAACACTGAAAGTAAGGTATAAATGGAGGGCCTTTTCGTCCCATTTCGGGACTCTTCATTGGCATATCTGAACCAGATACAGAATCCAGGACAGCAAGGTCACGTGGCAGGCTTCTTGAACATTCACCTACTGGGACGGGACGTAATAGTTTATCATTTCTAACTTCTGTGTAGTGATGTAATTGGTGCGTACTAATGAAGAGTCTCAGGCAAGAACAAAACCGCTTTTCAGAACTCTCCAGTTAACAGTGGTTCCGTATCTGAATAAACTTATGAATAAGCCTGAAATCAACCAGTCAACTACTTTTTTACGAAAGGTAGGGTGATGACACTTTTATCCTCTGCCGTGATGATTACGATCTCAACTGTATCTTGCAAGGATTTATTAATTTTCACCCTTGAATCCAATAAATTCACAATGGAAATAGAAAATAAATCAGAAGTAGAATTGAAAAGAAGAGATGGTGGGAGTCTGAAAAGATTTATCCATAGAATGGTATCATAGAAAGGCTGACTCTGGAACTTCTACATTTGGATTCCTACGAATAGAAAAAGTGATCTAGCCATTTCACTAGCCCACCGTATCAGAAGAATTTGCAGCATTGATTGCTTAGAAGAGTAGATCTAACTTCTTAAAAAACTTTGTCAAAATGTATACTCAGCAGGTTTCATGGGGAAGAACATGACCCCAGAGACGAAAGGAGAAGAGTGCACTTCAGTACTAAAAGAAACGGTTTATTTCAATAAAGACTTCAGAGGAGAATTAACAGCAGAAATCCTTGAAAAGAAAAACTCTAGGTCTTTGAATAAGATTTTCTTGAAGCTATAATAATAGCAATATTCTGTAGCTGCCCACTGCTTCTAAGAAATGCAAAGGACAAACTCCCTTAAATGAAAACTACAATGTGAATATATTAATTAACTTGCTCTTGTGGAACTAGGTGCCTAGGCAGTTCTATGAACGTCTTTCCAAAACGTCTTAAAGAAGACTACGCAGCGTGGTCGAAAAGAGGAGGCACTGGTTCATAATTGAACACTTTTCCCACACTTTTCACAGCATCTCAACTGATACGTCACCCAGAGTCATTTACTAAGTAAAACCAAATCTATCAAGCACAGTGTGTTTCCGATCTCTTTGTACTTCAGCAGCTCTCACCATATGCCTCGGAAATATGAGGTTACGTGTTCAAAAATACTAGTCCAACCTCTACGTTTACCAAGGTTCTATTTCGACTTAACTCTCTAATCTCCGTTTTCTGTTGTGTTTTTTTTCATTCCTTTTATTTTAACTAACAAAAAGCATTATTTTATTTTGTTACCATGCTCATCTTGTCAACACCTGTCTTCGTTAACAACTAATTTACAACCGTTTTCTAATCCTGTGTAATTATGTTACTCCCGCCGTTGTAACCCATACTAACACCTTCAGACCTTCATGTCAAGATCTAAATTATTGCATGAAGGATTTAATCATGAGCTGACATCAGTTAGAGAACCACTGAAAAACCTGGGAGTACTGGACAGCTGTTTCGTCCTAGTTTGGGACTCCTCAGCAGTACGCACCCACCGGGATTCGAACCCAGGACCTTCTGGTTACAAGGCGAGATCGTAGACCATTGAGCCACTGGGACCCGATCCAATGGTCCTTGAATTCTAACTTCTGCCAGTTCACGACATAGCGCGACCACTTCGCAATGTCTTCTTCGATGAGTTACTGCCTCATCTTTCCAGTGGTTCTCTAACTGATGTCAGCTCATGATTAAATCCTCCATGCAATCAAACAAAATCCCTACAACACACCAATACTTAAAAATCTAAATTATTATTACCTTTTATCTTCTTCGTTGTTATGTGGAATTAGATAACTACGTCATCTATGTAAGTTTATGTACCATAAAGCGAGATTGTACAGTTGCTTTCGAGGATGAATTCGCCAAAATGGTTTATTCGTTGAGCTTTAAAAGTGACGACGAAAAATGATAAGACAAGTCATATGACAATAGATTCTGATGACAAGATAATGAAATCAGCAAATACTTTGTTTATATTCTTAAATCTTTAAGTATCCAAAGATTTTAAGGAAATGGGTAAGGCTGACGTTTTTACTTATTAGTCAATAGAGAATAGATACAGTCAAGTCCTAGTTCATAGTGTTGTTATTTACTAAATTTCATCAGTCATTTTCTCAATATTGGTTATCCACATAGGCGACTAGCAATTTCAGTGCATTTGGAAGTGATAATGAGTGGTTCAAGGTTAAACAGCAAGCAAAATATCTGGGTTGAGCGTCTTCAGATTAGAAAGGCTGAGTCTGGTTTTTTATTAAACGCTTCTTTTCATATCTCAGTCTTCGGCGATGAATCAAGTGACTTAGGCTTTAACTGTTTCCTGAATGCTTCAATGAAAGCAAACTACTTATCTACTTAACTAGTCTGAGTGGATTAGGTAGTATATAGATGCGAAAAATGTTGCATTTTATGCCACCTTTAACGTGTAGCGATAAGAAAAGGAAAAAAGCTTGAGCGCACTAAAAATTACACCCTAAATAACTGGTAAATTCAGAATTGAATTAACCTTTGGCTCGCTTTGAAAAGTGCAGATGCCGGATTCAATCATCAGTAGAGTTATGGCTACCTACCGATGAGGAGTCTCGATCTAGAGTGAAACCCTTACCTAGTACTCCCTGGTTTTCAGTGATCCTCTAAATGATTTCAATTCAGGTTCTTGTTTGAAATCAGTAAAATTCCTGAAAATCAACATTTTAAAATTGTTATTTAAAATAAATGTTAAGCTTAAACAATCTTGAGCCATATGAGTAGCGTATAATTACCTTGATTCGACTGCTTATAGAAGAAAAGTGCTAACACTCTGCAGTCAAAGCATTACCATTCCTTCATTGTAATATGTGCATATACTACTCTGAATTGATGAAGAATACATCCCAAGAATGGGAATATATTTAAAATGAAACACTGATGAATGAGTTAAGACTAACTCCTTAGGTTCAGAAGAAAGACTATAATGTAATAATAATACCCGTGAAAACAGTGTATATCACTCTTAAAGATCAAAAAAGTCGATTTCGTTACCAACTGGATAGGTGTTTCGTGCCCAAATATTTTGGGCTCTTCCTTACAGCCACACTAAGAAATAAGCCCATGAATTCCAGATTAAGGGGATCAACACTTGAATAGCAACTCACTAGATGAGAATCAAATAACTCATTGATCCTACCTTTAGTAACACCAACAATAGAACTTGTCATTTGCGACCATTATTCCACGCACCTGATTTGATGCAGCACCATGGTTGTGACGCCTCATCAAAACTTTAAGAAACGTTTAAGTTTCATATAGTATGTTATTTACAGTCTCTCTAAATATACTTCTCAGGAACCACCAGAGGTATAGTTCCTGCATCGCCTTTTCATAAAATTGAAATAATAATGAATTTTAGGCATAAAAACCTTATCGTAAAATTATATTACTGAGGTACAAAAAATTTCTCATTTCTTAAAACATTTATGAAAAATAATTAAAAATGAAATGTAAATCTATACTAGAGACCTTGATTCGATTGGCTTAAAGCTGTATCTGACAAGGTATAAGACACGGTATCTAATGGTGTGTACCATAAAAGATTCATTTCATTTCGCCGAAAGTGTGAATCACATGAACGTTTCAAATAAGATCATGGCCTCATTTGATGCAACCTCCTTGTTTCACAATAATCTCAATCAATGAAACCATTGAGATCATTTGTTAACAGTCTGATCTTCTTCCACTATCAGAGTCAGAATTCAAACCCCAACTGCTAATGTGTATCATTGATGTACAATTCCAGTTCGACAACACTCTTTACCACTGAATAGATGTTGTAGCTATGGACAGTCCACTTAGCACTGCTTTAGCTGATATCTTCATGTCTAACTTTGAGAAAACAAAATTAGAGCATGCAATCGACGAAACAACTTCCTACTGTGGATGTATAGATGACACATTTGTACTGAGCAGCAATGAAAGTCATGGTTCCCACCTACTCAGATTATTCAATGACGCAGATACAAATATTGAATGATGGAAAGTTCGATTTCCCTAACATTGCCATGCAACATCTAGAAAATGGTAGTCTACAGAGGTCAATTTATCAAAGGTGACATGGAATGGACAATACTTACACTTTAACAGTTTTTTGTCCAAACAGCTTCAAAGAAGCACTAGTCGAGATTCTGTACTATAGAGCGAGGAGAATCTGCTCTGCAGAGAAACTAGAGAAGGAATTTACGATTCTCGAAAAGGTGTTGAAAACAACGGTTATCTTCAAAGATTCATTAACAAATATGGAAGATGTGAAGTCTCAAATATCAAACAAATCACGGTGGGAAAAAAGCCTGTCTTCATTCAACTAGATTTTGAAGTTGAAGACATTGGAGTAATAATCAACAGAAGACTGAATACGTCACAAGCCAAAGCCTATCCTGCAGCTAAGTTGATTCCCGTTCATCGACCTCTTTGCTGCATTCAAAAGTCGGCAGATACCTTTCTCATATTAACTGCAACTGTGTAAACAAATTTACGTGTATCTACAGTAGCAGTTACATTGGGAGAACAGAAAGAAGGGCACACCTCCGATTTTCTGAACATGTGCCTACTTCTCAAGGAAACAAGCTGTTATATTAGCGCTATTACCAGACATCTCCTCGATATGGGTCATGAGGTGGGAATCACGCAATTCTTTAAAGTTATCAACAAGCAAAGGAGCTCCATTCTCCTAAAGTTTGACGAAGCAATTTCTATCAAGCGCTTGAAACCAGATTTATGTGTTCAGAAAGAAGCAGTTATTAGTCTCTCCTTGCCCTGGTAACTGGATGTCTTCAATCTCGCATCTGATTACGTAATCTTTGTCTTTGACCTCATCCTCGTTTTATAGTCTGTAGTTTGGCTTTTCTCTTGTTTCTATGATTTGAGTTCAACTCAGTGCATTGTCACCTAATTTATTAGTCACTCTGCATCTTACGTATTTCTCGTCTTTATTATGTAACCCCCTTACCATCGTAGGCATAAATTTATTTTTGTTTAAACTTGAACTACCTGTGCAAACATTTTCTGGGTACTGTTCACTAGTTGTGGAACCTTCCGTCAACTGACATTATGAAGAATTTGCAGCTATGTTAATGGTTTTCTGTACATAAACCTCTTTACTTAGACTAGATGCAGCTGATGAGAAACCAAGGAAATAAATGTTTGTTCCATATTATTCTGCACAAACCATTGTTGTTCCTGCTTTATTAAAATTGTGTAGGATTTCTGCTGCAGTCACCACTATCGTCACTCTTATTTCCTTCAGTCTTCAGAGGAACATAGGAATTTGGCAGGGTTTCATTATTCCACTCTATCATGTGCATCCTGTTTTAGCTGGCGGAGCGATCATCCATGAGCTTTCAGATCCTCTTCACACGATAGATCCCTTCTAAGTTAGCTTCAGACTGACACTCGTGTTGTCACTTCCATTCCAGTTCCACTGGATTTACTTGCTATTGGTGTCGGCGTTTGTCGAAACTATTTTCGCTTGCATATGCATATGCGTTGCGCTGAAGGTTGTTGGTTGGCTAGTTGATGGCCTTTCCTGTCCCTTATCCTTCCTGGTGGACCAGTTATCTGATCTTCAGTAAATAGTGATGCTGTTGATGAAAACTTTCCGAAGTGTGTTGAAAGTACAGTTGGTAAAGTGCATGGTAAGTCTATAAAACGTTTTGAAGCACTGGCTTGATATTAATTAGTCAGTCGCTACTTATTTTTTGTAGCTGCTTTCCATTCCTAGTGGAATATAGGGTTACACACTTTATGAAACTTCAGTAGTGAGTGAAGCTGCTACCTGAACTCTCAAATTATTATCGGCTTGTAATGAAAGTGAGGTTAGGAATTGTGTTGACTAGGAGCCGACCCCTGGTGTATGTGGGTGATTGGTAAGGATTCTACCACTGAAGCACCACTGCAAATTCTGTTGATTGATTGGACCGAAGTGCTTGATCTCAGGTTGATATGTCAGCTTCTTGTGCAGATGTTTTGGCGATATCTGGTCATGTAAATTGATGTCAGCTGATGGATGCTGACTAACAGTGCGATCCTAGAAAAAGTTCATTCGTCCTTTACGGTGTGACTCGTCAACTCGCTGGGTGTATTCTCCAACGAGTGATGGTGTTGCGACGGAGCATTTCAATCGACAGGTAAATCTTATATGAATTAAACAATAATTTGGCCCATTACCCAGTTGGTCTAGTGGATAGCGCTTTGGCATTTGACATCATGGGCACTAGGTTCAAAACTCGGTGGTGGCAACACCATCAGTGAGTCACTAGGGAATGCAATGCAGTAACATCCAAATAGATGACGATATACGCATCCTGGATCCCACTGCTAGTCACCATCAACCAAATGACTTCAAAACATACTAACGTTACGGGACAAGCGTTGCAAATCAATACTTTTGCCTTGAGGAATAACTAGTTGTAGAACCAATTAATCAGCACATAACGACACGGAGAAAAAAACATTCATCTTCTATTACATTCTTATCGTCTTTATTGTTGAACACTGTTGAAGAACTAATGAATTTCACAAGAACTATTTTTTTTAAACTGACTGATTGAAGTAAAATCCAGCACTAATGTGTGTTTCCGTCATTTTACAATGAATTCATACTTCGTCTTCATTAGGCGTGAACTTATTTTTTCTCTCTCTCTCTCTCTGTCATAAAATTGTGCACTTAAAATTTTTTTTGAATGCGAACAATCTTCCTTTATCAAAGTCAGACGCACATAAGTTTCTGATATTGCCCTTTTTGCCCAATAACATCGTTTTCAAGTGATCCATTTGAAATTGGCTTATTTTTTTTAAGAAGCAAAAGTGCATATGAGAGTAAAAAGGCAATCTATAACACTTCAAAGGATTCACACTTATCTGTAGAACAATTGTTGAGTGTTTTGAAACTTGAAAAAAAATGGTTGAAAAGAAGTTGTGACAGTGAAGAAAAAGCTTTTCTTTCACCCATCAGATATTTTCAGTAGTTGTACATATTCGTAAACTTATTGAACAAAGAACGGAGAAAAAATAATTGAGCAAGGAATATATTTTTTTCAATAACTTCCTTTTCTGGTTCTACAATTTGTGCTTAAGAAACGATTACATTTCTTTTATTTACTATTGATTTATCAGTCTAGACTGGAGGCTTCAGCAACTAATTTGAGTTATTAGTGTCACCTTTTGCTGCAAGTCGGCCTTTCTTTTGAAAATCGAGCACTTCTGATACCTAAAGTTGGATCACCGTACACCAAATGAAGTTGCTAGTTAATTGTTGAATATTTATTAGGGTGTTTGTCAACAGATTTTAGTTAGAATGTTCTACTTGACTGCTACATCAGTTTTCTTAGATTTTCCATTTAGGTAAAACTAATAACTGACAGGGTACACCGAGATTACACTGGTTCATCTTAGTAACTGGGCTGGAGTTCCCATCCAAACGCTTGAATCAGCATTCATACTTTGCGTATAGTTTTAAACTGCAGATTATATACTCAGACAGCAACATATGCTCATGCATATTTTTAAATAGATTTTTCAGCCTATTGATGTACACTTCTCAAACGAAATTGACGAAAAAAATGTCGTCGAGTGTTAGATCTTGCTTCGGATTGAGCGACGCTGCGCCACATGATGTATTGTACATAAATATTTTACTGTACAAAAAGTGAATATACCTTGTCATGAAATATGCTGAGAACAATGTACTGTATCAAATATTATATAAATATTACATGTTCTAGTGCATTGGTGACACAGCGGTAAAGTGCTCACCAACCAGGCAAGTGGTTCGGGTTCCGTCACTGGCTGGCGCACTCATTTACCTCAGTTAGCATGTGATAACATTGGTGAAGAGGGAATGTTGGACATGAGGCTAGCAACACAATCGCGTAAAGATAAATATAACTGCCATCAAAAAAGAACAAATATATATACCTATATATCCAATTAAAGAAAATCCCTGAAAAATCAATAATTGAAAATTAATCTGATGCTCAATAGTGACTGGCACTATTCAGGCAGTGACCTGGGGTTCTGGTGGGGAGTCGTGACCAATAGGTTACAGCAGGTAGAAGATGAGGCAGTAACTCATCGAAGAAGGCATTGAAAAGTAGTCACGCTTTATCGTGAATTGGCAGAATTTAGAATTCATGCACTAGCCATTGGATCGAGTCTCACGGGGCTTAATGGTTTACAAGCTCTCCTTTTAACCAGAAGGTCGTGGTTAGAAACCTTTTGGTGGGTGCGTATTGCTGAATAGTCCCATTCTAGGTCGAAACAGATGTCCAGTACTCTCTGTTGGTTTTCCAATGGTTCTCTAACTGATGTCAGATTATGATGAAATCCTTCATCAAATCGAATATATGTGTATATTCCTAGGAACATAAAATAATGCGGTTGGGATCCCTTTTGTAGTAGATGACGCAATGATCTATTTTATTCTTGCAGCTGGTTTTCGTTGTTTGCCTATTCAACTTTAAATCTGAACAATGTACTCTGTGGTATTTTGTTTTTGCGTGTTGCGCCTAAGTCATATATTTTACAAATATAATGATATAAATCCTTGAGTTCATTCACATTATTACTATATATGTATAAGCATTCACAGATTTACTTTTGTTTGAATTTGTCTTGGTTCTTCAGTGATTTTCTTCTATAAATCACTGAAAATACCCTCTGAGTCATGACGAAAATAAAAGATAGTTCAGAGGAGAGAATTCTCCTTATCGACCAAATCATCTTCAGAGGTTGTATAGTCGTATTTATATTTATTTTGTTGTTTTATTCAATTACAACAATGCTATTTCATTCCGTTAGATGTTGGATCTTGATTCAGATCGAGCAACGCTGCGTCATATGATGTAGTGTATATAAATATTTCACTGTACAAAGAGGGAATATATATCTCATCATGAAATATGCTAAGAATTTAGTGCTGTATCAAATATTATGTACATATTACATATTCTAGTAAGTCAGTGACACAGCGAAGGAATGCTCGCCAACCAGGCGGATGGTTTGGGTTCCACCCCTCATTGGCGCAATCCTTTGCCTCACTAAGCAAGTAATACGATTGTTAAAGAAGGAAGGTGGATATGAGGCTAGCAACCTCATCACATAATTATTAATATAACTGCCATCGAAACTTCATAGCTTCAGCATGAAAGCCCTACGTTCCACTGGGAACGTTAAGGAATAAATAGATACATATATATCCAATCAAACAAAATCCTACAAAACCAATAATTGAAAATTAATTTGATCCTCAGTAGCGACTGGCTCTAATAAGGCAGTGACGTGGGATTCTGGCTGGAAGCCATGACCAGTAGGGTACAGCAGGTTGAAGATCAGGCAGTAACTCATCGAAGAAGGCGTTGCGAAGTATTCATGCTATATCGTGAATTGGCAGAAGTTAGAATTCATTCAGTGGCTAGTACCGGGTCCCAGTGGCTCAATGGTCCGCGGGCTCACCTTGTAACCAGAAGGTCGTGGGTTCAAACCCCTGTGGTCGATGCGTACTGAATAAGAGTTCCAAACTAGGACGAAACCATTGTCTAGAACTCTCATCTGGTTCTGCAATGGTTCTCTAACCGATGTCAGCTCATGATGAAATACTCCATTCAATCAAATATATATAAATATATATTCTAAGGAATACGAAATAATTCAGCTAATATCCCTTTGTTGTAGATAACTCAGTGATCACTTTTAATCTTGCAGCTGTTTTTGCTGGTTGCTTACTGAACATTAAAGTTAAACAATGAACTGAATGATATTTTGCTTTTGAATGTTGTACCTTAATCATATATTCTACGAATATGATCATTTAAATTCTTGAGTTTATTTATATTATTACTATAGATGTACAGAAAATAAGAATTAAGCCTAGACATACTTTAATCGATTTTGTTCTCAACATCTGTGTCCACATACAGCATCCGTAGATTAAGTTTTGTTTAAATTTCTCTTCGTTCTGTAATCATTTTCTGTTTTTAAATTTTTTTATTTACTTGCAGTAATGCCAATTCTTTCCGTTTCTAAGCAAACCTTGAGCAAACTCTTTTAGACGTTATTTTGCACATTAATTTACCGTATATCCGGGGTTATTATGACTTCTAGTTTCTATATTCTTAGTGATTTATACTGATTCCTTATAGCACTTGAAAATGTTCATATCGTATTGAAAAAGTGTAATATCCATTCAATTAAGCCTTTATCACTGTGTTCATAAATATATATATATATATATATAGGCTACAATAGTACCTTTGAAAAGATGACCACTTTGTCTGCCTTGTTTTTCTTGAGAGGTAATTTCCGTAATTTAGAATATTTACCATTTGCTTAAAGTTGCAACAGAGGTACAGAGTTAGAATAATCTATAGCTCTGCAAGACAGATCCAGGTTCGATTCCCAGCTGACGCACTCCTAAACCTCATCTAATTTAGTAGCTAATACTAAATCTGAATAAGACGGAAGTTTGCGCGTGAAACTAGCAACCTCACACTCTGATCAACCAGTGCCACTTTTACTGAAACTTCAAAGAACCTTAAAGCACTGACGTTTACAGGGAACCTAAGGATTCAAAGATGTCACTCGATCACGTTCAGTAAATTATTTTATTCTGTTAAGGGAATTTGAGTTGAGTTTATATATACTGTGCATATCTGGGATTAAGTTGAATGCAAAATTTTTGCAATTACTACTTATTAGAATTCTTTAATGAACAAAAATCATAATCAAACGATATAAGTTACGTAAGTAAAATAATACATTACATCTCACTGAAAGGAAACCGTTATTCGAATGGATTCACAGAAAGGTGATAGACTTTTTAAGAGTTTTGATTAGCAAAACAGCAAAAAGACATGACATCCACTCTCTCATATCGTTACATACAGAGAAATACGGACATCAGTTCGACTGGAAAATCCATTGTTCAAATATTAGACAGAGGAAACACCAAAAATGCCAGAGAACTTTTAGAAGCCTAGTATTCCAGTGAATCGTCAATTAATAGACACACATTGACGCAGATAAAATTTATCAGTCGATAAGATGGACATCTCACACACGAAAGGTCAAACTTCAGGTCAAGGAAACAATCAGTACCAATTCTGGTAACTTAGAGAGTGTGAAAATTCACAAAATAACCGATCGCGTTCGGGAACACCCACCAGGAGAGATGACTAATAAACTCTTGGAGAAATCTAAAAGCTCACTTCCATAAATTGAAGTATGCACCGAAGATATTTCCTAGTAGGGCAATGAAAGTTTCACAAATAAACCATCCATCTCAGAGAGAACAACTACATAAAAATCATCCACCTGGGCTACAAATCTTCTCCATCTTAGGTAAAACAGCGTGTTATTTATTATATAAACCTCGTAAGTATGTATACATTCTGCATTATAAAAAACTGGATTTCTGCAATATTTTTCAAATTTCATGAGGGTAGCTCAAGAAATAGTTAGTTTGACTCTTCTGATCAGGTGTTCATTGTGGTCATTAGGGTAATCTGTAGGTTAATAAAGCATAAGGTGGAATTATGTATGCTCATATGAGATCCACCTAGCAGGTTTGTTTCACATACGTTTATAACTTTTAGCAATACACTATTTTAAGTCTATAACTAACTAATTTTCAAGTATCCGATTGAAAGGGTTCAGTCGGTCACAAGTAACATAATCATGAGCAAGCCAGACGTAAGGAAAACTGCTGTTCGATGACAATGGCTGACAATGGTCCTGACTATCGCTGACTGACAGAATTCACGGGTCATTGAACTCTCTCCTAGTAGAGGACTTTTCCGTCGGGTAGTCTTGCATTATCATGGATGAGTACTGCTTAGGAGTCTCAAACCAGGACAATATGTCTGTTGAGGTTACACTTGTTTAATACTGGTTCTCAAAGTGACATCAATTCGTGGCCAAAATTGAAACAAATCTAATCTGTACAAACCAACTCATGAAATTTAACCTGATGCTCGCTAGTTACTGACGATAAGACGTAGTTACCCAACGTTCTAGCAAGGAGTCGCGGTAAGGTGAGGTCAATCAGATTGGGTATGAGAATATATATTCTCTTATGAGATTGTCTGGTGATCGCACTGAAATGGCGAATTAGTAGAAATTGAAATTCCTGAACCACTTGATCGGATCTAAGTGACTGAGAAGGTGATCCTTCGCTAGTCATTTTGTATTGGAACGTGAATCATTTAGCCTAGTTTGATTCTACAGACAGATGAATCCCTTAAAAAAAACTGTGTTTGATCACTTCATGCTAAACTGTTTCTTTCCTCAAGCAAATTACAGCTAATGAATAATTACTTCAACCGAGTAGCTGTAATCAATCTTTCTTTTCAAACATTCACACTGTCAACATTCAACAACAACAACAATGACAACAGCAGTAATAATAAAAGTTGTTATCAAGACTAAACGTTGAATGTGTTTCTCTATTCAAGAAAAAAAAATGTTTTGGACATCGAAGATTGATGAATTCATGTTTTGAATTGAGATGAAAGCAAAAGACTGAAATGTGGTGAGGGTGGAGGGAATTCTCTTTCACTTGGGCAATTAAAAATCACAAAGGATGTCGAATAGGTAAACGTTTTGCTTGAACAGAGTATATGTACATGTCTGCATTAATGAAACATTGGAGGAAGGGGTGAGGAAAGTATAATTTGACAGATGAACAAATCAGGAAAAATAAGAAAGTGTTTAATGCGACAAATTTGAACATTTCAGCTTGTGTTTATACACGATTTATTGTCCTCTAATCAGCTGTGAGTAATGCTGTTTGAGTAGAAATAAATATGTTAATTAGCACCATTGAAAAATGAGGAATTATTTATCTAATATGTCCGTAAATGAGAGTAAGAAATTCTGTCTTTTCCTGTAAATTTTGTATGGTTATTGAAAAGTTGAGGGTGCTTTCTGAGCATGTTCTAAAATTAAGTGGAAAAAATGACTTCTGACTTGTTGTGGATCTTATGCAAAATTTAAATTCATCCTATTCCATTCAGTATCTTCTTTTGTTCTAGAATCAATGACATCCTTTTCTATGAAACCCAGTTTAAATGATTCGCTTTTACATTTATCAATTTGCTAGATGTTTAGTAAATGATGAGCCTTCTCAGCTTCAGAAGTCTTGCAAATATTCCATGTCGCTATGCTTATGTTTCCTTACATTTAAAGAAGGAGAAGAAGACATATTTGCTGACTGGCTTCACAAACGCTTTCATCAGCCCATATTATTTTGTCTCTTCTATTTTAAAGAAGAAGAATTTCGCTATCCATATTTTTGCCGTACTTTGAAGTATCTGTGCCAAATGGATTAATTTTCTGTGGCAGGCAGACTAGCCTCATTTAATTCCTCGAGGAACATAGGACTTCAACTGCGCACCTCCACTGCCTTCTGTTTTCTGCCAAATTTTTCACTCCACTCCAGGTCTGCCCACATGCTTTCATCTACTCTTCACATGACCTCCTCCAAGTCAGCCTTGCACTGATGACCAACTCGCCGCTTCCCTTCCAGGTTCCACTCGAGAGATGGCTTGTCCAGTGATGTCACTTGATGGTTTCCTCAGTGTATGGCCAATCCATATCCATTTCTTCCTGCCTATTTATTTCGCAATCGGTTCCTGATTGGTTCGCTCATTGCCAGAGATCCCTATTCCTGATCTCTTCTGGCCGGCCATCTGATCTTGAGTATTGAGGAAAGACAACTGTTAATGAAGGTCTGAAGTTTGTTTGAGATGCTCTTTATGACACGCAGTGCAAGTCTCTGATCCGTATAGTGAGTAGCACTGACTTCAGATTGGAGTTGAAAATCCAGATGTTATTTTTGATGCTGAGTGATGTCGACCTCCACACAGACTTAAGGGTAATGAAAGCTTGTCTTGCTTTTCCGATTCTGGCTTTGAAATCCTCGTCAGTTCCGCCTATAGTTGAAACGATGCTTTCCAGATAGCTGAAGGAGGTTGTTTCTTTTAGGTTCCTACCATTTATACTGGCTGATTGTTGTCTGTTGTTGTTGTTGCTGTTGGTGTTGGCCAGGAATCTTCATCACCTCTGTTTTATCTATGTTCACCTGGAGTCCTATCTTCTCTGGATGCTTCTTCTTCCAACTTGTTGCTTTTCACTTGCATATCTTCTAGTTTGTGGGAAATCAGACATACATCATTGTAGAAACCCAGATCCTCCAAGTCTTTTGTGTGAGTCCATTTTATGCCTGTTCCCTCGTTGGTTGCCGTTGTCTGTCGCATTATCCAATCTACTGCGATCAGGAAGATCATTGGTCATAGTAGACAGCCTTGTCGCACTCCCGTCCTCACTTCGAAGGCTTCCGTAAGTTTCCCGTTGTGGATTACTTTGCATGTAGCATTGTCGTATAACTGTTGGATGAGATGTATAATTGTCGATGGGACCTCGTAGTAGCGAAGTAGTTGCTAAATGTCCACTCGATCGACGCTGTCGAAGGCTTTTTCAAAGTCGATGAAGTTGAGATAGAGAGGTGACTGCCATTCCAAGCTTTGTTCAATGATGATCCGTAGAGTGGCAATTAGATCAATACGTTACTTGTTTCTCCTGAATTCAGCTTGTTTCGGTCGAAGTTTTCATCTAGGGCTTGTTTGATTCTCTCCAGGATGATGCGGCTTAGTATTTTGCTTGGGATGGACAGAAGCATAATTCCACGCCAGTTTTTGCATTGACTTATGTCTTCTTTCTTTGGTAGTTTGAATAAGTATCCCTTCGTCCAATCCTCGGTTACTCTGCCCCCTTCCATAACTTCTCTATTAATGGCGTCATCAACTCTGCTGTTGTCTCTGGGTTTATTTTCAACGCTTCTGCTGGGATTCCATCTAGTCCTGCTGCTTTCCCAGCTTTTAGCGTCTTGACTGCATTCAGGATTTCTGATTTTGTCGGGGGGTCAATTTTCACTGGTAGTTCTGCTTCCGTTGCTGGTATTGTTGGGCGCGTTATAGGTGGCGGACGATTTAGAAGTCGTTTGAAGTGTTCAGCCCAGTGTTTTCTTTGTTCCACCTCTTTGGTGATTGATTTTCCACTGTCATCCTTGACTGGCTTATTCTGTGTTGAACGTTTGCCCGATAGGTGCCTAGTTGTTTGGTAGAGTGTGGCGAGGTCTCCTTTACCTGCAGCTTGTTCTGCTTTACTTCCCATGGTTTCATAATATTTTCTTTTGTCTACAGGATAAGAACTGGTTAATTAGCTAGTGAGTCTGTGGCACAGAGGTAGAATGCAATGCCAACCACATATGTGGTAGAGAGTTCGATCCCCAACCGATGCACTCATTTACCTCGCTAAGCCAGTAATAAGACTGTTAAAGAGAGAAAGTTGGATATGCGGTCATCAACCTCATCGTGTAAAAATAAACACACCTGCTAGTGAGACCTCAAACCTCTAGCGCGAATCTATATGTTGCACTGGGAATGCAAGGGAAAAAAGGGAGTAGGCTAGTGAACAATCAGTTCACACTATTAGAGGTACTATTTTGAGACTGTCACTGCCAACATATGAAACCCTAAATGAACTATGAGTTTTAAAATAAATATATAAACACCCGGAGTAAAAGTCCTAACTAAGAATCCCAAATAATTCAGATGACAATTTTATTTAGTCAGTATCTTCTACATTCTAACAAAGATTGCAGTTATTGAGACTAACAGTGATACATTTCTACTGTCTTAAAATAAATTTATGCGTAAATGTAAAAACTTAGCAAAAAGACATATTCAGTATCTTTTTGTATTCGGTATAAAGACTTAAATCCAGGTTTTTCAAGTTTGATGACGGACTGATACCATTCATTGAAGTATTGAAAGACACGGTACAGTACTGGACAGCCATTTCGTCCTAGTTTGGGACTAGTATGAAGTACACACCCTGATGAAACTTCAAACATATGAAATCCCTACAAACAAACTCATGGAAACTAATCCGATGCTCACGGGTGACTATCTGCAGGGTAAAGCTGACTGTAATTTTAGTGAGACGTCCTGGCCAATGCACCCGGCCAACCCAGTCTGGAATGAGAGCGAATTCTCATCACCAATTACATTGATTAGTGGTGATGCTAAAATCACGAACTCGTAGACGCTGGAACTAATGAGCTGACCATTGAGTTGGATCTCAGTGGCTGAATGGTCTACGAGCTTTCCTTGTAACTGGAAGGTCCTGGGTTCAATCCTCAGGCAGTGCGCTTTGTTCTGAAGAGTCCAAAACTGGGGCGAAACAGCTGTCCAGTACTCTCCTGTGGTTTTCAATAGCTCACTAACTCATGCCAATCAGTGGTAAAACTCCAAGGAAATCCGATGGCTACAAAGAAATTCATGAAAATGCCATGATAGTGATTTCAAACGTTTAATAATTAACTGCTCTTTCAAAACTAATTCTAAATAAATAAAATTTATACTACTAATATTTTAGTTTTTTATGAGATACTACAAAGTTGTGTTGACACATATATACGCTTCAGCTGAACTGAAAACAGAGTATCTTCAACAGTAACTTTGTAGATTGTAGTTTCAGAGTTATCGATAAAATATATGTGCATCGATCAAAATAATTTGTGATTATCACTTCAATAACACACTTCTCAAAGTATTATAAAAACATTCTGAGTGCTGAATTTGCTGATGACTCTAATTTTATCGCCTATATTCGCTCCAACTGCCGTCCTTTGGCTTCTGAGTGGGACACGAGGCTTAAGAAGCTGATCACCAGTGTGTTCTGTAATCTGTAGTTTGTTTTATTTTAGTCTACAATCGTGTGTCATCTTTCACCTCCTTCCCAGACAATCTTCTACATGTCACAGCTACACAAACATCTCCTTAGAGTATGTCTAATTTATCTACCCCCTGTTCATCCTGCATATTTGTTGATTGGTAGGTTCTCAGTTGGTTCGTTGACAGGGTCTTCTGTTGCTTTTTCTTTCCGACTATCTGATATACGCATTCAAAGCAATGAATTTAGTTCTTGGTAAAAGCCTACCACCGATTCGGATTGCTGCCAGTGAGCTCTGTCAAGTCTCTGAACCCTTTAGAAGCATAAGACAATTTGATAATCGTGTTTGAAATTCTCTCTTGAGCTCTTTCAAGGCGTTCAAAAACATAACCTATCATAAGCAGTTTCTCTTCAGATACTTATTGTTTTACCTCGATCTGTTTCAAAGATTATGCGAAAAAATATTCATATGCACGTCAGTGGATCTCTGGAATCGTTATTCTTGAAATTTCACTTGAAATCTTCAGGAGATAAGATTTCTCGGATTTCTAATCGGCTGAAATTCTCCAGCAGACTTGAAAAAACTTGGATTAACAGCACAGAGAGGATTTGCTACACAGGTAGTGAAGATTCATTATTTTGTTTCTTACATACGTAAAGTGTCCTTGGCTAGTCACAGTAATCTTGTGTTACTGTCGGATGATGTAAGGAAAAAGTTGTGGCCTACTTCAAAATAAGTTAAATCGACTGTCCTAATAGACTTACTGATATACTTCCTAGTTAACACCATTGAATAAAATCTAGGCATATATTCTCTAAGAAAAACGCATTGTTCACATACGACTTAAAGTACACAAAGATTAGGATTTCTAAATGGTGAATATTTGTTTTAGTTTAGCAAAATTTCAAAAATGTTGACAAGATATCCCATATTTTCCAATTGTTTGTAACACTGTTTAACATACAGTCTCATTCGCTGTGAATTCCTCTTCACCTTCTAGTGACAGTAGGGAGTGAGACTGATACTTGAACTCTCAAGTTATTATCAGCCAGCAAAAAAAGTGAGGTTTAGAAATGTGTTGACTGGGAGTCCACCGCGCTGTATGTAGGTGATTGGTAAGGATTCTAAAACTGAAGCACCACTGCAAATTCTGTTGATTGATTGGACCGAAGTGCTTGATCTCAGGTTGACATTTCAGCTACTTGTGCAGATGTTTTGGCGATATCTGGTCATGTAACTTGATGTCAACTGATGGATGCTGACTAACAGTGATGTCCTAGACAACATGCATGACTCGTCAACTAGCTAGGTGTACCTGCATCCCCCAACTAGTGATGGCGTTGCGACGGAGCATTTCAGTTCAATCAATCGACAGGTAAATCTTAAATGAATTAAACAATTAATAATTCCCGTTGCACAAGGAAGAGGAGGCTCTCGTGGCTCAAGTGATCTAGTGGATAGCTTTTTGGTATTTGACACCTCGGGCACTAGTTTCGAAACTCGGTGGTGAGCCACTTGGGAATGCAGTATCATCCAGACAGATGACGAGTTTCACCATATAGGACGAAATGAGCATCCTGGTGGATTTTACCGCTAGTCACCATCAACCAAATGACTTCAAAACATTCTAACGTTACGGGACAAGCGTTGTAAATCAATAATATTACCTAGAGGAATAATTGGCTGTAAAACCAATTAATCAGCACATAACGACACGGAGAAAAAAACATTCATCTTCTATTACATTCTTATCGTCTTTATTATTGAACACTGTTGAAGAACTAATGAATTTCACAAGAACTACTTTTTAAAACTGACTGATTGAAGTAAAATCCAGCACTAATGTGTGTTTCCGTCATTTTACAATGAATTCATACTTCGCCTTCATTAGGCGTGAACTTATTTTTTCTCTCTCTCTCTCTCTGTCATAAAATTGTGCACTTAAAATTTTTTTGAATGCGAACAATCTTCCTTTATCAAAGTCAGACACACATAAGTTTCTGATATTGCTCTTTTTGCCCACTAACATCGTTTTCAAGTGATCCATTTGAAATTGGCTTATTTTTTTTAAGAAGCAAAAGTGCATATGAGAGTAGAAAGGCAATCTTTGACACTTCAAAGGATTCACATTTATCTGTAGAACAATTGTTGAGTGTTTTGAAACTTGAAAAAAATGGTTGAAAAGAAGTTGTGACAGTGAAGAAAAAGCTTTTCTATCACCCATCAAATTATTTTCAGTAGTTGTACATATTCGTAAACTTATTGAACAAAGAATGGAGAAAAAATAATTGAGCAAGGAATATATTTTTTTCAATAACTTCTTTTTCTGGTTCTACAATTTTATATATGTTTATATAAATAGAATATTCTAGAATAATCGTATTTGGAATATTATTTTTATTTCCCTCTTCACCTTCTGATGACAGCTGTAGCAGGCCAGTGTTGCTTGATGACTTGTGAAGTCGAACAGCTTTCGAGACAGTTGTACCAGCCCTTATCGTGTTCTTGATTAATGTATCAACCTTTTGCAGATGTGACCTTCAAATGTTGTTGATGTTAACGCCAAGCATGAAGCCACTACATCTTGGTCTTGTTAGCTCGAACAATTAACCTGATCTAGACAGCTGAGCCAGACAGAATAAACAACAAGGAACCAAATGAAGACCTATCTCCAAACAAATAAGAGACTGGGTAGAGACGCTGTGGAAACGGTTGGATGTCACCGCACTCAAGTCTTTCGAGTTAAACTCAAATAAAAAACGATAAGTTGTCCATTCAAGTGTGACAAAGGGGAGAGCGTGTTAGGAGGAAGTAAAACCCAAAGAGTAATCATCGAACCAACTCAAAAAGATCACACAAAACGCAATGAAGCGTAGATGTACTGATGAAGCTACATAGTCCTGTTGAAATCATGGTGAATGCTAATTATAATAGGCAGCTGAGCTGAACTTTGGTTTATTCCATGTTTTGTTTACTGAAATTTTGATTTCTGTCGTATGTCGTAATTGTTTTCAAGTGGATGATTTCCTACGAGTTTATTGTTAATGCCTTTTCATAGATCGTCAAAGATTTAGACATCTAGTCTAGAAATCATCAGTTGTTACAATGAAATTCCTATGTTAGTTGTAGATGCTTTCACGTCAGCGCTTTTTCTGTAACATTTATTTTTAGGTAGGAATTGATTTCAGGCTAGATCACGGATTGATATCAGTTAGAGAAGCATTGAAAACCATAAAGTTCTAAACAGCCAGCTGTTTCATCCTAGTTCGGAACCGATAGGCGATACGCACCCACTGGGTTTTGTACCGAGGACTTTTCGGTTACAAGTCCAGCTCGTAAACCATTCAGTCACTAATATCCAATTCAGTGGCTAGCCCGTGAATTCCTACTTCTAAAAATTTGTGATTTAAGCGCAACTACCCATCAATTTCAACAGGAGGGATTGGTTGGACGCTACCGGTCACGACTTCTCACTGGAACTGCAAGCCACTTCGTCCTGTAGCCAATCACTGGTGAGCATTGAACTGATTTCCAGGAATTAGTTTGTGCAGAATCTGTTTGTTTCAGGTTAGACCAGGTATTGATATCAAATATTTATCAGTGAATGGAATGGAATAGTGTATGGTATAAGTGATTATTTTCCACAGCTAATCAGTTCGAATTGTTACATACATATAGGCGAAAATAAATCACATAAATATTCTCAGTCGGCATGGTCTTATCACACTTCAATTCCTTACATTTACATCAGATAGGATTACTAGTTACTAAAAGCGACATTCTGTAACGATTTACTGAGTATTGCAAAAAAAATTTGTCATTCATTGCGTGACAAAACAGATCGATACATCATTCCTCAGATCATAAATCATTCGCATTTGAAAAGTGAATAATTCAACCTCAAAGTCATCTAAATAGGTTCTTGTCAATTAGGAGAAAAACTAGTTCTCATAACTAAAAGTCAGCTTACAAGCATATTTAAATCCATTTTGAGATTTTTTGTGAACACTTCCACTATCTAAACTGAACAAAGTTTGATCGATTCCGTGTCAACGTTTCAATGATTGGGTGAGTCAAAAGTTGGATTCCCCGACTTCACAAACCTGAAACACGCCTACTACAACCAGTTGTTATTATGCTCACGGGAGGGGGAATGTTGTCTGACATATTGGCAAGCTTATCTTGAGAACATATGAGCATATTTTCATCATATTTCTAAATTCTCATATGGTTTGTAGAATCTGCGTGTAACGCAAACAAAAGAAATTTCTGTGAGGAAAAACTTCCCACGTTGATGTAGCTTTCAAAAGAAGAAATGCAGTATTATAATTGTCTTCTGGTTTCCAATGGATCACAAATCTTCACATGCAGGTCACCATTACATTTCGTTCTTTACAGTCATATTCATCTGGCTTATCAGATTTCATCTTCTCTTCATACTTACTGCTCCCTGTCAACATTGGCCCAAAGATCCCATGGTATCTGTAATATACAGGAGCACTGATTTTACATTAGACTTGGAAGTCTGAATCCCGTTCCTGATGCTGAGTACAAGAGATTGTAACGCTCATTCAAAACCAGTAATGGTTTTTCTTATTCTTTCGATCCTATCTACTCATCTGTGCCGCCTTTAGTGTCGGCGATATTCCTTAGATATATGTCAGAGGTGATCTCCTTGAAATTTCTCCATTTGCTAGTGATTGTTACTTGCGCTCATCGATGTTGGTTGATCATCTTGATTGCCTCTGTCTTTACTATGTTCATTAGAAGCCCAATCATCTCGATCTTAGATTATAAGACCACTTTAGATTTGACTGGTTTAATAGCCATTTAGCAGACAATTATTATTCTCAGCCGCATCTTGTAAAATAAACACTGCTACAGAAACTTCAAGCCACTAGCTTGAAGCCCTATATTCAAGTGGGGAATGTGAAGGTAAAAAACGACTCAGATTATCGTTTCAACATTGGTTATTACACATTTTAAACAAGTATTTTTAAAAAGTGATTAACTTTAAAATACTGTCAACAAAATCTCCTCCTTCCCTCATCTTAATATTATTCATCAAGATTTTCAAACTTTTAACCCTGAATTATTATGGTTCATTAGTGTTAAATAAACAGGTGGTAGGATTCGTATATTGTCATGAAGGTTTATAAACTCTATGCAGCTGACGCCATTGAAGTTCTTAGTGTACACAATTGAGATTCGAACAGCTATTAGATAAACAGTTCGAAGACGCCTTTTTAGTAAAAGTCTATACGGAAACTTCATCTATAAATAAACATTTAAACAGACAAAGAAAGCCAAATGTCTACATGATTAAATGAATTAGAGAATTATATAAATTAGTTTAAAGTTACAGTAAAGTTATAAATTTCACTTGTTAATGATTGGCATTTACTTGGTGTAATATGGAGCCTAAGACAATACCATCTGGTAAGGCAGTAATCGCCTAACTGTTTAGGTAAACAATATATATATGTATATTACCAATGAGGACATTAAAAGCAGATGGTTACAAACAAAAATTCATTTAAACACATAAAAAACTTAGAAAACAGAAAGATTGAGCGAAGAAATATTTACTTTTCAATTAGATCCTCATCTCTAGCTCTACTCTAATGTATATAGCATTTTTATTACAATACAACAGTTTGCCAATCAAGTGGCGATAAGTTTGTTAACAATAATTAAACAGTGTCAAAATGTCAATGGGTTAATAGTTAACGAATAAAATCAATACAGATTTAAAAGGTTGAAATGGATAGAATCAATTAATTTTACAAGGATAACACGTAAATGAAAGATGAAGTGGTCGAAATAAATAAAAATAAATAATTCAGACAATTATAATTTTTATAGGTTTAGGGGGAGGGGGGCCAAGTAGTTCTGTTTATGCATTCTTGTAACGATGCCCACGGTAACGAAAGTGGATGTACAAATTTTTTTCTGAAAACATAGGCTTGGCTTATTCAGGTGAATTTCGATTGCTTAAGCTGTCTGTAGACGACGAACTCGCAGAGAAAAATTAAGATAAGTCGGAATGCGATAAATAATTTTAAATGCAGTATTCACATCAATCTTATGCTCAGTATCAACGAGCTGGGCTAAAATAAAACTACGAATAGATCTTTTTTGTCCTTTGCTTAACCACGTTGGATGATGTTCGAAAATATGACGATGAACTTGCCTAATTGTACGCCCAATTCAGCTGGCTCCGCAGCTGCAGTCAAACTGGTAGATACACATAGAAGAGGCGAATTTAGGTAGTTTATCCTTATTTCTCGAACATAAAATAGGTGTGGTTGTGAAGAGACAGCGTACGTCTGCTGCATAATAAGTTCTTTTAACTGCTTTCTTCAGGTGCTGTGTTATGATTTCGCTAATGTTGCCACCGAGGAACTGCAATTTTATGAACATTGTTTTTTTCGGAATTGTGGCCATACTGAGTCTCCTTGGTGCTGAATTTATCTGGATAACCATTTTTTTCTAAGTAATACTCTAATCCTCTATATATCGACAGTAGAAATCTATGTCAATAATTACTCCTTTCTGTGGTCCATTCTCTGATTTAGCGAGAAAAACATCAGCCAGGATTGCACCTAATGGGGAACCCATAGCTACACCATCAATTTACCTGCAGACTCATTATTGTGTTCGTTTTCATTGTAACTGGTTGAGATTCTACTTTGAGTGGTTGATTATGAGTGAAAATATACAAGGATTTATGGAAATATCCCAAAAATCATCTAGAACTGACTTCCATCGGAGAATCACTGAAAACCAGGCTGTACTAGACGACGTCTTTCTCCTTATTTTGTAGTCCTTAGCAATAAGCATCAATGAACGCATTACCAGTGGTCAAACACAGGAGCTTCTGGTTACAAGGTAAGCTAGATGATCGTTGAATCACAGATATACAACCAGGCCATGGTGTTCAATTAAGTGCGTACTTCTGGAAAGTGCTAAACATGGGCAACTCAGCTGTCCAGTACTCCCAGGTTTTCCAATGGTTCTCTAACCAGTGTCAGGTCATGATGAAATCCTCTAACAAATCGAGAAACGATAACATTAATTTTTAATAACATTTATCCTATTCAAGGAAATGTGATCTCAATTCAACCATTAGAATATTAGTCAATGAGTAATACACTAAGAGCTGTACAGTTGTAATAAAGTATATTCATATATTTTGCTTCACTTTATCAGTGAAACATAGGTCTCCAAGCTAGTGGCTTGAAGTTTCTGTAGCAGTGTTTTTTTACAGGATGCGGTTGCTAGCCTCATGTTCAACCTTTCTTCTTAGCGAGGTAAAGGTGTGCGTCAAATGGGGATCAAACCCCGGACCATGTGCATGGTCGGCGAGCGTCCTAACCGCTATGCCAACGACATACCATATTCATCTAGACATAAATATAAAGTGCATATTAACATAAACCGCATACTACAGATTGACTGAGATGAGTAACTGCCTAACACTCTTATTACCCACTACTGCATGAAGTGCATTTAATAGAATACAAAACTATAGTGACCACTGTAAATTCATGCTGACAAAGTGAATAGTTCTTAGGCATTCCTCTTTATTTTGGGAGTCATTTAAAGTAATCTTTGTCATATGCTCCAGAGATTCAGGCTCAGATCAAAGTTATACTCAGTAAATACGTTGACTGATCAGTTGGAATTTACCAGTTTGATATATTCAGTCTTTTGAGCACCTTTTTGCATTCCTTTGCGTTCCGTATGGAACACAAGATTTCAGTTTTTGGCTTTGGAGTTTCGTTAGCAGTTGTTTACGCATTATGCCAAAGCGTTGCTAGCCTCATTCCACAAACTACCTTCTTTATCAAACTTAATATTAGCTAAGCATGGTTCCGCAGTGCCACGACCGGTAACACACAACACATGTGCGTACCTGCAGTGTATACAGTCCGTAGCGCTGCTGACTGAATCCTATTAGTCAGGTTTGCAATGTGGTCACCAGTCTAAAAGGCTTTTTATATAGCGTCGCACTTAAAGTGAATATTAGCTGGTCAGGGAATTGTGGCGAGTACCTGTATACCTAGGCTCCATGCATATTAAATAATGAGTAGAGATTCACTGTCGTTTCATCAGTGGCTTGCATTGGGGTTTCATGATATCTGTACGGTACTTCTAATGATGACGACGAAGTAAAGATAGTTCATCACTATTCAGCGCTTTTCTTTATCTTTTAGCATTTGTATGGTTTGAATGTTCTAATGTTCAATACATTAAATATTTTGTCTACGGAAAGACTGTAGTAGTAATGATCCTCACAAAAAGTTCACAAGGGGATGAAATTTTGCTTAAATTTGAAGTTTGCTATGGCCAGAAAAATGCGTTAGAAAACTCTGTTAAAATTGTTCATCACAGTTTTAGATTGGTTAACGTGGAACAAGTTAACATAATATTCTTCGAAGTCGCCGATGACACTTTTTAGTTTCCAGCAATTCTATGGCAGCCAAATTTTATCTTCGTCTGCACATCATTTTTTTAGGTGTCACCACTCAAGTTAGTCAAACGGAAATAAAACCAAAAATTTGCGACCCGATTCATTTGTTATTCAAAACAACGGTTGGACATTTTGCCTAGTTATTATTATTATTCGTTCCTTGCTATTCGAGTGAAAAGATGACTTCACCAGAGCATCTCATCCCATTCAGGTCTCTGTTCTGATATTGTTCAGGCCCTTAGATTGTCAAAAGCTCCCATTTTGATCTTCACATGGTCTACTCATTTCATTTTTCAAACACTTAACCAACCGCTTACCATTCAACCCGCACACGACAGCTTGATATGTCACATCACTCACTGAAAGGTCTTTACAGTGTGTATCAAACCTGTCTTTATTACGTTTTCCATACTTTTTGGTCAAAATTTTCTTGAGAAGTTTGTTGTTCACCCTTTCCATTTAGCTGTTTGAACTACAGTATCGAGCGGAGTGGCCTGGTTTTGATAAGCGCTTGTAGCTGACTGTTGACAGTGCTTTTAGTGACACTGAATCCGGAGTAATGAACTCCTGTTTTTCTTTACAGATCGTGGCTGACTTTGAAATCCACATCAACGCTGCTTGTCGTAAGAACAATGTTAGAGTTTAGCATGTTGATAAGCAATGTCTCTTGAGGATTTGTTGGCCTTAGCAAGGTAATGTATTAATAGATTTATAAGCGTAGAACCTGATAGAAAGGTGACAGAAAAGAAAACCGTTCGTTCACATGATATTTTTCTGAATAAATTATAAGGTTGTCCAAATAAAATATAAGTGAATAATTCTTAGGTATCCTTCTTCATCTTATGAGTCACTGAAAGCATTCACTATCGTACGCGTCAGTCTAGTAATCTCAAATCATAATCGTAGTCAACAAATACGTTGACTGATAAGTAGGAATTTACTGACTTATACTGCCACCACCCATTGTTTATCATTTTCCGACCGATTTTTCATGAGAAAGAAAAGTTGTCTAGCTATGCCACTTCTATGTGCATTCATAAAATTTAGCTGCTCTTTCGGGGAAAGCTAGATAAGGCGAACAGTTAGACAGCTCAGCAAATGTATTAATGAACATCTTCCTTCAAGGTTCCGAAAAGTACAAATAAAATCTATAAGAAGGTATATTTTGTCTCATTTGATCGAAAGCGCTCACCAAGTGGATAGAAAAAGTGGCTTCAAAGTTATATATCTCATTTTACTGGACTTTTCGAACGGAATTCGAACCTGCCTGTTAAAGACATAGCCGAAGCTATGGGAATTAATTCGAGAGTTCAGTCCTAGGCTATGCATATAAAAGAAGTTTGTTCCACGTTTATCTTTCCCTTGGCCTAGGTAAATTCTAATTAATTCTCCTCCCTACCGTTTGTTATTTTCCATTTCCTTCGTACATTCATGATATCTATTTAGACTCTGATTTTCTGTCCATTACAACTTTAGTATTACGTAACTTTTAAGATTTGACCCAGTTTATTTACTGAATTGTCTACATACACACGCATTACTATCTTAGTTATTCTTATCACCCCATACACAGGCTTTATTATCATTATTCTGTTATCAATATAATCATCGTTATTACGAACGTTCGAAACATTATTATTTGATCTACAAACATATCGTCATTGAGGAAAATTTTATATACAAGTAAATCTGTGTAAATTAGAAGAAAGCCTGAAGAACATCTAACCGAAAACAGTATTGTTCGCCTATTTTACGCCTTGTTCTAAGAAAAAAATGAGCAAATAAACAAGTTTACATAACCCTTTGTTTTGTATGGTCGGGACTATATTAAAAAGAAGAAACCGAATTCTCCAGGAATTATTCCGAAAAAGGAATTCTTGTCCTATTAATAGACTATCAGCATGCTGGTGAACTTTGCTTTGTGAATCATCTAATTGGATGGCACAGAACACCTACTGTTATCAGTGAAAATGGTGAAAAAACAGTCAATAACCAAAAGTCTAGAAAAAATATCCTTTGCATAAATTCACTTCAAATCATAACAGGTATTTAATGTTTTAAAGGGTCGAGAGGATCGCTTATAGAGTCAACTATCCATATTTTTGACAACAAATGGCTGAGCAGTCAATAGGGTTATTCTTGTAATCATAAGGTCGGTGGCACAGAGGTTAGGACTCTCCCTGACAGTGCACATGGTCCAAGGTTCGATCGCCTATCGACGCACAACCGATATCTATGGTCGGCCTGCAAAATTTGGGCTACCGATATCACATGCTGAAAATTCCATACTTGTACTGAAAATACGGTGTGCAATCAAGCTGTAAACAAAATAAATCAAAAATAGGGTTCGATTCTTAGGAGGTCAGTCAGTGAGCCCCCATTTAGGAGTTCGAGAATAGGGCGAAACAGCTGTCCAGTGCTACCTATTTTTTAATGGTCTCCCTAACTTATTTCGGTTTGTGATGAAAATCTAAGAATTGTAACGAAACATATGAATTTATATATCAAACAAAATAAATCTAAGCTGATAACAGGTGAGAAAGAAAAAGAAGAACGAGAAATATCAAACAATAGTGAAACTCTCATGCAAAACAACTAGCTAAAGAACTTCATCCACAAAATCATCACTGACATTAAGTTTGGACGAAAACGTATTTCGAAAACATGGACCTCAACAGTTGTTATCCCATATAGAGCGAAACATTAGAAGCGTACTCAATAACTTTGACATCACAGTTTTCTTCAAAACATCAGACACGCACACTGCAAAGCAACCCGGTCCATGTAAAAGACCGAATCCCCAAAGATTCTCTATCTAATTTTGTCTACTATATAAAACCCCTGCTTGGAATGTGATGTGATAGACATCGGACAAACCTAGTCAGAGAGAAATCAAAATCAGAAGAAATGAACACTGTAGGCCTGACTCTGTTCACCCACTTAGAAATTGAGCTGAACAAGAAAAGCCTGAAAAATCATCAGCCATAGATCTCTCAACACCCTTAGAATCAGACCACAAAATTGATTTGACAATATTGAAATAATCCAGAAGAAATCCGGAAATCACAAAGAACGTGAAATATCATCAGAGACACTTCATATCAAAAAGAATCCAAATCGTTCATTGAATGCGAATGATGGAATTTAACAGAAATCGACGTGGTTATAACGCCCTCCCCGCCCATGCACTTATGAAATGGCAAATTCAACACGAATGTGATAAGCACTCTCATTAGGTGAATACACGCTGCTTTTATATTTTTATTTACTGATCCAACAATCTACTCCAGGTTTTGTTGTCTTTAACAATTGGTCAACTTGACAATGCGAAAATGACCCTATGCTGATGAATGATGATTAATTGATATATAAAATGGGAATTTGTAAATTCTGTTTTAACAATAATACTTTGATAAAGCTATTAGCAGCAGCACTAAATAGCGAAACATCAGTAAAATCAGCAATATCGTTTTGTCCTTCATTTATTGGGATGTACAAGTAAACCTTTATTATAATGAAAGATAAATCTAAACACAATAATTGATGAGCATCCCTACCTGCTTAAATTCGGGCTGCCAAAATATCCCATCGATATTTCACAGGTATTTTCTCCCATTCAGTTTGTTTCAATCTGGTAAAATATTATCTTTAATTACGTTTTAAACACTGGCGAGTATTTAATGTGCTTGCTGACTAGCACGTTTCTATTTATTGTGAGAAAATGCTTAATCGTGGGTTGTGGCGTATTGCAATGCAAGATATAGCTGCTCACAGAATGGATTTCTAAGCCACTTCTAAATTCCACCCAACCAAATTACATGCATTTGTTTAAGAAGACAAAGAATGGACAGCATATTTTAATTCATGAGTGCCTATTCAGGCACTCATGAAAACAAAACACTGAGTTCAGTAAAGAGTCTCTTTTCGATTAATTGATTTTCTTAGCTGTACAATCACAAATATGTATGTATTATTTTGTATGTATGTGTACATTAAGTTTGTCAAACAAAAATACAATTGGTTATGGTTATTTTGACTGCACAGGTGAAGATTGGTAATTGGAGTTACGTTATACGAAATCGGTCAGGAAAATTGGGTTTTAATGAAGTTAGGGTGGTAACAAAGGTGATGAGTTGTCACAAACAGTTGTTAACATGAAGTTATGTAATAATATGAATAGTTTGATGATTGAGTTTTACTCAGGATACACATAGGAACCAATTACAGAATACGAAATTACGTAAGAGTCCTAAATGAATACAAGAATCATAAGCAATTAAAGAAACAGGCAAACAAACAAAATTAAGTCATCAAAATCAACAAAGTTGCTACCATGACAGTAGAAGTGGTTGAATAATTCTCTTTTGTATCTACAGCTCCGGTTTTTCTGTGTGAATTGCCAGAGCTTCAGCGATGCAAAGAAGACCAACTGTGTTGCCTTTTGTAGGTTATTCTTGACTCCGAAGATTACTTTGAAGGAGGCGTTTATTGAGACGGAATCGTCGGTGTTAACCAGGTAATCAGTTATCGCACCCCTTATTGCACCACTATTGCTTTTTCGCAACCATGCTTGGTTTGCGCTTCAAGTCAGGCAGAAGTGTTCCAAATGGTCTGCTGCCAAGTAATATTTTATTTAAAGATCCTTGATGTAGAAAGAAGATCATGCCATAAAATTATGCTGAATATTTTGTACAACATATAAACGCTGTACACAACAAAGCTGTTATTATTAGTACCGTTAGAAATTAAAAATTATAAAACGTAGGCGCCTGGAACCTGGAACATCATTCAAAGGATTAATGGATTTGAAATAAATTTATGAAGTATTTTTATAAAGTTAGGTGTTTGAAAGGAAGTCATAAGAAGCAAACAAAAGACGAGTTAATATCAAGTTCTTGTACGAGTTAAACGAAGTTTGAGACCACAGTAGTAAAACAGACTAGATAAACCGCTTCCGTAAACACTCACTTCAGTGTTCTCCTTGATTTATGGCTAGAGTTTGTGTTTTTTCCACAGAAGACGTAGTCGGAACTCGTTTCAACGACTTGATCTTATTGCATATTTCAACTTGAAAGACCTACTTATTGATTCGGAATGATTTGTAAGAACAGAAAGTTCGAGAAGTGAACTATTAATTTGTCCAGTTTCTCCTTTCGACAATCATATTATGAGATGTCCTTGTAGGTGGTGTCTAGATAGCATCCTATTGCTACTGCCTATTTACTTGGATTCACAGTATTCAGTTACAAATCTGCGTGTAAAATTCCTGCCTATTGTTTATCAATATCCAAGTGTATTCCTTAAAGAGGTTTATCCTTGTTTTGATTTTTGAGCCAAAAGATTCGTACAGGTGCAGAGTTAAAGTGTTCAGTGATTATTGTTATGAAATTATCATTTTCTATATAAGATTGGCGTTAAAAACAGCTGTTCATAAATAATATGAAAACGTGCCCAGAATTTAGTTCAACAGTATACGATATTTTCAAGAATATATATGTGTACGCTTGAACTATAAGCTGTCTGAATAAAAGTATTCTTTCTGATACGGAAAAAATCCTAATCTTTTAAGTCACTGCTTTTGTATGCTTTACAGGCCTGGTATCTGTGTGATCAAAGGGAATTCCAACAGCCTATAGACGACTGTATAAACAGAACTTCCTCCACTGTTTCGAAACTAAGAGTAAGACGACTGGTTCGGAATGAAGGAGAAGAAAGAAAGACCTCTGTAAGGCAATGAAACAGCCAACAACCTACTGCCCATCCAAGAGATACGCATACGGAAATATATATACATCGGATGAGACATCCACTAAAACAGACGTCCAAATGACGTCAAAGATCAGGTCACTGAGGGAAACTCGATTGAGAAGCGATAGATTAGGCACGGGTTCATGGATGACATCGAGGAGAAAATGAGGAGGAAATGAAAGCTTATTTCTAGTCGCTGGGAGTGATTTCAAAACACCGAGTGGAAAGAGGATGTACTGGTAAGACATTATATTTCATTGGGTAAGCAAAGAATGAATATCATCTTCAAGTGTTCGTTTGTAGGAATTTGAGCGATTTCAAACTGAGTTAAGTTAAAATAATTTTAGGTTATATTTGCTTTCTATGGGGTGATTTACTATGTATAAGTCTTCTGAATTGCTGGTAACGTAATTGCGAACATGACTACTGGAATTAATAATAACGCTAAGAATCAATGTGAGAACCCAGAGGCAATTTAATGACGACAGCTTTTCCGAGTTAGAATAACTTTTATTCTATGGTATGGGAATACTGCATACCCTGTAACAGTATGCATGGTCTGTAGATATGACGACAAAAACCCCAGTGGTTATCCTTAATTTTTTATTTACAAAAATGTGTTCCTATTTGACGTTTAATCTTTACAACTTTTCTGAAATTTTTGGTAAATTAACTGCTACTTTGACCGATGAACTTCATTCAGCGCCATCACGAGGAATGGCCAAGGGCTCCATTGAAGATAAAATTCAATGTTGGAGGATTTGATCATTAGCTGATATCGGTTAGAGAACCATAGGAAAACCTAGGAGTACTTCATAGGTGTTTTGTCACCCTAGTATGAGACTCTTCGGCAGTACGCACACACCACAGGAGTTGGAACCCAGCACCTTCTAGTTAAAAGGTTGGCTAGTTCGTAGTCTGAATGTCTTCAGTCAACCATAGTCGCATATGAACATACCCCATTAAATTAGTGATATGAATTTGTTTCAACTTCAGTCACAGATGGATATCAGTTGGCGGAACTACTGAAAACCCAGAGAGTACTCGACAGTTGTTTCGTCGTTACAGCATTAGTCACCTTAACAATATTAAACTGTAACTCTATAGGCAGATGAGGAAGCTATATAAAAGAATATACTATGTTTAAATTACCTCTTTCGTTTTCTAATTCAATAGGCATCTTACAATGATAATTCCTGTGCTTTTAGGACAAAATACTTAATTCATGAAAATCAATTATTCATCACCATTCTAATTACTTACTTTTTTATTTTTTTGTATAACTGTATGCCTGTACACTGATTTACTTAAGATCTTTCAAGGCATATAGTCATTCCACAGTCTTTTTCTATTTCTTTAATTGCTTTGCATAATTAATTTGCCTTGAGCATAGAGAATATCTTTTGTATACAATACGAAAAAATTGCCAATAACAATTATAATCGAATAAGTCAGTTAGTCAGTGTGTGTGTGCATACATTCGTTTATAAGAATAGCATGCTATTCCACAGTGTTCATCATGATTGTTGTAAAAAATTCAGAGTGGAGAAAGGTTACGAAAGAGCTGTTCCATTGTTGTGAGCCACTTTTCACCGCCTCTTGAAGGAAGTTGATAATGTCTGTTTGAAGGCTAGGAAAGCGTAAAAACAATATTCAGATGAAATGTTTCGAGATTTTAAGATGAGTAAATTAGTGAATAAAAGATTGAGAAGTAGTTGAATCATATACTATAATTATTAGGATTATTTTGGATTCCCAGTGGCACTCGCAGCTTAACTAGCACATGGTTACTTCATTCTATTCTATTTTGTCTGTTTTAGCCGGCTTCAAAATTGCCCATAAGTCCTCATTCCACCCTTACACGATTTCTTCTATGTCAAGTTTGAAATTCCCTTCCCATTCAAGTTTCAATTAGGAAATTGCCTAGTGCACGATGTCATTCGGCAGCCTTCATTGCATATGTCCAGTCCATCCGCATATGTTTTGGGTGGTAGGCTCTTGGTTCCTTTGCTCCCAGCGCCATTTGTTGCACTCACACAGTTTTGCTTTTCCGACCACGGCTGGATTTGATATTCTCATCAGTGTAGCCGGTAGGAGAAACGATACTACCTAGGTAGGTGAATGGAGAGATTTTTTATGAGTTTCCTGCGCTGTTGATAATTGATGCTTGTCGTTGTTGGTTGGACATCTTCAGCACATGTGTCCTTTCTTTGTTCACGAGATGTCGTGTCTTCTCTGCCTCTTTTGTCAACTTCTTGATTTCCGCATGCAGAATTCCGACTCTGTCTGACATTAGAGATAAATCATGCGTGAAGTCCAGATCCTCCATAGTCTTCTTGTCTGCCCAACTAAATCTGAACTCATCGTTGATTGAATGCTGAACTATTTCGCCATTTCTTCAAAGTGCTCATATAAATTTAACCCTCAGAATTTCACCACAGTTACTTAAGTATCTTAAACTGCTTCTCCGTAATCCATAATTTCGAAAATAAATCAATCGTTTTGTATTCTTGTGAAATTTGTTATTTAATATCAATGTTTAGTAACGTATTATAAAATATTATATAACCTGAGGTTGTATGAGTTATCTAATTAGATTATACGGTGGAAATTTATGAATTTTTTATTTCACTTTGTTTGCAAAACTGGATATTCTGAGATATTCCACCGTATTTCTGTAATACTTACAAAAGCTTGAATATTTCATGAGTAATCAAACGATAGAGTTATATGTCTTGTCAGGTAGGACGGAAAAAAAACATAAATCCATAGATGAAACTTCGGAAAAGTTTTCTGTCATGACCAAAGTGTATGGATTTACACCTCTCGAGCAGAACCCGTATGAGAAACGACAACTAGGTCGTCGGTGCAATAGTGACATGGAGGAGATCTTGAGGGGTAGAAATGATAGAATATCAGCAGTATCGAGTCCAGCTAGAGAAGACATCAGGGAATAGAACAAAATGGAGATTTGGTGTTGAAGCCCTATGTTTCGCTTGAAACTGTAGGAGAGAGTAATAATATTGACTCCATTTATTCATGGTGTTCTTGAGTTTATTACTATATATAGCATAGAATTCAATGCGATAGTAAACGCCACATAGAAATTTCAAAAAAAGCCGGGGCAGTAAGCGAAACACACAATTCAATAATACTTTACTGTTGGACCTCTTTAAACTACAAGATAGTATCAAATAGAGACCATTCATAAAAGATGAATCATTGGAAGGTAAATTACTACTGATAATTACTACTGGTATGACAATGGAATATCCACTACGCAAGATGTACAAAGCAACTGATATCACCATTCGATTGAGGAAAAGATAACTTTCATTGAGGGAGCTTAAAGTAATAACAAAATGGAAATTATTTGAAAAGTGTTATGAAAGGATTGAAAGGATGTCACATTTATAAAAATAGAACTGGTGGATTGAGTTTTTCGATATCATCCACATGAGATTCTACAATTATATATTCATAGTAGTTAAAGAATAAATCTGCCAAGAATCTAATGTGAATGGACTGAAAGTTCCTGGAATAAATAATTGGAATCCTTCAGTTAAACTCTCATAAAACCCCTTTGACCAATAAACATAGAAACATCCTTGAAGGCTGGACGTGCTGGAAAAACAATTAATTGTCAATCTAAAATTCAGAGGAAGCACAATTAATGACGTTCTCTAAGGCCGCCTGTCGAGAGCCATTCGTAAAGACCTTTTTGCTCTATGTCTATGTCTCACCTTCTCCACACATGCTTTTATTCATGAAAACGTCAAAGACAAGATCCTTCTGTCTGAAACTTGCCAATTCACCTGCTCCTGTGAAGCCAAGTACATAAGTCATACTAGTAAAAACTTGTCTAAACGTACTAATAAGCACTTAAGAGTGTGGCTATCAAAAAAGAGGATGTGTCCCAGTCAACAGCTCAACTCCGAAGCGTATCGATACCTGTGGTGAAGCAGCATCAATAGGGACTACTTTCAGTGTCATATGTAATGTACGACGAAGTCGTTCAAAAAGATTCCGCCTCCATTTTTCTGATGATGTCAAAGCCTCAGCAATTCTTTTTGCAGCTCATTTTCAATCTTTTGTTCTCTCGTCTCTTATTAACCATTTTTGTGAGACTATTCATTCCTCAGATAATAAGTTTTAAACCATTTTGATTCCGTAAGACTATTCCTCAGCTTTTTAAATACATTTATCACTCACGCACTTGGATTTAATTTGCTATGAACTGACAATAAACTTTGACTTCTGTCGTCAGTCTATATTTCATATATATATATATATATATATATATATATATATACCCTAAGTAAAAAACATTGGATGAATGAAACCGGTAAATGTCAGTTCAAAATATCTCAGTGTGAGAACATCCCTGAATGTCACACTGAGTTGAATACCATTGAACTCAAGAGAAATAATGGCAAAATTAAACAGCTATAGATCGTACAGCAAGCCACAGTAGTAAACGTGGCTGTAGCATTTTCTTTCGTGTGTATACAAATAGAATTTTACGCGGTTTCTGCTGCTTAGAAGCTTTCGGCGATTTATTCCATGCTAGATGGAAGATTCTTCTTTTTGTCTACTGTGAAGCAGGTGATCCAATATTAAACTGCCAACTGTTATTACTCCGCTTTTGTTTAACCAAACTGGCAGGTATTCTCCAAGAGCTGATCATTAAGTTTCTAGAGCAACATTTATTTGAAATTCATACCTAGCATTACTAATCAATTTAAAAGGGCGCTAAATTTGTCAGTGACAAACAATTTCAATGATTAAGAATAAATTCTCAGGATAATGGAGGAGTTTTCTACTCTTGATCATTAAATTCAGTACAATTCTACACCAGATTTGAATATTTATGTAATTACTGCATATCTGATAACTGCACAAACTTTATTCCAGGTTATACATTTTCATCAAATTTTTATTTAACATTTGCTCAATCACAGTGATTGCTTGCATAGTTTTATACATGGCTAAATACTGTGTGCAAAAGTCTGATAAATTACCTTTATGGTATCGCGTAGAATAACACTTGAATTGGTAGCCCAACTGTCATGCATACATTGCTGATTGAATCAACCATTGTGTCCTAAGTATCACACAAAAATCTCAGTCTTGTATGTGTCGTTATCAGCCAAGGTAGGATAACACAGAAATACAATAACGCTTGGGTATTTTGTTTATATTTACCGTCATGAAGCATCAGTAAACTTCTGTCTCATATTAGGGATTCATAGTGAATAATTTTCTAAAAATACATAAGTAGCATGTAATATTGAAATTTTCACTAACCACACGAGATATCTGGGTTTGATTCCTTGACCTACTCACCTAGCAGATATTAGACATGGAAAAGAAAGAAGGTGTCAGGGTGTCAGACTAGCAAAGCCACCTCTTAAAAATAACACCATCACTGCCAAAACCTTCAAAGCATTGAAGCCAAGGAGGTCTTCTCAGCAGGTAAGAAGAGGTGACAAGTAGTTGGTTGACTGAAAACAACTAGTTAAAATAACCAGAACCAATTGTATTTTTGTTTGACAAACTTGATGTACACATGCATACAAAGTAACTCATATGTATTTGCGATTGTGCAGCTAAGAAAATGAATTCACCGAAAAGAGACTCCTCGCTGAACTACGTCTTTTGTTTTAATTGATGCCTGAATGGGAATTATTCATGAATTAAAAAAGACTATTATCGAGCATGCTGCTTTGAGTTTACAGGATTGAGCAACTAATGAACTAATGAAAAGGAATATGTTAGGATTTCTATACCACATTGACAATACTGTGTGACACAAGCCAACGGCAATTTTCACTTGTATTCTTATTATTATTACCCTAGCTGTTATCATTATTATTGTTATTTCCATTTTATATGCTGCATGTTTTTGGCACTACCTCTATTGTAAATGTGGAAAATTTTCTGTGTGATTAATTTTTATTTATAATTTGAGGAAATTAGATGCAATATTGTGATTAATGCTGAAAATTCCATTCTGTATTACAGGTACTGTTTTTGAATGAAGTAAATCATTATTATTATGTAGTTTTAAATCTGTACTCTCATTTTAAGTAGTCATGTTTTGCACTTTTCTTTTAAACTTTTACACAGATTTACATGCCTTATGTGTAACAGGAAAGAATATTTCAGGGTTTGAAGCTATTATTCGTAATTACAAAAGCGTATTAGAATCGGTAATGGAACAATAGAGGCTTTGGGAATAAGGACATTAATACTGTGATGTAGAATTTATTTTCAGATATAGGAAGTAGAGCATTGTCATGAACTATTATTCCCTTAGGTTTCATCATTTCAACTTCAGGTGGAAGGCAAGCTTTCATTACTCTCAAGCTAATGTTGATGTCAGCAGCACTCAGCACGAAATACAAGATCCGGAATTTCAAATCCAATGTGAAGTCAGTGCTACTGTGGTGAGAGCAGGCTAGCTAAAAATAGTAGACAGTATTTAACGTCAATGAGTACTTGCCAATATTGGTCGTGAGAAAATATAAACAAAATTGATTCAACAACCAATCAAAGCAGACTTTGCGTAGGTAAATACAGTTAACATATACATGACCTGACATTCAAGAAACAGTCACAAAGAGATGCAAAGTCAACTTTCTGTGAGAAACAACCAATCAGAAGAGTGTGTTTGTTTGCTTAAGTAAGCTACAATAATGTATATGAAAATATATAAATACGTGTTGATTTCCTTAATAAACGATCTGTTGCCTGGCCCTTGTCTTCTGTTGTTACACTACTATACGGATCAGAGACTTGGCGTATCATAAACAGCACCTCAAATAAACTACAGAACTTCATTAACAGCTGTCTTCGCTCAATACTCAAGATGAGATGGCCGGCGGAAAAGATCAGCAATAGGGATCTCTAGGAGCAAACGAACTAACCAGGAACCGACTGTGCAACAAATATGCTGGAAATAATGGAGTTGGATTGGCCACACTCTGATAAAACAAAACCATCAAGTGAGTGAAATCACACATCAGGCTCTCGCTCAAGTGGGATTCGAATGGAAAGTGGCGAATCGGTCGTCAGTGCGAGGGTAAAATGAAGGAGGAGGCCATGTAGACAGGAGATGAAAGCATGTTGGCAGACGTGGAGCCAAATGAAAAGGTTGGCAGAGAACTGAACCATACGTAGACGAGCGGCTTAATCCCTGTGTTCTTCTAGGAACTAAAAGAGACAGTAATAATATTAATAATAATAAGAAAGAGGGAAGCTTAACTGTGAGGCGAGAAATCACAGCCTTTTAAAAATGAATAATATCACTGCTATTGAAACTTCAAACCCTGAAGCTGTATGTTCCACTCTAGAAAGGAAAGGAATAACGCTTTTACTTGAATAGTCCTTGCGGACATTTCCTAGAGAAAATAATAACTACCCCTTAGGCGTACAAACGACATTTATCACTGAGAAACAAGAAGAAAACAAAACAGATCGATTGGATTTAAAGTAACAAAAAGGGGGAGAAAACTCTCCTGTTTCCGGGTGTAGGATTCCATGTGTTACAAATTATTTAAATCGATTTAAGCAGTGTGATACTTGTTTTCATAGTGAATACATTTCGGCATGATTCATCATTATCTAGATTTAGTAACAGTGTGTATTTTATATGAAATGAAATGCAGATTGTTCAGGACAAAAGAAACAATCAGAAAATATTTTTTTCTCTTCCTCTCGTGTTTGCCAAAATTTTTGTTTATCATGATGGTCACAGAAAAATTGTTTACTATGTCTAATATTTCCGTGTATTCATGTTCACTGGAACATAAGTCTAGTTGTCTTTTTATTGTAACTGTCATTGGATAGACAATAACAAATTTAAAAGCCATTAACATGTTGTTTATTATCGCTTTATGCATACAAGTCGACTTTTATGCTTCGTTGTGCTCAACAGATGAATTATTGGACTTCAGTCTGTGGATTATGAGCTGTTCATGTTAAACTGAGCTGATCTAGGCATAACCGTGAAATATATATATATATGTATATTGTATACCTATAAAATTTAAATTATATATGTCCAAAACATGTTCACTTTTAACAGTCTGGAAAAAATTTGGGCATTGGGTATATGATATTCATTATCGCAATGGATATTTTTTGTATTTTCCAGTGAATGAATAAAAAATGAAAAGACATTGCTGCTTTTACTGACGTTTCGCAGCTAACAGCTTGACCAAACTATTAACAAACCATAATTTACAAAATCTCAGTTTATATATAACAACTTGATCATAGTTCCTCAGCACGGGTATTATTTTTGCGTTGTCAAGTTGACCAGTGGGTAAAGATCTTTTTTTGATTTTTTTTTTTGATTTACAGCTTGATTCCACACTGTATTTTTGGTACAAGTATGGAATTTTCAGCATGGATATCGGTAGCCCAAATTTCGCAGGCCGACCATAGATATCAGGTGTGCGTCGGCGAGGGCTCGAACCCCGGACCATATGCGTGGTCGGCGAGAGTCCTAACCACTGTGCCACCGACGCACAACAAAACCAGGTTTAGATGTTTGGATTTGATAAGTGTACAAAGTCATAAAGGCGGTCAACCAAAGACCAGTAATAGATTTCACCAATTCACCAACATACAATCTCTCTAAATACTTAATTTTGATACTACGACCACTGCAAAAGGACACTCAAAATATTGTAAAAGATTCATTTGATTTCAAATCCAAAATAAAACACCGAGAAATTGATCAAAAATATATTGACTCACTGTTTACCAGTATCTTTATTAAGGAATGTCTTTATATCATTTCCGATTAACTAGAATCAGATAAAACTCTTTCTCAAATATGTCCACTGGACATTAGTGAAATCATAAAGAACCTAAAATTCTGTCTGAAAAGTAATTAATTTCAATTTAAAGGGAATTTAGACAAACAGACAAATAATGTTGCTATAGATCCACCAGTTTCCTGAATAGTCGCTGATCTTCTCATGAGCAGACTCGAAGATAACATCTTTTCAAGCAACCTCACTCCTTTAAATATGTTTAAGATATGTAGATGATGCTTTTTTAGTGCTAAAACGAGATATAGACAGTTCATTCATAGAGAAACTGAACAATCTATCTCCTAGAATCCAGTTCACTTCGGAAGCACAATCAGATGTCAGTGAAGTACCATTTCTAGACTGCTTAGTTAAGCGGAGGGAAAACAAACATTTTAGCACATCTGCAGTTAGGTAGAAAACCCACTCCGATAAATATTTAGACTTCGGATCATCACACCCCATCGAGGTAAACCTATCAGTTGTTTCAAGTTTTCTCAGACGAGCACACTCTTTGATAACGGATGAGAAGGAAAAATAAGAAGAAATATCAAACACTACTAAGACTCTCAAGCAGAATAACTACCCAAAGAACTTCATCAATAAAACTGACACTGACATTAGATAGGGTCGAAAAAGTATTGTGAAGACATTAGCTTCAACAGTTGTCATTCGATATAGAGCAGAGACGTCAGACGTTATCAGAAGACACACTGCGAAGCAACTTTGTCCATATAAAAGATCGAATCCCTAAGGATTCTCATTCCGATTGTTTAGATAAAATGCTTGGGGTGTGAATTGATATACATCAGACAAACCTCGCCAGAGAGAATTCAAAATGAGAAGAAATGAACACCGCAAAGCTGACTGTCTCCGACCACCTAGAAATCCGGTTGAACAGGAAAAGCTTGAAAAATCATCAGCCATAGATCTGTAAACACCCTATTGAATCAGGCTAGAAAATGGATTTTGACAATATTGAAATAATACAGAAAAATTTCAGAAATCACAAAGGAAGGCTAACTTCATCGGAATCACTTCATGTCGAATAGAATCCAAATTGTCTCGATGGGAATGATGGACTAAAACAGAATCTCACCTGGTTACAACACCTCCATCCCCCATGAAATGACAAAATCAACATGGATGTGATAAGCTATTTCATTATGTAAACACACGCTGCTTTTATGATTTTACACAATTTTCAAATCCAACAATTTACACCTGGTTTTGTTATCTTTACCAATTGGCCCAACTTGACAACGCCAAAATGACCCGATGCTGATGAACGATGAATAAGATGTTGTATACATATATATAAGCTGAGATTTTGTAAATTCTGGTTTATTAATATTACTCTGATGAAGCTATTAGCCGAATTAAATAGCGAAATGTCAGTACAAACAGCAATATCGTTTTTTTTCATACATTGAGAAATCCAAAAAACCTTTATTATAATTGATATCAAATTAAAATTTAAGATCTTATGACTGATGTTTAAGTTGCTGGCACAGTGGTTAGAAATCTCACCAACTATGCACATTGTTTTGAGGTTCGATCTGCGGCCAACGCACACCTGAAATCATTGGTCGGCCTGCTAAATTTGGGCTACCAGTATCATATGCTGAAAATTCCATACATCTACCGAAAATGCAGTGTGGAATCAAGCTGTAACCAAGAAAAAAAATAAAAAACAGTAGATAACTATGATTCAAAGGAGGCTGAATATAACTGGAGGCAATATGAAATTATTAATTCAGTCTGAATGTTCCAATAATTTATTCAGAACTAAAATAGTTAGAGCAAACAATTCCGATTTCCAGTAAATTCTTCGTCAGTTTCTACAATTTTAAATCCATTTATTTAAGTGTAAAATGGCCAGTACATGCTTTGTGTATCTATAACTTCAACTGCGCATGTGGAGCTAATTAAATTGGACGTATTCAAAGAGCTTTATTCATGCGCGCGTGAACGTGTACCTGTATAGTTGCGTAAAGGAGTAATCAAATGCGTAAATAGTGCATTTTTAGCCAACTTGGTAGATACTGGACATTCAATAAAACCACAGTAGGCGTACTCAGTTATCTACCGTATACTTGGTAATCTATCTACAGGAGACCGAGTACGTCTTCTGTCATTAGCTGAAGCGGTAGCAATCAATATCAGAAGACCGGTTTTTTCATACAGAAGAAGAAGTATGCCTCAACTACAATGTTTAACTTGGCCTAAAATCAAGCCAACAAATCCTCCATAAAAATTAACACTTTAAATTCCTACCAAAATTTGTTTTCTTCTTTTCCGTAATCTTTTCCTTTGTTTCACTGACAAACATTAAATTTCTGACGTTTATATGACTTAAAGATGTTTCTGATTATTTCTATCACCAAAGGTTTAAGTAGTGCTTCTTCTAACCCCTTTAGCATATTTACAAAGGCCCGTTCATTTCACTTCACTCAATGCATTATTCTTATTATTTGATAATCGTTCGCTAACAGTTTTTTTCTGTATACACCACATCTTCGTTATTGTTTCAAAACCGTTATTATTGTCATTATTTTCACCGTCGAACTTGTGTCTAATTTATTGTCTAACACAATACTGATTACACTCACCTACGAAACGTGTATTTTTGTCCACTTTATATATATATATATCTAAATTATTTCATCTCATTTTATCTGATTTTCTCACTGAACATGCATATTCAAAAACCGGCTATTTGCAAGTAATGATTTGTAGTGATTAGATTGACTGCTCACAGGGTTTCATCATTATCTGACATTAGTTGCAGAACCATTGAAAAATCAATTGTGAGTACTGGACAGCTGTTTTGTTCTAGTTTAGGATCCATCAGAAGTACGCACCCTCCGGGGTTCTAACCCGAGGGCTTCTGGTTACAAGGCAGGCTCGTAGACCATTGAACTATTGGGATTCTATCCAGCTGCCTGTGAATTCTAACTTCCGCTAATTCACGGCATCGCACGACCGCTAGACAATGTCATCGGCGATTATTTGTCCTCATACACGATTTGCTACAACCTACTGGTCACGATATCCCACTAGAACCTACCTGGTGTGTGCATACTGATGAAGTAACCCAAACTAGGACAAAACAGCTGTCTAGTAACTCTAATCAGTTTTTCCAATGTTTCTCTAACCGATGTCAGCCCTCGATTAAATTTTGTAACTGATAATTGTTGCATCCCATCTTATACTTGTTCCACAATACATCTCTGATATGATTTTAATTAGCTTTTAGTGACTGGTTATTGTATGCTTAAATTAATGGATTTATAATTCTAGAGCCTGAAGAAGAAGAATTTATTGAAACCACTCTTGTTCACTTTAACTATTTTTGTTCAGAATATTTTTAATTCACTCAAAAGATATAAGCACACATGGAAATAAGAACAGACAGTTTAGCATAGAATCTCTTTTCTGTAAATTCATTCAATATGCTGTACAACTGCATTTGTATAGAATTATTTATGTGTATGTATGTATGTATACGAATTCACTCTGTCAAATATGAATAAAAATTCGTTAGGAGTATTGTATACACCACGAAAATATTTCAAACAATGATGAATAATTAATTTGAAACTGGGGTAGGAATAAAGATTATTAATTAAAGGCTGAGGTTATGTAATATGAAGAATATTCACAAAATGAAAGAGCATTGGAACAAGTATTAAAATAAAGGTTAGTTAAGAAATGATGCTAATAGATGGCCTACGATATATGCAAAAAACAATGGTATGGACAACAAAGCTCTGATAACCACTGAGTTTGGAATTACATCAAATTTAAAGGAATGGATGGTGAAGTTTCTTCTGTGTACATAATTTATTTCTGTTGAAGATAGTTTTGAAATGGGATAGTTTTACGAGTTTGACCACGGATTGATATCAGTTAGAGAACTATTGCAAACCAGGTAGTAATGGACAGCTGTTTCATCCTAGTTTGGGGATCAGCGAACCCAGGACCTCCTGGTTACAATGCAAGCTAGTATACCGTTTAGCCACTAGGATCCGATTCAATAGCCAGGCCGTGAATTCTAACTTCTACCAGTTTGTGCTTTTAGCTTGAGTAAAATTCATGAAACAGCTATCCAGTACTCCTTGGCGTTTTTCAATGGTTCTCTAACTGATATCATTCCAAGGTCAAACCCGAAAAACAAACCTAATCCTTACAAATAAACTCTTGGAATAGATTTTTGTTTTTAAGCTTCATAAACGATAAGCCGTGCATTTTAGCTTCGTAAGAAACTATCATATTCGCATTTATTTCACTGAATAAACGGCATACTTTGTGACATACAAGAATGTGGTGTTCAAAGGCGACCTTCTGGTCAATACTGTAAAGAAGACACCATCAAACGCCGTCAAAAGAACATTCTTTCCTTCTACAATAAAACTGGCATTCTCCCTTCTCGAAATGTTTTCGAATAACTGTGAAGAGAAACTGTCATATTTGACAATCTCTATGTCTGTTCTACCACCCAAGTTGCTCCTGTAGAGCTAGATAATTAGGTCTTTCAATGCGTGTTTCATCTAAATGAGTCAAGGAACATTATGTCACATTTTTACGGAAAGGTTATAGTAGGTCAATACAAAGTACTATAACTGTATATATACTCAACTTTAGTCTCGCAGTATCTTACGACAATTCATGCAATTCTACCCAAGAAGTCGAAAGAAGCCTCTCGAAAACAAAGTGTTTGCATTTTTGACCCACTAGCCAATCAGGTTTTTACAGCAGAAAATCCTCTATTGTCTCCTTCTACCTTGGGTTTGACATTTAGTAACATCTTTTTCTTAAGTAACCCGTTCATCTGTAACGTTACCTATTTTCATACGTATCTTTATACTTTTTCATTAACGCTCAATTTTTCTGAATGATTTTTCGTATTACACGGACTTTAGTGTAAACTTGCTAATCTTTCCCCTCCCACCTCAGTCGCAATTTGAATATTTATCACTGTTTAAAATGCTGTGATGATATGAACAATACTTGTGACTAAATTTCATTTCTATTTGACAGAGTGAGTGTACACAAACACACAGAGAGAAAAACAATTAACTACAATGGCGACTTTGCAGCTAAATGAACGAATTCGTCGAAAAGAGACTCTTCGTGAAACAGTTCGTTTTTATTTTCTAAATTCAGGAAGTGTTTAGTTGGTTATTATTTATTTATTTCTTATTGCTCATAACCATATCAATTATAATCATACGACTTCGGAACTTGATTTTTATAGTTTTCTTTCTTTTCTCCTATTTGTCGTAGGGGTAGTAGAATTTTCCAGATATCTGGGACAGGTGTTAAATCATTCGTACTGCATGTATTTGCAGTTGATTCAATAAACAAAGCTTCTGTTATCAATCCCTACCTCCACCCTGTGACATTAGATTTTAAAACTGTCATCCTATTCCATCATACTGTATGGTTGTGTGTGATTGCATGTAGTGAGTAGCATAGCTGAACTATTCTTTAGATTTCTTATCTTGTTTGGGCCAACCAATCTAGATTCCGCTGCTAGGTTTTTATGTTCGACTAGTCTGACTGCCCCTTTTCTACTAGTTTTACCTATGTATCTGACTTTAAAATCATCTCAGGTAGAGTATCAGTTAAACTAAATTGTTTTGTTTTAAAGGTTCCATTGGTAGGATCCTTTAACCGACAAAGCTTGTTTCTAATTGAGTTTGTGGGTTTGATTGCCAGCCACTTATATTCCTGCCTGCCTTGTCAAGAATTCTCCTTAAGTTGGTTTCCGAGAATCCTTTATTATATGGAAGTACTACTGATAGTGATTTATATTCTTTATTGCTACTGTTATCATTATCCTGTGCATGTTTGAAATGCACGTCTTCATTAATATTATTATTTATTTTATTATTACATTTTCCTGCATACTTTCTGACTAATTCATCAGGGTAATTTTATAGTTTCAAAGTTTCTTTCATATACCTCACATTTGTTTTACATCTTCCTTGGTAATACTTAGTTTTTCCACTCTATTTTATCGAACATTTCACCAATCCTATTTTCAATGACATAAGATGGAATGATCGGAAATCCAAATATCAGTTTGAATGTGTGAGTTTCCTGTAAACACTAGGATGCTTAACTTCCCATCTTCTTTCCTTTCTACTCTACAGTCTGACAATGGAATCTCCTCTTCCTGACTTTCCAAATCATAAGTGAGTCGAATTTCCACCACCTTAGAGTTGATGTGTTTGATTAATAATGGAAGCTTTATATATTGGATCAACTAAGAAAGAACGTGTGGAATTGAAATGATTCAACACCTGTTCACCCAGATGTCTGGAAACTTCTCTTACATCTACGACGAATAAAAGAGAACAAAAGAAACTATAAAACTCAAGTTTCGAAGTCGCGTGATTATAAATGATATGATTATGAATAATAAATTTTGTGCGACACGTCATCCAGTAAATTATACTGTTTTACTTTATATCTAATAAACAAACTAATATGGAATTACTTACTAACACAGTGCCCAAGTTTTACATATATATTAACGTTATTTTTAGTTCATCATAAAACTTGAAATCAATGAAGTCCCTGTGAAACACTTTTAACACTTTAATATAATCCTTATCCTCACTAATGACTGACTACAGAATAAGGTTTTAGGGAGGAGTTGTGACCCCTATGGTTTATGAAGCCAGGTGTCAGGATATTCACTCGCCTATGCCTGGTGGTAGTGGTAGTACTGTGGTGAAAGCTGGCTGCTAGCCGAGATTGGTAGACATTCATTTACGTCAATGTTTATGTCTCAAATATTGGTCATGAGAGAAATATGAACAGAGGCTTTGCGTAGGCGGATACAATTAGCAGATAGATGATCTGCCATTCAAGAAACAGTCACAAATAGAAGAAAGGTTAACTTTCTGTGACAAACAACCAATCAGAAAACTGTGTTTTTCTGCTAACAATAATCTATAACAATGTGCATGAAAATCTATAAATATGTGTTGATTTCCTTAATAAACGATCTGTTGCCTGGCCTTTGTCTTCTGTTGTTACATTGTTACTCTAACCTCGAATTGTCAGAAGTTGACATTTGTTGGTTCGTCAAAAGATTCAATTCCAACGACTGACTGGTCAACGGACTTGCATCGCAGCATGAAAGTACCAGAGTATGGGGTCATTAGTTTACAGTGCTGAAGATTGCTGGTTTTCGGTAGTTATATAACCAAAATCGCTTCATGATTTAACCTGAAATGTCTCAAATCCCTGTAGCTGAATACTTGAAGACAGTGGTTTAAACATATTGTTTCAGCATCTTTTTAACTGTGTCATGTGTATTGGGCTTCTAAAGTGATTAGTCATATGGTTTGCCAAGGGTAATACAAATTCAACTAACGATATCTCTTTGGAAGAAACCTATTTATACGAATGATCTGTTCTGAGTTATTTTGGTCACTGAAGTCTGGAATTTAATTTTCGCACCCTTGAAATTTCACTAACATAATTCTTCATTCAGACGTGAATAAATAACATGACAAATTAAAAGCTGAATGTTATAGAAGACAGTCTTTCAAAATCAACATGTAATTTTCACCTTTTTTTGTAAGAAATTCTTCTCATGTCATGAAGTGACATTGATGAATCGTTTCAGTCACTGTGAAAAAGTTGAATTCGCACTTGACAGACAGATGGACAAGAATGCTAAATTTTGTATCGAAGAGTGAAACATCAGACTTAGATTATGTGTCTCATCAAATTATTCTATCCACCTAACCAACACTGGATAACGTAAGCCTCACATTCAACTTTCGAAAGGGTTATTATTTAATCATTTCATTTGTTAGACATTTAAAATGTTTGTAGATGGTCAAGAGTGATCCAAAGGAAGCTTTAGACTTAGGTTTCGTATTGTTTGACACTCATCAGCACGGCGCACATTTGATCTTGATCTAGATATTCCTTCTGAGTAACATAAATATTCAACTAGTTTTGTAATCATGAGCCTTTACCGCTGATTTCTATTGGATGGCATACTGCTGAAAGAGTTTCAGCACAGAACGTTTCTCACAAGTGTAGTATTTCAAGTTGGCACATTCCATGTAGCGCCCAGAAGCGTACAAATCAGGGAACATGGATTCAAAAGTACTATAATAAGAGGAAATATATCGCAGAGAGATTTAAAGGATATGGGAATGTGAATATATCTGTGCCATGGACAACGATCTTGAGCCATTTCTTTAGTAGTCTTCAGCCAATGGTTCTTCGCCTACCACATGTCCCAATCAGAAAGCTTTTATCACCCTACGTGTCTCAAACTAACCATTAACGATTTTATGCAGTGAAGACAATTAATAACTCTTTTCCAGCCTAATCCTATATCAGCGAATATTCCTCTTCTAGGAAAACAATGGCTCGGTATGAACAACTTGCATTCTAGCCTCACTGAACGACTTACTCTCTTCACCTTAAACTCCCCGCCTAACTTTATTTATGCTCACAACATTATACTACTTAATGCAAGATATAGAAGTCAGACATCCATGATCATAGACTGCTAGTCTTTTCATATCTTCCGCTTTCGAAGACCCTGTCACATAGCCATAAAGAAGGATGGAAAGAATTGCTACATAGTACACACTTCCTTTGAGTGATAGCCAGCTGGATATCACGTTAGTGCCAGGGATCACAGAGATTGAAAAATATCAACTGAGCCCTTTGTATCGTTGCTGAGATTTCATCAGCGTCATCGTCGCAACATTTGCATCTCTTTTTGACGTAATACTTATTGTCTTCATGTAATGGAGTTTTTGATAATGTGTTACCTTACTATTGTGATTTCGTTTGAGTAAGGTCAACGTTACGCTATGGAGTGACTACTTGATCTAGAAGTGCTGTTCTTCATATACTGAACAGTTAAGTTTGTTTTGTTAATTACTTTTACTGCATAATACTTGTTTTGTGCGCCAGAATCTTTCGAACTCTATAGTTACTTGACTGCATCCTTATGGTGGCATTGTATTTTTGACAGGGGCTAGCAATGTTTAATATCACTACAGTGCGTCAGTTGTTCAGTGGTAGAACGCTCGCCAACCATGCCCGTGGTCCGGGGTTCTATTGCCGGCTGATTCGCTCCTAAACCACTTAACGGGTAGTGAGGCCGGATGAAGAGAGACGGTTAGGTGTGAGTCTAGCAATTTCACCCCGTAAAAATAAAACCATTGCTACCGAAGCTTCAATGTTCTGACTTGAAGCCCCATGTTCCACTTGGAAGGTAGAAGAATAAAAAAATATCAGCACAGTTTTTATCACTGTGAAGCCACATTTTGATATAGCCGGAATATATGTACATTTATATGAACTAAGCACAGCTCATGGAAGGTTAGGAAACTACAAACAAAAACTCACCAATAGCTCTGGTGTAGACTGTTCGTCTCATCATATTGTGTTCCAAAGAAAATATTGAAGAATAACTTTATAACTAAGGTTTTTTGGGGTAAATTTTCTGATCTTAATGGAGAGTTGGCAGTCTAAACTAAGATTTTAGTCTACTTTTTATATATGGTGGCCTGGTGGTAGTACAGGACCTAGTGAATTTTCTTTTGGATTCTTAAATGAAGAAAGTTTTAAAGAGTAACACAAGTGCAGGTATGACAACGATGTTATCAACTGCATGAGAATATTACAAATGCTGCCCTAAAGTCTTACATCAATAATTCATTGGTACACAAAATAAAACAAACTGTTCTACTTGTAGAATTTTGGAAAATTTTAAGTGTCCAGCTGAAAAAGAACTCTGTGCCCCACAAAACTTAATTAAGTAACGACTTTTTTTTACCTTAATTATCATTCATGCTATGCATAAAACTTATTTTACGGGGAACAGTATGAACAGAATGTGTCAAACTGTCATATGTCATATCAGAACAGATTAAAATGTAAACATCTTTAATTTCGAATTATTCGGCCCAAAACAAATGTTTACTGGTTATGTTTCTAAACACGGAAATTGAATTTACCGGTAAATTACTATGACAACAAATTATTCAACATCCTGGCGCCAGAGATGGATTGTTGAATAATTAAGTAAACAATCTGATTTTTGGAAAGATAATTAAAAGACACAGAACTTAAAGAATTAATTTAGATTGTTCAAATAAATTAGGTTGTAAAGGTAGACCTTTGTCCCAGAACATTTCTAATATCTTCTTGACTTATTTATCAATGTTTAACCTTATAGATACTAAAAAGGAGTGCCATTCATTTTTGGTATAACGACAATTACAACTTGTTTGTAAGAATACTAGTCTTATTAAAAAGTTAGTTTTAATAACCATCTCTTCAGGTGTTCTTCGAAATATTTGAATTTTACCACGGTTTTTGTGTTTTTGTACTAAAATACTTTGAGGTTCATGTCTACAAGGTCAAAAGTTATCTGAAGTCCGCGTAAATCAACAACTAGTTATCCTTCGACGTTGGAATATTTATGTGGCTTCTCAATTTCAGCAAAGATAGTCGATAAAATGTAGGGTACAGTTAACAGAGAAATGCTTGCTAGCTGATCGAAGAATTTTTATCTCTCAATTTCATGGATTTTCTGTGTCGACTCATCTGTATTGCTGAAGCTTTGGCTATCGAAAGAGAAAAGCCAAATCTCTATGTACAGAAAAAGTTCGTTCAATCCCTTCAACTTTCATGGTATTATTTCACTTGTTCCACTTTTCATTCTAAATCGATTCTTTTTTACAACGTTAAATTCTATGCCATCAAATTTAACACAATATTACATAACGTTTTTATTTTATTCAGTTTGTCTACTTATCCTATAATCGCTCATCGTTTTTCAAGTTCTATTAATCCTATGGGTTATTCTATATATGACATTATTTTTGTTTTGCCACTTGACATTTAACTATGATTATAATCACAAACACTATATTTTTAATTGCATTCCATACAAGTATTATTATTTTATGCATTCACACCTATGATTCGATTCCCTCATCGGATATAACTTCTTAAAAACCATATAAATACGATTGTGAGGCTTGATGATAAACTCGCTGAAAAGAGTCTCTTCGCTGAATCACTTGTTTTGATTTTCTATATGTTTCAATGGGAATTTTTCATGAACTAATAGAATTTTCCAAATTCTTAGGAGCAAACGTGTTTATAAGCCGTTATTAACATACTTGAAATCTGCTGACAGCCATACCATCCTTCTTATACTGGCCCTATAAACATAATACTGTTCATACAATTGGCATTTAATTATAGTTTTTATTAAAGATGGATAGTAGAGAATTTAATATACTCCAACTTGTGACTGCACTACTATTATAATCGTTCTTTTGGATTCCGAGTGGAACACAAGGCTTCAACAACCCACTTCCACTTTCCTCTATTTTCTGCTAACCCCTTTCGCTTGGTTTATCAATGCCCAAACTCCCTCATCTCTTCCTCAAACGACCTTCTTCGTACCAATCTAGGACAACCCAATCGTCGCTTCCTATTCAGATTCCAATCGTCAGACTGGAGCGTGATGTCATTCGATGGTTTCCTCAATGTATGCCTGATTCATCTCCACTTTCCCCTGTTCGCATGGTTTCTTATTAATGATTCTTTCTGCGTAAGCAGCTGTTAATGAAAGTCTGCAACCTGTTGGAAATCGTTTTCGTGACTCACAGTGCAAGTTTCTGATCCGTATGGAAGGATCAAATTGACATTGGTGTTAAAAATCCGAATCTTCTTCCTTACATTGAGTGCAGAAGATTTCCAAACTGGTTACAGGTTGATGAAGGCGTATCTTGCCTTTCCTATTCACCCTTACTGTGACATCTCCATTTGTTCAGCCTTTAGTTGAAACGATGCTACCTAGAACTTATGATTGAGCACAGTAAAAGCATTTATATAGATACACGAAGTTTTGGTCTACTGATGTTTTAAACACTTACAAATCCATGAAAAATCAGCCCTTAAGAAGGTAACTGTCATGATACTGAAGCAACTATACAATTAATATGTTGAATTAAAACAGTAACTTACTAACATTTTATGCGTAAAATTAGCTGTTGTGTCATGATCATGATTAAATTTGAAATGCATCTTCAGTAGTCACCATACCAACTATTATGATTTGTCAAGTGGCACACCATCGAGTACAACTCTGATGGGAAACGACAAGCTGACAGCAACATGGAGTGAATGAAAGCATTTAGGCAATCGCAGAGCCAACTACGTAAGACTGCGAAGAATACAAATATGTGCCGCTGAACTACCATTTTCCACTCCAAACTCAAAGGAATAATAATCTAATCATTGTTTACATTGCAAAATGTCATAAATCCAAGCTTATGTTCAATATCGTGTTTTTCTGATGGGTTATGCAAGTCCACTGCACAAGCGTCGTAGATATTTGTCAGATAAATATCAAATACTGTCTGTCTGGATTCAGCATAGAACTTGGCAGCGAAGTGCAGCAGTTCGAGTTGCCACGTTCCAAATAGCCCACAGAGGTAGACAAGAAGATGAGTGAAGAGAATCAATAGAGTTTGACAAGTATAAGAGCGAAACAGAATGGGCAAAGATAGAAAGGAATATGAAAGATTACAGAGACTGAATACATCTGAGCTGGCCATTGACAACGATTCCGAGCCATGTCACCTATTGTCTCCAGCCATTGATTCCTAGAGTCAGTCCCGAGGGCCCCAACCCGGGAGTCTGCATATCCCTACCTGACTCAGTTTAACTGTCAAGGATTTCATGGATTGATGAGGCCATGTTTTTGTTTGGCCACCGCTTACTCTTTTCCAACCTGCACCTATATCAGCTAGTAATGCCCGTCGGAGGGAGGGGGCGACGGTGAGGCATGAGCAGCACGTGACCTAGCCATCTCGATCTATGTAACTTTATAGCCTCGTCGATTGATTTTCCCTCTTTGCCCAACACTTTACGCCTAACGTCAACATTACTTACCCTACTATACCAACCTTTTCATGTCTTCAACTCGTATTGGTCATGTTTCAGAGCCATAGAGAAGGACGGAGCGAAGTGATGAGCAGTACACACGTCCCTTGGTTGATAGCCGGATGTCACGCCTACGCTAGAGATGGTGTAAGTCAGCGAAGGCAGATCGAGCTTTTTGGATCCGTGCTGAGATTTCGTCGCCAATCAGTCCGTTGGCGATGATACAACTTCCCAAATGGGTGAAGTGGCGGTCAACATGTTCTATCACTTCACTCCCTATCACTAAGCTAGGAGTTGACGACTCTAGCAAAGTGGCTATGTTTCCATTCTTATATCAGCTACACGCTACACTATAACAGTAAGAAAAGCGAAGATAAATCTTTTAAACGTTTGCTATATACAAATTAGTCACTGACGGGTTATTTATAATTACACATTTTGGAATGGAAATACATATCAAATACACTACTATTTTAGCACGGTAATTTAGCGTCGGTTAATTAACAAAGTGTACCTGTGTGTAAATTCCATACCATTGATTCATTTCGTGATGTTTCACTTAGACATGAATATGTGAGGACTTGAACAGACTTTAGCAGCCTTTTTAATTACATGTATAACCTCTTTAGCAGTCTTAAGGAAGCTGTCGTGATTTTTGTAAAGACGACAAACAAAAAGCCTCATTCTTGAATTATTCAGAATATTCCATTGACAGTATTTAGAACAAAATTCATCTTTAAGTGTTCCTTTGATTGATTTCAGAACTGTTCATGAGATGACTTCAGTTCGACAGCTGTTTAATCCTTGTTTGAAAATCTTCAGCTGTACTCACACACCACTTCACAAGGGTCAGAATTTGGGATGTTCACGTTACAAGACGAGCTTGTTAGCCATTCAACCATTGAGAAAGAATCTCAAGGTTTATCAATTCTTACTTTTGCCATTTCGTGATATTTAGCTCAACTACCAGCCAACTTGTTGAGCCTCACTAGTCACAACTACCCACCAGACATTCAGGATATTTTTTCTTGTAGTCAGGACAAACGTAGAGTAAACTGTGAATTACAGAGCGTTTTGTAACTGAAGTTAGTTCATAATTAGTCTAGAAATCGGAAAATATGTATTCGGAAATTTCTCTATTTCTTTCTTATTTCATAAACATGAATTAAACGTATTTAATCATCACTAATCATAAAATTTCAGCTTTTAACTTAACATAAATAATACGAGAAATTCACATGAAACTACACTAAGGTCAAAAAATTATTTGAGTGAAAACCTACTACAATATGGATGATCAATCATACATGGTCATCATCATTAATTTGTGATGTTTCACATAATCTATCTAATTTCATAATCAATTATTCAATTCACCCGCACAACAAAATTAGCGGTTCAGTTAAACAATAACGTATCGTTTAAAATAAATAAATGATAAATGAGGCCAAAAACAATACTTACCAACCAGCTTTACAAATATACTACTAATAAGTAATGTAATTAATTTACCTGACATTGTATAATTCTTAAAATCATTTGTTTTTTTTTTCAATCTAATGTTCCAACGGGTATTATCCACGATTTGATAAAATATAGTAATAGAAATCAGTGTAAGTGAATAATTGTTTGGAAAATCCCACTCCCTTGCACCGGAACGATCTAATTACAATAGTTATACTCATCTGAATGTTATCAGTAACTTTGTAGTTAATAGCCCTTTTTCCTGTAGACTGTATGTATTTGTTACGACGTTTGCATGTCATCTATCAACTTGTTCTTTAGTACTTGTCTCTGTTATTGTTGAATCTCTAATTTTAATGCTTCCATTTGTGGTTGTCTGGTGATATTGATAATGTGTTGTTTCTTCGACTGGGATTTTGTTCGAGTGAGGTGAAGACATTCAGGCCTCGAAATATCAGGAAGAACTGTTCGGTAAGGGATTCTTGCTGATACAGTTTCGATCTCACCTTATTGGAAATACTTTCCTCTTGGTTTACAGTTAGTTCAGACAGTTAGGGGTCCCATCGACAATTATACATCTCATCAAACAGTTATACGACAATGCTACATGCCAAGTAATCCACAACGGGAAACTTACGGAAGCCTTCGAAGTGAGGACAGGAGTGCGACAAGGCTGCCTTCTATCACCAATGATCTTCCTGATTGCAGTAGACTGGATAATGTGACAGACAACGGCAACCAACGAGGGAACAGGCATAAAATGGACTGACACAAAAGACTTGAAGGATCTGGACTTCGCCGATAATATATGTCTGATTTCCCACAAACTGGAAGATATGCAAGTGAAAAGCAACAAGTTGGTGGAAGAAGCATCAAAGATAGGACTTCACGTGAATATAGATAAAACAGAGGTGATGAAGATTCCTGGCCAACATCAACAGCAACAACAACAACAAACAACAATCAGCATAAATGGGAGGAACCTGAAAGAAACAACCTCCTTCACCTACCTGCCTGGGGATCAGCGTTTCAGCTACAGGAGGAACCGACGAGAATATCAAAGCCAGAATCGGAAAAGGGAACCATGCTTTCATTACTCTCAAATCTGTGCAGAGGTCAACCGCACTCAGCATCAAAAATAATATCCGGATTTTCAACTCCAATGTGAAGTCAGTGCTACTCACTATACGGATCAGAGACTTTGGGAGTCATAAAGAGCATCTCAAACAAACTACAGACCTTCATTAACAGTTGTCTTCGCTCAGTACTACTCAAGATCAGATGGCCGACCAGAAAAGATCAGCAACAGGGAGGGATTTCTAGCAATGAGTGAAACAACCAAGAACCGACTGTGAAACAAATAGGCAGGAAGAAATGGAGATGGATTGGATTGACCATACTCTGAGGAAACCAACCATCAAGTGACATCACTAGACAAGCCATCGCTCGAGTGGAACCCGAAAGGGAAGCGGCGAGTTGGTCGTCAGTGCAAATGTGACTTGGAGGAGGTCATGCAAGGAGGAGATGAAAGCATGTAGACAGACCTGGAGCGGGGTGAAAAATTTGGCAGAAAACAGAAGGCAATGGAGGTGCGCAGCTGAAGCCCTATTTTCCTCTAGGAATGAAAGGATACAATAATAATCAAACAGTTGATTTAGTTAAATAATTTGTTTTGCACACTACATAGCTTTTAACCAGGATGGGCTTAATTCTGTATAGTAACCTAGCGGCATTGTTGAGGAAATTTTGAATATTTTTAATATTATTATAGTTGTTAAAAAGTATCATAATTTTTTCCCTGTCGTCGGAGCATTTTGTGACTGTAAGTAGCTCAAGCAAGTTTCAATTAGCTATGAGGTAGAAAACAAAGTTGGGTTTTTGTCACTACATTCAGAAGGCGTGCTGCGTTCATGACGTATTTCAGCAAAGTGTCATCCAGATGAGGAGTCTGCGAATTGAAAGGGACGAAACTTCTGGATTCTACTGCCAGCCACCTCTACTAAACTAGTTACTTTCTGGTAATACTGAAGGATTCATTCAAGTTGACCTCATACTGAATTAAAATTAACGGATTTGTTGGAGATTTTTCAATTGATGATATAAAACGCGAATAAGTAGTTTCAAATACACGAACACTATTGTATAAATTTCAGTTTATCTGGCAACCAGCTCTGAAGACATCGTCGACAAGGAGAATGAAATCTTTGCAGTTGAGCAGTTCACTATCATAGCACATAACAACACCTGGAAGCAGCTATCCTCTGTGTTGTTTAGCAGAAATATGAAATAACCCTCTTCGGACATAAGAAAAGTCTATAACAAAAATCAGGCGGAGTAGATGAAGATTCCGAAGACATTCAGAAGTGAAAGGAGAGATACGTATTTATCAATCTAAAACCAGTGTCGAAATCTTTCTCACTCATTAAGAATGTATGGGTCAGAAATTTGCACTGCACCTGAGTGAGGAAAAGGATTTCCAACAAACCGCTATAGACTTTTATCAACAGCTGCCTCCATATTGAGAGATCAAATGACCGGTCGACAGGCCAAAAATAGTTAGTAACAAGACCAACCAAGATATGATTGCTCAATAAATATGTAGGATTAAATAGAAATGGCTTTATAATACGTCGAAGAGTCCGTCGGAAGACATCGAGCGCAATGCAGGTCACTACTCTGCTGGAATCCATATGGGAAGTAACCAGTGGGTCGTTGGTGCGACGGTGACATGGAAAAGATCGCGTGAGAAGGAGGTAAAAGATTATGTCTAATCGTGGACCCAGCTGAAGAGGATAGCAGAAGACAGAAGAGAGTGGAGATGTGTTGTTGAATGTTCCACTTGAAATCTGAGGAAATAATAATATAGTGGAAACATGTTTTTGCTTTGCATGACTTCATATTTTTGTCTTTCAGCATGCTGTGAACTAAACAACAATGGCATAATCACAATACTGTTTTGTTGATAATATAAATTTTTTAAACCAAGAATACTTTCAAAAATGTATTTAGTGTTCAAATTTTTAAATCTGCCCAACCAATGAATACTATTCATCCATTTTATTAGTTTTATGGTTGAAATTATTAGTGAACATACACTTTTCTTTAAATTCCACAATTATATATCCATAAATGTTACGGAATATCTGATACTGCTGCATCAGGGTTAAAGAATGTGCGAGTTATTGCGTAACATAAAAATATATGTGTACTCGAAGAAATGAAAAAATAGAGTGATGAATTAGCTTTCAGATGCCTCAGTTGGTTTTACTGAAAGTCATCAGTTAGCACGCGAACCCCCACTGGACGTCAAATCCTGTATCTTTAAGCTAAGAAGCGACGTCCTTGACCATTCAACCATGAATTCTTACTTCTTTGAAGTAGCGACTTTCAGTTCATACTCCAACCAATGTCATAGAGTAGCGTTTGTCTTCACAACCTACTCGGTGGATCCCACTGACCATAACTAATCCCTAGAACATAAGACAACTTTTTCTGTAGTAGTACTGGATATCATGGGCCATTGGATTCCGTTCCAGTGTCTGCTTGATGAAGGCGTCCCGTAAACTGGGGCTTCCGGATTCGAGGTCGGAAGCAGGCCTAAAAGCATATTGTTGAAGAGTGACAAAAAGTAGGGAACAAGTAACTAACTTTCGATTACATTAACCAATATTAGTGTGGCGCATTACAGGAATTTGTAATTTACACATGCACATGAAATTAACCGTTAGGACAAGACACAGGTCAGCAAAGAAATCCCTTTTACTATCTCCTCCTGAAAGTCGTACAGACAAACAGTGTTCAGATAAGCGTCATTTATTCATATCTGTTTAAAAAAATGGTATGTGAAATTGCATATCATAAAGATGAAACAGATACAAAGTGGAACGTGGTACATTAGCCTCTTTGTAATCTATAAACTTCAAGCAATAAAAGGTGTTCAGAAATAATAATTATTAACACTATAAGTGCTTGAAGGTAGGAACAGAATGGGATGGAAAGAATGTAAAACAACATATTTTGCTCATTGTATGTCGGGACGAGGTGCCTAATATTGGGCAGGTTACGTATGTTTATTGCTCCTTTACTAGGCTAAACATTGTGATATATGTTCCAAAGGATATAAACTAAAATTTCTAGAGCGACCATTGTAGGAAGGAGTAACAGTACATGTATATTTTGCAAAAGTTGTTTCAGTTGTCAAGTAGATGCGAATACAGTTTTTTAAGGAATAAATAGGCAGGTTAAAAAGAAGGCAATAAAGGAAGAATTGACTCATACTGGAGACTTTGAATTGACTGTGTTAAAAGTTCTACATAGACAGCTAAAACTGTATGAAAGTTCTGTGACTTTGATTAAGGCTGAGGAAAATAAGGCCTCAGCAGTACAGCTCCATTCCATCCCGTTTCCTGCAGTCGTCTATAGCTGGATTCATGATTGTTGTCCATAAACCCTCAACTATTCCGTACACTATCTCCACCAAGTGATCCCCAGACATACAAATCATTGTTTTCTATTTTTGATTTCCATTTGAGCGCCTGTCGTGTGGTGTAATTTTGTGGTCTTCTCATCCTGTGTGCGACCTATCTATATTACTCTGAAAGTACTTGTTGAACGATTGATACGTGGTAAGTTTGTTCGGAGAGTTACCCGTTAAATATGCTTTCTCATCATCAATCTGATCACTGCTGTTGTTGCAATTGTTGATGGTTATCTTTATCACCTGTATCTTCTCTAAGTTCATCTGAAGACATTCCTTTGCTGTCTGTTTCTTCTGTCAACTTGTTGGGTTTCAGCCTGTGAGTTTTTCAGTTTATATGACATTAGATATCACTCTTCCGCAATGACCACATCTTCTAGAGCCTTCTTATCAGTACAACGTATGTGTGAAAGCACTAAAGTTTACGAAAACAGCTAACCCCAAGTTTAGCCACATGGCATTTTATGAAAACAGGAAGCATTACTCTCAGACTGCCTATATACGCTAAATATCACTAGCTAATATTTCTCAAAAGAATGTTTACTGAAAAAAGAATATTCTATTCGATAACCTCATCATCAGGATCTACAGTTATATATATACTTAATAGTGAATGAACTGGTGCTATTAAAAACACTGATGTTCTTCAAATAACATTGAATCAATAAAAATGGTACCACTGGATAACATTTTGGGTGAAATTTATGTTGATAAAGTCTCACAGTGTAATACAGTCATAGTGAATATCATTAGTGATCCCATTGCTACACCTTCTGTCTATCTACATATTTTGCCATGGAATTAAGAGATAGTAGGCGTGAGGCATAACTGAATTCTTAAAATATATTCCTCAATGGGCAGCTTGGTCGTTTTGGGTATTTTCAAAATCTGAAGTTAGTTCTTTTTTTTAAACTGCTTCTCAGCAAATAATGATTGGTATATTTAACAATATAATTAAATTTCAGATTTTCCCGTGAATTGATTGGACCGAAGTGCTCGGTCTCAGATTGACATGTCGGCTTCTTGTGCAGATGCTTAGACAATGTTTGAGCATTTAATTAGAATTTAATTGGTGGACGACGACTAGCAGTGAAATCTAGGATGTGCATTTCATCCTATTTGGGACTTGTCAGCTAGTGGATGTGCCTGCATTCCGCAGTGAGTGATGATGTTCCCACCTGGGCTCGAACCCAGTGACCATAGTTTCAAACACCGAAGCGTTATCCACTAGACCACTTAGGCCACGAGAGCCACTCTTTGTGCAACGGGTTATATTATTTTAATTTAATTTCAGATTTGGGTCCAATCAATCGACGGAAAATCTAGTGGATAACGCTTCGGCGCTTGAAACTTTGTGCACTGTGTTCGAGCCCCGGTGGGAACATCATAACTCACTGGGAAATGAAGGTACATCCAGATGACGAGCCTCAGCTGGGACGAAATGCGCATCCTAGATTCCACTGCTAGTTATCATCCATTGTTTCACTAATCTATGATTGAATGTCATTTAGTTTCTTTTTCGTTTAATATGAATTAGATAGACTAGATTTTGAACTATTTCCAATAGGAAATAATATTGGAGCTAAGTGTTTTGAAAATTCATAAATAGAGGTATTTCCAAAATCTACTATTGGTCGTATGCATCTTAATAGTACCATAAATTCTAGTAGCTTTGTTAGTAGTTTAAGGCATTAAATTAAACCATTTAGACTCAGTAAATATTACTGTATAACACACTGTGAGACCAACGCCTCATTTCTAGTCATTTATGGTACGTCATCCAATTTATTTGCTCAATTTTAGTTCTTATTTGAATGGCATTATTCTCTACCCGCACCTCTACTTAGTCGCTACCTGTAATTACTTCTGTTACTATCCCGACCTAAGTGGAAACATTTTAGTCAATTGTATTGCGTCCTCTAACTTGCTAACTCAATTTGATTGCTATCTAACCAACCTTGTTTCTATATTAGATCATTCTTGTACTACCTGATTAATTATCTAAACTTGGCAATACTCATATTAACACACACACAAATAGTTAAATATAAATGCGATTGTACAGCTAGGTGAATGAATTCACCGAAAAGAGTCTCTTCACTGAACGTCTTCTCTTTTTCAAATAACTTAATGGGGATTTTTAAGGTACTTAAAATAAATTTTGCCCACAATGGAATTGTACTCTACGACAGTGGACAAGTTGTATTCTTATACCGATGGATTACAGTTTGATTTCACCAACATAACAATACACTGAATATCAGAAAAGAAATTGGAGAAATAATAATGCAAATTCATGAATTTATAGTCTTCACTGAAGGTCAAGGCAGCGGTAGTGGTTGCACACAAACCGCCGGTTGTCAGCATTTTAGTGTATCTCTCTTTAAATGCGAATAATTGTGACTTTGAACAAATTTAAAAAAAAACACGTTTTACTCAAGTGCAAGAACAGACCGTATCGACATGCAGTTATGGAGAAATGGTTTCCGCCACCCCGTCGCTGTTACTTATACTTGTCAGATGTTAATTACACTGGATTTACATCTTACAGTGGTCTCACAAATACAAGTACTGAATAAAATATTTCCAAAATAATTCTGTTTTACTGTTTCAAATAATTTTATGGAATTAAATATTGTTTACACATTCTGAAATGCATAAACAAGCTGTCATAAACTTCAACGTAAACAATATATATATACAGATGGTTGTTAGTCAAAATGACACAGATATTTTTTCTCATGAAGAATGATGTAAACTAGTTAAATGATTATAATTAATTAAGGATAAATTGAGGTGACGCCTAACTCCTATCTGAACGCATCACGAAACTTTATGAAGCTTGATAAAGTGAAATCTGATATTTGGTTTGCATTATTTATTATGTAATTATTACGACTAGAAAGTTAATCTGTTGACGAGACTAGCATAAACGATTTAAATCTGATCTGTAGTTGTGAAACGTTGGATGCATACCGTGTTGCCGATGAGTTTTTAGCTTCTACTAATGTCCCGCATGAAAATAAACAATTAAAAAGCACTTGTAATTTAATGCTTGCATTAGTGTTATTCAACGGAGGAGTGCTCTACGACGAACCAAGCAGGATGAATAGGTTTGAATCCCTACTAAAACATTCCTGGATCTCACTCAGTACTAAATAGGAAGAAGATGGAAAGTCAGACATAACGCTGTATGAAGCAAATCTGTCACTACTGAAACATTATAGATCGAAAGTCTATGTTTATTTCAGAATGCAGAAGTTATGAGAAATATGTTAAGCTTGTATCCAACGTGTTAACCTGTGACAGATACCATTCGCTGTGTACACCTGCATAAGCTTAATCAAATATAGAATGTAATTTCCGAATTCCTAATCACACATTTAGAAACAAAAGCAGACTGATCGAAGAAATATTTTCCGCTTCAATAAGTTCTTCATCATCGGCTTTACATTAAGTTTTTTTTAAAATTAAAATGTTTTACCAGTCAAGTATTAATTTTGTTAGTCTGTTTTAGGTATAAGCGGGAGAATGAGATCAAGAGGTTAAAGGTCATCAATATTTGTGTAAAACTTGAGCACTGTGGTATTAAGTAATTCCATATTAATTTTCAAGTATTACTTTTGTAGGGGTTTTGCTTGATTGCAATACCAACGCTTGGAAATTAATCTGATGCTCACTAGTGACTGGCCCTATTCGGGCAGTTAACCTGGGGTTCTAGTGGGAAGCCGTGACCAGTAAGTTACAGCAGGTTGAAGATGAGGCAGTAACTCATCGAAGACGACATTGCGAAGTGGTTGCACTATGTCGTGAATTGGCAGAAGTTAGAATTCAAGCACCATTGTAACGGGTCCCAGTGGCTCAATGGTCTACGAGCTCGCCTTGTAACCAGAAGGTCCTGGGTGCAAACCCAGGTGGTTGCTTACTGCTGAAAAGTTCCAAACTAGGACGAAACAACTTTCCAGTACTCCCAGGTTTTCCAGTGGTTCTCTAATTGATATCAGCTCATGATGAAATCCTCCATGCAATTCCATATTAGTTTGTTTATTAGATATACATCACACAGTGAAACAATATTATTTATTCGATGACAAAGTTTATTTTTCATAATCATATCAATTATGAACACACGACTTCGAAACTTGAGTTTTGTAGTTTTCTTTGTTCTCACCTACTAGCCGTCGGAAGGGTTGTAGAAATTCCCAGATGTCCAGCTGAACAGATGTTGTATCATTCTTAATACATGCATTTGCAGTTGATTCGATAAACAAATCTCTCCTTCCACCCTGACGTCACATTCTATTTTAAAACTGTCATCTTATCCCATCACCCTATCGTATGGTAGTGTGTGGTTGCATGTAGTGAGTGCTATAGCTGAACTAATCCATAGATTTCTTATCTTATCCGAGTCAGCTGATCTAGATTCTGCAAGGTTTTTATGCTCTGCTAGTCTGAACACCACTGTCTAACTACTTTGACCTATGCATTTGACCTGACAATCATTCCGGTGGGGTATTAGATAAACTAAATTGTAAAGGTCATCAAAAAAGTCTAGTTGCCGATTGTCCCCGAAAATTCAGTCAATTCAAGGGTAATGTCAACAGTGAGATCTTATCACAACGTCTCAAAAAGCCCTTCCAAAAGACATTCCATGCAACTAATCTATGCTGTGTATTCACCAGACGACCAATACTTTGTTCAGAAAATAAGGAGAGACTTTTTGATGTGGTTTTGTTCTCTGAGCTGGATTTTTAGTTTGCGAAGCTTTCATCACCTTACTGGGTGACATCTTCAGCGCATACTTCAATTTGAAGTGAGCTTTTAGATCTCTCCACGAGTTTATTAATCATCCCTCCTGGTGACCTTGGACGTGATTGGTTGTTTGTGTGTGTTTTCATCCCTTCTAGGTTACTTGTATTGGAACTGATTGTTTCTGTGACTTGAACTTTGACCCTTTGTGTGTGAAGTTTCAAAGTTCAAAGTCAAAGCTCAAGTCATAGAAACAATCAGCTCCAATACAAGTAACCTAGAAGGGGTGAAAACACACACAAACAACCAATCACGTCCAAGGTCACCAGGAGGGATGATTAATAAACTCGTGGAGAGATCTAAAAGCTCACTTCAAATTGAAGTATGCGCTGAAGATGTCACCCAGTAAGGTGATGAAAGCTTCGCAAACTAACCATCCAGCTCAGAGAACAAAGCCACATCAAAATCATCCACCTGAGCTACAAATCTTCTCTATCATATCTAAGGAGAGACTGCCCTGTTTCGTCTCTTCCATGTGTATTTACCAGTTTAACTTCCCTCGCGGAGCTAGTTTAATAGGGCGTGTGATCAGACAAGTTCATCTTCGAATTTATAAACACCTCCCATCTTGGTTTGTCATAGGTCTAAATGAAGCTATGCAAAGCTCAATACTAGCTCATCTTTTCGATACTGGACATCAAGTCGATTGGAACACAGTTATTTATCGTATTTACGAGTACCACTCCTGAATACAGCAAAGGCAGTCGAAATTCATGTGAACAAGCCAAACCTATGCGCTCAATATATTCTTACAGCTCTTTTACAATTCTAGCTGATTCTATTAACTTGTTTCTATTTACGTAATTTTTCTCAGTCATATCCTATTCTTCTTAGTCATCATCAATATTTTACAAACTTCTTGTTTATGCAATAACCTGTTGCCAACGCCTAACAATCAACTGATCTTAAATTCCATAATTAATTTTCACCCCTTCCTTTTTTAAAACTTAGATATCTTGTTACTAACATCTATAAGTTATTTGTTTTGATAACCTTCAACCTCTTGATTTCAACCTCCCACCTGTACCTAAAATGGATTAAGTAAAATAACCACTTAATTTGTAAAAACAACTTTAGTGTTAAAAACTATTTTGAAGTGTGGAGCGGAAGATCACGAACTAATTGAAAACGAATATGGAATGGTTGTTGATTCAGAGACGCAAGAATTCATGAAAAGTCTGGCTATGAAGAATGGTTACTCAGTGATAATTCACTTTTGGTTGAACATTACGTTTGGCATAGGGTGAATTCTATCAGTTACGTTCCCCATGTGTTCACCATGTTAGACGGCTCAGCGTAACTGTGCACTTTGAACTGTTGTTATCGCTAGATCATTGGAGACAACTGCAGGCACGTTTTGTGCTTATTACCACTCAGTGATCAGAAGGGCGTATCTTGTAAACGGGGTCATACATTTCCGCAATGATAGACGTTACAACTGAGCTACTTGGCCTTGTCATTTGTCTCCTACTTTGATTGGATCCCAAGGTAGTCTGTCGTTGGCGCAAACCAACTGTGACTACAGCCATAGTAATTCTGTGTAGCTTCCTATGGAATATGATTCGCATTAAGTGTTTCATTGTTAGCATAACAGTTTTTTGTGCTGGATACCGGATAATTTGATAACTCCAGTTTCTATTTAGATGAATAATCTACCAAAAAATACCTAATATCAGCAGAAATATGAACAGGAACTTTTGATTTGAGATGTATTCAACGCTATTGCCATAGATTATTTCTGCCATACCAAAATGTCTCCAAACATGTCTGTTTATTTGCATAAAATGTTTGAAAACAAAAGTGAAAAACGGAAGCAACCACTTGTTTAAAAATTGCTTTCCTTCCTATCTTTGCTTATTTCCTGAGAATTAGCAAAAGAGAATTCACTTTATTTTTCTCATTTGAACAGAAATTAGCTCTATGAGTCATTCAGAAAGAAGTAAGCATGACAGCTGAATTTATGTTACTCAACAAGGACATATTTTGTCTTTGTGTGCCTACTGTACTGCAGCATATCATTATTTGGTTTTTCAGCCGACTAAAAAGAAAACAAAATGCATCCAACGTCATGAAAAGCTGATCATCATTTTAATGACAGAAGCAATTAATATCACAAACCGATTGATCAACAATGTGGCATTGAAATATTACCGGTATCTAAGTTAGTTTACAACTTTTAGTTGGATGCTTTGATAGATGAGTTTAAAATGAACGTCAGCCTACTGCACTGGACGCTACTTTTAATTCTAAAGACAGTTTTCAAACGAGCACTGGGCCTTTGTTCGAGTAATAGTCTAATAAAAAAACCAAGAATTAACACATTTGCGTGATAAAAATGGATTAACAGGGAGGCATTCACTAGATTCCTGAGAGTAAGATTAAGAAAGTGCATCTGATTGACACGGGGCATACGGTCAAAATCACTGAAGCTTTCAAAATAATAATTACTTTATGCAACCAATATTCTGCTCGTAAAACATTCTTAACATGAATCTACAATTCAGTAGACTCAACTGTGAGAATACTGAGAAGCCGCCTGTTCAATACATTGGAGAAAACCTCTCCTGCATTTGGTATTCGACTCACTTTCTCCAAAATCTCAATGATTCGCATGAATGTGATGGATGAGCTACCACTGTTGGCCTCATGAATTCGTATCTATTAATTAGTCTGCTCCTGTGGAGCTTGGTATGTTGGTCGTACTCAACATTTGCTATCCAAAATAATCATCCAACACTTGCCCTCATAGTTCTATAAGGGGAAAAATAATTTCTCTCCAGCTATGTTATGAACCATCTGATCAAATCCGCGTACCAAGCTAACCCACAAAAGAATTTCAAAGTCATCTACAGAGTACACGCGTATCTTGCTGAAGGACTACGATTTAAACTTCTTCAAACCATAGAACCAACGGCAATTCACATGGTTAATCCACAATGAACTTGATCTATCTTATGTAAACTGTTTTTAACTCAACTCTCGTTCATTTTTGTACAACTGGAGGACTTGATGTGAATTTGGTGTGACTTATCTAACCCACAACTTTTAAAATTTCTTGTCCTAATAGCACAATGTTATCTATTTTGCGCTTAGCAACACTATTACTGAGTTGTTTGGTTGGAGAAGAATATGTTAAACAGGATTATTATGACATAATCCGGCTCTTCTTACAGCAAATTACACACAAAATCTTATATATGGGGGAGATTTGAGTGAGTTAAAGTTCACTTTTTACACAGAAGTCATTTCTCAGTAGTGAAAAACCCTTAAAGCCAATTTCTCGAGACGCCTCATATTCGTACATATATGAGTAGCCACTTGGTGAAATAGTGAATAACTTTCTGAATTTTACAGTATTAGCAAGAAAGAATTTCATAGTTTCATATCAGAAATAGCTTTCTTGAAAGTGTATCCTATCTTAATCCCTTTTTTGTCTGCTAATCTAGTTGTTTTGTTATGTTAGAGCAAAAATTAACATTTTCATAAAGAATCCAGTTAGAATTATGATGAAGGAATAATGGAGGAGAAGGAGATTCGCATTGTTCTATAACAAAGTATAATATGTTACTTTTTTTGTTTTGTTTTAATCAAAACGAACGTACTGATGTTTGCATAAAATTCCTTCTAAGTATGCCCATGAATAAAATACACCAATTCTCCTAAATTTTAGAAACTTATATAATCACCATCATGAAAAAGATTAATCCCTACTAAGTATATCCATAAGTTGGGGATACAGATTGAAAATGGAAGTTTCGTTACTTGATTTTGTTACACAGTTGGTTAAAAAACACAGAAATGTTACAGGGTCATTCAAGAAACACTATATGAACATACACTGATATGTCGACATGGTAGCTGGATGTGGTGGTCTATTTAAATTTCTCGGCCACTTAGATTTCCTACTCCTGGAATTGCATGGTACACAAACCGTCTTTAACATCATTTCAATTACTAAATTATATCTGAGAAAGGTAATCTCCACTCATGCTCATTATTAAAACGGCTTTCTACAAAGTTTTTGCTTAGTGAAGAAATATCTCTTTCTAACCACTCCATCTTCGAGCCAGCTGTACAGTTGTATTTATATAACGGATAAAGAAGGCACTACGTGGCATCAGAAATTGCTCAGTGGTCAATTTTGCATACATGATAAGAATAAAGGTAATCGAAATGATGTACTACTAAGAGGATACATATGAAGTGAATGAATTACACATCTTTTAAAGATTATTAGATAAGTGAACTGGTATAGGTGTTGTCTGAAAAATTAGGAGTACGATGATGATAAGAATAAAGACGGCGAAAATGAAGTAAAGTGGAGTAAAGTGCGTCGGTGGCACAGTGGTTAGGACTCTCGCCGACCATGCACATGGTCGGGGTTCGAGCCCACGCCGACGCACACCTGATATCTATGGTCGGCCTGCGAATTTTGGGCTACCGATATCCACGCTGAAAATTCCACAATTGTACCAAAAATACGGTGTGGAATCAAGCTGTAATAAAAAAAAAATGAATTCAAGTGGTAACATAGAATTAAATAAAGGAACATTATTACTATAACTAAAGATGAGGAAAGGGGTTTGACAAGGAGCCTGCATTAGGAACTCTCCTAGCGAACGTCCTCATGGCGAACTTAGAGTTGGGACTATTGAAAGAAACAGACTCAAGTCTGTATATAAATAAGTGATATATTATTGACGCGTTCATTATTTCTGATGGAAATTGCTCAATTGCTGAAATTCTTGGAAAATTTAATGGTTCTCACTCATCTATGCTTTTCACCATGGAAGAACAGTCGAACTCTGAATTTCACTTCTTGAATGTGATGATCGATAGAAGAGAGGACGACATGGTAAAAAGGTTGATCTACCGAAAGCCAACATTTACAGATCAGTAAACTGACCTCAACAGTTCAGGTATCTCTAAGCAGGAAGAGAAATCTTATCCGTTCTCCATGATACAGAATTCAGAAATGTTGCTCATTAGATACAATCGACTTGGAATCAGAAAGCCTTCGAACAATTCTTCTGAATAATGGTTTATTAACAGAAACATCAAGAAAGAAACAGTTCTTATTCAAGCCCCTGTGCCGAAGAAGACACTGTACATGAGTTTGGCTTTCAAAGGTGACAGCATTAATGAGATAATTAGAATTTGTTTATCTAAATGTATTAAGCGGTATTTATATGCAGCTGACTCAAATTTAGTATTTACCAGCCGAAATATGATTCGACAATTCGTCAAGGTTAAACTACCACTTATAATAATAATAATTTAATGTATTCCAAAAACAGTACTTGTGATACAGAATGGAATTTTCAGCATTAATCACACAAAATATTGCATCTAATTTCCTCAAATTATAAATCAAATTAATCACACAGAAAATTTTCCACATTTACAATAGGGGTAATGTCAAAAACATGCAGCATATAAAATGGAAATAAAAATATTGATAACAGCTAAGGTATTAATAATAATAATACAAGTGAAAATTGCCGTGGGCTGGTTTCACACAGTATTGTCAACGTGGTATAGAAATCCTAACATGTTTAAAAATATTGAATATAATGTTCTCTTTACATGATATGGTGAAGGGAAAAACAAAGATTACAGCAATCATAGAGATAAGTTGGTGTTTGCAATTATGAGAGTAAAACGAAGAAGCAACAGGACCATAAATATAATAGAAATGATAAAAGTAAAACTTGATGGTATATAAGGATGGATGGAGAAAACTGTTTATTTACTAGATGAAAAAACGTTAGTTAATTCTTGCTTGACACTATTTTAATCACATAAAATACGTGCCAAGTATGGTATCGTAGGATTTCTATACTTAGACATGCGATCATACAGTTTTCTGAAGTTACTTCTTGTTCTACCTGAGGAGATGCAAGGTGAAAGCTGAGGGCAAAGCGGATGCTCCAAGTCAGACAAAATCCCCTTAGCAAATTTATTGAACGAAGTGAAGTGCCTATCGACAACGACGTTAACTATGCGGTCCACTGGGACACCACTCACCCTACTGACAGTCTTCAGTATTCTACGAATTGTGACATAGTCTTTTATAAGCAAACCAGGAAAGAATAAGGGTGAACAATAAAGAAGAATAGGTAGGATGTAAGAGTTTATGAACTTTAAGAGGAGGGGTTAAGTTATACCTCTACGTGCATATACTCATTCACTTGTTCGTGTGGAGCTGATTACATCGGACGTTGTAAACGTTTTCCTGTTTAACACGTAGCTGAACGCTACTCGCTTTGGTGAGCAAAAGACGACAAAGTCTTCAAATTGTGAACACCTTCTGGAGTCAGGTCATTCAGTCTCACGTGATTTATTCCTTAAAGTCATCTGCAGGACTAAATCCAATCACCCCAAAATCTTACGTTCTCTCCACTTATGCATAGACTAAGCTCTAGCTATACATGGACAGAAACCTAAATTATGTATTCAAAAAGGTATTGTTGAAACACTTTTCTCATCCTTAGTCATAATAATGTTCTTTTATTTTATTCTATGTTACCACTTGAATTCATTCCACTTCACTTCACTTTCGCCGCCCTAATTGTTATCATCATCGTATTCTTAATTGTCCAGACAACACCTATACCAGTTCATTTATTTAATAAAGATTTTAAAAGATTTAAAAGATGTTTAGTTCATTCTTTTCAGCTGTACTCTCTTAGTAGTACATCATTTAAATTACCTTTATTCTTATCAAATATGAAATATTGACCGAGAAATTTTTAGTGCAACCACTTAATGCCACCTTTTCTTTGTTATTAATACGACTGTACATCTGGCTCAAAAATGAAGTTGTTTGGAAGAGACATTTCTTCGCCGAACAAACAACTGTTTTTTTTTCTCCTTATGAATTAATGGGAACATTTCGCGATATCTACCAAGTGTTAGGAATTTTCTCAAGAAATTTCAGAAAATAAATTTTAGAATTATAAAGAATGCTCTGAATTTAATATTACTGTTTGGTGTGCAAAAGGCTTGAGAAGCATATAAACTGCAAATTAGTATTTTGCTTGAACATATTGTACGAATGGAAAATTTCATGCAATAAACTCACCTGCAAATTCTGTACACTTTTTATAAATACTGTCCAGAATAAAGGCATTATTATTATTATTATTAGATGGATATATAATCTTCATATTCTCAAATACTCTGATCTTAGCGGCAAGAAAAGTGTTTGCAACTGCAGCGTTTAATCTTGTGACAAATGCTGAGAATTTCATTCTGTATTATAAGTGCTGTTTTTGGAATGAAGTAGATTATTACCAAGCCGGTGTGATTACCCATGTACAGTAACTTGTTGGCGAGCTGGAAAATGAGTTTCGGCAATCCACTGATGAATTTATATGATTCTATAAACTTTTGTGGATAACTTTTATCAACCAGAGTTGAAATAGTGCTTCAAACGTTTTGCATTTGTAATAACTTATATAAATTTTAGGCAATTAGCAGCCAATGAAAAGCCATGAAGTATAAAATGGATCTCTTTTTATTCCAGAGAATATGCTTGTTCCGCCTCTACTCACATTAAACGATGGAATTAGTTTTACGACATGTTTATCTGTCGTTAACTTACTTTAAGGAACTGCTCAAGAAGTAAACAGCTTTCAATAAAAGCATGCTGAATATTCTTTGGAATATAATATTATCGTTACTGTTATTTATTAGTGCACATCTTTGGAATGTATTATCTGTTTTAAAGGTGAGAAAATTAGACACACGGAAGATATATTGAAAATATGAAACTTGAAATAAGAATCAGTGAGCTGGTTTGTGAAAGCCAGCCTTCGGGAAGCCAGTCATTCAACCAGCCGGTATGTTTTCTCTTGGTGAAAACAAGAACAAGAATGGACGTGGAATGTACGCAGAATGTACGAAGTCGGCTGAGAAGGCTATGAAGGCCGCCCAGATTGTCAAAGAAGCACGAAGATAGGACCTAGAAGTGCTATGTATCTCCGAGAGTTGATGGAATGAATATAAGCTATTGAAATTGTCAACTGGGGAGTCAGTAATCTACTCCGGCAACCCAGACGACAACTACGAACACACTAAGGAGAGGTGTGGCTATAATAATGTCACCAGTAACAACCAAACTCCCAGAGCTGTGGAAACTAAATTCAATTATAGGATTAGTAGACAAGTCGAATAAAATAAAAACTTTACGTAATATCTTATGAGATTTTATAGCATAGAATTCAACGCTGTAAAACAGAATCGATTTAGAATGACAAGTGAAACAATACGGGAGATAGTTTAAATGAACAATAGCAATAGTAACAATTGACGTAACAAAAGAAGAGAATCAAAATGAATAGACAAAATGAAAAAACGAAAAAAATTAGTAGAGCTAAAATATGATTGGGGATTACCATATTTTAACATAGAGGGATTAAGACCATGAAATTTGGAGAGGTTGAACGAACTTTTTCTGTACACAGAGATCTGACTTTTCTGTTTCGATAGCCAAAGCTTCAGCAATACAGATAAGTCGGTTACGTAGGGATTTCGGTAAATTACTCTTTGCCTTGTACATGACTTTAAAGGCGGAGGCTATTGAGATAGGGTGATCATTATTGACCAGATCTTCAATGATCGCGCTTCTTATTACTCCTATCCCCCTCTTCGTAACCATACAGGATAGTGTTCTTGCACCCTCTTCGAAAAAACTCGAGTCGAAAGGCCGATATACCTAGCTCCACACGAGCAGGTGAATTGACAAATGCACGTAGAGTTGGTCAACGGCGAGATCTTGTCTTTCAGGTTCTTGAACAGTAATGGTCTACTAGTGAAGGCTAATCTCAGAGATGCAGCAGGGAATGTTCTTTTCAGCGACTGTAATATCCTTCTTTTCATGATATTGGAAGCTAAGTCCCCTTTGAATTCCAAGCTCATAAACAGTACTTTCCTGGGTGCGGATGATAAATCACGTTTTAAAGGATTTTATTGTACATTCTTCTCTAAATAGGTGGTGGAAAATCATCTTCTATTAATATTTTCCTCAAAAGATTTAACTCATCTTCCACAGCATCAGGACTACATATGTGCCAAATGAGAGTGGCAAGTGACCGGACCAGGTTTCGTTTGCGATTTGTCTACTAATCCTATAATAGCACACCCTCTTCAAGTTCTATCCATCCTATGAATTATTCTATATATGTTATTAATTGTTTTGCCGCTTGACATTTTTACTGTGAAATCAAATTCATCCAAGATTATGACAGAAAGATTCAACTCAAAAGGAAGGAAGGAAGGTCCCAATTATCAAATACTACACACAACACTAGAAAAAACTCAGAAGAGTAGAAGAAGGTCGATTTTCACAGATAACTACAAACAGTAATCGACAACATCCCAAGTGGTGACATCAAAATCTTCATGGTTAATAGCAATGTAAGCCGAACTGGGAGCAGATAATACAAGAAGAGAAATAACTCATCGTGGGTCGAGAGGTTGTCTCTCAGCGAAATGAATAAGAGCGTAGAATTATTCGCAGACTTCTGCTCATTCAATCTTTCAGTGATCGGAAGCAGTGTGTACAAACACAAAGATACACATAAGGTAGCATGGATTTCGCCTGATGTAGACACCGCAAACCAGATGGACTTCATCTCAATCTCAAGGAAGTAGAGACGAAGCTAGTCTAATGGATACGAAGTCGAGAAGAGGAGAAGATGTGGACTCTGACCACCACCTGGTTCAAGCAACCTTCAAGGTGAAGCTGAAATGCCCTCAAACCACTGGTTTTGAAGCCCTATTTTCCTCTCGGAACCCAAGGGAACAGTAATATAATAATAATCTACTTTATTCCAAAAGCAGTACTTATAATACAGAATGGAATTCTCAGCATTTGTCGCAATACTGCATCTGATTTACTTAAAATATAAACAAAAATTAAAAACTAAAACAAAAGTAACCAGAGGAATTTGTCCGCGTTTACGATATAAAGTCAAAAATATTCGAAGCACGAATTGAGAGTATGAAATATAATAATAATAACAGTGAGTTTGTTTCAAACAGTACTGTCGATTAAGTTTGGAGTTTTAACATATTATAGATTATTGGATCTAATTTTCTGTTGATGTAGTGTATTGAGGTGGAATACAAAATTAACAGTTATAACACAGCTTAAATTATGTTCACACTTATGAAAAAATATAAAAACAAAAAGTTGACAGCATTGCAAATAAGAAATACAATAACAATAAAGTTTGGTAATGTAAGGGTGTAGGAAATGGTTTATTTAGTAGTGCAAAGAAGGTTAGTTAGTTCATGCCTGACATCATTTTCATCACATAAATTACGTGCCAAATATGCTATAGTGGAGTTTTTTATACTTAGACGTATGTGCATAAAGTCTTCTGAAGAGACTTCTTGTTGTACCTGAGGAGACAAACGTTTGGACCTGCGGGTAGAGTGGGTGCTCAGAGTCTAACAAAATACCTTTAACAAATATGTTACATGACATCAAGTGCCTATTAGTGACCATGTCAACGACATGGCCCAACGGGATACCACTCGGCCTACTGACAGTCTTCAGAGTTCTACGAAGTATGACATAGTCTTTTTTAGGCAGTTCAGGAAAGAAGAAGCGTGAATAATAAAGACGAATAGGTAAAATACAAGAGTTGACAAACTGTAAGAGAAGTGGTTGGGTTATACCTGAGTGCCTCAACTTCTTTATGCAAAATGTCAGAGGAAATATTCTTTTAGAAATCGCTAAGACATGAGAAGACCATGATAGTTCAGAAGAAAGAATTAATCCAATATACTTAACTTCAGACTTGATTTCTATATTAGTATCATCAGTTTTGCAAGGATCATAGGAACCAACGGTTTCATTTAACTTTCGTTTACACCGGAAACTGAAATTGACAGTCTGACATTTGGAAGGATTTAGTTTAAGGCCATTTGACGAAGACTATTTGCTAACTCCTGATAGAAAGCTGTTCATCTTAGTAAAGTGAAGCTGGGAGTAAACAGATGTTGAAATACTGCATATATATAATATATATATATATATTATATATATATAAAATGCAAATATATGACATCATAAATTTGCATTTAGTAGAAGTTATCTCTGAAAATATTTTTCCGTCATCCAATTAGTCTAATGAATTTTGTATTGTCCACTCTATTGTGAAAATTGTTCATACTTTTGTGCTTAACACTTCGACAACTAAACAAAAATACCCTTCTTAACAGTTCTCACTTACAAAAGAAACTATGTGTTGCTTAAATATCCCTGTCATCACAGCAGTTGGTATTTGTCAAATAACAATCGTCTACGCATGATATATATAAATAAACTGTACACACAGAATTCACACATGGAACAATTTATACCATACTGATTTTCACAAACTTTCAGATACATGTAGGTATAGGATATGTTTCATTTGGTAATTTTGAATAAGGGATAACAGTGTGGCTGACATTCAGAAATGTCATTTGCACACACAGACTACATATAATGATACTTCTGTCAATGTGTATGAGAAATAAGGGCTTACAAATACCTTCTTTCAAGTGTTAATTATGTACGCTTGTATCGGTTTTTGCGTCAGAAATAAATATGCGAAATTAAGTAGCACTTAGTGGTTACCTATGTTCAGTCGATAACTTTCTCTTGGATAGATTTTGTCAAAAGCTAACAGCAGCTAATAAAACAGTTGAAAAAAAAACAAGAAAGCGCAAGACAGCTGTTTCTTCTTGATTTTGAAGTCTTAAGCAGCACATACTAAGGAATCCGTTGGGGTCTCGACCTCATGATTTTTAGTCTACTATTGATATTATTGTTTCTTTGGATCCCGAGTGGAGCTTCATACGGTTTCAACATCATGTCTCCGCTTTCTTCTATTTTTCTGCTATCCTCTGTATCTGTGTCCAAGGTTAACCATAGTCTCTCATCTATTCCTCCAACTGATACAATATCCTACATGTCACCCTCCCACCGACGACCTACTCATATTTTCCCGCTGGAATTCCACTAGAGTGATGGCCTGCATTGCGCATGATGTAATTCGACGGCTTCCTTAACAAATGTCCGATTTATCTCCATTTTTCCATACATATTTGTTGAGCAATCCGTTCTCGCTTATTGGTTTGTTCCTGACCAGAGTTTCTTGTTGCTAATTCTTTCTGGCCCGCTGTTCATTTGATTTTCAATTCAGATCCAGCCAGTGAAGGTAGCAATTGTTGATAAAATCCTGCAGTGTTTTGTTGGAAATACTCTTTGTGACACGATGGCCAGGTTCCCTACCCACTGAGAAGAAGGGATTGACTGACTAAACATTTGTGTTGAAAATCTGAACCTTGTTCTTTATTCTGGCTGAGTGATTGCAGAAGATTTCCAAACTGGTAAGAAGTTGATAGAGGTGTATCTTGCCTTTTCGATTCTGCTACTATTACTACGTGAGCACATTGTCGTTTATTCACCAAATCGGAATACAGTGTCCATTTTGCGTCGTTGGAAATACAATAATATTGCCGATTGGTGGGTTAGACACTGAAGAGCAATATGAAACTGGATCGAAGATCAGATACTGATAGCCAATCAACCCACCCTTCTTAGCCCATGAAAATAAAGATTAAAGACGGATTAGTGACTGCCGATGGGAATAACTCAGTTTCTTATGCAAAAATATGTTATATAAAAATATCACATACCTCCGAAAGTTAAGCCGACAAACAACAACCAGATCGCGGATGATCACTGTCCAAGGAGTATTGAAAAAACAAAACAAATGGTCCAGGGAAAAGGCCTTTTTCAGTGGGATATTTTCCCTTACCTCTACAATAGCCTATATAAACAGCTTCTTTCACAAAAGATGACAGTAAAACACAGATGTATTGCCACAATCATAGTCGCTAATGTTCATCAATAAATAATGGTAATAAGATTACATGTCGCGATACATTATTTTGGCGAATAAAGGAGAGAAGGTGTGACATTTGAGTAAAATTTCGAAATAAATAGAACAGCTAAACACCGATATGGTCATTGCTATGACAGCGGCAGTAGCTGAATAATTCACTTTCTATGCAGAGCTCGGATTCCCCTATCTGGATACTCAAAGGTTCACTAGTCCAGAGGAGGTGAAGGCATATTTTCTTGAGCATATTTTTCATCATTTTGTGGATTACTTTGAAGGAAATGGCTGTTAAGATGGAATAACTAATGGTGAAAAGGTGTTCCACTCATCACAGTCATTATTTGGTCACTGACGCCTTTCTGCAACCATGTATGAAAAGGTTCTCTAATCCTTCCCAACGGAATACGCCTCGAAAGAACTATAGCAGGCATATAGAATGACCTGGATATAATTCCTTAACTCTCAGGCTTCTGAAGACTTGTAGACAGCTGCAGAACTGCAGCCCTTGTGTCAATCTGAAAAATGTTCTCCTTAGAACTCTTTTATTTCTTCTGTTAAGAATACTGCAAGTTTTCTGTGAAGTCAGTGTTGTAATCCATGATTTATAAATTCTTACAGTTCAGGTCACGGTAAATCACCATTAGGCAGTGTGGGTTTTTCTTTCTCAACCTGGTGGATCCCACTGTTTGCAATCTCTTATTAAAAGTCTTCAAGATGCTTACATTCTGCAGTTAGTTAACAACGAGCAGTAGGTAACTTTCTGGTATTACGCGTAGAGATTTCAAAATCTTCAAATCGAATTCAGTCAACAATCGATATCATTTTTCTCTACCATTGAAAAAGGATTAAAATATATAACTACTGGTTCGTTAATCAACTTCAAACACTCCTGCTAAACGCCTTTTTGGTCCACGTTTTGGACTCTTCTTCAGAGCATAACCACTACCTCACCAGCAGTCAAACCCAGCACTTTCAGGTTACTAGATCAAGCTCGCTAGCTCTTTGTAGGGATTAGGAATAATCTCACGAAGTGACAAAGTCAGAATTCAAAGGTCGTTAAACTTCGCACAAGCGGCAGAATAGTCAGAGACCTGTGTCTCGTAACTTGAGAGTCCCCGGTTTGATCTGCTGGTGGGATCGTCGGTGAGCACTGATGGCGAGTCACTAACTAGAACTAAGCAACTGTCCTGTGCTCCTTGATTTCAATGTTGTTTAACCAGTGCTGCTTCGTGTCGAAATCATTTTCATTATTCCTTTTACGTTCCCAGTAGAACATAGGGCCCCAAGCCTACAATAATCCTAAACTTACTCTAACCTGTTCTTGGATAGCGCTTTTTTATGGTAAATGAAGATTTTATCTACCCAGTATGTTCTGAAGTAACGCTAGCCTGTGCTTAGTATATTCTGTGAGGGCTTGAACAACGCTTATAAGCAAACCCAGTGGGTTCTGATCTACTCCCGAAAATACCTAGAAAAAGCACATGGTGCTGAATTATTGCCAGTCATGCTGAAAAAACCAGCAGTGAGTTCTAGTCTGTGCCATCAGAGAATCTATTTTAGAGCAGATTCAGAATACACTCACCGTAGAATGTTAGAATTACTCCAGAATTGGTGAGATTTAAGTCAGCATTACAGTAAGCTTGGGACTTCAAGCTAGAGCTTCCAAGTTTCGATAGCAGTGATGTTTAATTTTACGGGGTGGAATTCCTAATATCATGTCCAATCTTTCTCATTACTGGCTTACCGATGTAAAGGAGCGTGCCGGTCGTGAATCGAACATCAAACCACTTGCGTGACTGGCGAGTGTTCTACCGCTTCGCTTGGTTGAAATAAATCCGTCCACTTAGAAAAATCCATAATCTAAACAGAAGAAATTCAAATACTACACAAAATTTCTCAACATATGTCAATTAAAATAAAATAACAACAACTTGAGCGACAGAAGACTAAGGTCAGACAGACAGAGGGAGAGAGAGAGAGGGCTAATGTCTGAGTCTGATTTGTATAAACGAAATAAACCTGGTAACATTTATGCTGTGTATAAATCCCTCAATTATTTTGATTTTCAATTCAGACGTTATTTTTCTTTTTATGTCAACAATACAGTTTTCCTCATTGAGAAATATTTTTGACGAATATCAATCATTCCTATTCCAATAGCACTGACAGTGATGTTACTCATCCTCCTTATTTACAACAGGAAAACTACACCAACTTAAGAGTTCTTATGAAAATCTGAATAACAAGACGTCAGGAAAATGTAAAATCAGCTAATACATTTGAGAATGATGAAATTGTAAAGCTATATTCTCCCTTTCCAAAGTTGTATATATTACATTAAAAGCACAAAATAAGATATGAATGTCTGTGGACAAATGAGACTTAACAAGTAAAATAAAACAGTGTGATACTTGGAATTTTTGTCATAGTTACCAATCAGGTAAAACTCATTGAAGAAAAGAAAAAATCTGCCGAATTCAACAAAATGAAACAGACTCCTTCAAGAAATGAAACGTAAAATTGAAATTTCTCTCTGGTTTTAACTAAAAACAAAATCTTGTTTACCATCAAGATTCTACGGTCAACCAAAGATACATAAATCCATACTTCTATTAAGACCAGTAGAAGATTTCACCAACTCACCGACATACAACCTCTTTGAATACTTACTTTAGGTACTACAGCCACTACAAAAGAACACTCAAAATATTGTAAGAAATTCATATGATTTCAAATCCAAAAGGGAACACCGATAAATAATTAACGAATACTCTTTGGTAAGCTACTAAATTACAGTGTTATATACTAGTTTCCCTATTACCGAAAGTCTTGATTGCATTTCCCGTCTACTAGAATCAGATACAACACTATCACAAAGATGTCCACTGGACACCAGTGACATAATTAACAGCTTAAAATTCTGTCTGGAAAGTAATTACTTTACATTTAAAAGGAATTTATATAGACAGAAAAATGGTATTCCCTCAATATCCGCTGATCTTTTTTATGAAGAGATTTGAAGATAACTTTTTTTTGAGAATACTCACTCTTCAAAATATGGTTAAGATATGTGAATGATACTTTTGTAGTGCTAAAACGAGATCTGCACAGTTTATTCTTGGAGAAACTGAACAATCTATCTCCCAGAATCCAGTTTACTATGGAAGCAGAATCAGACGTCGGTGAACTACCATTTCTAGACTGCCAAATTAGAAGGAGGGAAGAAGTTGTATGAGTACCTTGATATGATTATGAGCAATAATTTGTGCTCAAAACGTCGTCAGTTAATATTGCTATGTAACACTGAGTGACTTATCAAAATAAAATCTCATGCATAATAGGGAAAACAAACATTTAGTACACCTACATTCGTGAAGAAAACCTGCTCAATAAATATTTGGACTTTGAATCATCACACTCCATCAACACAAAAGTATCAGTTGTTTAAAGTCTTCTTAGACGAGCACACTCTCTGATAACAGATGAGAAAGACGAAGAAATATCAAATAATACTGAGACTCTCAAGCAAAACAACTTCCCAAAGAACTTCATCAACATTAAGTATGGTTGAGAAAGAATTCCGCAACAGCTGTCATTCCACACAGATCAGACGATAACAGAAGAATTCTCAACCAACACAACATCAGAGTTTTCTGCAAAACATCAGACACACCGCGAGGCAACCTTGTCCAAATTCAGGACCTAAGGATTCTCTATCTAAATGTGTCTTTAAAATAATATGTTTTCTTGAAATGTGATGCAATAGACATCAGACAAACATAGCCAGAGAGAAATGAAAATCAGAAGGAATGAACACCGCAGAGCCTCATCTGGTCAACCACCGAAGAATCCAGTTGAACTGCAAAAGCTTCAAAAATCATTAGCCAAAGATCTAACTACACGCTGTAGAATCAGGCCACAAAACTGATTTTGACAATGTTGAAATAATCCTGGAGAATTTCAGAAATCACAAAGAACATCTAATGTCATCAGAAGCACTTCATATCAAATTGATTCCAAATTATCTGAATAGAAATGATGGACTGAAACAGAATTTTACCTGGTTACAACACCCACCTCCTCTACGAATTGGAAAAGTCAACATGAATGTGATAAGCAATTTCATTATGTAAAGACATACTGCTTTTCAGTTTTATACCCGGTATTCAATAATCTCCACACATGGTTTTGTTATCTTCACCAATCGATTAACTTGACAACACAAAAATACACCCACGCTGATGAACGATGATTAAGTTGTTATGTAAAAGCTGAGGAGACTTCGTAAATCCTAGTTTAATAACACTTTGATAAAGCTATCAGCATTAAATAACGAAACGTCAGTTGACACACAGCAATATCGTTTTGTTTTCATTCACTGGGAAATACAAATAACCTTTATCATAATGAATATTTTATACCCTATGCCCAAATTTTTTCAAACCTTTAAAAGTGAACTTGTTTTGGACATATGTACCAACCTACAAACTAAGTGTGGAAAGCATGAGACGTCATTAAAAACTATTGAGCTTCTGGAAACGAAATTTGTTCGAAATATGGCCTTATGAAATGCAGTACTTACACCAAGCATTCCTCAAGTTCCTCGAAGAAATCTCCATTAAACGGCTATAACCCGACTTATGTGTGTGTGTCAGTTCAGAGAAAACAGTGATCAGGAATTCCTTGCCCATCTTGGTAAGTGGATGTCTTTATTCTCCCTTTCATTTGATCACGTAATCTTTGACTTTAACCTGCCTTCACTTTAATATAATGTAATTTTACTTGTCGCTTGTTTCTGTGATTTGAGTTGAACTCAGTACATTGTTACCCAGTTTATCAGTCACTCATCATCTTAGTTACCTGCGGTCTGTATTACGTAACACCTGTTATTATTGTATGCATACCCTGATTTTTTGTTTAAACTTGAATTGTTTGTGTAAAAACAATATAAGGGTAATTTTGTGAGTACTGTTCACTAAGTCCGGAACCCCCTTGCAACTGATATCATGTAAAATTTTCAAGTATGCTAGAGCGTTTCCATACATGAACTTAATAATAATTTATTTAGGATTTAAGTGGCTAATGAGTAATCAATGAAATAATTAATGGTACCATATTACTCTGCACAAACCACTGTTGTTCCTGATTTATTCGAATTACACCAGTTGCATTTAACAAGTGGAATAAAAATATGCAACATAGGTAGATGCTTTTTGTGTCCACACCAATCACTATTCGATTGGAGATCCCGTCTGCCATATCTCCTTTAATGTTCACACAAGTACCTAGATACGCGAATTGACTAACTAATTAGAGCGACCCACCTGTGAAGGTGAGTGCAAATACACACGTCTGCAACAATATCGTTCAAACCATACTTACAGCACATCATCTCCTACTGATCGAGTAAGGTTTGGGCAGCCTGTGTGTTGTCTCATGGTAGGACCAAATCGTCTGCACATTCAGGGTTGAAAAGTCTTTCTCCAGACAGTAGATCGACACTACCACCAGATGTATTCCTCAAAACTGTCTACAGGTTGGCATCAATGACGAAGTTAAAGCGAACTGTGGTGATTAGGTTACGCTTTTTGCCCTTATTAGTGAATAAGCTGGTTCCATATCATCACTCTACCTGAGGTGTTTCCATGCGGAATTTTCGGGATATTGAAAGGCTTCTCAGTGAGACTCCTCTGTAACATACAATGTCAAAGAAAACTGCTGTCCATCACAAGAAATACTGTTACTTTGAGCCTTCAATACGACCGACTTTGTTCTAGTGACTGATGAGTGGTAATAATTCATTATCTATTTGAACAAAATCTCAACTACTCACGCGTTCTACAAAACTTGTGAAGCATGCTTGAAGAAAATATTTTAGACATTACTGGTATAACACCTACCTAAGTCCCTCGTTGGCGTATCATAGGCTTCACAATGATTCTTAGCAAAACAATCCCTGAGACCGTCAGTAGTTTTAATTGCTATCCTCACTAATTCATGCAAATGTAGCTAGAGATTATGGTTACCACCTGAAGGGTCAATAGTTAGCCTTGAATCTAGTTCCAGATGATACCTGACAGCATTATCAGGTGCTGCCAGTCAAATTACGTCCATTTTCTTAAGACAACATTTGTTATTGCCTGGTTAACCAAAGCATGACAGGAATAAGAACAAGTTCTGTATAAGCAGGAGAAGTGCTGTATATACTCACGTCATCGTTAGCTTGCAGAAATAAGGCATCTTTGTGTTCAGACATGAGTAGAACTCAAAGGAGCAAACACTAAGTATAACATAAAAGTCAGGTGAAAGATGACAGAAGGCAAGTAGTCATTAAGATGACAGTTACCACGGTAAGTGAAGTTTCACAACATAATCTTTTTAAATACATAAGTCAGATTTCATCCGTTCCAGTGTGATAACCTCAGCAATGCAAAATCGACTCGGGATGTCCTGTATCCATCAGTTACTCGGAAACTAACTGGCTTCAACTAATCAGCCCTTCCAACAGAAATCCCTAAAGTACCTGTTCAATAAATCGGACTTAGATCTACTTTAGGTAGTTGGAGGCAATCAGAAGGAAGGCTCTGACCAAGGTTTCATAATAGCTGGCACTCACCAATCAACAGGGTTTATCTCCAGCTTTAAAGGAACTCGTGTCCCTTCTGAGATTCCTACCCGTATCACACAGTGAGTTCTCCAGTCAGAGACGTCACCAATGAGCTGTTCATCTTCACAACTCACCTCCCATAGGACTGATGGGACACTAATTCGTAACTAGAGTGATGTATCTAGTTCTTTGTTCGCTTGCAAGGCTTCCTGCCAACTGCCTATAACCATCTAAACATCATCCAAATCAATGTACACCGTGATGACGAGCTACCTAGAATGTTAGCCACATTGAAAAGTTGACTGACAGAGTTCAGTCTGCACTAAAGAAAGGACTAGAAACTTCGCACTAGTTACTAGTGTCCAATCAAAGTATACATCTATCTTCCTGGATCCCTATTATTCTACACCAATGTTTCATTTATCTGACTTCGAATATTTAAAAGGGAATTTTCATATTAAAATAACATATGATGGCATTCAGCCAGATATGAGTGGTGGCAGATCTTACATTTTCTTATTGAAACATGCTTACATAGATTATCCCTAAAATAAACCTTATAAATACAGCAAGATAACTGTTTGGAAAGCTGGTTTTTTTAAAGCAAATTATCAGTAAAATAAAATTATAGAAAGCGAAACGATATTTCTTCTGATGAAATCTAAGTAAAGAAGAAGTTTTAGAATGGAGACAGTGTACTGAATAATGACTGATTGTCTTCGTCTATATTCTTCACGAAATTTGATGTCTATCTTCATAAATATATATATGAAAACTGAGCACAGAAAACAATAAACTATGCTAGAAACAAAAGTCACGAAAACGAAATATTGACGACTGATAACTCAAGCTGTCAGTGAAACAGATTCGAGAATGAGTAATATGCTGAACAGTGTAGGCATTATATATTCACTTCGTCGTCAGCATTTATCTAATACTGATATTTTGCTGAATGATGGATTGTCGTGAAATACAGTAGGAGATAAAGCGAATTCCCACAAACTAAACATCCAATAAAACAGACGATAATATATCAGGAATAAAATTAACTAATAAAAATTACTCATCACAGTTTACCAGGATTACCGTCAGTAGTATTTTAAAGTACTACAAAATTTTATTTTGTCTGCCCATTATGAGTGGAATATATGGCTTGAGTTTTGAAATTTCAGTCGAAGGGTTACTATTCACTTTTATGAGCTGGTAGGGTTGGTAGCCACATGACTCATCCTTCCATTTTACCGGAAGTGATTGGTTCCTTATACAAGTACTTCAAGGTCAACAACTTTAATATTGGAATACCCACAGCCAAGTTAAAAGAACTTCTACTCAGATGCACTTTAAACATTCCATTCGCATTTAGTGGTACTAGTTATAGAGAGAGCGAGATGGTGTGGCTATGGGTTCAGCTTTGGGCCTGTTACTTTCAGATATTTTCATGACAAGTATGGGTTCGTTGAAATCAATAGTCAAATTCTCTCTGTACAAAAAGTACGTTGATGACACTTTTATCACACGCGAAAATAATGCCTCGAATCAGTTGAAGAGGAGATCACTCCTTTGAGGAAGACATTACTGGAGAATGACTGTCAACCACGCTTTATAGATAAACATATAAAGCTCAAAATCAACAAAGAGCAACGCATCTCTGTGTCCTGAAAGATGCTGTACATGAATGTGGCGTTCAGAGGCGACCTCCTGGTCGATATCTTAAAGAGAAAAATATCTAACATCCTGAAAAAAAACATTGCGTGCTGCTACATTACGATTGAAATTTTTTTCAAGCCTCCTATTGTTCTTCAACGACTCCAAAGATAAATTGCCTCATTTGAACACTTCTATGTATATCTACCAGTTTACTTCCTCATGTGGAGCGAGATAAATAGGTCGTTGAATGCGTGTTTTATCCAAAAGAGTCGAAAAAAATTATCCAGCTTGGCTACGGAAAGGTAACAGTGGATCAATAAAGACTGCTATAATTGAACACATAGTCACTCAGTATGTGTGAGGATAATTCATTCAAAATCATCCAAAATTTAGAAGCAGCTTCCCGAAAACAGTAAGCTTCCGTATACTTTGCATTGCCAAGGCCTTAAAGATACGGATAGAAAATCTTGATTTATGTAGACAGAAGAAACTCTTCCACCTTGATTATAATTCCAAGTCCTACAACTTTCTTGATAATATTTTGTTTCCCTTTTTGTTTTTTTAGGATTTTTATATAAGATCTTAGTAACATCTTCTTTTGCAACTTTTTATATTTACTCTTTCTACCTATTGCATAATTTGTTTTTTGGACACGTGTCTCCATTAACATCCAGTTTCATATTAGGCAACCGTTGTCAGTATTTACCAATCTTCAACACCCCCTCAGTTACAATTTCGATTATTCATCACATTTTAGAAACATTTCGATGATGTAAACTGTAACCCTTACTAGTTTGTATTCTTGTCTGACATACCTAACGTACATACACACTTACAAAATTACTATATATATATATGCATAAAAATGCGAATGTAAAGCTAAGTTAATGAACTCTCCGAAAAGATACTCTTTGCTGAACTTTGTTGTTCTTATATTCATGTCCAGATGGGTATTTTCCATGAATTTACCGGTTAAACTAGGGTTTAGGAGTGTTTCACTTAGAGATCAAACCCTGGTCCACGTGCTCACTTGGTCAGTATCGTAAGCCTGGATCACTGACGTACGAAGTAGGAAAAATACCCATGTGTTGTGGATATAATAACACATGTTTTATAAATATTACGTGTTACACAATATTGAATCTAATGTTATCTTGATATACCTTGGTTAAGGGAAAAACAAAACATAACAATTTTCATAGATCTTAAATGGTGTTTACAGTTACGAGAAAATTAACACACAAAAAATTGATAGGATTATAAATATAAGAAGAAGAATAACAGTAAAGCTTGGTGTTATCAAGGTGAAGAAAATTGTTTATTTACTAGTGAAAAGAAGGTTAGTTAGTTTCTTCATGTCTGACACTATTTTCATCACATGCGTGCCAAATATAGTATAGTGGAATTTGTATACTTAGATGTGCGTGCATGAAGTCTTTTGAAATGGCTTCTTGTTTTACCTGAGGAGGAGATGCAAGGTGAAAGCACCGAGTAAAGTGGGTGCTCACAGTCTGACAAAATCCCTTTAGCAACTTTACTGCATAAAATTTAGTGCCTATCAATGACAATGTCAATGAAGTGATCTAACGGGATACCACTCGCCCCACTGACAATCTTCAGACCTCTATGAAGTACGACATAGTCTTTTTAAGGCAATCCAGGAAAGCATAAGAGTGAACAGTCAAGAAGATTGAGTAAGATACAACAGTTGACAAACTGTAAGAGGGGGGAGGTTAAGTTAAGCCTGTATGCCTCAAATTCCTAATGCAAAACGTCAGACGACATATTATTTTGGAAATTGCTAAGACATGGGAAGACCAGGATAGGTCAGAAGAAAGAATAAATCCAAGATACTTAACTTCAGACTTGATTTCTGTATCAGCATCATCAATTTTTCAACGGTCTTGGGAAACAACAGCTTCATTTACCTTTCTTTTACATCGGAAACTGAAATTGACAGCCTGACATTTGGAAGAATTTAATTTAAGGCCATTTGATGAAGACTATTTGCTAACTCCTGATAGAAAGCTGTTCATCTTGGTGCTATCTAGCTCGGAGTTAACAGACAGTGAAATAGTTAGATCGTCGGCATACTTAACAAAATTTATTTCATCAGAGTGATGCAAGTCATGCAAGAAGAAAGGAAACAGAAAAGGAGAAAGGACATCGCCTTATGGGACACCAGCCTCAGTAAGCGGTGAAATGGACGACTCACCCTTAAATTCAGTGTACTGCTTTCTTTCTAAGAAATAAAAATGTAACCATTTGACAACACAACACTCACTCTGAGTTTCAGAAAGCATTATTAACAAACTCAGATGTATAATCAAGGAAGGTACAGCGGAGAAATTTAGCCCCTTTATCATAACTAGAAACGATGTTATGATGTTAGACAGCAGTGGCCTCTGAAGTACTTCTACTTTGATTTGTAGGCGATTTGTTTGAAATTATGAATAGTTTTCAGTGAATGTTCAAGATGAAGTAAAAGCAACTTTTCCATAGTTTTCGGAAAACGAGAGGTTATAACAATAAGTGTAAACTTGACTGACACACAAGCTCCAGTGCATGACATTCGTATAGGTACAATTTTATATCTTTTCAAACGGCTTGCACAACATTTCTGGAAAATGATTGATTAAATATGTCAGTGAGAGGATTACATATGATACCTGCACACGTTTTTAGAATAACACTGTGATGACCCACGCTTTGAGAAGGAATCAGCGACTGAATGCATTTCAGAATGTCATTTGTGTTGAAACCAGGAAAGCAAGCAGCTTTCTTTAACACTTGTGACACTAGATAGCAGTATGGCATTGGTGCGAGAGAATTGTTTGGGGTACACATATCAAATGAATAAGGAATACTGTTCATCTGTTTATACCATCAGTAATTTCTTTGAAAATTTTCCATATATTGGAGAATCCTTCACAGCATATGAACTTCTGGTTATACAAAAAATCCAAGCTATGCATTTCTGACTTTATTGGGATACTAATTCTTCTTACACCATTGTTTACCTTCATTTAACATAACTTTTCCTCTTCCCTGTGCAGCCCTTTATGTTAATGGGAGGAGAAATGGTCAACTCTAATGTAAAGCGTTTTTCTGGGACAATAGAGGACGAGACAGAATCGGCGAAAGCATTTAATATATGAGACAGTATCATCATCAAGCGAACCTTCATTAAATAAATCCGTTCTTGTGTCTTTCAGCATGCTTCTAAGATTGCATACACGCGTTTTCCGTAGAGTAACATCTGTACACAATTTTTTTCGACAAGTATGGGAAGGCTCTCTTGTATGATTTTCCATAAATTTACGGTGAAACTCATACAATACAAAAATCAGAGTTGAACAGTGAAACATACTGAAGATGAGATGGCGGGAAACGATTGACAGCAATAAACCAACCAAGAACTTGCTGACCAAAAAATATGCAGTTGGAAATGGTGATGGATCAGACACACGATGAGGAGACAGTCCAGTGAAACCACACGGTAAGCAGTCCCTGAAGTGGAATCTAAATGGGAATCGACAGCCTATGCCTAGATAAGACATAAGTGGTATGAAGGAGGTTGTTTGAGGAGGAGACGTAAGCTTATGGCAAATCGTGAATCCGCTTGAAGAGAATGCCAGAGAGGAGAATGAAATTAAGACGTGCTTTTCAAGCTCGCTGCTTGACTAGGAACCCAAGGGAATAATATTTACAGTAAGAATGACACAAATCATAATTCTTAGTTCATCTTATACAAACACAAGTGGTGAACTATAGCGTTTTCAACCTGTAACACAAAAGATCCGGAAGGCGGTTTCCAGTGGACTTAAATCTAAAATGAAAAGAAGCATCCTACTCAGTGACATCCAAAAAATGGGAAAAACATTTCCCAGCTGAGCACTATCAACACTGAATGAATAAGGAAAATTGAAAATCCACTTATCTAATAAAGGCAGTATTCTTCACTAGAATTTGTTTCAACTGAAAAATATATGCCTCAAATTCCTTTATATAAAATCGATATGCCTGGTTATTTTTAGCCACCCTACAACAAATTAATTTACCATACTTTCTTATTTCCTTAAAAATTCCTGCTTTTAAGAACCCGAATTTTCCTTTTCAAGTTAAGCATGCAGTGAGAATTTCATCATCTTCTTCTCTGGTCTCCTACTGATAAAAACATGAATACTCTGGTCAATTTATATTGTAAACAAGAGGGATAGAGTAAAAAATATGTCCAGGAAATATATTCAATACCTCTCTAGTATGTCTAACTGTAGAAAAGTCTAGACTCACCTAATAATCAGTTTATAGAAAAATAACTCTTATGATGATGACTTAATCCAGTACTCAAGTTAGCATTTTGATGATGAAATGATTAGACTTAAAAGGGTTTCCATTGGAAAATTCGTAGATGAAGTTCATAGTGAATTATTAAGACATAGAAAAACAGTCAAAACTAAATAAAGTTCGATAACATCCACTGACGTCAACAGAAAACCTAAAACCCCAATTGCAAAATGTTCGGAAGAAAGGAAGGGTACCTACAGATTAAAAGAACGGTTATCTTGTCAAACTACCAAAAAAGGGCCATTTCAGGCAGTGCATATATTGCGCCTGATACCATGTTCTTGTCTTCACCGATCAAAATATGAATTCATGTTATCCTGCAGGCAAAACTCAAACTGAAACAGTCTGGATTCAATAGCAGTTAATCATGTGCGAATCAAATAGGACGGAAACGCATAAAAATCGAACAGACCATGGAATGGCAGTCAGATTTCTACCTCAACCCTATCGACCTTGAAAAGACCTTATATAGAGTCAAACATAAAGTAATTTGGGAACTACATCAACTCTATGGAGTGCTCCAAACAATTGTCAATCTTATTCAACAGTAATATGATGACGTCACATGTCGAATGATCAATAACTGAAAATTTAATGGAGCTTTTAAAGTGAAGGCAGGATCAGGAAAAGGTTGCCCACCATAACCAGTGACACTCCTAATTGTGGCGGACTCTATAATGAAACAGAATGTTAGGTTCAAGTAGACAGGAATACATTGGACTGACAAAAAGACTTATAAAAATCTGAACTTCTTGATTGGTTCATCTGTGACTTCACACAAACTCGAAGACCTATAGGTGGAAAGTGACAAGCTGACGGAAACAGTGGAAATAGTAGGATATCATGAAAACATCAAGAAGACAGAGGTGATGAAAATAATTATCTAACAACATCATCTGGATAAAGTGAAGAGAATTCACTTCCTTTACTTATCTAATAATAATAATTTTTCCTTCACGTTCCCAGTGGAACATAGGGCTTCAAGCCATTGGTTTGAAGTTTCTGTAGCAGTGTATATTTTTACAGGATGATGTTGCTAGCCTCATACCCAACCTTTCCCCTTTACCAGCATTATTTCTGGCCCAGTGAGGTAACTTACTTATCTAGGCAACTTCAAAAGCAATCAGGATTAAAGAAGCAAGAAAGACAATCTAGAATAAAGCGAAATTGTTATTGTTATTGTTATCATTACTTTGAAATCAGTCTGGAAACCTGTCGCAATCCCTGTAAAGAAGAAGATTCAGAATTTTCAACCCTAGTGTAAAGTCAATCAGTTCTTCTACGTGTTTCAGATACTTGACTAACCTTCGAATGTATTTCAGACAGGCTAAGGAATTTTACCAGTAGCCGCCCAATTCGCTCCATATCGAGTATCAGATGGCGGATGAGAAAAAGTAAGCAGTTATGCACTCCATCATCGAACGAACGGGTCAAGAACCTATTGCCTACCTGACAAAAATGTAGAAGGAAATGAAGATGGACAGAACACGTGTTGAGGAGACTGTTGAATGATTTCATGTACCAGACGCTTGGGCAAAATCCAAATAATGCGACAAATTTGACGAGGATTTGAGAGTGACTCGGAGGCGATCGTGTGAAGATAAGATAAAAGCTTATGAGCAATTGTATGGCCAACTTAAAAAGACTAAATAAAAATGGATACGTGCTGATGAGGTACTCCATTAGGAACTCAAGGAAATAATAATCAGGTAAATATTTCTACAGGACATTCGAAGTAAGAAGGGTTGGACCTAAATAAGCTTGAAGGTGTACACTTTATTGGTAAGATGAAAGACTATTGATTTCTTGAAGTCTGAACTAATATTTCTTGATTCATCATACTTATTGACATTGAAATTCATGGTCAAAATTTTCAAATGTCAATACACTATCTAAGTATCTATTCAACCTAGTCTAAATATAGAAGAAAGCCAATCTATTTCATCCGAAAGACACAGCAGGAGAAGAGAAAATCAAATCATTCTACAGTTATATAGGACAGCATTTACTGCACAAAATATCAGTAGACGATAGAACTTTGACATTTAAAATGACAAATTGTTGACTGTGGTTTGCGTGTTAATTGACTGTCAACATTTATTCTCATTGTCAATTAATTTATAGCCATTTCTATTACTTTCTTGTTGACTGTAGTAAATGAGTGAGTAATTTAAATCTGACAGGTAGAGATTGTCTTTACATCATGTGCTTACTTTAAGAATATACATTACTTATTTGAAGGATTAAGTAATTGGTTATCAAGTATTGACTTTGTGGGGATTTTGTTTGATTGGTTGGAGGATTTCATCATGAGCTGACATCGGTTACGGAACCATTGGAAAACCTTGCAGTACTGGACAGATGTTTCGTCATGGTTTGAGAATCTTCATTATCAAACGCCCACCAAAGTTCGAAACCCGGACCTTCTTGGTACAAGGCCAGCCCATAGGCCATTAAGCCACCGGGACCCGATTCAATAGCCAGCCTATGAATTCTAACCTTTGTGAATTCATGACATAGCGTGACCACTTTACAATGTCTTCTTCGATGAGTTACTGTCTCACCTTCAACTTGCTGTACCCTATTGGTCACAGCTTCCCACAAGAATCCCAGTTGCTACTGAGCATCAGATCAATGTACAAGTATTGCATTTGTAAGGATTTCGCCTGATTGATGGAAGGATTTCGTCATCAGCTGAGCCGGTGGGTGAGTATTACTGAAGAGTACCAAACTTGGAAGAAACAGCTGTCCAGTGCTCTCAAGTTCTCCAATGGTTCTCTAATTGACGTCGGCTCATGATGAAATCCTCCAAATAGTTGATTAACAGTTATTATATTTGTATACAATTGGTGGATGGTTGCTAGCAGTGGAATCCAGGGTGCGCATTTCGTCCTATTTGGGACTCGTCATCTGGGTGTACCTGCATTTCTCAGTGAATGATGATGTTCCCACCGAGGCTCGAACCCAGTGCCCATAGTTTCAAACGCTAAAGCGTTATCCACTAGACCACTTGGGCCACGAGAGCCACCTCTTGTGCAACGGGTCATATCAAATCAGAAATTCAATTCAATAATTAATATATATGACCCGTTGCACAAGAGGTGGCTCTCGTGGCCCAAGTGGTCTAGTGGATAACGCTTTAGCGTTTGAAACTATGGGCACTGGGTTTGAGCCTCGGTGGGAACATCATCACTCACTGAGAAATGCAGGTACATCCAGCTGACGAGTCCCAAATAGGACGAAATGCGCATCCTGGATTCCACTGCTAGCCACAATCCACCAATTGTATACTAATTAAATCCCCAGACATCGTCGAAGCATCTGCACAAGAAGCCGACATGTCAACCTGAGACCGAACAATTCAGTCCAACCAATCGACGGGAAAATCAAAAATTCAAGTTTTTATATTTGAATGTTATATTTGGCGGCCTGTTAAAATTTTCGGGCCAGCTACTATAATATCTACATTTTGCATCCAGTCTACTGTTTACCAACATTCACTTATCACCTAAATATGAATTCTAACAGAATCATTTACTCTCGTAACTTTATCAATCATCTACGACCAAACGACTTTCATATTCCAAAGAAACCAAGGAGGAAACATCGTAGTGGTTGGCAGAGAGCTCTTAAACGTACCCCAACACACTTAACTACGGTCCCCATCATAATGAACACAAACTGCCGCTCTCTGCCAAACAAGATAATGTACCTACAATCCTTGATGTCCACTGACACTTATCATAATACTGCCATAATCACATTACAAGAAACGTGGTTACATGAACTGTATGATGACAACCTTATCTCACTAAAGGACTTTATTTTATTTCGTCAAGACCGTCAATGTTGTAATTAGAAAAATGGTGGTGGCGTTGCAACTTTTATTCACTCCAAATGGTCTGTTTCTAATAATGTCTGCTTCACCTTCTCAAATGACTTCATTGACTGTATTACTGTCAAATAACGTCCGAAACATCTCCCCAAATATAAACAAATCTATATTACAAACATCTACATTTCTCCTATCTAATTTTGCTGATGAATTCACCATGTTTTCTGCTGCCAACTTCGACAACTCTCTATCCGTTATTACTGGGGACTTCAACTCCTTAGATTGCTCCTTTCTTGAAGCTCTTGGTCACACAAACATAGTCAAATTTCCCACTCGACTTGACAAAACACTCGATCTAGTTTTTACTAATGACGAAGGAGTATATGAAACACGTAGACGTTCACCGATACTAAACTCAGATCACTGCATTGTCCGTGTTTTACCAAAAATATACAGCAAAACACATATTAAAATCTTCTCACACCTGTCTACGAAAGCACAACAAAGAAGCTACACATCTGACAACCTACTCAATCTAAGATGCATGTTAAAAAATAATAACTGGGATCTATTCTATGAAAGTACATTAGATGACTCAATCACCAATATAATGGATTATCTTAAGTTCTGCCTCGACATATGCTGTCCCAAACAAACACTGTTCAAACGCCTCGACCGCTTCTCGTCTCCCATCTCAAACAACTTCGCAGGCAAAAAGAAATGTTATATAAATGCAAAGACAAGTTAGGACTTAAAAAGATTAATGCTCAAATCAAATCTGAAATCAAAAATCTTAATGCTATCTATAACCAAACACTTTTATCATGCAAATCTCCTAACAGCATGTGGAAATTTTTCAATGAAATTACTGGCAATAGTAAGCGATGTAATGTTTTTCCCTCTTGTGATGTTAATGCTCTTAATCTGTCTTTTATACGCTCTCCTTCTACTATAACCACTTCTAACGTTACTAATCTTGTAGCTGATAACTTCCAGGACTTTAATACTCTCGATGTTTTGAAATGTCTTAAAACTCTTAAGCCCTCACATAGTCTTGGCCCTGATGGCATACCTGCATATGTTCTAAAACAATGTGCAGATGCTTTATGTTCTCCTCTAACTAATATCCTAAATGCTTCTTTCTCCGAAAACGTTGTACCTGTTCCATGGAAAGACATTAAAATAGTCCCTGTCCCTAAACCTGGAAATAGCAAGAACGTAAAGTTCAGACCCATTGCCATCACTTCCCCGTTTCTAAAGCTCATGGAAAAACTAGTACTTCTTAAACTCGAACCCTCCCTTAAAAGCTTCGAAGACCCCAAACAATTTGCCTACAGACAGGGTAGGAGTACTTTAGACGCTGCAGCCGTCTTACACAACAGTATTGTCTCATCATTAGACAAAGGTGCCAAATATGTCCGCTGCACGTTTCTTGACTTCACTTCTGCTTTCGACTCTGTACCTAGATGTCTCTTGCTAAATAAGCTCTCCATGACACAAACCGAGTCCTGGGTCACTAACTGGTTGCATTCCTACTTTTCAAACAGAATGCAGTACACCGTATACAAAGGCAATCCTCCTCTGCTGTGCTCACTGAAGCTGGTGTCCCCCAAGGTGCTGTACTCTCCCCACTTCTCTTTTCTTTCTTTCTACATGACCTACCATCTTCAAATGACATTAACTTTGTCAAATATGCTGATGACCTAACTGTATCTTTACCTGTCAAATGTCAAAGTGACTGCTCTAAACTAAATGGCTTCTTATCAGAAATCAGCCAATGGTCCAAGGAAAACGGTCTCACCTTAAACCCCTCCAAATGCCAAACAGTTAATTTCACCTTTAGGCACAAATCTGACCTAAACAAACTGGTTAGCACTCACGAGGTGTGCAACATAGATGGCACTGAAATAGAAACCAAGTCGGAAATTAAATACCTAGGCGTCACTCTATCTTCTGATCTTTCCTGGTCGTCTCATATCTTGACGATTTCTAAGAAAATATTCCGTCTTAACTTCTACATCAAGAAGTTAAGACATTCTGATATAACCCAACCCTTACTCCTACAATTCGTTAACTCTCTCATTCTGCCTATCATTCTCTGTTGTTCCCCCTTAGTTTTTCCAGGGCTACTGAAGAAAGACTATATCTTGTTAGGCAGGATTTCAAAGGTTGTCAGCAGGGTGAGCAACGTGCCACTTAACCAGCTTGTTAATATTCTGGTCGACAGACACTTGGACTAATGTGAAAAATGGGCAAAATCCATTTTATCTGACTCACAACACCCTCTACATTCACAACTCTCCCCTTGTATCTCTTCAGTGAAAACCAGAAGCCTATATGGGAAACTATATGCCCGCACTAGTAAGTAGTAATTGACGGGTTCACACTACTTGGTCCACTTATTAAAATCCTCATTAGTGCAAATTCAAAGAATGCGACATAGTTTATTCTGTGTATCCTTTGGATGATTATTACAAACCTCCTTACTGTAGGAGTGATTCGTTCCGTCATATTCCTGAAGAAGATTGATTCGCACTGTATAGGATCTTTGGCTGCTGTTGGTGACATCATGATATCTACTCACTACTACCTCAGTGTGCTCTTGGTTGTTGTCTGAGTGACCAGAGTAGATTACTGACCCTCCAGTTGACAATTTTTATAGTGCGCATCCATTCCACCTGCTGTCGAAAATTCCTAGCACTTTAATGCCATACTTTGTCTTTTCTTGGCTACCTGGGTAGCCTTCCCAGATCCCTACATTGTACGAGCATTCCAAGTACTTATTCTTATTTCATTGAAAGAAAATACATCGGCTGACTGGCTTCCTGGAGGTTTCAACCAGCCTGCATCATTTCATCTCTCCACTTTCAGTAAAGAATAAGTATGCTTTAATATTTTTGTGGTATTTTTAATATTCAGCCTGTGCATTGAAGTTTTCGGGACAATTTTATTGGTTTTTATGGGGTGAATTCAGTAGTCACATTCCTAACCCTCTCTCTTTCCCGTGGCTTTGAAACCAGCTAAGAAACTAGCGAGCCAGTACGCCAGGTGAGGTCAAAGTTAATTTTGAAAGTGAATTATAACTTGATATGTTAAATCTTATGGACTGTATGTAGCTGATGAGTACTGAAGGAATAAAATGAATCCATATAATTCTGTGCCAGTGTTTGTTCTGTCTTTATGCACTTTTATACAGAGGGATTCGTGCAAGAAGCTGTAAATGAAATGTCTCCCTTTCTTATATTCTGTTTACAGCACGTGATCTATGGTGATTATCCTGTTTATTTGAATAATTGTATTATATATATATATATATATATATATATATCATACAGATCCGTTTTGCGGCTCTATTGTATGTTAGAATGTTATCTTAACAGGGACATTTCAAAAGAATTTTCACTTTTTGATTAAAGCAAGAACAACAGATTTTGCACAGTTACACGACACCATCATATATTTCGTTGACTTCACATCAGCTGCTTACAGCGTAAATAAATTAATAACTAAAGTTTTAACATACTTGCAAATTTTTAGATAATATTAGCTGACAGAAGGTTCTGAACTTAGCGAACAGTGTTCAGAAAATTGTGCTTATACAGTTTTTGTACACAGCACAAGTTGAAAACCAAAAAAAACTAGTGTATGCATGCAGTGTTAATTGGGGTTATGTGATAAAGACTAGAGGTGAGTAAGATAGTGAGTGACTAATAAATTAGGTAACAAAGTACTGAGTGTAACTCAAATCATAGAAACCAGTGACAAACAAGATTATACTATTTCAAGAAGGGTAAGGTTAAAGTCAAAGATTATGTGATCAAATAAAAGCGCAAAAAAAGACATCCAGTTACTGGGATGAGCAAGAGAAGACTGAGAACTGGTTCTTTCTGAACACACACACACACACATATAAGTCGGGTTTCAGGTATTTGATAGAGATTGCTTCGGCAAAGTTGAGCAGAACTGAGCTTTTTTGTCTACTGATAATTCTGAAAGATTTTGTGATATCCACCTCATGACTTTCATGTCATGGTAATGATAACATTATTATAAATGATTTGCCTTCATTCTCCTTTGTCAACACATATATGCAATAAGAAATTCGGTTCAGCACATTGGTCTACATATGAACTTTATATATAAAAGAAAGCGACGGAAACAATGAAATTCTACATTTCTCATCCTTAATTGCTCTACATGTTTATCGACAATAAATTAACGATTATTGTACCGCGAAGCATGAAAATACGTACGACAATCTAAAGAAAACAGCTAGGTAATATAACGGATAATTCTACTCAGTGATCATACACACACACACATGCAAGCAAACATGTGTATGTTAACAGATGAATGCCGTCTATCGAGGTCCGGGTAAGAAGTATATCTGAGACAACAGACTGAACTTAAACAGACCGATTATCAACCTATTCACCTACCTACCAACCTACACACCTACGTACCTCGTTCTATGCAATCTACACTAATATCATACTCGATACAATCGAAAAATATTTTCGACTGACCGACTCTTCTAAATCGGCCCGCTTTTTCGTTATTACCGTGAAACAAGAAGTAGTTGTACAGTGTTTATTTTATTCTCCCTCATCTTCTCATGAATTCAAATGTGGTGGGTAATTTTTTGTTGTTTTTGTTGTTTTTTGTTTTTACCCCGTAAAACATGAAAAACACATATGTGGAATGCTCCTTTCTCTGTTCCTGTCTCTGTCTGTCTGTCTGTCTCTGTGTGTGTGGGTGTATCTTTGTCTAATTTTTCTCTCATATTCAATCGTTTTTGAAGGTTGGTGATAAAGCCTACTAGCTTCATGTCTCATTAGAACTAATGATTATTCCGTGTGCAATTTTATTGAATATTTTTACCTCATCCACTATGATTTCTAAAGCAAGGAAGGAAAACACAAAAATTTTAAAAAAAATTCTGTTTTGTTATTTTTTTTTAAATATCACCTGACATTTAAAAAAATGTTACAGGAAATGCCGAAATATATGATAGTTTCTTTTTGTATTTGTAACAGAAGAAAGTTGACTGGTCAACTAAGATATCTGACGAACGCATATATAGTTGGATAGGGGATGAATATTGATTAGCTAAAATGAGCATTCATATATATGACAGACTTTGTTTCACTGCATGATATCATTATTGTTTCCTCTAATTCCTAGAGGCATCTGTCTGTCTGAATTCAACATAGAACTTCTCACCGAAGTGCACCAGTTCGAGTTGCCACATTCCAAATAGCACACACACAAACGTAGACAAGAAGATGAGTGAAGAGAATCAATAGAGTTTGACAAGTATAAGAGTGAAACAGAATGGGTAATGGTAGAAAGGAATATGAAAGATTACAGAGACTGAATACATCTTCGCCATTGACAACGACTTTGGGCCATGTCACCTATTGTCTCCAGCCATTGATTCCTAGAGTCCCGAGGCCCCCAACCCGGGAGTCTACATCTCCCTACCTGACTCAGTTTAACTGTCAAGGATTTCATGGATTGATGCCATGTTTTTGTTTGGCCACCACTGGCTCTTTTCCAACCTGAACCTATATCAGCTAGTAATGCCCGTCGGGGGAGGCGGTGGTTAGGCATGCGCAGCACGTGACCTAGCCATCTTAGTATATGTAACTTTATAGCCTCGTCGATTGATTTCCCCTCTTTGCCCAACACTCTACGCCTAACGTCAACATTACTTATCTTGTGAAACCACCTAACGTGAGACAGAGATCGCAGACATCTATGATCGAAAGCAGTCAACCTTTTCATGTTTTCAACTCGTATTGGCCATGGTTCAGAGCCATAGAGAAGGACGGAGCGAACTGTTGAGCAGTACACACGTCCCTTGGTTGATAACCGGATGTCACGCCTACGCCAGAGATGGTGTGAGTCAGCGAAAGCAGCTCGAGCTTTTCGGATCCGTGCTGAGATTTCGTCGCCAATCAGTCCGTTGGTGCTAATACAACTTCCCAAATAGGTGAAGTGGTCAACATGTTCTATCACTTCACTCCCTATCACTAAGTTAGGAGTTGACGTCGTCCAGTCCTGTAGAGCAGCATCTTACATTTTGTAGGGGCGAATCGCATGCCAAACATACGAAGATTGCTGCTCAAGGTGTTCAGAAGACTCTGCTGGATTTTGTCAGCATCCTCCCCTAATAGGACTATGTCATCTGCATATTCTAAGTCCATAAGACTATTCCCTGGTAAAAAGTCGATTCCTAAGTCATTACGTTCAGAGGCATATAGGGCTTCAGCCATGAGTCTCCATTGTGTTCGGTTCCCTCCCAATGTTTTCACCTGGCTGTATGTCTGCCCACATCCTCTCATCTCCCCTTCACATGACCTCCTCTATGTAAGTAACCCTTGCATTGATGACCGACTCGCCGCTTCCCATCCGATTTTGGCGTATTGTGACTAGCAGTCCAATCCAGGATGTTCATTTCGTTCTATTTGATAGGACTTCTCATCTAGTGGAATTAACTGCCTTCTCCTGTCAATGATGGTGTTCTCACTGAGACTGAAACCAAATGTACATAATTTCAAACGCCAAGTTGTTTTCCACTAGGCCACTTCAGACACGAAAGTCACCTCTCTTGTGCAATGGATATCAATTATTATAAAATTCAATTTGAACTTTCCCTTTGACTAATTGGACTAAAGTGCTCGGCTAATTTTGACATGTAGGTTACTTGTGGAGTCCCAGGTAGTCGAAGGGATGACGCTATGCTGTTTGAAATTATAGGCACCGGGTTTGAACCTCAGCTGCAGGTACATCCACTAGCTGACGAGTCCACCAAACAGGACGAAATGCGCGTTATCCTGGATTCCACTGCTAGTCACCAGCCACCAATTTACTTTGAGTGAAACACGCAGACATCGTCGAAGCATCCGCAAAACGAGACGACATGTCAACAGAGACCAAAAACTTTGATCAAATCAATCAACGGGAAAACAAAATTTAAATTAAATAAGAAGTTAATTTCCGCCTAAAATGAGTTTTAACTTGAAAATTCAAAGGTTTTTATTTAAGCAAGCCTGAATCTTAACTCAGCCTTGACTGGTCATAGAAATCACTTAAATGAGTGAAAAGGCTTGAAGATTCCGTAGCAGTGTTGATTTTTTACAGGATGGGGTTGCTAGCCTCATGCCAAACCTTTCCTCTTTACCAGTCTCACTACTGACTTAGTGAGGTAAAGGTGTGCGCCGGCCGGGGCTCGAACTCCAGACCATGTGCATGGTCGGCGAGCGTCTTAACCGCTGTGCCACCGACGCACAGTTTAAGTTTTACATTTCCTAGTAACCAGCAGCTGAACTAAACGAACTAACTCCCTCCTAATCTGAATTCGTCAACCGACGATATCCATTTTGGACTGAATGATGATTATCATGATGAAACTCATGATTAGCACTCATCACAACCCGAAGTGTGCTAGGCCACAGTGGTTCTTTCCAGTACTGAAGTATGTGAAGCCGATAAACAGAAACACAGTGACTGTTAGGATGCCATAAAAAAGGCAACTGTTTTAACTTTGACTACTCTAATACTCATTCCATCTTATTGTAGTTAAGTACCATTTCTGTGTAGTAAATAAACTTTTGAATTCTTCATTGGTGTTCCACTGGTTTCCATTCCCTGACTTATTATAATAGTACTAAAATGCCCGTCACTTGAATTCCTCGTGTCCACAGACCTTGAATGGCGCATCTTCATTGCACTCATTTCTCTGATGTCACTTCTAGCTGGCCTAATGACTTCTGGTAGGCTTTCATTTTCTTACTGATTATTCTCCTCCATGGTACCCGAAGTGCGTCGGTGGTATAGCGGTTAGGACGCTTGCCGACCATGTACATGTTCCGGGGTTCGATCCCTGGCCGACGCATCCTTTACCTTGCTAAGCCAGAAATAAAGCTGGTAAAGAGGTAAGGTTGGGCATGAGGCTAGCAACCCCATCCTGTAAAATAAACACTGCTACAGAAACTTCAAGCCACTAGCTTGGAGCCCTATCTTCCACTGGGAACGTGAAGGAAATAAAAAAAATGGTACCCGAAACGCTGAACTTGTCTCCCTCCTTTTAGGTTATACTAGACAGTCTGTTACACGGTGTCACTCAACAGTTTTTTCAACCTATGTCCGATCCACTTCAAATGCCTTCCACGTATTTATAAGTCTATGGGATCCTAGATACTTCGCAAACTGTTGAAGTTCTTCACTGTTTATTCTTTCTTGAATACCTCCTGATCTTCATCATTAATCATTGACAGATATTAGGATACATCTGCGACTATTTGGAAATGCTTTCTGAACCATGTAGTTGCACTGAATTTACACTGGTTTTCAGAATTCAGATGTTTTTCAGTATTGCTGTAGATCTCTACACTGATTTCGGACTCATGTATGGCAGTCTAGCTTTCCTGATAAGATCCTTGTTAGCTTTGACATCGTCTTCCGTACTTCTCTGCGGAAGAACTGACGCTGTCTAGGTAAGGTAAGAGAAAATTACTAGTTATTTTAGATTTCTCCCATTGATTCTGACTGGTGTTTGCTGTTCTTGAATAAGTACTTTCATCGTCACTGTTTATTCCATATATGCCTAAAGTCCTACCCTAACTGCCTCTTGTAGAAAATTCTCTGTTCCCGTTTATGTAGCTTCAGGGTTGTGAAATATGGCAAGTCCACGAAGCATTACATTATGTCTCCACTTAGTAATCTATGTCTCTTAGCAACTATCCAAAAATACACAGAAAAGGCTATGTGGAAACATTGTTTTATAAAGTCACCCCCACCTTAATGAGAGCACAAATAAGATGTTGTCTAACTGTCTTATGCAGTAATGAGTATTAGGGAGTATTTACCACAGTGTGGTGAGAGCTGGCTGTTAGTCAAAATCCGTGGACAGTAATTTACGTCATTGTTTATGTTCCCAATATTGATCGTGAGAAAAATGAGAACAAAGACTTTGCGTAGGCGGATACAGTTAACATATAGATGATCTGACATTGAAGAAACAGCCACAAAGAGATGCAAGGTTAAATTTCTGTGTGAAACAACTAATCAGAAGACTGTGTTTTTCTGCTAACAATAATCTATAATATGTACATGAAAATCTATAAATATCTATTGATTTCCTTAATAAAGGATATGTTGCTTGACTCTTGCCTTCTGTCGTTACAACAGGACTTCTACTTATTATCCAGTATTGAATTAAAAAGAACACTCCATGGCTATACGAAAAATTCTCCTGCCGTATAAGAAAAGTTATTCTCAAATATAAGTGAACGAAATGATACGAAATACTCCTAGAATAATGAATGACAACCAGGCTTGTTGGAAGAAATAGTTGTTCCATACTTGAGGGAAATGTCTATACTCATAACTTGTCACTTGACGTCAGTGGTCTTCTCCAGAGAAAATATGAAAGCTTCTCGGCTGAACCAATCTAGTAGTTTAATGTAAAGACAAATATTAGGATCTATCAGATGTAAGAAAAACATTCTTCACACCTTTGAAAAGTTCCAAATGTCTTTATCTGCTGCTATACATACTTTTGAAGGAAACTCACTCTGTCTGAATAAATTTATCGTAATCTTGAAAAAAACAAAAACAAAAAAACAAATTGGATTCGATTACGCTCAATATTACCATAAATTTAGTTCATATTTTTTCCGTGAATTAAAGATGTTAGCGGATAAACAACTATTTTTTTGTCACAGAAGCCTATATTTCATAAATACAAAAGTGATTATGTAAATTTCTAAAGTTAATTATACTTTATGTTCTGGAAATATTTTTTCACGTCATTTTGCTCCGTAGATTTCTAGGTAGACCAATCTCAGTAGTAGTAACCACGTCAGGTGTAATTAGGGCGTTAGTGTTTCTGTGTTTCTTTTTTTTTCTGGTCAAAACAACGTTTTCTTTTGGCTAGAATTTGTTTTTGTTTTTTTCAAGGGTTGGTTTATAGCGATTGGATTTGTTTTTCAAGTTTACCAACGGACTGATATTAGGGAGAGAAACAGTGAAAACCACCACAAAGTACTCGACAGCTGTTTCGTCCTTGTTTGGATCTCATCGATGGTGCGCACCATTGGGGTTTCGAAACCAGCACCTTCCATTTACAAGGCATGGACTTTTCAGCCACTGCAACACGACCAGACTGTAAGTTATTCCACTAAATCTAAGATTACACAGACTATTAGATTCCTATTCAACTGCTCGTTTATAAGGTGCGTTTATCGTTACCCAAAAAGGCATAGACACGGTGATAAGTGTGGACAGCATAGTCGCCTGAAACTTGAATGAAATGGCTGTAACGTGTTCTTTTTTCGTCCGCTTCAAAACTACTATGAAATCAATGTTGTCTAAACATTATCGAACCAAATTAATTTTACCTTGTGGAAAACATTTATCAGACCAATAGAGAGAAAGGAAAAAGAAGCTCAAGAAAGATATCTTCTTGGAGATATCACCCTCAAAAGTAGTTGTACAATTATGACTTAATTCAAAACAATATCCAAAGAAATTAAAGATGATACCAGTCTTCAGCTTGATATGAGAGTTTGGTGTGAATATAAGTTACAAGGGATGGAGAAATAAAATTACACAGTACTGTAAAATAGTTGCATAATACATAAAAGGTGTTTTTAACTTAGACAGGTGTGAACCAGATTTTCCTAGAAATAAGCTGAAATAACAATTACTACAAATGAAGACGGAAAAATGAAAGGATTGAAAAAGTAAACAAAAAAAATGAAAATTAAGAAACCAAACAGAACTAGATCGATTGTAATTTTTAGGATTTGGATCAGTTTTTTTGAATACATACCTCCAGATTTCTGATACGAACAGAGATAGCTTCTTCAGTGGAAATGAATGTCTCCAAATGATGAGTCCCCTGAGATGTTGTGACTCATACTGACGAAGTAATCATATACAGAGCTTCTAACTGAAACAGCGCCTCCTCTTCACGGGTATGCTGAGTGGTGCTATCTAATAGTTTTTGAATTGACTCCCATGAAATGACCTACATGCCTAGCTCCACACGAGCTGGCGAATTAATATGTAGACAGTGGTGTGGTTATAAGCGGGAATTTGTCCTTTATATTGTTTAAAACCAATGGACGACTAGAGAATTTCACTGTCGATGTTGCTGCAGAAGAGGTCTTCTTTAGGGGACTGAAGATTCTACACTTTAGAATATTTGCCGCTATGTCACTATTGTGTCGAAATGTATCCTGCATATATATGATAAGAGACAACCAAGTTTAACCTGTTAATTATGTCTTGAGTTTATTTCCATTCACTATAGGTAAAATTTATTTTGATAAAGTCTTACATTTTTATACAGTATTGTTTACTGATGACGATTCAAGCATAATTTATTACTGTTCATAATCATATCAAGGTACTCGCACAAGTTTCTAGCTTTGTTTATAACTCCATTATTTTTTCATCGCTTGATTTGATTGGTAGTAGTATTTTCCATATTTTCGATATAAGTGATGAGTCATTCCTATTGCATGTGTTGGGTGCACACTCGATGAACAAGAATTCAGTAATCGATCGCTCTCTAACTTCACCTCCCTATATTACTTTTTAGAATTTTGACTCTGTTCCAGCCTATTGTGTGGTTGTGATAATGCATGCGGTACGATTGATGAGTTGCTGTTTTCACAATACTCATCTCTGTGGGATGAATCATTCTAACCTTAACCAAATTATTCTGTTCTGACAAGCTGACTACTCCTGATCTACCAGTTTGATCTATGTACTTGACCACATTCACAGTCATTGCAAGGTATTTTGTTTAATTAGGTCCACCGGGTCTTTTAGCCCACACAGCTTGTCTTGCCTGAATGAGTTCGTAGGTTGGCATGCCACCCTAATTCTTGGTTTATTGAGAATCCTACGTATGACCTCCCTTCCTTATATGGTGTGACAGTAGACGCCTTATATTCGCTCTTATTTATGTTATCATTATTAGTTTCACCATTATTTTTTAATTTTGCCTTTGAACTTTTTTGATCTTCCTAATGAATTTTATAGGATAGTTAGTTATTTAACACCAACACTTCTTCTTCTATATTTTTCCCTTCATCATTTAGGTTTTTTATCGTACTACTCACTGTTACTGCTCGTTCTGTTAGACACTTAACTAAGCCTGCCTTACCAGTTAGCGGATGAGACGAACTGAAGTCTAAATTTCTATTTATTTCCACTCCGTCTTTATAGGTATTCAGAGGCACTCGACGGATGCCTTTACGCTCAGTGACTGTAGTTATAAAGTGGTCAAACGTATGACATAGAATGACAAGAAGCGGTGAACCAGTCAGTGTCCAGGAGTGATTGCTTATTTTATTCTACATATCTAGCATCATTCATTCATAATAATAAGTAGATGTAGTCACTATGACTTAAATCATTATATGCTTATTCCACATTAGTTTGTTTATTAGATGTATCACACAGTCAGGGAGACAGTATTATTTACTGGATGACAAGGTTTCGAACAAAATTTATTACTGTTCATAATCATTTCATCAATAATAATCACACAACTTTGAAATTTGAGTTTTATAGTTTTCTTTGTCTTCTCGTATTTGTCGTCGTGGGGGTAGTAGAATTTTCCAGATATCTGTGACAGGTGTTGAATCATTTATATTACATGTATTTGCAGTTGATTCGATAGACAAACCTTCTGTTATCAATCTCTCCTTCAACCCTGTGATATGAGATTTTAAAATTGTCGTCCTATTCCATCCTATTGTATGGTTGTGTGTAACTGCATGTAATGCTAGAGACTGAACTATGGAATTACTACTGATGAACCTCGGAAACCTTATGCAGAATCCTCAACAAGGCAGGAATAAAAGTGGCTTGCATTCAAACCACTAACAAACTCAATTACAAACAAGCTTTGCCAGTTAAACGATAATTCCTGCGAAGCCTTTAAAACAAAACAACAATTCAGTTTATCTAATACCCTGCCTGCAATGATTGTCAGTTCAAATACATAGGTCAGACTAGTAGAACGGGGACAGTCAGACTACCCGAGCATAAAAAGCTAGGAATATCTAGATCAGTTGATCAGAATAAGATAAGAAATCTAGATTATAGTTCAGCTTTAGCACTGCATGCCATTACCTACAACCATACAATAACCTGGATGGGATAAGATGACAGATTTCAAATCTGATGTAACAACGTGGAGGGAGAGATTGACAGCAGAAGCTCTATGCTTATGGAATCAACTTCAAACACGCGTAATAGGAATAATTCAACACCTGTCACAGATATCTGGAAAATTCTACTACCTCTACGACGACAAATAGGAGAGGAGAAAGAAAACTATAAAACTCGATTTTCAAAGTTGTGTGATTATAATTGATGAAATGATTATGAACAGCAATAAATTTTGCTCGAAACCTTGTCATCCAGTAAATAATACTGTCTCCCTGACTGTGTGATACATCTAATAAACAAACTAACATGGAATTACTTACTTCCACAGTGCCCAAGTCTTACACATATATTATTATATACGTGTTTTTAAATCATAATAAACAATAGATAAGCACTTGACAATCCGTTTGTTTTAAATATTTTCAGTGTTCAACTTTTTGTCAACTATTCAATGTTTATGTCTGCACTTATGACTATTAATAATAAACATACTTAATAAAAATGTCTTAGCTAACTTAACACTTGTGTCTTGGTCATTTAAATGATTTGACGAAAATTATAGTTTATCAAGACAGTGGAGGATTATAGTTAATGTGTAAACAAACTGTATGAAAGCTGATCGTTCCAGTTGGGTTGACGTGTACTTGTAACAGATTAATTGAACAATATTAGTGATTATGAAAAATAGTGACATGCATTTATATAAGTATATTCATTTTATAGCTCTGATACAAGTGCGGAAATCAACCGTACTCGGTACAGGAAACATGATTCGGACTGTCAACACAAATGTCAAGCCGCTCAATATGTCGACAGCATAAAGAAAGCAATCCCAACAACTTGCCTCAGACTCTTATCAATAGTTTCCCTTTTCACTCTATAACGAAGATCACCAGATCACTAGAAAGGATAAGAAACAATAAATTCTGGCAATGAACAGGCCAGAAACATACTGTCAACGCAAGAAGTCTTCAAATGCAAGTGGAAATTGATTTGATATGCTCTGATAGACCGCTGAGTGAACAACAAATGCTGGGCTCTTGAGTAGAATCCGAAAACAGGGAACAGGTAGTCAAACAGTGGTCAGAAGGCAACGTAGAGTAGGAAATGAAAGAATATGGGTAATTTTGAAGTCAGCTGAGAAAGGCTGAAGACAAGAAACTGAGATGGGAATGTGCTGTCGAAGACGTATGTTCCATCTGGAACCCTTTTATTACAATATTGTTATTGTCCTCTTAATTTCCAAGTGCAACATAGAGTTTCAAAAGCACGTCTTCACTTTGTATTATTTTCTGCTGTTCTCTTTAGTTGGGCTCACAGTTGCCCATAATATCTCATCTCCTTCTCGCATGATCCCCTCCATGTCACCCATAAAAGCCCCACTAGTCTCGTCGCATTCAGATTCTACTGGATTTCCTGGTATGCGATGCCGTCCGATGGTCTTCTCAGCGTGTGCCCCATCCATCTCCATTTCGCCCTGCATATTTGTTGAGCGGTAGGTTGTTGGTTGGTTTGCTCTCACAGTTTCTTTTCGCCAATCCTTCGAGCTGGCCACTTGACCCTCAATATAGAGCCAACGAAGGAGATAACTGTTGCTAAAGGTCTGTAGATGGTTGATGGAAATGACTTTCATGCAGCACTTGCTAAGCTTCTGACTCATACAAAAGAAATGACTTCACATTTGTTTCGAGAATCCTGATCGTGTTCTTTATGCTGTTTGTGTGTAGAAGATTTTCAAACTGACATCAAAGTGACGAAGCAGGATCTAGACCTTCTAATTCTAGCTCTGACATATTCATCCCTTCCGACTACTAGTGGTTAAAACTATTCTCTCTGAATAAGTGAAGGAAGTAAACTCTTTCAAATTTCTCTTGTAGGTGGCGCTCGATATTTGGAATCCTAGTGAATAATAAATATATTCCCTCAGAAACTAGACCTACTGTACTAGATGAGCGTTTAAGTTAACAAACAAGACGAGTTTAATCAACAGGATTATGACAAATCGTGGATATAATTCATGACTCACTTTTGATTAAAGCATAAAACATCTTTCAGTAGTTAGTTTGTAGGGATTCGATTTTCTTTTATGACTATTGAAAACTAATTTGATGCTAACTGGTGACTTGCCACAGGATGGAGTTTCTTGGAGTTCTAGTGAGTAATCACGTCCAATGAGGTCCATCCAGTCAGCTGTGAGGATGGATGTCCCATCGATTGTTTAGTGGTCGCGCTAAATCACGAGTCAGTAGAAGTCAGAATTCATGAACTGGCCAATGAATCGGGTCTCAGTGACTGGATGGTATGCGAGCTTGCTGGCCTTGTAACCGGTAGGTGCTGGTTTCAATCATCAGTGGGTGCGTACTTCCGATAATTCCTAGACTAGGATGTAACAGCTGTCCAGAACTCCCTGGTTTTCAATAATCTTTTAACGGATATCAATCTATGATCAACTTGCAAAACATCTCTGGTTATCAGATCTTCATTTCTTGTCGTTTTATCACCATTATCACAAACTTTGATGTTAGGAAAATCCCGTTTTCTGTCTATTTCTGTAATTTACTTAAAGGTAGATATAAGTAAGAGGTGTCGCAAGCTACGCGGTAACTTCGCTGAATCCGTCTTTTATTTTCTTCATGACTCAATGGGTATTTTCCGTGATTTGAAACTTAGTAATTCTCTAACTTATTAACGTAACAGTTTCGCTTCTTTTTTTCGAGATCTCAGTTGTTTATTATGCTAATTTCAAAAACAGCCAAATTCTTAATTTCCTGAGATTCGATCTATCAACACTTCCTTCCTGTTTTGGGAAACCTAAATTCTTGAACTCTATTGAAGATTGTTTTGTAAAATCTACATACACTTCAGAATTAATAGGAAATTCAAATAAATTTTCTTAAACGAGTATCAGGACGTAATAATCATTTGAGACAAGGAATTTCTTCACTCACTGCCGGAAATGCCGTATAACATATCTGTAGGAAACTGTAATTTAATTCCCCAAGATTTACAAAGGAAACAATTGTTTACCACAGTATCGACAAAAGTCTTAAATGTAGCTTATAAATCTAGAAGTGGTGGTTCTCAGATTCAACACTGTATAACTCACAAAATATTCCATTTAATGAAAGCTTCTGTGATCAGATAATTTTCCCTTGTGATTCATTCATTGAGACTTCGTCTTGTTTCCAGTTTTTCATGGCTGCAACTAAATCAAACAATCAGTGAAATACATTCAGGATTCTAAAGTCAACGAAAGATATATAAACCCACAATTTCATTAAGATCTGTAGCAGATTTTACCATATCACCAACAAAATACCTCTCCAGATACGTATCGCCAATACTAAAACCACTTCAACAGGACACTCAACATACTATTAGAGATTCATATGATTTCAAATCCAAAATAGAACACTGAGAAATTGGCGAAGAAGATATTAACTAATTATAGACCAATAGTCCCATTAAAGAAAGTCTTGATATCATTTCCAGTTTACTAGAATCAGATACAACCCTCTCTCAAAGATGTCCACTGGACATCAGTGCAATAATTAAGAGCTTAAAATTCTGGTTGGAAAGTAATTATTTCACATTTAAAAGGAACTTATATAGACAGAAAAATGGTATTCCCTCAATATTCGCTGATCTTTTTTATGAAAAGATTTGAAGATAACTTTTCTTCGAGAATACTCACTCCTCAAAATATGGTTAAGATATGTGAATGATACTTTTGTAGTGCTAAAACGTGATCTGCACAGTTTATTCTTGGAGAAACTGAACAATCTATCTCCCAGAATCCAGTTTACTATGGAAGCAGAATCAGACGTCGGTGAACTACCATTTCTAGACTGCCCAGTTAAGAGAAAGGAAAATGGACATTTTAGTATATCTGTATTCAGGAATAAAACCCACTGCAATAAATATTTCGACTTCAGATCACCATACTCCATCAGCGCAAAGATTTCAGTTGTTTCAAGTCTTCTTCTGATAACGGATGAGAAAGAACAAGAAGAAGAAATATCAAATATTACTGAGATTCTCAAGCAAAACAACTTCCCAAAGAACTTCATCAACATTAAGTATGGTTGAGAACGAATTCTGAAGACATGAACCCCAACAGTTGTCATTCCACACAGATCAGAAACATCAGACGATAACAGGAGAATTCTCAACCAACACAACTTCAATGTTTTCTTCAAAACATCAGGTACACTGGGAAGCAACCTTGTTCATATAAATGACCTAATCCCTTGAGATTATCTATCTAATTGTGTCTTTGAAATAAAATGTTTTTTTGGAATTTGATGCAATAGACATCGGACAAACCTCGCCATAGAGAAATCAAAATCAGGAGAAACGAACACCGTAGAGCCGAATTCGGTTCGACAAGCGGGAAACTCAGTTGAACAAGAAAAGCTTGAAAAATCATCAGCCATATATCTGCCTGCGCGATTAAGAATCATGCCACAAAATTGATTTTGACAATACAGAAATAATCCAGAAAAAGCATTTCAGAAATCAAAAAGACCGTCTAATATCATCAGAAGCACTTGTCTGAGTAGGAATGATGATGGAATAAAACAGAATTTAACCTGGCTTCAACACCCACCCACCTCCGCAACGAAATGGCAAAATCAACACGAATGTGATGAACAAATTCATTACGCAAACACATGATTTTATACACTTATCAAATCCGGTAATCTACACTTGATTTTGTTATACTTACCAATTGGCCAACTTGACAATGTAAAATTACTTCATGCTGATGAACAATGATTAGGTTGGTATATGTATATAAGCTGAGATTTTGTAAATTCTGAATTAATAATACTTTATTAAAGCTATTAGCAGCAGCAGCATTAAACAGCAAAACGTCAGTAATGTCGACATCGTTTTGTTTTTCATTCATTGGGAAATACAAATAATTTTATAATAAGGATTATTGAAATAGGTCAAATGAACTGTAGTCAAGATTTGACAGAATAGTTCTAAAATATTTGGGCGCCGAGTGAGAAGTAAACATTTGTAAAAGAATTTCGGACCAGATTGCCGAACGAAACGTTGGAATTACTCATTTCAATATCGCTGAGATTTTACAAATATAATTTTTTACAAATGTCTACTTCTCACTCGGCGCCCAAATATTTTAGAACTATTCTGTCAAATCTTGACTACAGTTCATTTGACTTATTTTGCAATCGAATTAAATTAACAAAGAAACTATGTAATTGGCACAATTATCGTGTTTCCACTCTCCGGTGTCTGCAACAGAATGCGTACCCTAAATCCGTAGCTGTCCAGTCAACTGACAACTCCAGTAGGTCGAATAAATCAGCTCAATTTTCAGAAAGAAGACAAAGTCATGAGTTTGACAGGGTGCTTCAACTAAACTCTAATCCTAAACACCATCATTTTGAAAATACGTCTAATCATAAGATTCTAGATACTAACTGTTTGAACAGACATGAAGGTGTGATGTTAGCTGACGCATAGGAAATCCTGATTAATAAATAAGAATGGATATGTATCACTAACTAATAATAATACTTGATCAAAGTTCCTGACTCTCTATATCTACTTATGGAGACGTTAAGACATTGTTTTACAACTGTTTATCCGCACACGTACACACTGTGTTTAAAGTGTTTAACAAAGATAGATCAATATTTGTAAGTCTGAGGTCAAATTTTGATCACAACTCATACAATTTTGTTTATTGTACATGTTGATGCCTGTTTTATGACTCATGATTGGACAAAGTTTTTAAAAATAAGAGATGTTCCTTTTATATATAAACCTCTGTTATGTTAATTTCGATTAATTTCCCTGAAGAAGTTCGGACCAGATTGCCGAACGAAACGTTGGAATTACTCATTTCAATATCGCTGAGATTTTACAAATATATTTTTTCACAAATGATTATTGAAATAGTTGATAAAGCGGACTGAGGGAATGTCAATTTACTCCAGCGTTGATAGTTTATATCACGGAACAAGCCGAAACTTGCGTAATTATAAGCACTTTGATTTACGAAGTTTATGAAATCCAAACTTTCTAAAAAATACGCAGTTCTTTTGAGAACAATCACTATAGTGTAGGTTATTACACTAATACTCCCTTGGATTTTGAGTGGAACATAGCGTTTCAACAGGATATCTCAAGTTCATCCTGTTTTCTGAAGTACTCTTTAGCTGACTCCGCGATTTCCCCTAGGCTTGCACCTCCTCCTGACACGGTCGCTTCCATGTCACACTCATATCAGTATCGCACTTGTCCTTTAGTATTCGGGTTCTACTCATAAGCCTATAGCATCGTGTATCTCAACGTTACCACCGAGCTATTCGGATTCGCGATTGACCTTTTGTAGGACTGTATCGGATATTCTTTTGATTGGCCACTAGTCAGTAACTAATGTAATGTATCTAGTCCGTTGCTTGGTGCAGATTGAATTCTATTAGTCAAGTTTGCAAAGTGGCCAATATGCTAGGTGGCCCATGGGCAACATCTCTCATTTGGTGACACAAATTCGAATCTCAGAAGGGACAAGAGCTCTCACAAGGTTGAAGATACGTCTTGCTGACTGGTGAGTGACAACTGACACAAAACCTAGGTCGTAGGTTTCCTGTCGATTACCTCCAACCACTTAATACCAACAAATTATAGTGCACCGTGTTGGCGAGCCAACTAGTGGCATGGTGGGCACATTGTGAGCTCATCTGATAGAATTCATTCTGCTTTAAAGATAGGACTGGACACAGTACACAAATTACTGATTAGTGTTCAGTCAAGAATGAGTGTTTATCTGCGTGCACCTGGAAATGAAGGAAAATATGGAACTGTTTAAGATCCGTAAAGAAATATAAAAGTTATATGGAGTTACAAAAGCAAGGAAATAACAAATAAAGTCACTAGAAATCAACAAGGTTATTAGCATGATGGTAGAAGTGGTTGTATATGAAGCTGCTGTTTCTCCAACTGAATGATTAAAACTTCAGCGATGCAAAGGAGGAAGAAGTTTGGCGAAATACTATTCAGTGACTTTATAAAGGTGTTATGGACTATTGCTACCAAGAAGAAGTCTCAACAAGAAGAAATTTAATTACAAAATTGACGATCCCAAACAACAAATACTATCGAATTATGGTACACTAACTCTGACAGTTATTCAGCATTGTAGACTTAAACCGACCAATAAATTGGCAGTTTGCATTTTATACATCTCTAAATGGAATCTAACTACATACTTGCCAGGAGAAACCTATACATGATAATGAAGAAAAACCTATCAAATCAAAGGCCCTCAAAGAAGGAACAAAAAGTCGCCCTAATATATATTAAAGGGATCTCAGAAATCACTTCAAGACCTTTGAAACCCTTAGGAATTGACATCGCACACAAACCAACAAAATCACTCCACTTGGCTCTGTGTTAACCAAAAGACTCAACAACGAAAGAAGATAAAACGAACAACATCTACAAAATAAGTGATAATGACTGCGGAAAACACTACATTGGCCAAAGTCGACGTTCCTTTCGTTTTCGTATCCGTGATTATAAACTAGCCGTCAAAAGACATGACATCCACTTTCTTAATCATTTCGCTGCATACAGACAACCATGGAAAGCAATTCGATTGGGACACCCAGGGTTCAAATATTAGACATAAATAAAATTCACCGATCCATAAGAAGGACATCTCACACAGAAAGCGTCAAACTTCAGCTCAAGAAAACAATCAGTTCCGATACAAGTAGCTTAGAGGGTGTGAAAACACACAAAAATAACCAATCACCTTCAAGATCACTCACTGGAAGAGATGAATAGTAAACTCGTCAAGGAATCCTAAAGCTCACTTTAAATTGAAGTATGAGCTGAAGATGCTGCCTAGTAGGGCAATGAAACTTTCGCAAATTACCTATTCAGCTCAGAGAACACAACCACATCAAAATCATCCACCTGAGCTATGAATCTTCTCCAACAAAACATCAGAAGGACCTACATATCATCTAATATCAGGCTTTTAAACGTCTCCCATATCCAAAAGATTTCGCACCAATTTTTACTAAAACGTAACCATTTCAATTTAAACATCAAAACCAGGGACATCAATGTTTAGACTGACACTTTCTTTTTTCCCTCTTACTTAATGGAAATCAGCTGCCTTTCTCACCATCAATGTTATTATAGTGTAATCAATTTCATCTAATAAATAGAAGCAATTGTGTTTATCAGATAGCTGAAGCGAAACAATTTCATTTCATAACATTGTCATGTTGAAACGGTGCAAAAATGGCAGTGGAACAAAGTTAAAGCCCATATTTCCATTATCATGATTTCTGTTAGATTAAATATATGTGTATATGTATAAACAAATGTTTAACAAAAGATTAACTAAACACAACATACTAAATTCATTGATGTTATCAGTATTGGTCAGCAATTCAAACCATCTTTTTCCTAATTCATGGCATACACTTTTCTCCCTATTATATTTCTTATCTTATCTCTGCATCAATATCTGCTCATGTATACATAAGTTTTGAGAAAAAAGAAGTATGAAATAATGCATGTCCATATTCTAGTTCAACTGAAAACCAAAAAGAAAAAAAAGAAACAACATTGCGTTTAATAATGCGCAACTGATTTTCTGATAATGATTTGCGATCTGTTCATAACTTCCGGTGTGGACTGAAGCAAAATTAGCCTTTTGGATCAGTTGGTTAGGCTTGAAAACAGCAATTTTTACAAGCCTTCGATTAGATCATTATTATTTGTAGTGTCTCTTCTCTCATCCTTCCTTCCAGTTATTCCCTTATTATGCCTAGATTGAAAAAGATATCGTGATTCTTTAAGCCTTAAATTAGTTCTTTATTCAATTCAATTTTTAGATTTTCCCGTCGATTGATTGGACTGAAGTGCTTGATCTCAGGTTAGGCAGATGCTTTGACGATGTCTAGGCACTGGGTCCAAGCCTCGGTGGGAACATCATCACTCACTCACTCACTCACTCAAGAATGCAGGTACATCCACTAGCTGACGTGTCCCAAATAGGATGAAATGCACATCATGGATTCCACTGCTAGTCACCATCCACCAGTTAGATTTTAAATTACTTGTGACATGCAATCGATCATGAATAGGTAAGTATATCCAGCTGTTGAGTGACATCCATTGCATGAAATGTATTATCACCAAAATTATGGAACCAAAAAATTATATCGTGGCATCTTACATCAGTTAGCTCTCAATAAACAAATTAATAATATAATTTTTCCTTCACGTTCCCAGTGGAACATAGGGCTCCAAGCTAGTGGCTTGAAGTTTCTATAGCAGTGTTTAATTTTTACAGGATGGGGTTGCTAGCCTCATGCCCAACCTTTCCTCTTTACCAGCATTATTTCCGGCCCAGTGAGGTAAAGGAGTGCGCCGGCCGGGGGTCGAACCCCGGACCATATGCATGGTCGGCGAACAAACAAATTGAATAACTAGAAATTTAGATCTTAAGTTTTTGTAGAGGCTTAGATGAGTTTTGATTTTCAAATTTCGTCACCCACCATCTTAATAGCAATCTCCAGCTCATTGATGGATACTGGGTGGATGTCCTGAAGTGTTAATGAGAAGTTTTGACAAATGAGGTATACCATTACAATGTGAATCAGATGCCAATTGAAGTCATTGGTTGAGGATGATGCTACATCACGAATTCACAAAGTTAGGATACAATGAGCCATTGAATTATAGATTAAGTGTATGAATAGTAAGTGAGCTCTATCTAGTAACCTGAAGGTCTCGCGTTCAATCCCTACTCGAGGAGTTGGTGTGAGCCGATGAAGAGTCCAAAACAAGGACGAAAAAGCTGTTCAGTTTTGAGTGAATTTCAATGATCATTTTTTTTATTTTTTTTTATTTTTATTTTTGATTACAGCTTGATTCCACACCGTATTTTTGGTACAAGTATGGAATTTTCAGCGTGGATATCGGTAGCCCAAAATTCACAGGCCGACCATAGATATCAAGTGTGCGTCGGCGTGGGCTCGAACCCCGGACCATGTGCATGGTCGTCAAGAGTCCTAACCACTGTGCCACCGACGCACATCATTCTAGCTGATACTGTTTCGTGACGAAGGCTACATTGAAACCATTAATTTGACGCTTGCATTTTTTTCATAACCAATTCCTTCAAATACCTTTTCGTAATCTGCTGGTGATAACAGATTCTGTCCTCTGATGTGAGTTCAGTAGAGTACACCTTCGATAAGCTAAGTCTAAAAACAGATAAATGCTAGTCTAAAGTTTATACTACTGTATCTAATTAGCACTATTGTGTGACATGAATGTTTTTGAGCGGTTCCTGTAACTCAGCATTATATACCATTCAACAGTATCTATCTGTACTGTGCGCTACAAGAACGGGTAGCAAATGAAGTCGGATAATCGACATTTCATGGTAGATGTATATAAACGTATTTATTAAGCAATACTGTAACCAAAATATCTGAATTTTTCGCGAAATCGAACATACTGTAGGAATGTTTGAAATTAAGATAAAAGTAATCACCAACAATCTTCTTTTCATCAGTGCAACATATAATTCTATGCCTAAACTAGTGCCCAGAGAGTTTCACCTGATCCGCGTTGTGGATAAATACTAGATGACAACATTGGTTGGTAGTCGTTCCCAAATCACGAATTGGCGGAGGTTAGAATTTATGAGTCATTCAGTCGGATCCCAGTGGCTGAATAGTCTGGGAGCCAGGTTGTCTTGTAACCGAAAGGTCTCGAGTTTGGACGCTGATGACTGCGCGCTGCTGATTGGTCCAGAACTAGAGTGAAACAGCTATCCAGTACTCACCGGTTTTCAGTGACTCTCTAAGTGATACCAATCAGTGGTCAGATTTAAAATAAATTAAATCCCTAAACACGAACCCTTGAGAATCAAACTAGTAAAGAGAAAGAAAGAGCTATTAAACCCACAGACTTTTATACTTTCTATTCCAAATCCCTGTAATGTTTGAAGGGTGTATTTTAAATATATGCACCATCAGTAAGCCACGATTTCATACAATGAGTATTCATAATTATTCCGAAACGTTTTTTTTTGCAATCCTCACGTTTCAAAAGGTACAGAGGGTTTCAAGCTTCAAATTTTCTGTCCAGATGGTTTTTTGTTACTTGGTGGTATCGGCAGTCTCAAGCATAACCTCTCCTCTTTTCCCAGATTACTAATGGCTAGTTGTGATGACAGTGGCTTGATTAAGTCACTGTGCTACCAGAATTTCTATAGATCAAAATACCTAAACTCTTCCACATTTCTTCTTGTTTCATTCATGCCATCATCTAAAATGATCACTACATGAAATCGTGCATATAATTAATTAGATTTCAACACAATGATGTTCATTTCATGAGAGAAATGGAGAGAAAATGTGCAGAATAGATTTTCTCTTTGTATCTAAGATCACTACGTCACGTGATATACTTCAGAATATCACTTTATATGTAAATCCTCTATGAAGGGGGAAACATTTCGAGACTAAATATGCTGAAAATTTATGTATTATGCGCTTACATAGTCTGAAATAATGTTTTATTATTGTTATTAATTTTATAGTTAAATAAGCGAGATATATTGGTACATCGTCTGACGATCAAATCTGGACCTTCTGTGTGGCTAATGAGTTTTCTTACGTTGTACCAGCGATGCACACACTGTTCACTAGACCGATGGACTGCGAAACACAAAGCGGATACCAAATATTGTATGATAACAACTCTTCCATTATAACTTTCAAAAGAATAACAAAGAAAATTCTTTTTGATAACGCCTTTTTCATCAGGTTCTTCAGTTATATACCCATCCAATATAGTGAATGAATTAGTGCCATTAACAACAATAACATCGAATCAATAATAATAATAATATAAATGGATTACCACTCGACAGCATCAACATAACAATACATTACACTAAATATCAGACAGGCAAACTGGGAAAATTAATAATAAAATCTCATGAATTATAGCCAAGGCAGTAGGAGTAGTTGGAATCGCTTCTTCTGCACACAGAGCACCAGTTGTTTAAAGCGAATCATGACAACGTCTGTAGTTTGGAGTATGCAGTACCTGAATGTTTTCGGCAATTCATTTGGTACCCGATGGATGGTAGAGAAGGACTGCTTAACATTAGCTTTGTGGCCAGTTTAAATCAGGTGTTCCAGTATCGAGCTATTGATGCTTCTAACTACACCTTTATTTAATCCCACACGTAGATGTTCCTGAGAACAAAAACCCAAGTCCCTAGAGCAATGGTCAATATAACTCGCCCCAACACAAAGCCTAGTTGAATTGGTAGATACAATCGGAAGTGGCTAGTCGAGGAATCACTATCGATCCTGCAGAGAATAGCACATTTAATTTGCCAGCAAAAAAGTTCTTCGAATTGATTTTCATAATTTCTTCGTATTTATTTCGTCAGGTGTATCACTCTTGAATTGCAATCGTATGTATGAAGGCTTCTTGTTTACGGATAGTGAACAGTCCTTTTCTGCTTTCTTTGTCATGTATTTTTTAACATATTTGTCGGGATAGCTATTTTCAATCAAGGTATCCTATGCAATACTTATTTCATCTTCACTCAACTCTTCTGAGCATGTGACTCTAACTGTGTCTGTAGCTGAGGGTCCTTACTAAATTTCTTTTGTACCGGAAAGGAACGAAGCCATTAAAATGTGTATATTGTCCTGTCCATATGCCTTTCTTTTGCAAATTTCTTACTGTGCTACCATCTGATTTTCTTTTAAGGAGGACATCCAGGAAGGCAATTCTTTCTTTCGACTCCTCTTCAATTCTATCCCGTTGTAATCATTTTCCCAGATATGTCTTCATACGGAAGATTCAATGTTGCTGAATAATGTTGGATTTATCTGTCTGACAGTATTTAACTCAATATCATAAAAAGCCTTTAATGAACACATATCTATATTCACTTTTCAGTAATTCCATATTAGAAATATATATATATATAAACCTGAAATGGTGTCATGAGTGGATGTCATAGTAACGACCTGAAAATACCCTTTCCCACTGACGTAATAGACAACTGTCATAGATAAAGAAACACCTCAGTATCTCGATGGTATAAATATGCAAACAGTTCATTGCCAACATAACCAGTCAACACTCTTTTAATTGATACTGTGCGTGTTTAACTTCATCTCAGTTTGCATACTAAAAGCATTAATGAATGAAGTCTATCATTTCTTAATTATGCGTAATAATCTTGCCCTGATTATTGATTCCTCTGACCTTTGTTGCTTCCCTATTTTCACATAAGTAACTTGATAGCTGTATACATGAGAAAATACTGTACATCATTGCATAACTAACTTTAATCCCAAATATTAATTAAGCGTAAAAAATACACCCCGCTGAAAAACCATAAGACGAATAACACAACGCATACTTGACTGTCAAATTTCTTTGCCTTTTTTTGTTTTAAAAAGGAATGTCAAATTTGATGAAAAATTTAAATTAATTACATTTAAGTTGAACTTTATTCATTTCCATTTTGCGTTAGTATACATAACAAGGATTTCGTTTTTTTTACATATTTGTCCAACGTCTGCATTTTTAAACCAATGGGAAGCAATAAAGGTTTTTTTCTATTCACACCTGTATTTATCGTATATTTTATATTAACCGAATTAAACCAGCTTTATTTTGGTATGTAGGCCTGTTCACAGATGTCTCTTCCCTAATACAAACCTCGTCTTGAACTGTAAACCGGTTACATTCTGATTTCTTTAACAGAATACAGTATATTGTATTGTAATAGTAAATCTTCCACTGCCTCACTTACTGGAGCTGGAGTCCGTCAAGGCGCTGTTGTCTCTCGTCCTCCCCTTTCTTCTTTCTTTCTATATGACTTGCACTGTTCGGAAGAAATCAACCTTGGTAAATAGGCTGATGACCTTATTGTTTCTTTGTCAATTACTTTTCGAGCTGACTGTTCCAAAATGAAAAGTTTTCTGTCCAGCATTGACCAGTGGTTTAATCTTAATAGTCTTATGTTAAACCCCTCCAAATGTCACACAGTTAATTTCACCTTCAGGAATAAATGTTATCTTAATCAAATCATTATGAACACATCAAATGGGAGAAATTCAACCTTCCTGAGAAGCATAGTTTGACTACAGGCGGACGGAACTGAAGAAGATATCAAAGCAGCAAGGATCCAGAAAACAAGGCAAGCTATCATTACTCTCATAACTCTGTGGACATCAACATCACGTTCAGCATGAAAAATAAGTTGCAGATTTTCAACTCCAGTGTGAAGTCAGTGCCACTATACGGATCAGAGACTTGACTCCGTGTTACCAAGGGCACTTTGAACAAACTACAGACCTCCAGCAACAGCTGTCATCGCTCAACACTCAAGATTAGATGATCAGAAAAGATTATCAGCATGGATTTCTGGGAGCGAACCAACGCAGCAGGGATCAACCATGCAACAAGTATGTAGGAAGACATGGAGCTGGATTAGCCATACTCTTAGAAAACAAACCATCAAATGAGTGACATCACACAACAGGCCGAACGGGAATTGGTGAGTCAGTTAATCGTCAGTGCGAGGGATACATGAAGGAGGAGATCATGTGAAAAGGAGATGGAAGCATGTGAACAGACGTGGAGCCAGGTGGAGACTTTGGCGGAGAACCGAATGCAATGGAGACGTGTGTCTGAAGCCCTATGTTCCTCTAGGAACTAAAGGTAACAATTATAATAAAATAATAATCGACCCATTAGCTCACACGATTCTTGTAGCTAAGAGAGCATTTATGTAGAGAATATATCAAGCATCCTCTCACCTTTCTTGGTCTCCCCACGTCCTGCATAATTTTAAGAAAATGCTCCATCTGAGCATCTACATTAGTAAGTTGAAACAATCAGGAATCCCTCAACCCCTACTTTGCAGTTTTTTTAACTCTTGCATATACCTATTATACCTTATCGCTTCCCCCTACCTTACTCTTTCTAGGAATACTCAAAAAAGACTGTGTCATACTTTTTTATTCGTTTCCGTCCCCAGTGGAATATAGGGTTTCAAGCTAGAGGCCTGAAGTTTCGGTAGTAGTGGTATTTTATTTTTACGGGATGTTTTCGCCAGCCACATGCCCAACCCTTACTCTTTACCACTCTTATGACTGGCTTAGCGAGTTAAAAGAGTAGGTAGGCCGAGGATTGAACCGCGGACCACATGCGTGGTCGGTGAACATACTGAATAGAGCAGGTGTTGTGCCACCAAGTGAGTTCGTAACTACTGTAGTCGACCGACACCTGAACTTATCTGAGAAATTGTCCAAGTTCATGTCGTCTGATTGTCAATAGTTTCTCTATTGTTTATCTAAGTGATGTAATTGAAGCGTAATGCAATTTATCTTAATTTTGATCTCTCATACTCTCTCTCCCCTTATCTATTTGAACATGACCTGGAAAATATTCGCACCTGTCTCTCTGCATTGTTAATTCAATGTAGTTTGTTTACTTATCAGTCTTATATCTCCCTATGTAATTTCAAAAGTATATATATTCGTGTATGTAGAGTATTCAACTTATCAGTCTTATATCTCCCAATGTAATTTCAAAAGTATATATATTCGTGTATGTAGAGTATTCAGCTGACGAGTTCTACCGAAATTTGATGAATTCATTAAATCCTGCTTTATTAACCTTTATTGCTTGTTTTAAAATAGTTTCTCTACTCACAACTCTCTCCTTGCATCTCATCAGGTAGGACTAGAAATCATTATAATACCAAAATATATGCTCATTGACATAACCAAGTAAAAAAAAACTCAGTGAAACTCTATTTGACCCGAGCGGGTTCAATGAGATGGTAGAGATAGTGTTAAACTTGAAACTTACGACTTACTGTGTAATTAGCATAAAAAAATGGCTTAATTATTCTAAAATATTTATAGTTTTATGGTGACAATATCCGTATCACCTTAAAATTTCGTGTTAGTAATACTAATAGTATTATTCTCATCATTTCACTTTTTCAGGTTTTGACTCTACTGATTCTGTAACTCCAAAATTTGCTGTTATCAATCAATCTTGGTTTAGTGTTCCTTGTGATGTATTTTTCTGTGGTTGTTCTTCAGTAAACTAGATGCATGACTTCAGCTGCGTCTAAAGTGCTTCTACTATATTCGCAGGTATATTGCTTGGAACCATTACTGACTTTCAGTGGTTTCAAGATTAAGTAAGAGCTACTTTTCCATAGTTTTTTTTTAAAAAAAATAGAGGTTTTGCAATAGGTCTAAATTTGACACATATTCTAGTAGATGACTTAGGTATAGGTATAATTTAAATGTCTTTCCAAACGGCTGGCACAACATTTCTGGATTAAATATGTCAGTGAGGAGAAATCGTATAATACCTGCACATATTTTAAGAATAATGCCAGGCACACCTTCAAGACCTAGGTGACAAGAAGAGTTCAGAGAATGGAGGCATTTCACGACGTTATTTGTTTTGAAACCAAGAAAGAAAGCAGGTTTCGTTAACACTTGTGACCCTAGATAGCATTTATGGCATTCGTGGGAGAATATATATGAAAGAATTGTTCTGTGTACATACATCAAATGAATAAGGAATACTATTCGTCTGCTTACCCCACTAGTAATTTCTTTGGAAAGTTTTCATATATTAGAAGAGCTTTCACAGCAATATGAAATTCTGGTCATACATGAAATCCAACCTCTGAATTTCATATTTGATTAAGACGCTAATTCTTTTTACAACAATTTCAACCTCTATCATGTATAAACCGTTACTTTTCCTTGAGAAGCTTTTTAAATTGAAGAGGGGGGGGGGAGAAACGCTCAAATCTTATGCATAGTGTTTCCCTGGGAAAAATTGGAATTCATGACCAATTGTTTTGGATCCCAGTGGCTAAGTGGTCTAAGATCTGGCCATGTACCAGAGAGGTCATGGATTCGAACCATGGTGGGTGAGTACTGGTGAGGAAACCATACTAGAACAAAGCATCTGTCCAGTAGTTTCAGATTTTCCAGCAGTTCTCTAACCGATGTGACCTCATGTTGAAATTCTTTAAACAATGTATTCAGATGAATATAAAATTCAGGCATCCCATAGATTTAAGCAGACCGCCTAAACATGACAAAAATCTTATAAAACACCAGTAGTTAACTTCCGTTTTCACCACTATCTAAATGCGGCGACAAAGCGAAGCTTTCTTTCACCCATCTCCATCTTATTATATACCAGCATGTTATGGGAAATAAAGCCATTTTTTCTGCCATCATATACCATCATATACTTGTATACATATCCTCAATAACCAAATAAAATATATGAGCAAACGCCTAATTAATAAGCATGTTTACCTTTTTGGTGAAGTTTGACCTAATTTCCCCCTCTTTTCAACATGTCAACCATTTATTCAGGTTAAATATTGCCTTAATTAACTAGGCTCCTTTTGTTCCCTGAGAAATGATTCATCCAACTGAGGTCATTTTTGTTTGTCTTTGCATTTTGTTGACCGTTCAACACAGTCATGCTTCATTTAACCCCATTTTGTTTTCTATCGCCGATAGATTAGAAGCCACTGATTGATATACTAATGGCATGCCTATGCTGCGTGTATGTATGTATGTATGTGTTATGTCTGAATCAGTTAAAGCTGATTCATTAGGTAGAAAGAATAAATACTTTAGGAAGTTATCACAGGAGAAGGGAAATACTAATGAAGGAACAGTATCAATCTATTACCTGTTAGCGGTTATCGTGAAGGAGCGGACAAATTGAAAGATTTTCTTTTAGTGATAATTTACATTTTAAGGGGAAATTGTGACTAAATTTGGCAAGAGAACAGTTTACAAGCACAGTGATGAATCATATGGGCCATTTGTTTTTGAAGCTTTAGTTGAATGATGATGTCCTCTCAGAGTATTATCTATAAAACTGTGTTTACACACCCTGAATTAAAAACTCACTGATTACTAGAGAGTACTGAACAGCTGTTTCATTCTAGTTTGAGACTTTTTATCAGCATTCACTCACTGGGATTCGAACTCAGGACCTCTCGGCTATATGGAAAACTCGGTGATCGTTCAGTCAATGCTCCTTGATTTCTATCTTCTATCACTTAGTGATTTGAGATCGACCACCAATGAATTTCATTGCTGAATAATTCATCTCTTTAAGACCAGTTGCGTCCCACTGGTCACAACTTCTCACTAGAACTCCAGGAAACTTCGTCTAGTAGCCAGTCACTAGCCAGCATCAGAATCATTTTCAGACAGTTAGTTTGTAGGGATTTTACTTGCTTCACATTTGATCACCACCATATTAGAGAACCGTAGACGTCTAGTGTGTGCAGGTGGCACAACTGTAGAATGCTCGCCAAACAAGCAGGTGATCTGGCGTTCGATCATCAGCTGATGCACTCCTTTACCTCACAAAGCCGGAGATAAGACTGGTAAATAGGGAAGGTTGGGCATGATACTAGCAACTCCATCCATAATATTAAACACCAATGCTACTGAAACTTTACAGCTCTTACTTGAAGACCTATGTTCCACTGAGAACGTAAAGAAATAAACAAAACGGTCCAGTACTCCTAGGGTTTTTTCAACGGCTCTCTAACTGACATCAGTCCGTGATTACAATTCAAACAAACCAAAGCTCTACAAACCATTTCTTGATAAAGTAGTTGTTTAGAGATCTTTATCCTGAACTGTTCTCTAGTTCATATCGATCTATTAGTAAAATGACACTGAAATTAGATTGGTAATGTTTCAGTCAACGGTTATGCATTTTTAAATAATGAAGTCTACAATATACTTTAGATTGTGTCGACCAATACTCAATTACCATAAAATTATATAAAATATTTTGTTTCTCTGACAGTTTGCTCTACTATAAGCTGGATTGTTCGTTTCCCATGGTTTCAGACTCGTCAAGTGGATGTATCTGCAGTTATGTGATTGATGTTTCTCTGATCCACTAATCATACCCAAAAAAAATCATACCAAAATCAAATTGAGCAGGTTAAGCCCTCATATAAACAAGTAGATCTAGGTGGCTATCTCAGTGACTTAAAATGAAGCAGCTTATTAGGAGTATGCACAAAGTGATTAGTTTATTCCACTCGATTTCTAGTAAGTAATTTCACCAAACTGAAAAAGGTGTAATGTGCAATTAACTATTTACGCAGTTTATATGCATTAATCTTTATTTCAATAGTTAGATTTCATCATGAACCAACATCATTCAAAGATATCATTGAAAACTAGGGATCAATCAATATCTGTTTCTTCCAGCCTTGGACTCTCCATGACTGCATACCAACCATCACAAAAGCGAGCGAATCCGTAGCCTCTTAGTCATGAAGTCAAACTCGTTGAACTTTAAGACACGTGAGCAGGATTTCAGTGACCTCTGGATTCTAATTTAGTCAGTTCGTGATATAAAGCTACTCTCAAGCAACGTCTTGGATGAGTATTCACTTGATCTTCATATAGTAGACCAAACTGGTCACAACTTCTCAGCAGAGCTTCAAGAACTCCATCTAGTAGCCATCAATCAGCTGGCTATTGATATTTAGACTATGAGATTTTCGAAGGTTTCAGAAAATTACTATTGTTATATTTCATTCACTTCTTTAAATGATTTTGGCCCATGACGAAACTAAATTGTCCTGAATCCTCAAAAATCCCATAATCTCATTATCTATATTCGTTGAGCAGTCTACTACTTTCACAACTTTTTAGGCTAACAGTAAAAAGCCTGGAATGTGAAGTAGTCAACGATGCGTTCAGAACAGAGGAACGCCCATTTTCCCCATGAACATTACCCTTTAACAGTTTATTTTTCCATAAAAGTAAGAAAGAAAGGCATCCGATTGTAAAATAATGACATACTTCAACTAAGTTGAGTTTTCATAGACGTGTTAATCGCATATTATAAATACTATCGGTGCAATTTCAAAGCTACAGCTCAATATCAGATAGTAAGACAGCCTTCACTTTGATTAAACTGTAGGTGGTACCTAATCTTTCGTTTTTTGCAAGCTGAATACCACTGGTTAAGTTGTAATGTGGCCATCATGTTAAGTGGCTCGCAATCATGGTTCACTCTGATGATATTAGATGACTGGAGGTAATCGAAGGCAAGCCTTCAACCTATATGTCGTGGCTGTTGGCACTCACTAGTCAACAAGGCGTATCTGTAGTTTTAAACAAGCTCATATACCCTCTGAGATTCGAACGCGTGTCCACCAGTGTGTTCTGCAGTCAGAAACGATACCACCGAGTTATTTGAACTTGCGAGTGACCTCCTGTAGGACTACAATGGATACTTCGATCAGGCACTAGGTGTTAACTAACTCCATACGTCAAGTTCCATCCGATCGCCCCAAACCACCTAACAACAATTTAAAAAAAGACTCCTTTTTACTTAAGCATTACACTAATTTGGCATGCATTAATCTAGTAATTTTATTTTAATAAATAATATAATCGCTGAAAAAATGTTCATGTTAAGGACAAATCGGCTGTTCTGAAAATATTCTCGCTTTCACTCAACTCTATGATATATCAATATCATGATTTAGTTTTAACTATCCTTAAGGATTTTGTCTTCACCTTATCTTGACCTTTAATCATTTTCTTATGAGGTTATCTCATACTGATATCATATCATTACCTAACCATAAAGGTGTGAAAACCATATATATATATATATATATATGTCAGTGGAGAAAGAAGACTGGCATTGAAGTAAGGGCAAGAAAAGACATGGTCATTATCTCAATCAACGAACTTAGTTGGCTTGTTGTCTATAGACAGATCAGCTCTAGTAATTATACGATGCTTCTTAGGTAATATCTATATGTTAGAGCTTATGAGATTTATCGTGTTTTTCATGCCACCGGACGTTTTTTATAGAAAAAAGTGTTCATAAATAATGACTAGCTAACTGCATTAGTATTATTATTTCCTCGGGTTCCTAGAAGGATATAAGGCTTCAACAGCCCATCTCCAGTTTATCTAGTTGTCTGCAGTCCTCCAAATACCCATGAGCTCTCATTCCGTCTTCCCACGGTCACCTTCATGTCACCCAGAGGATCCCATCTCGTCATTTCTCATTGATGTTCCACTCGAGGGCCTGATGTGAGATGTCACCTGACGGACCAATCAGTATATATCCGACCCAGGTTTATTTTCTTCGGAATATTTACTGAGCAGTAGGTTCTTGATTGATTTGTTCGTAGAGCTTCTTGGTGATAATTCTTTCAGTCCATTTCATCTTAGGTATGGAGTAAGAGAAGTTAGCTGTCGGTGAAAGTCTGCAACAACCTGTTCGAAATGCTTTTCGTGAGGCGCCAAATATTTGACGTATGTAGAAGAAGTGACTGACTTAAAGTTGGTGTTGAAGGTCCAAATCTTCTTCTTTATGCTGACTGTATGCAGTAGATTTCCAAACCGATTTCAGATTGGTGAAGGTGTATCTTGCTTTCCTGATCTTTTCTGGTTTCTACATCTTCATCGGTGCTGTCTCCTATAGTCGAAACGATGCTGACTGCTTAAATAAATGAAGGGAGAAACCTCTGTTGAATCTCTACTGTTGATAGTGATTGGTGCTGGCTGTTGTTGCTGGTGATGTTAGTGATAATATTCATCCACTCCGCTGCCAGCCAGCCTTTTCAGGCAGTTTGTTGGATTTTGTCTGCCTGCAAGTCTTCGAGTTTGTGTGTTTCATTAAACATAAATCACACACACACGCGAAATCCAGAACTTCTAGATTCTTCTGATCGGTCAGTGCAGCGTATTCCTGTCTTCTCACTACCACGCAGTGCCTGATGCATAATCCAGTCCATCGTAATAAAGAATATCATCGATGTTAGCAGTCGGCAGCCTTGTCTTACTCCTGTATTCACTTCAAAAGACTCTCTGAATTTTCCGCTGTGGATCACCTGACACTTGACAATGTCACATAGACAGCTGTTAAATGAGGTTGATAAGAATTCTGGGCACCCTGTTAGTGGAGTAATAATCTGATGTATCTACCGAAAAGTTGTGATACCTATGAATCCTTCCTTACCTTCTAATGCGGAACACTTGGTGTCAGGCTTTACTGCATGAATTTTTAGTAGCTCTGATGTTGCTTATCTTTACGGCGTTGGATTGGTGGTCTCACTCCCTATCTTTCCCTTTTTACCAGGGCGGTAACCAGCTAGGCTAGGTTTAGAAGTTCATCATCACCAAATCGACACTCTTACCACGTGCGTGGTTGGCGATTATCCTGCCAGTTAAGTACCGACAGTTGAAGCAAAGTTATTCATGGAGTAACTGTAAACTAAGTGTACTTGTTGATGACACTGGATGAATGTCATACTATTTCGCGAGTCAAAAGAGATTAAAATACATGAGACGTTAGACTTCATCCAACTTGCTGAATAGAAACATACACTTCTGACGACTTGAAATACCTGAGTTTGATCCTGATTGGGTCATTAGCCAGTAATGCTGAAGATTCCTGACCTAGAATCAAAGGTCCTCTTTGATTTAAGATCACGTTGGCATACAAATTACTCAAAATTCTTAATTAGTTTCCATGCTAGCGAGAACAGCACATTTACGATGTAAAAGCAAATTATAGTACAAACAGATATCGATCAGACAATCATTGCAAACAAGAAAGACATGGAGAAGTATTTAACTATAGTTTGTGAACTCTCAACAGTCAGTGTACACCCAAAAATATTTAGTTGTTAGCTTATTTGATGACTATCTTCTCTTCAAATCATCCTATTATAAATAAAGTTTGTTGAAAAATGTACTATATTAGCGCTGATATTTAATGTACTTTCATCGGAAATGAAATGAAAACGGTGTCTAATGAAAACGGAATGTACACAGATAAGCAAAAAACCGAAGTGTGTGTCTTGAAAACTGTAAATAAATGATTGACAGCAAGTGAACAAACTTCTTTTGTTAATAGGTTATTTCACAGTGAAATTAAAATAAGTTATTCGCCATTAGTAAACAGATTTAGAGGACAGATTTTGTGAAAACAAAAAAAATAGGGTAAATTTTAATATAGGTAGATAAGGCATCATCTGTAAAGAGACTTTCCATACAACAGAACAATGAGTAGAAATTCCTGTTTAATATGAACCCCTTCAGTTGTTCGCCCTTGTGGATAGAACACAGCACGACGATGAGCTTCGACTTCAGTAAATCTTCATTCACCTGCGAGGTTTGACTCCAGTGACATATAGTTTTGAACTTTACTTAAGTGGTAACATGACAGTCAAAGATTTAATCCCACTTGTTGAAAGGTAGTATCCTAAATTAGGAGAAAATCACCATCCACTACTGCTTGGATTACAGTAGTTCTTCACCTACTGCCAATTCATGATGATCTACACTTTCATTCCTCTTACTTTACTGGTATTTTAGAATCTATAAGTTGCTATATCACAGTAATATGACCGCCAGCTTGAGGATTCACGGGCGGAAAAATAAATTAGTTGAAAGTAGAGGCAAGGAAGAAAGAAGTCCAGATGCTTATAAAGAAGAGGGGTGGTGTACGCACCCGACCAACGAAACATTTTGTTCTTCACCTAACTAACTTAGACAATATTGTTTCAAATACAGTAAGCATATGTGATGATGTCAGAACCAACCAGTATCAGAGTGTGAATGCAAGATAAGCGTTCAGTTTGGAGAGAGATCTACAACACACACAAACAGTAACAACATCTGAATTTCAAATAGTAATATCAAGTAAGCCAGTGATTTTATATAACTGAGAGACTTGACACATAGGTGACTGAAAGCATTCCAAAAAGGGGTCACTACAGACTTTCATCAACAGCTGCCTTCGATAGACACTAAACATCAGATAGGTGGCTATAAAGTATGAGTGTAAATTAATGAATTATTGCAAGTAGTGAACCAGTAAATAACCTACTGCCCAAAGAATATGTTGATGGAAGTAGATATGAACAGGATATACGCTGAGTGACATCAGGTGCTTCGCTGTCGAGTGAACATCAATAGGGATGTAATCGATGGAGCGTGCAGGATAATGTGGAGATGATTTTCATGTGGTTGTGTTCTCTGAGCTGGATAGTTAATTTGCGAAGCTTTCATCGCCCAACTAGGCGACATCTTCAGCTCATACTTCAACTTGAAGTGAGCGTTTAGATTTCTGGACGAGTTTATTAATCATCTCTCCTGGTGAGTGAACTTGAACGTGATTGGTTGTTTTTCTGTGCTTTCACACCTTCTAGGTTACTTTATTGGATTGATTGTTTGTTTGACTTGAACTTTGACCCTTTGTGTCTAGGGCTTCTTTTTTATCGGTTGATAAATTTTGCCTATCTCGATGTGTCTATTGATTGATGATTCAGTGGAATGTCAAGCTTCTAAAAATCCTGAATGCCAACAGCAACAACCCAATAACACACAAAAGGAATTGCATACAAACACTTTTCAAGGTGGCAAGGACTCATTGTAGCACTCCCACCTCAAGGAAAATTGAAGAAAAGTATCTCATGGACGTCTTCCAAAAGAATAGATATCCACGGAATTTCATCAAAAGACATATACCCCCAAGCCAACCTATCAAACCAAAAGCCCCAAAGAAAAGCACAAAGAAAATCGCCCTACCATATACAAGGGATATCTCAGAAATCACTACAAGACTCTTCAAACCTTTCGGAATTGACGTCGTACACAAACCAACAAAGTCGCTGCACTCAATTCTATGTCAACCAAAAGACTCAACAACGAAACAAGATAAAACCGACATCATCTACAAAATAAATTATAACAACTGCGAAAAACACTACATTTGTCAAAGTGGACGTCCCCTTCGTCTTCGTATCCACGAACATAAGTTAGCCGTCAAAAGACATGATATCCACTCCTTCATATCACTACATACAGACAACCACGGATATCAATTCGACTGGGACAACGTTCAAATATTAGACAGGGGAAACAACAAGAATGTGAGAGAATTTTTAGAAACCTCGTATTCAAGTGAATAGTCAATTAATAAAACACACTCCGAAATAGACAAAGTTTACCAATCTATAAGAAGGAAATTGCATACACTGAAGGTAAAACTTCTGGTCAAGGAAATAATCAGTACCGATACCAGTAGCCCAGAGGGTGTGAAAGCACAGAAAAACAACCAATCACGTCCAAGTTCACTCACCAGGAGAGATGATTAATAAACTCGTCCAGAAATCTAAACGCTCACTTCAAGTTGAAGTATGAGCTGAAGATGTCGCCTAGTTGGGCGATGAAAGCTTCGCAAATTAACTATCCAGCTCAGAGAACACAACCACATGAAAATCACTCACCTGAGCTACAAATCTTTATCCTATCTAATGTGGAGATAAAATTAAAGTTTGTGGGAATTCGTCGAGCCCGTTGAAAGCGTCTTCAGACAGCCAGGTGGAAAGATGATGCGCCGCTGAAGCCATGTATCCCGCTTGGTGCTCAAGGTATGAATAATACTGATAATAGCCGAATGGTAATCTCTGCCATTTTTCTCTCAATCCAGCATAAACGTATACGTGCACATTCTTTTTAAAAATCGAACAAAAATAAAATGTTGTCCCACGTCTTTCGTTAATAACAAGGAGAAAAGATAAAATTGCAACAATTCTATTCAAATTAGTGAATGTTTTGTGCCGAGAATTCATAAAAATAAGTTTTACGTCTTTGTTTTTTTTTGTTTTGCTTTTTTGCATTATTTTAAAGCGAAGTAATTGCATGGTAAACTAATTAATTAACTGTAAACCTTTGGCGTCAGTCAATTTATAATTGACAGGGCTTTGAAGATATAAAATGGATTTTCCTTATTCACACATGCTTCTTCTGCCTACTTTCACATAAATGGTGGTTGTTTTAAAGTATTTATATATTCTTAATGGGGAAATAAACTATTAACATTCCATTGGGAAACATAAAGCGCCGACACTTGAAAGCTTAAAGTCATTACTGCTTTTTTTCTCAGTATAACATTAACAGCTTAAATTGTATATTGTTTCCAAAATAGTAACAAAAGACATTTGAATAAAACTGTATTCTCATGCAGAAAATAATTTTTGTGAGCACTAGATTTAAGCAATCGATTGGAAAAAGTGACTGAATCCCTGTTCCTACATTTATTCCCAATCTATATCAGAAGGAGTCTAAAATTTAGTTCATTTATAGCCTGAATAAGTCAGTAGTCAAGCGACTCATTTCAGAAATCTGTATTGTCTTCGGCTTCAACAGCACATCCCCATTTCATCCTTCTATCGCCGGTTATTTTTAACCAGCTACCCACAGGATTCGACACTTTCGTCACACAACCTCCTCTTTATTACCACAGAAATGATGCATGTTGTTCATCCGAAGCAAAACACTAAGCCGCATCATCCTGGAAAGAAACAAACAAGCCTTGGATGAAAAAGTTCTACCAGGACGGGTTGGCTTCAGGAGAAACAAGTCGTGCATCGATCAAATCGCAACACTACGGATTATCATTGAACAGAGCAGGGAATGGCAGCCAGCTCTCTAAATCACTCAACTTCATTCACTTTTAAAAGGCCTTCGATAGCTCAGAGTCGATCGAGAGGTAATTTGGAGACTACTACGCTACTAAGGGGGGTACCGCCAACAATTTTACATCTCATCCAACAGTTGTACGACAATGTTGCATGCCAAGTAATCCACAAATGGAAACTCACGGAATCCTTCAAAATGAAGATTTTCCTGATTGTGTTAGACTGGATAATGCGACAGACAGCAGGCAACGATGGAATAGGCATAAAACGAACTTACACAAAAAGCTTGGAGGATCTGAACTTCACCTATGATATATATATCTTATTTCCCACAAACTGAAAGATATGCAAGTGAGAAGCGACAAGTCGGCAGAATAAGCATCAAAGATAGGACTTCAGGTTTACACAGAGAGAACAGGTGTGACGAAGATTCCTGGTCAACATTAACAGTAACAACAACAACAACAGACAACAATCAGCATAAATCAAAGAAGTCTAAAAGAACCAACCAACTTCACTTACCTACCTACCTGCCTACATACCTACCTACCTACCTACCCACCTACATACACACATACCTGAGAAGCATCGTTCCAGCTACGGGCGAATGGAACTAATGAGGATATCTAAGCAAGGATCGGGAGAGCAAGACAAGCTTCCCCCACTCTCAAGTCTGTGTGGAAATCAACAGCACTCTGCATGAAAAATAAGATCGGGATTTTCAACTCTAATGTGAAGTCAGTGCTACTCTATACGGATAAGACACTTGGTGCATCATCAGGAGAACCTCAAAGAAATCACAAACCTTAATCAAAGGCTTTCCTCCCTCAATACTGCTCAAGATTAAAGTGTTAACCAGGAAAGAATACCATCAGGGATCTCCGAAGCGAACCAATCCAGCACAAACCAATGGTGCAACAAATAGGCAGGAAGAAATGGAGGTTCATTGGCCATACTCTGAAAGAAAAAAAACCATCAGGTGAGTGACATCACACTCCAAGCAATCACTCGAGTGAAGCCCAAGCGGAAATCGGCGTGTCAGTTGGTTTTCAGTCCGAGGGTGACATACAGGAGGTGATGTGAAGAGGAGATGAAAGCATATGGGCAGACGTAAAGTCAGGTGAAAAAAGTTGGGAGAACCGAGCGCAACGGATGCGTGTGACTGAAGCCCTATGTTTCTCTAGCAACTAAAGAAAACAACAATAATAATAATGCATGTTAAAAATTACAAAACCTATGTAACCCAATTCCTGTTATCTAATTCGTGATAGTATCTAAACATCATATAATAGCACAACACAGTGTTATGATCACATCTTCTCTTTCAATGAACTGCAAGAGTAAGCTGCATACTTTATCACTTTTTTGCATGGTCCTCTATAAGTAATACGGTGCATCAATACAGTTCTATTTCAGTTTAACTTACATAATAATACATGCCCTCTACAGGTTATTACATTTTACTTATGAAAGACTCTTTAAAAGTCAAGAAGTCTGAATATTGTTCATTCATGTGTCGATTCAAACTTCACCTTCAATGTGAAGTGAGATACGCCTCGTAAATACGTGATGAGTATTTGCGAAAATAAGACTTGTCATCTTGTCTACAGTTTCAGTTGCCAAACAGTGTGCTAGACATCACCGTAACTGCTTATTTTACAACTGCTAGATTGAAGTTCACAGTTATCAAACACCTTCTGGATAGAGTGCATTTCGTCAAGATCTTCATGTCCTTCGAAAAACTAAGTGCACAGAGGATAATAAATTCAAACTGTTAGATTTTTTAATGAACTAACGTTAATTAGAGAGATGAATGGAAATCATGGTGCACTGGACAGGTGTTTTCCAACCCTTCAGTAGTGCGCATCCCCACAATTCCTGAATATGAATCCCTCTACCTGACATTGGTTTGGTAACAAAGATCTAACAGTTGAAATTGATCAAAAATCCTCAGAAAATTTATAATCTAGACATCAAATTCACTGCGATTTGCTGAAGAGATTGGAGTAAAGTAATACACAACCAGGATGGAAGACAGTGTGATCAGTCTCTTATTTCCTTAGTTACTGCATTTAGATTTTCATCGCATTGACTATGTAACCATTTGTATGGGTTAAACTGAGCTCAATTTGCTGATTTCAGTTGCTTATTTCTTCCTGTTTCTCTTTTCTCATCAATCATCTAGTTTTCTATTTTGTATTGAATGCAAATTTTTATTGACTTGAACTATAATTTATGATACAATTGGTGGATGGTGGCTAGCAGTGGAATCCAGGATGCGCATTTCGTCCTATTTAGGACTCGTCATCTGGATGTACCTGCATTTCTCAGTGAGTGATGATGTTCCCACCGAGGCCTGAACCCAGTACCCATAGTTTCAAACGCCAAAGCGTTATCCACTAGACCACTTGGGCCACGAGAGCCACCTCTTGTGCAACGGGTCATATTAATTATTGAATTGAATTTTTGATTTTCCCGTCGATTGATTGGACCGAAGTGCTCGGTCTCAGGTTGACATGTCGGCTTCTTGTGCAGATGCTTCGACGTTGTCTGGGTATTTAATTAGTATACAATTGTTGGATGGTGGATAACGCTCAGGCGTCCGAAACTATGGGTACTGGGTTCAAGCCTCGCTGGGAACATCATCACTCACTGAGAAATGCAGGTACATCCAGCTGACGAGTCCCAAATAGGACGAAATGCGCATCCTGGATTCCACTACTAGCCACCATCCGCCAACTGTAGACTGATTAAATACCCAGACATCGTCGAAGCATCTGCACAAGAAGCCGACATGTCAACCTGAGACCGATCACTTCGGTCCAATCAATCGATGGGAAAATCAAAAATTCAATTCTATAATTTATGATGTCTACATCTCTGAATGCTTTAATTTTCTAAGTTACTATTCTAACAATGGAGGATGTTATTTTCATTTTATTAAAGCCGGTATAATTCTGAGTACTCTGCAGTTGATTCTAATAATAATTCACTTTATTTCAAAGCATTACTTATGATACAGTATGGAATTCTCAGCATTTGATACAATATCACAATTTAATCAAAAAAAAACATGCAGTATATGGTATAGGTAAATAGAATTGACAACAACAACGTTTTTGCGGTTACAGTAAGAATAAAGGACGACGAAAGCTCTGCAACTAAACCAACCACCTCAGAGAACACTATTAACACTATTTAGTCAAAATCTACAAAAAGTATAAAACGGTAATAATAAGATGGTAAGAGCTGTCTGCAAGCCAAAATTGTAGACAGCAATTTACGTCAGTGTTACGTTCCAAATCAGAGTCGTGAGGAAAAACAATAACACAACTTAACTTTGAGGAACTGACTAACTAATCACAGCAAACTTAACGTGTGCAAATGCTATTCGCAGATATACGGCTTAACTTTCTAAGAAACGGCCACGAGGAGATAAGAGAATAATTGGCAGTACGCACTCACTGATGGGGTTCCTACCCAGGACCTTCCGGTTACAAGGCAAGCCCGTATACCATTCAGCCATTGGAACCCGATTCATTGGCCAGTTCATGAATTATGACTTCTACCAATTCGTGATTTAGCCCAACCACCAACCAATGTCATCGGTGGGAAATCCATCCTCAATTTTGACTGGTTGGAACGCACTGGTCACGACTTCTCACATGAACTTCAGGAAACTCCATTCTGTAGCAAGTCAATAGCGAGCATCAGAAATAATTTTTTATACTTTGGTTTGTAAGGGTTAGTTATGTTTTTAGGAGTTTACCTTGTAACCGGAAGGTCCTGGGTTCGAATTCCAGTTGGTGCATACTGCCGATGATTCCCAAACAGCTGTCCAGTACACCCTGGTTTAAATGGTTTTTTAACTGATATCGATCCGTGATCAACTCGTTAATACATAACTAACCCTTACAAACCAAACTATAGAAAATAGGACAATAACCTTCAGCAAGGAAACAACCAATCAGAAGAGGTTGCTTTCTGCTAACAAAAACGCGAATAATAATGCACATAACAATCTATAAATACCTCTTGATTTTGTCAGTAAACGATGTGTTGCCGGACCCTTTTCTTCTGTCGTTACAATAATAGTAATGTTATTAACTAAAATAATAAGATAATTGAAACGGCGTCACCATAAATTACACATATAAGGTATGGTTCATACTTAACACTTCCTCTATCACATAGAGCATTGACCAGAAAGCATATCCCTGGGTTTTCGTACTAAGTTGTGAGAGCATATAATCCTTTTTAATGACTTCTTCTCCTACCTAATGAGATACAAAAAAGACAGTGGTGAATAAAGAGATTGCTAAGAGTCAGACAATATGGATCTGGCCAATTTTTCAAATGGGAACCTATAAAATAGAATGACACCGTTTTATTACTGTGGATTTCGTCTATCTCGCTTCATCGAAATTCATTAAAAAGCAATCAATTGTATGAAATTCATATTTTAATACAAAAAGCATTCTTCACCATCTCTTGCTTTTGACAACCAATGTTTTTATTATTATCGTACATCGATTTTATTCCCAGTGTAGCACAGAGCTCCAGTAGCACACCTTTCTTTTCGCTACGGTCTCTCAGAGTATGGCCAATCTACCTAACCACATTTCTTCTCGCATATTCAGTGCACATTTGGTTGCTTCTGGATTGGTTGATTCATTTCCAGAAATCCCTATTGCTGATCTTCTCTGGACATCTGATCATGAGTGATATTGAGGGAAGACAGCTGTTGATGAAGGCGTGCAGTTTGTTCGAAGTGGCCTTCGTGAGACACCGTCAAGTATCTGATGCGTATAGTAGCACTGAGTTCACATTGGAGTTGAAAATTCGCATCTTTTTTATCATGCTGAGTGTTACTGATCTACAAACGGACTTTAGGGTAATGATAGCTTGTCTTGCTTGCTTTCCCGATCTTCGTTTTTATAACCTCGATACCTCCATCCGCCTGTAGTTGAAACTATGCCTTCCAAATTTCTATCGTCTATGCTGATTGTTGTCTGTTACTATTGTTGCTGTTGCTGTTGTCCAGGAAACTTCATCACCTCTGTTTTCTCTATGTTCACCTGAAATCCTCTACTATTTTCGATACCTACCCTGCCAACTTGTTGCTTTTCACCTGCACATCTTTCAGTCTGCGGGAAATCAAACATATTTCATCATCAGTGAAATCCTGATCATCCAAATATTTTATGTGGGTCCATTTTATGTCTGTTTCCTCGTTGCCAATTTTCTATCAGGAAAACCACTAGCGATAATAGGAAGCCAGGTAGTCTTACTCCCGTCTTCACTTCAAAGGATTTCGTGAGTTTCTACTACAACTGTTGAATGAGGTGTATAATTGTTGGCGGCACCCTGTAGTAGCGAAATATTTTCTAAAAATCATCTCTCAATCGATGCTTTAGGCCAAAACATCTCCATTTCTTTGTACACATTTCTTAACTTAAATTTGAGCAAAGCTGCTTAATAACCTTAAAGAATTATCTCAGGAGAAAGTAATTTATTTTCAAATAGATGTTTATGCTATATAATTATTATTGTCTATACTGGACAGTAAATTCTTTGCATTACGACTAATTAATTTTAAAAAATTTTATGCAAACTATTAATTTTATGTTTTATTCTCCTCATTTTTATTCATTTCAACTCTAATAAATTACTTGGTTTCAGTTTCATTGTCCTACGTATACACAGAAAATTAATAATAATAATACAATCGTTCTAGTGTATGTTTAAGAGACATCAACGCAACAGATGACTAACCTAACATATATTAATTGTTTCTTAATCTAAAGTGTTTAAGGTAAACAATTTGGTTCATTGTTCATATTATGAAGGAAAATAGTTATTAACTTGAACAATATATAAACAGTCAGCTTTTGTCATCATTGTGACCAGTGAAGGTGGCTAGGTCATACAGAAAGTTGTAAAAACGGCGGTATATTTAATATAAAATATATTGTTTACTAGATAAATGACAGTTTTTCATCAAACCAACTAATCAGTTTGCCGGTGATTCAACTTATCAATTCAATCTGAAGTTAGAACAACAGCCCAAAGGTTAGTAAGACCTGAATTAGTAACCTTAAGAATACCAACCCGAAACTTCTATGGATACATGAATGATGATTAGCAATGAAATCTAACATGTGCATTTCGTCCTATTTGTGACTCGTCAGCTACTGCATGCATCTGCATTCCCGAGTGAGTCAGTGATAGTGTTCCCAACGAGGCTCGAACCCAATACCCATAGTTTCAAACGCCAAAGTGTTACCCACTAGATCACTTGAGCACGACAGCTACGACATCTTGTCCAATGGGTCTTACTGATCAGGATGAAATGCGCATACTGGATTCCACTACTAGTCAGCATCCGGCAATTGGCTTCAAGTCACATGACCAAACATCTTCGAAGTAGCTGCGCAAGGAGCCGAAATGGCAGACTAAGACCAAGCACATCGGTCAAGTCAATCAACGGGAAAATCCGAAGTTGAATTAAATACTCTATCAACAAACTTGGTGAAAATGTACGCAACACTAGATGAGGATAAATACTCGCCAAGGATAGCACTCACGGGTGGTGGCACTAAAATCATGAACTGGTAGCATTAAGAATTCGGGAGTCATTGATTTGGCGCCCAGTGGCTGAATGGCCTATGAGCTTGCCTTATAACCGGAAGGTCGTAGGTTCGGAACCCGACGGGTGAGTACTACCGATGAGTCCCACTCAAACTAGTATGAAACAGCTGTCAAGTACTCCCCAATTCTCACTGTTTCTTTAAATGACATAAATCCGTGGTCAAAACCTTGAAACAAATTAAAACTGTACAAACAAACTCCTGGATGAGTGATAGTCATGGTGTGTAATCTGATTCATCTTTACTTATCACAATCACAGTCCACATAAACTGAAAGTTTAAATGTAAACGAGTGGAACAAAATTATGTCGAGATTCTTTGGAAAAGAATTAGTCACTTTTACTATTACTTGGAATAATACTAAAACGAAAATTATTCTGATACTACAGTTTAAAGTTGCGTAGAAATCAAGTGAGAAGTTGTGGCTACTGGGCCCACCAAGTTAGATGTGAAGATATTCACTCCCCACTGCAATCGGCTGTTGGTCATGCTACATAGTGCGAAGTGTTGAGACATTGTATTCTATGCAAAGTGTCTGAATGGTCAAAAAGCTCGCCTTGTAACGTGAATATACTGGGTTCAATTCCCAGAGGAGTCTCAAGTGATACTGCTGAAAAGTCTTAGACAAGGACGAAACAGCTTTCCAGTACTCCCTCGTCTTGAATACTTTGAGTACTTGAACGGAAGTCATTTCATTGTCAGTCTCTTAAAATCAATCAAATTCCAGTAAACTAGCACTTGAAAATAAGTAAAACATTCCTTCATTATGTAATGGTGACTATTTAATCACCAAACATTGAAAAAGTTGCCAAATTATGCAGAATTCAAAAGACTATAGTTTTAGTAACTCATTAGGAGACAAACCTCGCCAATCTTAAATGCAGTCTACCTGCAAATGAAGCTCTCGCAGTGATATACATGCATTTTTCATTATATTCAACAATAGCGTTTCAAATATTTATGAAAATAACTTAGAAATCATGTACAAACAAGTATATCAGACTACAGGTCTAACCCATTTGACTGTAACCTTCTAACGATACTCACCTTTTACAGCATGGTGATGGAATGACGCTTAAGTCAATGGCACACCACTTGTTCGATGTTGTCTAACTTTACGATCCCATGTACGCTCCTCGTCGTATTCGCCGATCAGTGTGTGATAGAGCTTCTATTGAGAGTCATGGTCTAGAAACTGTCTTTTTACGCGCAATCGCAAATATTATTAAGTAGTAATAAGCTATTTGTAAATTGAAATATCTCAGGCGATATGCTGCAGTTATACAAAACCTCTGTTTTCTGTCTATCCTTCTTTGCTGCTCCCTCTAATCTCTCCTAGGCTACTCAAGAAAGAAAGGCACTAAAACTTGTCGATAAGGTGAGTAGGGTACTTCTAAGTCAACTCGTTAATACTATTGTAGATAGACACAATTTAACTCATGCGAAAAATTGGAGAATAACATCTACCTGCACTTCAGACATAATGTCTATATGCAACTCTCTACTTGCATCTCCTCAGGTAAAACTGGAAGCAATTATAACAAATTTTATGCTTGGATGACCAAGCATGAAACTCTCTTCTTACTTTTTATCCCTTAAAGTCCCCAATTGAACAGAGAGCTTTAAGCTAGCGCTTCAAGGTTCCAGTAACAAGTTGAGTTTGCTAGCCTCATGCTCAGCCTTCTTTTGTTTACCATTCCTATTACCGGCTAAGTTAGGTAAAGGATTGTGTTGGCTAGGGATCAAACCCCGAACCACATGCGTGGTTGGCGAATATCCTACCCCTTAGCCACCGATGCCACTCACCAACACATTATTTGGCACGCATTTTATATGATTAGAAAATTGTTACACCTGAGACTGTTGACGTACTGTGAAATAGCAGGTAGTGGATCATTCTATTCTTTCTATCATTAATGGTTTTCACCTCCATTTCTTCTTAATTCTAATTTTACATTTACATTTTTATTTGTGCTATTATCAATGCAAATTCCTTGTCAATTATTTCTCCCTGTGTTATGTAATGTAAGGAGAAAATTAGACACAAAATCGTAATCAAATGTACAAACAGATGAAAGGAATACGAATGGGTTCGCCAAAAATCAAGATTAATAGGTGAAGCCGTAGAGCTAAGATTAGAATTAATAGCTCTATCTATAATTAAACCAAAAATCTGGGTATGTTACGCTAATGATACATTTGCGATAATTAAAAGAAACGATTTGGAATATACTCACAAGTTAATAAACAACACATGTGAGGACATTAAATTCACAAGAGAAGAAGAATTGGACAACAAAATTCCCTTCTTAGGTATCTTAATCAAGGGAACTAACACAGGAAATTTACACACACACACACATAAGTATATGGGAAATCAATGCACACAGACAAAATACTCAATTATAATAGTAATGACCCGATTACCGACAAAAGAAACTGCGTGCAGACATTGCCTAAAAGAGTGTGTCTGTGGCACAGTGGTTAGGACCATCCACATGGTCAGGAGTTCGGTCCCCGCCGGCGCACACTTGATGTCAATGATCGACCTGCAAAAATATCACAAGCTGAAAGTTTCACACTTGCACCAAAAATACGGTGTGAAGTCAGGCAATAATTAAAAAAAAGAGTTCAGATACACTCTAACACTCCAATTTTGAAGAGATGGAAAAGAAATGCCTACTAACTGTATTCAAAAAGAATGGATATCCTCATAATTTCACCAAAAAATGTTCAAGCTCGAGTCATAACACCGACAAGAAACCATCATCAATGACGACTACAAGAAAATTCACTCTACCATATTTAAGCAGAATTATATCTGAAATAACAGCTAGAATATTAAAACCATTTGAAATATATTTGGCACACATGCCAGCCGGCCAGCTCAATCACTTCATTCGATATTGTGCAAACCGAAAGATCCAACAGAAAAATAAGATAAAATTAATACGATTTACAAAACAAACTACATGTGCGTCGGTGGCACACTGGTAAGGACTCTAGCAGATCATGCACATGGTCTGGAGTTCAATCCTCTGCCGACACACACCTGATATCTATGGTCAGCCTGTGGAATTTGGGCTACCGATTTCACATGCTGAAAATTCCATACCTGTGCAAAAAATACAGTGTGGAATCAAGCTGTAATAAAAAAATATCAAATCATGATGAAATCCTGTAACCGATCAAACAAATCCCTACAAACCAATACTTGAATACAAATGATATCTGCAATTGATCAGCAACACTCGTACTATTATTTCTGAATGTACATTATCTAATATTGTTTTTTAGTCCAATATCTAATCGATTCCACACATGTATATAAATGAAAAAAAAGTTGTGTGAGTAACTTGATAGGATTATGAGCAATAGTTTGTGCTCGAAACGTCATCAGTTAATATAACTGTACAACACTGTGTGATATATCAAAATAAAATCTTATTCATAATGGAATGAATACAAATGAGATGCTCACTGGCTGCTGGCCCTATTCAGGTAGATAGTTACCAGGGATTCCAGTGGGAAAACGTGACCAGTAGGGTGCAGCAAGTCGGGTGTGACGACAAATAGTCGCCTAAGACACTGGCTAGCGGTTGCCCTATATCGTGAATTGGCAAAAGTTAGAATTCATTGGCCATTGGATCGGGTCCCAGTGGCTTAGTGGTATACGAGCTAGCTCGCCTTGTAACCAGAAGGCCGTGGGTTAGAACCTCGGTGGGTGCATACTGATGAAGAGTCCCAAACTAGGACGAGACAGCTGCCAGTACTCCCAGGTTTTCCAATGGTTCTCTAACTAATGTCAGCTCATGACGAAATCCTGTAACCAATCAACCAAATCCCTACAAACCAATACTTGAAAAAAATGTATGAACTGCAATAAATATTACATCGGTGAAATTAGGCGTCCCCTTCATGTTCGAATCAATGAATATAAATCAGCTGTGAAAATGGGCGATACGTATTCCTGTTTCATCTCGACTCATGAGGATAATTACCCACACCAGTTTGATAGGGATAATGTAGTAATTTGAAATAGAGTAAACATTAAAAGTAAAAGCAGAGAATTACTAGAAGCCTGGTACTCAGGTGAATTAGCAGTTGACGAATACACTACTATGAACCGAATTTACCAGCTAATGAAACGGAAATCACATGACAAGTAAGTTCAAATTCAAAGTCAATAGAGATGATAACTAGAGAGGTAAATTAACAACCAGTCACGCACGACAATGGTTGCCTGGAGACACAAATATATCATTCATGAAGAATTTTAAAAAATTCATTTTATACCAAAACCTGCACCGAAGATGTTGTCTAGAAGGTGGATGACGAAAGTTTCAACCAGCTCAGAGAACACAACTCACTCAGTTGTACAACATGCTAGGAATCCCACATTGTATTACTTAAACTGTTTGGATAAAGCCATTATTATTACTTGTAATAAACCAATGCAATAAAGGTATGGTAAGTGGCAGAAAAAGAAAGGAAAGATCCATAGGCACCACACTAACCATTAGTACCTTTAAATTACCTAATGAAGTTTGTTTTATCACCAAAGAATTATGTTTTGAAGGCAAGTTGTCACTTGGCTTACAATGATAGTTACGCTCATTTTCAAAAGACCGAAATCAAGTAGAGTGATCCATTGTACCTTGGATTCTGAGACGATGTGAATTCGAGGATATTTAAAAATTAGAAGGGAATAAATTGCCATTCAGCTATAGCTCAATGGTTTCAGCCATTTTTGGCACTCTCATCATACGTAAACAGTAACAAAACACTCCATTTAAATTATAAAATCAAGAATTACCAAACAGGAACTTGTCAGCATAACTACATATCCAGAAAGTACATCGGCAGTCCAGTAGTAGAATGCCTACCAACAACGTGATGAATCTAGATTTGATTCCCAGGCGATGAAAGCGTAAACATTGTCTGCTTTACTGGCCAACAATAAGCCCGTAAGATGCAGGGCTGGGGCATAAGACTGACTGCCCCACTCTGAGTAGACAACACCACTGCTACTTGAATTTCAAGACCTAGAAGCACAGACATCCTTTTGGAACGATGGGAATGAAAAATAATGTTATATACGCTTAATTTTGCCTAAAACCCTAAAACAACTATTTTAAGAAGTAATCGCGCACTGGCATGAGCACTCTGTTCATCCTTCCGTTTGAATTGCTGGCTGCCTATTGGCTGTTAATACTTTTAATGCATCACTGAATTACGGCGTTTTCAAGGTCATTCCTACTGTATACAAGCAGCGATTTTGTCTAAAATTTTGACTGTTGTTTGAGACAGTAAAAACTCTTTAATCGATGTCCAGTTTCTTCTAGTAACTTTGTATCCCGGCATTGTTACTGTGCAGTCTCTGTTGACATTCGACTGAGACAGATTAGCCAGTGAATTAACTCAGTATTCACTCATCGTCTACTATGTCGTATTTCCCATCATAACATATAGGGAACTACAGAAAACGGCTGTCTAATAGCTGTTTTCTACAGGTCAGTTTCAAATACTTGCTCAGAAGATAGTATAACAACAAAGATTGACTGAATTTATTCTCATTTACGAGACACCTCATTATCCATCTGAAAAACTAGGTAAATAAGAGGTCAAAATAAGTGTCGGTAGAATATTAAGCCCGTGGTGAGTATGACACAACCCAGCTAAAGGACTGCACTCTATGATTCATCTATACACTCCACTTACCTCACTTTTCCTGTAATGCACACCAAAATTTTAGGTCTATGTGGTTTTCTGTCAAAAATTAGTATTTTATGAATAATAATTCCCGAATGGTAAGCGACGGATTGTTCGTCAAAAGGTGACCTGAAGGTGACCCTGCAAAGAGCAAATGAAAACCTGTGCGTAATCATGGAGTCTATTGAATATAACATCGGATAACCATATGCGCTGAAGATATGCTGTTGAAGCCACATGTCTTACTCGGAACGCAATCAATAGACGATAATGATAATAAAATAACTTTATTTGGTAAAATACATAGTGACACAGTATCCTTTATTTAATGTTGATGTTCTAAGCCAAATTTAATCCTGTGTAACCGTAATCGAATAATTGTTTGTATTAGATGGCTGGGGTGTCAACCAGCAGGAAGTCTTAGATCTAGGTGTTTTGCTAGTTACCACTCGTCAGCTAGGTGTATCTACATCCGTGAAGGAACTCATATCCCTTCTGAGTTCCAAACCGATACGACCCAGTGAGTTCTGCGGTCAGAGATGTTACATCCAAGCTACTGACTGATAGATTTCATTCTGCACCAAAGACAGGACTACACACATATATTACACTAGTTACTGACTAGTGTCTAGTTAAGAATAATTGCTTGGAAGATACCTCCTGAGCGATTCACTGACAACAATGATACGCATTTGGTTATTTCAGCTTACTTTGTAACTGTTATCCTCTTTTCTCCTTGGCTGTATACCGTTATTCCAACAAGCTTGTAACATATTCTGATTCGATACTTATTATTTATCTTTGTTCTTATTAAATTCCTGATTAAAATGCTTCTGTTTGCCTTTTTATGGAAGATGACCGTATGGCATATCCCTTTCTCGAAGTGACGCCACTTTTATTTAGTGGGTATTAAGGCGCTTCAATAATTGGGCTAAAATATACCAGGAAAATTCAATAATATACGTTCAACTTTTGAACCTACTACCTCTTTTGATCCAGTAAATTAAGCGAGTACAAGTATCATTCCAGATTTTCTAATGCATATGTAACGCAGTTCAAGACAATAAGTGTACGTTACAAAACCATTTTTATTGCAGAATTTCATTTAGAAAACAAATAAGTCATATAACTTATAAATAAATCGTCATAGCGACAGACTGTGTGTCTAAACTTGTTGAAGGTGCGCAATAAAGCCACTCGGTTGTGGGGTGTTGATAATCTGCTGGTTTACGATAGTGATTTTGTTTGAATATCTTGAAAATCCCCATTTAGTCATATGAAAAAGAGAAGACGTTCAGCGAAGAGACTCTTTTCGGCGAATTCATCTACATAGCTGTACAATCGCATTTATATATAATTATTTGAGTGTGTGTGTGTACATGAGGTTTGTCAAAATTAGATAATTGATCAGGTAATAAAAGAATGATCTAATATAGAAACAAAGTTAATTGGACAGCAACTAAATTAAGATTGAGTTAGTAAGTTAGATGACGTAATACAATTGACTAGAATGTTTTAACTTAGGTCAGGTTAGCAACAGAGGTAATTACAGGTAGAGACTAAGTAGAAGTGGGGTAGATAATAATGCCATTTAGATTAGAAATGAAATTGAGCAATTAAGTTGGATGACGTAACATAAATGACTATAAATTGAGCGTTGGTCAGGTCAATTAAAGTGGTAGTGAGGTGTAGAAATTAAATCGGGTAGGGGTAGAGACAAGAAAGTTGAAAATGCAAAATATTACAATTGAGAAGACAGAATAATACCAATGAAGAGACAGAAAAAAAAAATTAGGTAGAATTTACCTTTCAGGTAATAATGTAGGTTAAGTCCATTGTAAGTTTAGTGATTGAACGAACCTCTTCTGTATGCAGAGTTCAGGGCTTAGCAAGTGAATCGCCATTGCTTCTGCAGTTTGAAGAAGTCTGATTCGTACACCTTTTGGAAGACTACTTCTTACTCTGTAGACGACTTTGAAGTTTGTTTGGGGTGCAGCTTGGTGTCCGGATTCTATCAGGTGTTTGAAAGAGGTCGAGGTTGACCGTAGGGATTTTGACATTGAAATATCAGTGTGAAGTGTTTGGTGCGTGATTCTTTCTGACAGAGTTTTGATCCTACGTTACTGGGAATATTTCACTTGATTAGTAATTTTTACGGTTGATTTTGGTTCACTAATTTTTGTTTGTTTTAGAGTACTTATTTTGTACTTGGGAACTCTCTGCATAACGCCAATGCTGAGGTAATTTTGAGTTCTGCCATGTTATTACTGTTATCTTAAATAACTATTTTTCGCTGCCATTAGCGCACTTTAGGACCATGTAGAAATCTAACCAGTACCTATGCTCATCAACTCAAGAGTCTAGAATCATCACGGTTGAAAATAAAAAACAACGGCTTCTCCCTAGTGCGACACAAACGAACGCTTGTGAAAACGCTCTTCTCTAGATCGAAGAGAATTTGTTCACCGAATAAACTAGACAGTGAACTAATGCTCCTTCAAAAATATTTCAAAGAAGATGGTTACCCACAAAGTGTCATTAACAAATATGGCAAGAATGAACTCAAGAAGCTTCATATAGCCACACTCAGTAGGAAGCCCTATTTTCATCAAACTCGACTACAAAGGCGATGACATTATGAGAATGGTAGATAAGAGATTAAGCGCAGTCTTGTCTTGGACGTATCCTGCAACGTTATTAGTCTCTCTATCCCGAACAACCTCCTCACGGGTGCAGTCAAAGATTGACAAGTACCCCTCACATGATACCTCCAACTGTGTTTACCAATTCACATGTATCTGAGGGAGCGGTTACATTGGAAGAACAGAGAGGAGGGTCTACGTCAGATTCTGCGAACACGTACCAAGGAGCCTCCTGTTAAAACCTTTTTAAGCTCTTCAATCGCCAAACACCTGATTGACACAGGACACCGAGTAGATGTGCTGGAATCATTCAAAATAATAAGCTGACAAAATATTTCAAGTCTTCTCAAGTTTGCAGAAGCTATAGCATTAAAACGATTGAATCCGTTGTTGTACTTCAATTACCCTGGTAACTCACATCTTAGTAACTCTTTGTTTTCTAATTTTGTTAAATTATCTTTCCAATCCCCCTCCCTATATTTTTCGCTTGACTCTATAAAGGGATAATGTTTCTTGATCTTCTGAGTTCTGCTCACTGTAATACATCATCAACTTCTCATTTGACCTCATGTGTACCGAAATTTTAAAATTTTAATCTTCTCCTATCTAATTACGTAACTATAACTAATTGTCTTTTGTTACCACCACAAAAACACAAATGTTAGTCAATTTTTTTCAAGAAACGTTTCTCTACCGAAATATATATGTATGTCGTAACACTTTAGACACCTTGCAAATCACAACGTCTTATTTCACTATGACGCTTTGACAGTATACTTGCTAATGGACAAAGGTTTGTTAAAATTCTACACTTTTTATTATTATCTTATTTTAAAAAGTCAGGTTGTACGCAATTGATGAGAACCAACGATATAAAATAGATCCAGATTATTCTGCGCCAATGTTTCTTCTTTCTTTATTCAAATTAATAAAAGGGAATCATTGTATGGTTTTCTGCGTTCAGACGGCAACACATCTGTTCTGGTCTCCACAACAACTTTATGCTTGTACATAGTTTCACTACTTGTCATCTCTTGATTTTCCTCTTAATAATGTTTCCCATATGTATCTGGTACCCGTATTGTATCACTCATGATGCCAGTGTCAGGTGTAGATTCGATGAACAAAGGCTTGCTGACCAGTCTCTCTTTCTACCTCAAAATAAAAATATTACTGTGTATTTCATCAAATTAAGTTATTCACTTATTCAATAATACCCTACTACACCCTAGACTATTCTTATACTTACAAATACTATCACTGAAGAATTAGAACACTGTTCAAATAATTAATCCAGACTCCCTGCTTATAACTTTGAAGCTTAAACCACAATGACAGTTATCCAGGGTTATCCAGACGAATCTGATCTAGATTGTGTATATACCAGCAAAGTTAATCTACTATTTTCAATCAGTAATATATCTGCATCTTTAGTGTACAGTATTTTTACAATTAAATTAATCAAAAATGAATTCATTTAAAGCTTGGTCATTTCTATTTTGTCATATCTTTCTGTTCTATTACTTCATGTATCCTAAATGTAATCTAATCTTGGGGTGTACAGACGTGCCATTTGTCTCTGTGTGTGCGTGTGTCTCCGTTTGTGGTTAAATAGATTTCAAATTACTAAGAGAGTGTATAATGTAAGCAATTAAATTCCCTTCAGTAGTTTATAATAACTAGTCAATTCAAATTTTCAATATTCAATGCCTGTTTGTTTTAAACTCACTTTCATATAGTCAGCTGAAATTAATTTTGAAATAAGTCAATTAATTGAAATTCGTTTATATATTGCGCAGTCTACGCTTAAAGGTATATTGAGGTGATTAGTTAAAATTGACAGAAGTAATGCTCAGATAATTGAACCACCTACTTGCTCATTTACATGCTTTCAAACACTTCTAATAGGAAACATTTTTAGATTTAACGTAAATAATATTAAGATAAAGTAATAAGAAGGCGTAATTTGTCTGTATCGCTTATTTTGTGTTTGCGTAACCCTTATTTCGAACAATCTTATCACACACGGACTTGTCCCACCTATGACATGGGTTAGTGGTCGCGCTAAATCACCAATTAATAGAAGTTAGAATTCGTGGGGTGGCCATTGAATCTGGTCCCAGTGGCTGAATGGTACACGAGCTTGCCTTGTACCTAAAAGGTTCTAGGTTCAAACAATGGTGATGGGTGCCTCCTGCCGATGATTCCTAAACTAGGATGAAACCACCGTTCAGTAATCCCTGGTTTTTAATAGTTCTCGAATTGATATCAATCTGGGATCATCTCGTAAAAACAAAAATAATCCTTACAAACCAACTATAGAAATGAGTTAAGAGGTGAGAAAATAGACAGTTTAGGTCAAGTTAAAAGGACATATTGAAGGTGGAAATAACAATGAAGACCACTAAACTAAATATTAGAGGTAATGGTACATTTACTCTAGCTGGTGTCAAAACAAAGTTTACCAAGGAAGGTTTAGTGTGATGACGGATTGTTTCCTTGAACGCATAAGGGTGGTTTAAGCTTTCTAATTGCCAGCTTGGGTTTCCACTAACTTAAGGATACGCCCCGAAGATGTTTCATAGATTTAAAAGATGTGTAAATGCCAATTTTATATGCTGTCTCCATAATATGTTTCACAATAGAGGAGTTAGGTCTCCTGTTCTCACCATGAATGGGTTCCGGAGATTCTATTGGCTTCTGGAACCATTAAATACTATTGCAAAGTACTTTATTTAAGTTAGTTATTTCGACCCTTAACACATCTCAGGACGTTAGCAGATGATGCCCAAGTATCCTAAGAATGAAGCATACCAAATAGCCTAACGACACTTTCTTGTGTCAATTACAAATCATATTCAGTTAACGGATTATGAGAATATCACTAATAGCCACCGAATAGCAAATCACTTCTAATATAATAAGTGATGATTAGAAGTGAAATGAAGATGTGAGTCGTGACAGGATTCAAACTATGAATCAGCATATTCTCAGCCTTGCGGCCTGCTTGAACTAGTGAGCTACGTGAGTTTCCATTTGAGCAAATGCATCTTATTTTCTTTAGTCTTCGTCATTATAATCATTCAATTATGTCTTTGAGTCACCAAATGTACTCATACACACATTTCCAATTGGTTTCCTCAATTCTGCGGAACCAATGCAAAATACCCTAAAGGATTATTCTTCAGATCTAACATCACTGCGTCACATGATTTACTGAAGATAACTAATTTACTTGAAACTCCTGGATGAATAGGAAATAGTATGCAATAAACCACGCTGAAAGGTTTATTTTCACTCACTTATTCATTCATTTCTACACATTCATATCTTCATTCACTTATCTTGAGACCATCGTCTCAACTACAGGAGGAGCGGACGAGGATGTCAAATCAAGAGAGAATCGGGAAGGAGAGAAACACATTCATTCATCAACCTGAAACCAATCTGGAAATCTTCGTCACTCAGCCACCATCAACAACAAAATTCGGATCATCAATAGAAACGTCAAGTCACTTCTTCTATGCGAACCAGAAACTTGGCGGGCGGGTCACAAAGAATATTTCCAACAGTCTGTTGCAGACCTTTATCAACCAACAACTGTCTTCGCTCTATACTGAAGATCAGATGGCCGGGGCGGAAAGAATCATCAACATGAAACTATGGGAATAAACACAACAAGAACCAATCGCCAACCAACAAATATGCAGGAGAAAGTGGAGATGGATTGGACACTCGCTGAGGAGGCCACAACTGGGTGACATCGCGCGTTAGGCCATTGCTGGAGTGGAACTCGAAAGGGAAGCGGTGAGTTGGACGTCGGTGCAAGGGTGACATAGAGGAGATCGTGTGAAGAGGAGTTGAAACAGTATGGACTAACATGGATTCAGGTGAAAAGTGCAGCAGAAGACAGAGCCAAGTGGAGACATGCAGCTGAAGCCCTATGTTCCATTAGGAACCCAAGGGAACAATAATAATAATAAACCACGCTGAAAATTATGAATATTGAGTATAATAAAGCTATTATTTTTGCAATTATTATTAATTATTAGAGAAATCTGTCAATCCGCTCCGCTTGATGATTCAAATTCTCGAAAACAAAACATTTAGTTCAGCAAAGAGTCTCTTTCCGGCAGATTCATTCACTTAGCTGTACAATCGCAATTATATATAGGTTTCTCATACAAGAATTAAAATTTGGTTAGGGCTACTGTTTACGTATTTAATCAAATTTTTGATTTTCCCATCGATTGATTGGACCGTAGTCCTCGGTCTCAGATTGACATGTTGGCTCCCTGTGCAAATGCTTCAACGATGTCTGGGTATGTAATCAGAAGTTGACTGGTGGATGGTGGATGGACAGTCGAATCAATCGACGGGAAAATCTAAAAATGAATTAAATAATTATTATGAGTTGGTTCGCGTTGCCCAAGGGGTCTAACAGATAACGCTTTGATGTTTAAAACTATGGGCACTGGATTCAAGCCTCTGCAGGAGCAACATCATTGACTCACTGCGGAATGCAGGAACTTACACTAGCTAAAGAGTTCCACCAAATAGGACGAAATGCGCATTTAAGGTTCCACTACTAATGATAATAATAATTTGCTTTATTCCAAAACAGTACTTGTGATACTGAATGGAATTCTCAACATTTTACTACAATATTGCATCCAGTTAGTACATTAACAATAAATAAAATTCTACATAGATTAAGGAAATCTCAGTTCTTTATGACAACAACATATTGGCATGTCGGTAGCAAAGCCAAAAATTGAACAGAGTGTTTGAAGGTGTTTAGCAAAGTAGATGCTAGCATATTTACTGGTGTAAGCAGGAGAAAGAAACAAAGGAGTACATAACAACACCAAAAAAGAGAGAAAAGGAAAAGAAATAAAGAAAACGTTGTGCCTATAAATGATGATATGAGTTGGAAAGACGAGATCCATTTGTTCTATTGACTATTTATTAATTTAAAGGTATCACGCCTAATGCTTTCTTCATCACACAGAACACGAGCCAAGTAGGGTATGGTTGAGTTTTTGTACTTACTAGTGTGAGCATATAATTTTCTATATAGGCTTCTTGTTTACCATACACCAATTAACTTCTGATTACTGTTTGCGTCATTAAAATTTTTCAAAATCTGTGATGATTCATCAAATCAAAGTTCTATCAAAATTTGGAGATTTATTTCATCCCAAATTATCACAGCCAAAGATAGTTTTTCAATCAACAGACATCTGAGTTATTCTCATTAACAATACCCGATAAATTTGCAATTAATTTAATTCATAATATTTGGCAATTGAGCTAATAAAGAGCATTTACTGAATCATCGACTGATTGATATCGTGGTCAAATGACAAAAGTAAACGGTAAATTCTATTTATTTTATTTTATTTATTTTTTGATTACAGCTTGATTCCACACTGTATTTTCGGTACAAGTATGGAATTTTCAGCGCGGATACTGGTAGCCCAAGTTTCGCAGGCCGACCATAGATATCAGGTGTGCGTCGGCAGGGGATCTGCCCATGCGCATGGTCGGCGGGAGTCCTAACCACTATGCCATCGACGCACTTTGGAATGTGCCTATAATTCTGTACAAAACCTTTAGTCTAATACAAGATATTGATGGTGTTTTTCAGCTGACATTACATATGAAATATGTACAGATGAGATGTTTTTTTGAAACTCTGATAACTGTAAAAGAAAACTGATTCCTTGCAAACAAGATTTCACCAGAGATTATTACTTATTATTATTCCATTGGTTTCTGAGTGGGGTAGAGGCTTCAACAACACTTCTCCATTTAGTTCTGTTCTCTGCTGACTTATTCAGTTGGCTATCTCCACAACTGCCAATAATCTATCATCTCCTCCTCCAACTCACATGACCTCCTCCATGTTACCCTAGCACTGACAAAACACTCGTCGTCGCTTTCCATTGGGATTCCACTCCAGCCATGGTCTACATTGCACGCGACATCATTCAAAGGCCTCCTCAAAGTATGCCAAATTCACTCATCTACATTTTCTCTCACATATTTGTTGAGGAATCTGAGGAATCCTGGTTGGTTTGTGCCCAGCCAGAGCTTCTTATTGCAAACCTTTTCCAGCCAGTCAGCCAACCGGTCATTTGATCTCGAGTATAAAGCCAACCAGCGAAGGTGTAAGCTGCTGTAGTGGCTTGTTGGAAATCCTTTATGCGGCATGCAGTTCAACTTTCTAACTCGTATAGACGAACCAACTGACTGACTTCACATTTGTGTTAAAAATCCGAATCTTGTTATTCATGCTGACTGACTGTGTGCAAAAGATTTTCAAACTTGTGCCATTTCATTTCTGACTACCTGGCTTTCACATCTTCATCTTTTCCGACTGCATTTGGTTGAAACGTGCTTCCTGGTCGAATAAGTGAAGGCAGGAAATGACCTCAGTCAAATCCCCCCCTTTGATGTTGATTGGTTCTGGCTGTTGCTGTTGTTGGTGGTGATGGTTGTTGTGGTGGTGGCTGCGGTGGTTATCTTCATCATCTACGTTTTCTCTGTGTTCACCTGCAATGTCGTCTTCATTGTTTGCCTGCTTCTTCCGCCAGCCTGTTGGTTTTCGTCTGCCTACAAGTCTTTGAGTTTGCCATTAAACATAAATCACCCACACGCAAAATCCAGGTCTTCCAGAGTCTTATTATTAGTGGTCCATCGTATTCTTCTCTTCTAACTCTCACGCACAGTCTGACACATAATCCAGTCCATCACGATTAAGATTATCATTGTAGGTGATAATAGACAGTGAGCTTGTCTTACACCTGTATTCACTTCAAAGGCTTTGGTGAGTTTTCTGTTGAGGATCACCTGACATGTAACAGGTATTGTCATATGGCCAGTTGGTGAATAAGGTTGGTTAAGACTTTGGCACTGCACTCCATAGTGTTGAAGCGATTTCCAAATTACTTCTTGGTCAATGCTGCCTGGTGAAGGCCTTTTCGAAGTTGACGAAGTTAGGTTAAAGGTTTGATTGCCACTCTATGCTTATTTCTGTGATGACACATAGAGATGCAATTTGATCAGCACATAATTTGCCTTTCCTGAATCCAGCTTGCTGCAAGCTGGCAGAGTTCTACATCTAGTGCGTATTTCATTCTCTCCAGAATGATGCGACTTAGTACTGTACTCAGCATGGAAAAGAGCATTATTCCCTACCAGTACTGACAAAGGCATAAGCCGCCCCTCTTTTGTAGCTTGCCAAGGTGATGATCATTACAAATAAAATATAATTGAGTAACAAAAAATACTAGATAACTCTCTCTTCTTACTGTAGGACTGATCAGTAAGCGTTCATTTCCTTTTCACATAGAATTCTTCACGTAACCTTTGAATGCCTAACATACAACTTGACATTCACGTTGCTTACAGTGTGATACCACTTGAATTTCTTCTCAGAGTTTGTCAAATCCGTCTTCACTTCGTTCAACATATATTCGTTTGGTTATCAATTGTTGGTTGGTCCATCAACTGCCAGAGTTCCCCTTCCTGCCTCTGATCTCCATTCACTCATCTGATTATCAGTATTGATCAGAAGTAGCTACTGATGCAAGTCTGAGGTGAACTGTTAGAAGTGCTCCTGGAAATGCACTTTCATCTCGACTGTCTTAATCATATAGGAGCACTAACTTCTTTGAAATTAATGTTAGAAGTATGGATGTTGTTTGTCGTACTGTCTACTGTAAACCTCCCCATCCATTCCTCTCATAAGTGCCGTGTACGATTGTAACGATTCTGAGAAAGAAAACACCCATAGTGATGATCCATAGAGCAATGCATTCCCCCCCCCCACCAAATTTTCTAATTATTGAGAAACACTGACTGGTACTTGGAAATTCCTGTCAACAATACACAGTAGAAGTATCTTTACAAGGTTATAGTTATCTAAAGATCATCCAATTTTGACTGTACAGAGCAGGTATAAGGAGTATCTTCCAGAAGGATAGAAGGCAAATTGTCAGATTCAAATCCTTTGGTTTATAAACCAGATATTGTTCAGAACCAATAGAATTAATAGAATGATCATTGCAAATTAACAGTACTAAAGTTTTATCGTTCTCTAAATACAAAAAAGTAATCCATACCAAACGAAGAAATAATATGTAAAGGGATCGTATTAGGATGATGATTATTAGTGCCATAGTTCTTCAGAAAGTAACATTGATGGAGATACTGCAGAAACTGTAGACACTAAAGCAACTGTTTCGATTCCCTTTCGTATCTGTCATGAAAGCTGATTCAAAACCTTGCCGAGAATTCAGGACAAAATTGTAGGTGGGTCGAAACAGTTGATGGCGTTAAGAAACCACCATTAATTGTTAATGGTGCGTCGGTGGCATATTGGTAGAACGCTGGCCAACGACGCATTTGGTCCGGGGATCGATCCCTGGCTGACGTACTCCTTTACCTCGCCAAGTCAGTAATTAGATTGGTAAAGAATGAAGGTAGGGCATGAGGCTAGCAATTGTATCCCGTAAAAAATAAACACCACTGCTACAGAAACTTCAGGCCTTTAGCTTGAAGCCCTACATTCCATTGGAAACGTAAAATGTAATTGGCAAGTTAATGTCTTCACAATACAGGTGATAGACAAAATTCATCTGAGGGCTGATCAGTAACTCATGGTAAACTGATTTTCAAGGGGAATACAGTTCAAAGTTGAATGGTAATATACTATCGACAAATTCTGGAGAAATCACGTTATCCTTGTCTCTCAAAGTGCCAATAATGTAAACGCTCCTTAAAGAAGGATATGATCAAGCATGAAACCGAAATAAGGAATTTAAAGCCAACTCAATTGTGAAACAATTTAGCCCAGTCTGGTTTGATTGGTATATTATTACAGCACTCTGAGTATCATTATTAATCCATACGGTTCTGAGTGAAGCATAAGTCTATTTAATTCGCTTCTCTGTAGTCATTTTTGGCTGGTTTCTCCTAATACGATTGTCTCCATGTCATTCCCGGCCCAACGCCAAACTAATCACATCCCATTCGACTCACACTCAAGAGTTAGCCTGGCGCGTGACATCCATCAAAAGTCTCCTGAGCGTGTGACCAGTCCATCTCCATCTTCCTCTGATATCCTGACTCCTTAAGTATCCAGGTATCTTGAAAAAAAACATCTTGGCCAGACTTTAAATCAATCAGACAAATATTATCGGAATCTGGTGTCTTTGAAATTAATATCAAAACACGTTTAAGTCTATTCACAAAACTTCCAAGTTGCATAAGGATTACTACTACCTACCTACCTACCTACCTACCTACCTACCTACCTACCTACCTACCTACCTACCTACCTACCTACCTACCTACCTACCTACCTACCTACCTACCTACCTACCTACCTACCTACCTACCTACCTTCAATCAGTAAATATCTATCACATTTTTCAGTAGTATAATTTCACAGTTTTTATCCGAATTGACAAAAAATGTATATATCAAAAATTTTATTTAAAAAAAAAGCTTAATCACAGCATGTGTTGCATTTGTTTTAGTGATTAGTATTCCTCCTCCTTCGCTTCCTGCATATTTGCTTATTTGCCTGTCTGCGTTAAATTGGGTAACAGAAATACTTGCAGACACACAGTGAACAGGTAAGTTTTTGAGGAAAAAAAACAAGAATTACCTTGCACTTTCTTCTTATATAATATTTCAAAGTTCACTTATAAACAACACATGGGAGGCTAAAATAAAAGACAAATTAGGCATATATGAATTTTCTATCAAATTTTGGTGCTTGAATTAAATTCTTTAGAAAAGATTTCACGTACGCACAGCTGGAAGAGGCAAAATAAAAAGCTTGGCTAAATAAACATTAGCACTGACAGATCTGTTCATCTTTTGAACATGATACTAAAAATCTGAGCTATCTATGCGAGGTATTTCTTCTTTCTCTCCTGAAATTCTATTATATATACAGATGAGACATACACTTTTCTTCTTTGTAACTGGCTGATTAGAGACATAGAGATTTGAACAGTTTGAACAGATGAGAGTGTCAAGGTCAGGAAATATCAGAAAGAGAAGACTGTCAATCATCACTTATATCAACTGTGAAACAGCCTGGAAATCTACTTCGTTAAATATGCCCATGATAGAATCATTTCTGTCCTAGTAGTTTCTGCTTGTCTGGTTTCATTGAAATGGTCTTATACTAAATCGATCTAAATGTCATACTGTTTGTTGATTTTAGTTTCAAATGCGAACAAGACTTTCGTGGACTGGCTGATTCAGTCGCTTGTTTCTTGTAATACTGACGGCACTGTGATGAGGAGTAAAAAACCGAATATTTCTCAACTCGACATCAGTTTCTCTCTCATATCCTGTTGATTTCTAAAAAAAAAATTTTTGTTTAACCCATTACATAAAGAAGTTGAGACTTGCTGCTTGCATAACTCAACCTCTTCTCTAACAATTTATTAATATATGTATTCTGGCCATTCTCTTTTATCTTTCGCCATTATTCCTCCCTGGACTTCTTAAAAAAGACTATGTCATATAACGTAGAACACTAAGGACTGTTAATACTGTGAGTGTTGTGCCTTCGACTCAACTAAATTACATTATTGTCAATTGGTGCTTCAATTCTTGCAAGAATTTGACTAAAGATATCTTGTTTGATACCCCTGAACATCCTCTTGATTCTCAACTTTCGCCTTGTATATACTTGGATAAAAACCAGAAGACACTTCATAAGAATTTACACTCGTACAGCTACTAAATATAAAAATTCTACCATACCATATTTAGCACACGCACACCGAGGGCGTGGCTATCATGATGTCACCAACGGCAACGAAAGCCCTGATGCAATGGGAGGCGATCTCGTCCAGGATAATGACCGCCAGATTCAACTCCAAAGGAAGGAAAGTGTCAATCATACAATGTTATGCACCCACAAACAACGCAGACCTCGAAAAGAAAGAAGAATTCTACAGGCAACTACAGGCAACAATGGACAATACTCCAGCTGGCGACATGAAAATACTAATGGGAGACATGAACGCCAAACTGGGACCAGACAATATAGGAAGGGAACTCATCATGGGTAGAGAAGCTCTAGGAGAAATGAATGAAAACGGAGAACTCTTCGCCGACTTCTGCGCCTTCAACGAACTGGTGATTGGTGGCAGTGTATACAAGCACAAAGATATCCACAAGGCTACATGGGTGTCACCAGACGGGCAAACCAAAAACCAAATCGACTTCATCTCAATCTCAAGGAAGTGGAGGCGCAGCCTACTGGACACAAAAGCAAGAAGAGGAGCAGACGTTGGCTCAGACCACTATCTCGTACAAGGGACAATCCAAATCAAATTAAAAGCTTTCAGGGAATCAGGAGCTGCAGATAGACCACAAGCCAAGTTCAACACTCAAAAGCTGAAGGACCAGGCTACAAAGGACATCTTCATTGCAAGCATAAAGGACAAAGCCGAGACACAAATCAACACCAGCGAAGAGGTCAGCGTCGAAAAGCACTGGAACAACTTGAAAACGGTGTGGAGCCAAACCTGCATAGAAATTCTAGGCAGAAAAAAGAGACAGGACAAACAGTGGCTCACTACGGACACTTGGAAACTAATAGAAGAGAGAAGGACAGTGAAGCAAAAGATTATCCAGTGCACGACGAGCAACAAAAACAGGAGCTGAATGCAAGCTACAATACACTGAACAAAAGAGTGAAGAAAGTGCCAGGGAAGACAAAAGAAAATATTATGAAACCATGGCAAACGAAGCAGAACAAGCTGCAGGCAAAGGAGACCTCGCCACACTCTACCAAACAACTAGGCGCCTTTCGGGCAAACGTTCGACACAGATTAAGCCAATAAAGGACGACAATGGAAAGTCAATCACCAAAGAGGTGGAACAGAGAAAGCACTGGGTTGAACACTTCAAAAGACTTCTAAATCGTCCGCCACCTACAACACGTCCAGCAATACCAACAACGGAAGCAGAACTACCAGTGAACACTGACCCCCCGACGAAATCAGAAGTCCTGAATGCAATCAAGATGCTAAAAGCTGGGAAAACACCGGGACCAGATGGAATCCCAGCAGAAGCTTTGAAAATAGACCCAGAGACAACAGCGGACTTGATGACACCACTGCTGGAGAAGGTGTGGAAAGAGGGCAAAGTACCCGAGGATTGGAAGAACGGATACTTATTCAAACTTCCAAAGAAAGGAGACTTAAGTCAATGTAAAAACTGGCGTGGAATTATGCTTCTGTCCATTCCAAGCAAGATACTAAGTCGCATCATCCTGGAGAGAATCAAACAAGCCCTAGATGAAAAACTTCGTCCGGAACAGGCTGGATTCAGGAGAAACAAATCATGTATTGATCAAATCGCCACTCTACGGATCATCATTGAACAAAGCTTGGAATGGCAGTCACCTCTCTATCTCAACTTCATCGACTTTGAAAAGGCCTTCGACAGCGTCGATCGAGAGGTCATTTGGAAACTACTTCGCTACTACGGGGTCCCATCGACAATTATACACCTCATCCAACAGTTATACGACAATGCTGCATGCCAAGTAATCCACAACGGGAAACTTACGGAAGCCTTCGAAGTGAGGACGGGAGTGAGGCAAGGCTGTCTACTATCACCAATGATCTTCCTGATTGCAATTGATTGGATAATGCGACAGACAACGGCAACCAACGAGGGAACAGGCATAAAATGGACTGACACAAAAGACTTGGAGGATCTGGATTTCGCCGATGATATATGTCTGATTTCCCATAAACTGGAAGATATGCAAGTGAAAAGTAACAAGTTGGCAGAAGAAGCATCAAAGATAGGACTTCACGTGAACATAGATAAAACAGAGGTGGTGAAGATTCCTGGACAACAACAACAACAGACAACAATCACAAGCATAAATGGGAAGAACCTGAAAGAAACAACCTCCTTCACCTACCTGGGAAGCATCGTCTCAACTACAGGCGGAACTGACGAGGACATCAAAGCCAGAATCGGAAAAGCAAGACAAGCTTTCATTACTCTCAAATCTGTGTGGAGGTCAACAGCACTCAGCATCAAAAATAAGATCCGGATTTTCAACTCCAATGTGAAGTCAGTGCTACTATACGGATCAGAGACTTGGCGAGTCATAAAGAGCATCTCAAACAAACTTCAAACCTTCATTAACAGCTGTTTTCGCTCAATACTCAAGATCAGATGGCCAGAAAAGATCAGCAACAGGGATCTCTGGCAGCGAACCAACATCAGGAACCGATTGTGAAACAAATAGGCAGAAAGAAATGGAGATGGATTGGCCATACGCTGAGGAAACCATCAAGTGACATCACACGTCAGGCCATTGCTCGAGTGGAACCCGAATGGGAAGCGGCGAGTTGGTCGTCAGTGCAAGGGTGACTTGGAGGAGGTCATGTGAAGAGTAGATGAAAGCATGTGGGCAGACTTGGAGCGGGGTGAAAAAGTTGGTAGGAAACAGAAGGCGATGGAGGTGCTCAGCTAAAGCCCTATGTTCCTCTAAGAACTAAAGGATATAATAATAATAATAATATTTAGCACGGGTTTTATGTGGAGAGAGAGTCAGTAGTCAGAAAAGAACTTATAAACCTTTAAATCAGTAATGCAAAGTATAAGCAAAGATTATTTTTACATCTATTACCTGTGATACTATCTATTTATATTTCCTTATGCCTTCACCAACATTCTGTTTATAGTGGTGGTTTCATTAATAATATTATTACTTCTTTTATAAATTTTATGCATATGCATTAAAAGTGAATTGGTGGATGGTGACTAGCAGTGGAATCCAGGACAACCAGCACTTCATCCTATTTGAGACTCGTCTGCTGGATGTACATGCATTCCGCAGTAAGTGAAGCTAGAACCCAGTGCCCATAGTTTCAAACGGCCCAAGCATCGTCGCAGCATCTGGGAAAGAAGCTGACATGTCAACCTGAGACTGAACACTTCAGTCCAATCAATCGACGGGAAAATGTTTATGTATATTTCTAAAAGGAGTTGAATTGCTGCAATATGTATAAATAACTCTCAAAACTCCACTCTGTATAATTATTATTGTTTGGAATAAAGTGATTATTATTATTAAAGAGCGAGACCAGGGTCTTAACTACTCACGTCAAGGCAGTCAACGCTTCTATGTGGTTCAGAGTCTTAGACAACGAGTTACCAAAATGATTTCTGAAACATTTCAGAGTTCAATAGACAGGTGCCTTGTCTCCATACTGAAGATGATATTCCCCTAAATTTGGAGTAATAAGAAACTTGGAGCCTATTGCCTAACAGACATAACAAAGGAATTGAATATGAATTGAAAACATTTATTTCCCGATACGAATTTAAAACAAGCAATAAAGGTTAATAAAGCAGGATTTAATGAATTCATCAAATTTCAGTAGAACTCGTCAGCTGCTCAGTACTCTACATACACGGATATATATACACTCTATTGAAATTTCATTGGGAGATATAAGACTGATAAGTAAACAAACTACATAGAATTAATCATGCAGAAAGACACGTGCGAATGTTTTCCAGGTCATGTTCAAACATCTTGTAGATTACGGACATGATATCGACGCAGTCAAGTCATTCACTATTGTCAGAAAACAAAGAAACAAGAAGATGCTTGCAATTGCAGAGGCTTGTGCAATTCGAATTTATAAACCAGCTCTCTGTAAACAAAAGGAGATGGTCGTGACTCTGAATCTACCATAGTAATACGTTTTACTTATTATTCTCTACTTGTTACTGCTGTTATTCTACCTCTTCTTCCTCTTATTTTTATTATTATTATCATTATTATTACTCTTGATTCATTTAAAACTATGCTTTATCAGTAAGATTATCTTAACTCACTTCAACACTACTATTATTATTGTTATTATAACTATTACTACTGATATTACTCTGTTTGCAATTCTTGCCATATTCTCTAATGACTAATTGTTTATCTAAGTGATGTAATTGAAGCGTAATGTAATTTATCTTAATTTTGATCTCTCATACACTCTCTCCCCTTATCTATTTGAACATGACCTGGAAAACATTCGCACGTGTCTTTCTGCATGATTAATTCTATGTAGTTTGTTTACTTATCAGTCTTATATCTCCCAATGTAATTTCAATAGAGTGTATATATATCCGTGTATGTAGAGTACTGAGCAGCTGACGAGTTCTACCGAAATTTGATGAATTCATTAAATCCTGCTTTACTAACCTTTATTGCTTGTTTTGAATTGAATATGCATTGGGCGCACTCTAAGAAGACTGTTGAGTGAATGACATCACGTGCCATGCACTCCAGTGAATGTTTAATAGGAAACAAACAAATGAGTATGAGCTCAAGTGCAACAAAAAGATCGCACTTGCTTTTGGAAATTCTGAAACCATCTAAAGAAGGCAAAATGGAGACGTACTTCATGGGCTTTATTTTCTACTGAGAACCTGAACGAACAGAAGTAATACTGTGGCAGAGTACAACTGCACCATAGAGCAAATTATAGCTTGATGACCCAAAACACAGTGATACAGTGATATTAGTGATTTACTGATGACGTTTTTAGCACAGTATTGTTTATTATTACGAAAAAGAGAAGACGTTCAGAGAAGAGACTCTTTTCGACGAATTCATCTACATAGCTGTACAATCGCAGTTATATACAATTATTTGTGTGTGTGTGTGTACATGAGGTTTGTCAAGTTTACATAATTAATCAGATAATACAAAAATGATGTAATATAGAATCAAAGTTAATTAAACATCAACTAAGGCAAAATTGAGTTAGTGAGTTAGAGGACGTCATATAATTGACTAAAATGCTTTAGCTTAGGTACGGATAGCAACAGAGGTAATTACAGGTAGAGACTAAGTAAAAGTGAAATAGAGAATAATGCCATTTAAATAAGCAGTAAAATTCAGCGAATGAATTGAATGACGTAACATAAATGACTAGAAATTGAGCGTTGATCGAGTCAGTAACAGTGGTAATGAGGTGAAGAAATTAAATCGGGTGGGGGTAGAGGACAAGCAAGTTGAAAATGTAAAATATCACAATTGAAAAAGCGAAATAATACGAATGAAGAGGCAGAAAGAAGGAAATAAATAGAATTTACCTGTCGGATATTAACACAAATTACGTCCATTACAAGTGTAGTGATTAAACAAACTTCTTCCGTATGCAGAGTTCAGGACTTAGCAAGTGAATCGCCATTGCTTCTTCAGTTTGATTCGTACACTTTTAAGAAAAACTGCTTAGTATGCTGTAGACGACTTTGAAGTTTGTTTGGTGTATAGCTTGGTGTCAAGATTCTATCAGATGTTCCAAGATAGAGCTGCGAGGGTTTCGTTTTTCTCCTTTGTGAAACCATGTTGGTAAGTGTTCAGTGATACGTTTGTGGAAAGCGAACACTGGGTACGGCCGACATACCTGGTTCCATACAAGTAAGTGAATTGATAGATACACATTTATGAGGCCAGCAGTGGTAGCTTATCCTTCACGTTCATACAAATCATTGGTTTCGTGGAGAAGGTTAATCGTAGTCCAGCTGCGAAGAATGTTTTCTTAAGTGAACGGGACAGTCGATTTTTCAGTGTTTCCACAGATGAATCTCCGTTGAATTGAAGGTTCATGTAGAGGATTTTTTTCGGCACGCTAAGCATGGGTGGCTTCTGCGGTCTAGGATTCGTGGATTTTTCAATAAATTGTTCTGACTAACAATTCTCGATGAGGATTCTCTTGAGATTGTCCATTTCGTCTTCTATGGTATCCAGAGTGCAAGCTCTGCAAACTCTGTAGCTGAGTGAACGGATCACACACAGAAAACAATTGTATATAAATGCGATTGTACAGCTATGTGAATGAATTCACCGAAAAGAGTCTCTTTGCTGAGCGTCCTCTCTTTTTCCTATGACTCAATGCGGATTTTTAAGCCACTTAAAGGTTTATTATTATGTCGACGCCTCCACGTAATTTCATCATCTTTTTTTATTTGTTTTCGTTGGTAGTAATATTTTCTATATCTCCCATATCGATGTCTCATTATTCCTGTTGTACAAGTTAGGTATAGATTCGATGAACAAAGATTTATTGACCATGCTCTCATTCTATTTGAATTAAGTGCTCCTTAGAGTTATATTTCTATCTCATTCTATTGTGTATTTGTGTACTCTTCGAGCTACTCATCTTTGTACTGTCAGTCATTTTAGGTATCATCAGTAATGCTTGCTGAAATAACAGTGTTTTATCCAAAAACCAAGAGTAAGTTAAATTTCCAGCAATATAACAACGTTTCGGACCTTTAAATTGCATAAACTGAAGCAAGAGCCTCCATATGTTTTTGTGTAACACTTTTTTGCTATGGAAGTGATTCATGTTTAACCGCTTTTTGACGCCCGTCAGAAAAATACTGTTATAGTACAGCAATGACCCCTGTTGCTGAAGTGTCTGCTGCAGCTATAATGGATGACTTAGAATCAAGACGGGTGAGAGACAATTCAGATTCCAGAATGCTCTTCAGTCCCCGAATAACTATACTGTGCACTCTTTAAATCATACCAGTGGATGGTCTTTGTGTAGAGGAAGGTTCAGTGTTCCGTGGGTTATCTGAAATGACTACAGAAATGCTGAGGAAAAAACAAAGAGTGGAGAAATCATTTTGCGTGGGTGTGTCTGTGAGATCCATTTTATGTTCTCAGAGTCAAGTAGTCGTTCATCGGTGACGAAGAAAATTCATAATGACTTCAGCATATCGACAACCATTTCACGAAACACAAACCATATTCCTCTCTTAATTATTTTATTAAAGCTGCAACTACCAGTTTACCACCTGAATAAGTAGCAACTCCTGTAAGGTGAACTAAGAGAGTATCCATTAGTTGTTAGAAGATAACTGGGTCACTAATAATTATGAAGGGTAATCTGTTGTATTTAAACAGTCTTCGATGTATATATACGCCTAACAGTTTGCAACATGCCTCTGAAACTTCAAAATACAAGTTTTCAACGACTGAATCAATCTTTTTGAAAGCTCATCTACCAAATATAGGTTTTAAAAAAGACATCTGGAACTGACAGCTGATAATGAACTGAAAACATGTATTTTCCGATACTAATTTAAAACAAGCAGTAAAGGTTAGTAAAGCAGGATTTAATGAATTCATCAAATTTCGGTAGAACTCGTCAGCTGCTCAGTACTCTACATACACGGATATATATATATATACTTTTGAAATTACATTGGGAGATATAAGACTGATAGGTAAACAAACTACATTAAATTAGTCATGCAGAAAGACAGGCGCGAATGTTTTCCAGATCATGTTCAAATAGATAAGGGGAGAGAGTGTATGAGAGATCAAAATTAAGATAAATTACATTACGCTTCAATTGCATCACTTAGATAAACAATTAGTCATTAGAGAATATAGCAAGAATTGCAAACAGAGTAATATCAGTAGTAATAGTTATAATAACAATAATAATAGTAGTGTTGAAGTGAGTTAAGATAATCTTACTGATAAAGCATAGTTTTAAATGAATCAAGAGTAATAATAATGATAATAATAATAAAAATAAGAGGAAGAAGAGGTAGAATAATAGCAATAACAAGTAGAGAATAATAAGTAAAACGTTTTACCATGGTAGATTCAGAGTCACAACCATCTCCTTTTGTTTACAAAGAGCTGGTTTATAAATTCGAATTACACAAGCCTCTGCAATTGCAAGCATCTTCTTGTTTCTTTGTTTGCTGACAATGGTGAATGACTTGACCGCGTCAATATCATGTCCACCGTAGTCCACAAGATGTTTTGTTATTGAGGATTTTGGCACTTTGCACTCAGCTGTTTTCAACCATTTTCACAACTGCATGCAGACCTATTTGAGATTTCCCAAAGATGTAGATACAACAATTTCCTATCCTGATGACCAAAATATAATTGCCAAAGTTATAGCACTTGCTTCTGCTGATAATTTTGGCTGAGCTTCCATTTTCTGTTGTGAACTGCACACGGCAAGTCCTTATGGTCGAAAGAAAGGTTTCGCATTAGGTCACAAATCAAGGACTGCATTCTGGCTGGAACACTGTCTTGAACTCCTGGAGTTTTGATGAAGAGTTCAGTGCTTCAAATCTGTGACATATTCTCTTTCATGGAATTCCCGAAAACGATGGTTCTGTACGCCGGTCTAAGCTCAATTATTCACATAACATGCTCCAATAAACCTGGTTTGAAGGAAATCAACAAACATTTCATTTGACCTGCCTATTTAGGCGAAGTTTCTCTCCACAATCTGACATGTCCTCTCCATGACTGGGTATCCGACATTCTATCATAACTTCTTCAATATTCTCTTTATATCAGATACTGTGTCTATTTAAAATTGTGCTGACTACAAGGTGATTGCCAGATAAATGAATCTGCGTGCAACAAGAGTACTAAAGTCATAGATACCTGTGATGCAAATAACCTTATTGTGAAATATTTTTTTTTTGATTTACAGCTTTATTCCACACTGTATTTTTGGTACAAGTAGCATCTTTCCCTGAAGCTTTCCTCATCAACTCATCTATACATTCAATCTTAACTATAAATTTCATTTCTACTGCAAACACACAAGGTCATAGTGATACGAATGATGCTTGTACTGCTGGACCTTTAAAGAGGTTAATTCCAAAAGAGGGAATTACACAGCTATTTATCAAATCCACACGATTAATTTAAGCTTCAGTAAATTATGGTAAATTAGGTTGAGTGGTAATCCCACATATTTCTGAAAAGGAAATGGTTTGCTAAAGACAAGAAGTACAACAATCAATGTTATAAGAAAGTAATCTAACAAAATACCCATCCAGGTTTAATACTTCCTCATTAATTCAAACACCTAGACAGAATAAGAGAGAAAACATATTTTGGTGAGCTTAGATAATTATACTTCAAATTTACTTGCTTGTACAGCAGGTATTTTGTCAAATAATTCCTATTAAGTATCATTTACTGCTATGGTTACCAGACTTCTTCTGACAAGTACATTATTGATGTGTGATTTCATGGTTCACCAGTAACAAATAGCTAATTACAAAGAAAAATATGTCAGTCAGTTCCATGCCTTTAAAAAAAAATCAACATTATTACATAAATGTAATTTTCTCAGCGCTTCAATTTTAGTATACATTTTGCATTTTACTGATGTAAATGTGTAGGCCGTAACGATTTGTGATTGTTCCCCTTCATTATTTCAGTCCGTTGAAAACTCCATCTAGGAGAATAAGAAGAAGAGAATAACTCAGTGATCGGTTGAAACTAGGCCAATGAAAGGATGTGAGTTTAATTTGACAGTTCACTGATAGAATACTTGCCAGCCACTCACACAGTCCGAGGCTCGATTCCCTAGACCTCGCCTAGCTGGTAGTACACCCATTTGAAGAGGATTGACTAGAAGTGTTGTCCCCTGGATTTATCACAATGGCTCCAGAAAGTCTAAAGCTTGAGTCCGTATGTTCCACTCAGCAAACAAAGAATATAAAAATGATATTCTGATAAGTGGATTCTTTGGGTTGATGGTTGGAGTGTAGTGAACTCAGATGTAAACACGAAACATTGATGACATACTATTTATTGTATATAGCCTAACTGAAAAACTTCAGTATCATCCTTTAGGCTTATTCTGAAGTTTTGAATTGCAATATTAGGTTTGTTGTCACCAAGGTGTTTCTGTAATCTTGAAAATGTCTCAACTACTCAAAAACTTCAGCAAGACTTGTTCAAAACTATAAGTAAAGATTTTAGATCCCAGCGTTGTTTCATCCACTGCTGCTATGGACTCTAGAATTTATTGTCATTTATGAGACGACAAGGAGAACAATTATAAAAATTTAAGCGTAAATCTAAGTTTGTCAGTTAAATGTATGAATTGAAATCTCAATGTGACAGAATAATAAGATTTAAGTTCCCCCCTCAATAACAATAAACTTCAAGTGCTGATGTTTACCTGAATATTTTGACTTATTGATATTAGATGGTTGCAGCCTTGGATCTAAGCTGTGTGATAGTTGGCACTTACCTGTCAACAAGACGTATCTGCAACTTTGAAGAAACTCATATCCCCTCTGAGATTTCAACCCGCGTCACCTAGTGAGTTCTGCAGTCTGAGACGTTAACACTAAGGCATTCGGGTTCGCCCTTGACCTCCTGTAGGACTGCATTGAACACTTTGATTGGACAGTAGTCAGTAACTAGTTTAATGCTTATAGCCTTTTTGTATGGTACAGATTGAATTCTACCAGTCAACCTTGTGGTCATAATTCTAGGTGACTCGCTATCACAGTGTACTTTTAATCACAGAAGGGATATAAGTTCCTTCAAGGTTGCAGCCACGCCTTGCTGACTAGTGTGACTGTCAACTGGAATGAAACTTGGGTCCAAGGCTTCCAGTCGATTACCTCCAGCCATCTAATATCAGTAATTCAAAGTGCACTATGATGGCAAGCCAACTAGCATGGTAGCCCCATTAGAAATTTCACTGGTGAAATTCACTCTGTGCCATATAAAGGACTACATACATTACACTAGTTACTGACTAGAGTCCAATCGAAGTATTATAACTTATTTTCTAATCACCACTGTCTCACCATAACAGTATATCATTATTCTAACACTTGGATATCTCCTTTTAGCCAGACGATTGAAACAAGGTTCATTCTATCTGAAATGTGTCAGTTCAGTGAATCTGTGGTCAGAAATTATGAATCTGATTCACGTTTCGACGCAAACACTCTCAATTATAAGAAGCAATTTAAGTTCCTTTATGGTGAGCCTCATTTAGGACGAACCTCCGCTTCACTTTCAACTTCAATCTATTAGACAAAAAAATAAAAGTATCCGTAATTTCGATTTACAAATCACGTTATTTGAAGAAAAACAGAATGTGACAAAATGGACTTCATTTTGAAATTAAAATAAGCTAGAAAACATTCAAAGGTGAAAAAGTAATGTATAATTGCCCTTCAGAGTTATTTTTAAATGGATTGCGACAAAATGTGAGCTTGAAATCAACTCAGTTTGAAGAGACCTTAATCACTTTGACATGATTTTTGGATTGTTGTCGACTAGCAGGGAAATCTGCAATGCATACTTGGTCCAGTTACGTATTCATCATCTGAATTTACCTGTGATTCCAGCGAGTGCTGGTATTCCCGCTGGCACTGAAGCCATTCACTCACTGCGTCAAATATCAAAGCGTTATCTACTAGACATTTGAGTTGTGAAAGACACTTCTTGTACAAAGAATGTCAGTTATTATTTGCTTGAGCCGATTTTATTTTCCCTGCCTATTATATATATATATATGTAGAGAAAGAGAGAGATAATTGCTTCACGTTCTCAGTGGAACATAGGGCTCCAATCTAGAGGCTTTAAGTTTCGGTAGCAGTGGTGTTTTATTTTTGACAGGATGGGGTTGCTATCCTCATACTCAGCCTTCCCTCTTTACCAGACCTATTACTCGCTTGGCAAGGTACAGGAGTGCGTTGGCCGAGGATCAAACTCTGGACTACCTGCGTGGTCGACGGGCATTCCACCTCTGCGCCACTGATGCAGCCGATTAATTAGATCAAAATGTTCACCGCCGACCAGATAACATCATGTTAAAATCCTCAGTCATATCTGAATCATTAGTCCTAAGAGCTGGTATGTCAATAAGGGCGCAACATTCTCTTCCAAAATAATCAATTAACTGGAAATTATATTATATATCGTTGTCTCCATTAGTTCCTAGAGGAACATAAGGCTTCAGTCGCACTCCTCTTTTGCGTTATGCTCTCTGCCAACGTTTTACCTGACTCCAAGTCTGTCCACATGCTTTCATCTCCTCTTCACATGACCCCCTCCTCCATGTTGCCCTCGCACTGACGACCAACTGACGCGCCGCTTCATATTCGGGTTCCACTCAGATGATTGCCTGGCGTGTGATGTCACTCAATTGATGGTTTGTTTTCTCAGACCAGTCCACCTCCATTTCTGTCTGCACGCATATATGTTGAACAACTGGTTCCTGCAGTGTCTATTCGTTCCCAGAGATACATGTTGCTGATCTCTTCTGGCCATCTGATCTTGAATAGTGAGTGAAGTCAGCTGTTGATGAAAAACTGTGGCTTATTTCAAGTGGCCATCGTGACGCGCCGAGTCTCTAACTCGTATAGTAAAACTGACTAAACATTGTAGGTGAAAATCCGGACCTTATTTTTCATGCTGAGTACTGTTGATCTCCACACACACTTGGTGATAGTAATGAAAGCTTATCTTGCTTTCTTGGTCCTCGCTTTGATATCCTCATCATTTCCATTCACTTGCAGTTGAAATGGAGCTTCCTAGTTAATAAAAAAACACTTTGAAAGGATTTTATTTTGAAGTGTTAACTGAAGTACGCCTTCATGTATTTAACTAACCCGGTAGCGCAGAGAATATTTACACTAATCAATTAGTGCACTCTAACTTGTATTTTCACTTCCTTAATAGATATACATTCTATAGTACTTCACACATGCATAATTTAAATTTTTTTTCATATAATTGACGGGTTCAATCGGATAATAATGGCTTCTGTCTGCAGCGATTTTAAACTCCAGTTTTATATTTCAGAGAAAAACACTCTAACTTCAGTTTTTTTCTTTTGTTTACTGATACTCAAAAAATAATCAGTTTTCAATGTATTATTGTATTAAAATATAATAAGCATAGGAATAATTTGAAAAATAAATGAGTGTAATAAATATATATATATACCCAAATTATTATAGAATATTATTATGACCTTGGGTTCTGAGTGAAGCCTACCGCTTAAATACCACATCTCCACTTCGTCCTATTTCCCGCTATCCTCTACAGCTGAGTACTTGACTCCCCATAATCTACAACCTCTTCCATATCCCCCTCGCACCGACGACCTACTCATCGCTTCTTATTCGGATTCCACTATACCGATGACCTGCATTGTGACCAATGTCTTTCGATGACCTTCTCAACGTACGCCTAGCCCGATCCATCTTCATCTTCTCCTACAAATTAGTTGAGCAGTCGGCTCTCACCTCTTGGTCTGTTCCACTGCAGAGTTTCTTGTTACTAATTCTTTCTGACCGGCTGACCGGCCAACCGGCCATTTTATCTTCAGTATGGAGCCAACCGGCGAAGATGAAAGCTATCGATAAAAGTCCGTAGTGGCTTTTGCAGGAATACTTTTCATGATACAATCGCAGTGAAAAATTCTGCCCCATGTAGAAGAACTGACTGACTGACTTACTTCACATTTGTGTTGGAAGTCCGAATCTTGCTGTTAATGTTCAGGTGGAGTGTAGATGATATCCAAACTGGTTTCAGGTTGATGAAGGAGTATCCTGTCTTTTCGCTTCTAGCTGACTGGCTTTGAAATCTTCATCTGTGTCGTCACCTGTGGTTGAAACCGTGCTTCCTGGTAGGATAAATGAAGGAAGTAACCTCACTTAAATCTCTCCCGTTGATGGTGATTCTTGGTGGTTGTTATTGGTGGTGGTGGTGGTGGCGACGATGGTGGTTGTTTATCTCCGTCACCTCTGTCTCCATCTTCTCGATGTCCACCTGGAGTCCTGTCCCCGTAACTAGCAAGCCTATTCAGCCAGTTTCTTGTTTTTCGTCTGCCTGCAGGTCTTCTAATTTGTGTGACACTAGAAATAAATCATCCACGCGCGAAATCCAGATCTTTTAGAGTCTTCTTATCAGTCAGTCCAACGCATTTCTTTCTTCTCATTTCCCACGCACAGTTCAATGCATGATCCAGTCCACCGCAATTAAGAATATCATGATTGATAGTAGTCGGCAGCCTTGTCTTCCTACTGTATTCACTTCGAATGACTAGCTGACTTTTTCGTTGTGGATCACCGGACACGTAACAGGCAAAGTCATATAGTCAGCTGTTGAATGAGGTTGATAAAGACTTGGGCGCTGCATGCCGTAGTGTTGAAGCAATTTACTCTAATTAACCATGTAAAAAATGAAATTACAGTCTTGAAATTCCTATTTTCTGACTCTGTAACATAATCAGTCGGTAGACAGTCAGCCAACATAATAAGAAACCCGGGAATGTTGAATTTTATATTGAAGAGGAAAACTAGATTAGCTTTTTTCTTAGAAGTGCCTTCAACACTATCACGTTGTTAAACCTACCGTTGACAGTAGCTCCAGAAGTGACATGTTAAGGGGGACAAACGTCTCTGGTTAGTCGTAGCGCCAGTAAAAGGTATTTGCAGGGAAATGAGTGCAACGCAGGTTTACTTCCGGAGTCCCATGTTTCACTCGAAATAATCACTGTCTTGTGACAGTTCTAAAAAATTTAAAAGCAATGGCAGCAGAGTGATTTCTTCTTGTAGCCTGTAACTTGCCAACAGTTCAAACTCGCAGCTGTAAAACTGAATAAATTGCGGGAAATTTAGGCTTTGTGCCATATTGGTTAATATTTAGCCTAGTTTCAAACCTAGGATGATTAAGTGTTGTTAGATTTTAGTGAATCTCAAATAAAGATGAAAAACCAGCAATTAAATGACTGTTAGTTTTTAATAATTTCTCAACTAATGCTTCTTGGCAAGTTCTGTTTGGGTACAACCTGCATTCAGAGTGTGGTGCGTCGGTGGCACAGTGATTAGGACTCTCGCCGACCATGCACATGGTCCGAGATTCCATCCTCTGCCGACGCACACCTGATATCTATGGTCTGCCTGCAAAATTTGACCTATCGATATCCATGCTGAAAATTCCATACTTGTACAAAAAATACAGTGTGGAATCATGCTGTAATCAAAAATACATAAAATAAATAAACAAGCAGCAAACATCAGTAAAGCAGATAAAAAATACCCAAACCTTTTTCTATTGTAATTCCAAGTGGAACATGGAGATCAAACAGCACATCTCAATTTTATTCTGTTCTCTGCAATCCTCTCTAACTCTCTCCACCTATGATCAAACAGCCCAACAGGCTTTTCATGTTTTCCACTTCCAATGGTCATGCAACGCTGTCACCCTCTTCATTCGATTATGGATAGTCAAACTAAAACCTGACATCATTCCATGAAGACTTTGATCGGCATAAGGTGGCGTAGACCACCTAGTTAGGATTTTCGACACACTCCTTGGAGACATTTGGTGACATAGCTTCTAAGCCGTTCTCATTGACGTAGATGCCTTCATTCTTTATGGAATTCGAGATTCATTAAATATTCATTGTTCTCTTGCACATTTCCATCTGTTTTAGTTTCTGTGCATTTCTCTACTCTTCCCGACCTTAATGTATGACTTGATAAAGCGTTGTAACCACGTCATTTTAGTTTATGAATTCAACCCCGACATTGTATATCTACAGCGAGACAGCTTACCAAACCTTATACTGAACGTCTTCCTTCATGGTTTGAAAAGTTGACACGGTGGTTAGAACTCTCGCTGACCAAGCATATGGTCCGAGATTCCATCCTCTGCCGACGCACACCTGATATCTATGGTCTGCCTGCAAAATTTGACCTATCGATATCCATGCTGAAAATTCCATACTTGTACAAAAAATACAGTGTGGAATCATGCTGTAATCAAAAATTTAAAAAAATAAAAATAAAATAGCTTTCAGACCATAGGTGTTACAAACTTCCTGGTATAATTTAAGCGCCGAGTCAGATTGATTCATTATAAATTATTTAAATTAATCCCAGCGTGTTAAGAAAATTAAAACAAGATTTTTCTGAACGTTTCGCCGTGTAAGCCACAGCTTCTTCAGCAGATTTATTCGGATTCTAATTAATCATCAAAATATATGTCTCCACAATCGCCTATAAGCTGTTGCCCACACCTCAGACGTTCTCCTTTACGCCACTCTCAGAACTACGCTCAACTCGTCGATTCTAATTCAGATTCCACTCGAGGACTTTATGCGTTCTATCCATCTTCATTTTCTTTTGCATTTCTTTGGCAGTGAGTTTTTGATTGATTCGTTGACAGAGTTTGTAGTTGGTGGATGGTGACTAGCAGTGGAATCCAGGATGCGTATCTCGTCCTCTTTGGGACTCGTGATCTGGATGTGTCTGCATTCTGCAGAGCACTTCGGTCCAGTCAATCGTCGGGAAAATCTAAAATTCAATTAGAGTTCTTAGTTGCTACTTCTTTCTGGTTGGCTGTCTGATATTCATTATGGAGCCAGGAATTGTAATGGTTGATTAAAAATTCTAAAGGCGGTTGTCGAAATATTCAGGTCATGTATGTTGCAAATTTGAATGCCCAGTCAGAGGGAATTACTTAATTCAGTAAAACTCTTTTTTATTTGATGAACACTCCACAAACCGTGTTTTACATATACTTTGAGAACAAAAGATGGGAAAAGGTAGACAGACACATGTGAGAACACATGACTAACAAATAAAGCTACAGTGAATCAGTCATGCAGAATGACAGGTGCAAAATGTTTCACAGGTCAAGAACAGATAGATAAGAGGGTAGAGGGGTTATGGGACAATTATAACATAATAGGCAACAGTCACACAAGGAAGGCAAGCAGAACGCGAGCTCCATAAGAGCGTGTTTTTTTGTACAATACCAGAAATCAGAGTATGCGGCCCAAGCACTCACAAACAGACACTGTCTTTGTCATCATTGATATCGAGTCCTGATAGAAGTTGTGCTTCTTGCTCCACGGAATGGACTCCTGGGTGTTTTTCTGAAAAGAAGAATAGAAAACAGTGTTAAATGCTCTATCTATAACAATTTTTGTTTAGTTACAGAATGAACATAAAGATCATAAGGGACTATGATATGGCTGCATTAGTATAATAAATGATGACTTCTTATAGAAAGAAATTGAAAAAATATTATGGAGTACAAAGTGAATAATAACAATAACATGCTATGGAATAAAATAATAGAAATATCAGCAGTTATAAGGCAAACGATATTACCATTGTAGATTTGAAGCGATCATTATTTTCTTTTGCACACAGAGACTGTGTTTATAAAGTTTAAGTTCATAACTTTTGAAATTTTTAGCATTCTTCTGCTTACTTTGACTCTAAACAAGTAACTATTGTAAGGTGTGTCTAGCAGGGACATGATTTCCTTCAAGGTTGCAGATGCGCCTTGTTCACTGATGCGTGCCAACTAGCCTAAAACCCAGGTCTTAGGCTTCCTGCTGATTGCTTCCAACTATCTAATATCATCCTTCTGCATGTTTGTCAGTTGGAAAGGTGAAGACGTTCAGCGAAAAAAAACGTTTTTAGGCGAATTCATTCACATAGCTGCACAGTCGCATTTACATATAAATATTTTTGCATGTGTGTACATGAGGTTTGTCAAGTTTACATAATTAATCAGGTAATACAAGAATGATGTATTTTATAGAAACAAGATTAATCAGACTGCAACCAGAGTAAGGTTGAGTTAGTAAGTTAGATGACGTAATACAATTGACTAAAATATTTCAACTCAGATCAGGATAGCAACAGGGACAATTACAGTTAGAGACTAAGTGGAGGTGAGCTTGAGAATAATGCCATTTAAATTAGAACTGAAATTGAGCAAATAAATTGGATGACGTAACATAAATGACTAGAAGTTGAGCGTTGGTCAAGCCAAGTCAAGAGCAGTAGTAATCAGGTGCAGAAATCAAATCAGATGGAGGTAGAGAACAAGATAGTTGAAAATGTAAAATATTACAATTGTAAGGACAAAATAATGCTAATGAAGAGACAAAAAGAAAGCTTGAATTTACCTGTCAGCTGTTAAGATAGATTACGTCCATTGCAAGTGTAGTAAATGAACGAACTGCTTCTGTATACAGAGTCCAGGATTTAGCAAGTGAATCACCATTGCTTCTGTAGTTTGAAGACGTCTGATTCGTACACTTTTAGGAAGACTGCTTCGTACTCTGTAGACGACTTTGAAGTTTGTTTAATGTGAAGCTTGTTGTCCGGAATCTATCAGATGTTCTTAGATAGAGCTGCGGGAGCATCATTTTTCTTGTTTGTAAGACCGTGCTGGTAAGTGTACGGTGTTACGTTTCGGAAAGCGAACTCTGTGTATGGCCGACATAACTGGCTCTTGTTTTTCAGTTGATAACAGTGAATGACTTGTCAGTACCAAGTACTTTATGTTATCTCAGTCTCAGTTCTTTTCTAAACTACTTGAAGAAATCCTCTATCATACTAGTAGAAAATCTCTTTTCCGTACAAGCTGTGCATTTGCTTCCATAAAAACACTCCAACTGATATATTTGGTTAGAAAAATCAACGTTTGACAATTATTCCTTTCCAGACTGTTGAAGCATCCGCTTGACGATGTTATGGAATACATGCTTTGCAGCATGATGAGTTCTTTTAATAGCTTTATTAGGTCTTCGTTTAACTAATTCTTGTTCATCATCTCCTTCAATAATTGCCGGCTGAGATATACAGCCTTCTATGAAAATATTTGACCACCTAGACTAATTCTTATTTCTTTAGAATACTTACTGAAAAGACCTCTTAAGTTATATACAAAGAAGAAAATAATTCCCTCAAAGTTAACTGTAAAACCGGATTGAATTTATAGCTATTGTACTCTTAAGCTACCAGGATAAAACTTCACTGTGACCATCTGTTCATGCTTTTTTAACTTTTACAATCTTGATATTATCTTATCGCTTTATTTATTCTAATTATTACTTTGAATTTTTATGTACTTTGCGCTAATTACTACTGCTGCTACTACTACTACTACTTATTGTAATCTTAAAATAGTAATCCCTATTATTTTAGCCTATATTTTGGAATAGCTGAAAGGTTTATTTTCTGGTTTTTTTGTTCTACTTTATTTTAGGGAAACATTTATCACCTGTTTTCTGGACAGAATATTATAGGTAATAATTTCAATAGTATTTCTCAAAAGCTTCTTTTTTATCAGGCAATCAAATTCTTTCTAATTATTATGATTATATCCTTTAGTTCGCAGAGGAACATAGAGTTTCAGGCACACGTCTCCATTGTGTTCGGTTCTCTGCCAACATTTTCATCAATTGGCTCCAAATCTGCCCACATGCCTTCATCTCCTATCTGCATGACATCCTCCATGTCACCTACGCACTGACAACCAACTCGCCGCTTCTCACTCCAAGTGGCATGTGATATCACTTGATGATTTTCTCAGAATACGGCCAATCCACCTCCATTTCACCCTGCATATTTGTTGCACAGTTTATATCTGCTGGGTTGATTCGTTCATTGCCAGAGATCCTTGTTGCTGATCTTTTCTGGCTACTTAAGGGAAGTATAAAATCTCTTTATAAACTTCTGAACAATATTTTACACCCAACGTGTGTGTGTGTGTGTCGAGAACGTTGGTCATCCAGTGGTGGAATACTCGCTACCCACACTTCATATGGTCGGGGGGTTCGGTCATCAGACGAGGAACTCTCAAGCCTCGCAGGTAGCCGGTGGGAAACCTGGCAATGAGAGAAGGGTGGGCCTGAAGCAAACAACCTCAGAATGTTAAAAGCAGACACCACTGTTAGTAAAACTTCACAGCTCAAGTGTGAAACCTTATGCTCCACTCGACACTCAAAGGAATAAAATATTAATAAAAGTGGCCTGTGGTCACAGAGGAATTGTAACAACAGAAGACAAGGGCCAGGTAACAGATCGTTTATTACGGAAATCAACACATATTTATAGATTTTCATGTATATATTATAGAATATTGTAAGCAGAAAAACATAGTCTTCTGATTGGTTGTTTTTCGCAGAAAGTTAACTTTGCATCTCTTTGTGGCTGTTTCTTGAATATCATATCATCTATACGTTAACAGTGTCCACGTACGTAAAGCCTTTCTTCTTCTTTTTTTTCCTCACGACTAATATTGGGGACATAAACATTGACGTAAATTACTGTCCACTAATTTCGGCTAACAACCAGCTGTCACCACAGAATTATCTCAAACTTAATGAAATACTGAGAGATGGAATCTACATAGATGTAAATTTGTTGAGAGTTTTATTCGAGAAGTCTATTGTGATATTAAATTAGATTCTATTGGAAACTGACATTAGTCAAACAACTATCACTATAATAAAAGACTGTTTCATTGTGTTTTGAGACATTAAAGGCGTCATAAGAAGTGATGGGCATGTCGGCCGGTCAGTTTTCATGCAAATCACGTCATTATTTAGCTGAGTTGGGTAAAATTCAATACCAGATGATGTTTGTTATCACATTAGATCATGCTGTAGTGTAATTGTTCCGTTTCTGATCAAAAACAGTAGCATTTTAATGGTAATCAGTTCTATCCTGAACTCGTGTAGTTGATTAGCTCTCTAGTTTTCTAGCCGGTCCCGATTCCGACTAAAGAGGGAGGATTGGGAGTGAGACTAGCAACCCTACCTCCAAAAAACCAATCATACTGCTACAGAAACTTCAGTGCACAGTAAAAATACTGAAAATTCATAAAAATATTTTAAAAACAAACTTATTCTCCGATGGAATCGGAGAGGCGAAATGACCTGGGCTGGTGAAAGCCTTCAGGAACCTAAAAGAATAACAATAAGTTTTCAACTGCTCTTCAGCTGTTGCTTCATGACCTATTCTAAAATTCATGAAGCCTATATTGAATCCTGAACTCTGCATACAAAAGAAGTTTGTTCAGTCACTAAATCTACAATGGTCCTGATCTATCTTAACACCAAATACGTAATTTTGTCTTACCTCTTTCTTCTTTGTTTGTCTATTTCTTAATTGCATTATTTTCTACCCCCACCCTCTATTAAATCTCTACGCTCATGACGACTGTTGCTAACTCGATTTTCGTTTATTTTTAAGTGAATTCTACTCAGCTTATTAACTTTACTCTCATTCATTTTCAAGTGAATTCTACTCAGATTATTAACTTGACTCTCATTCATTTTTTCATTGAACCCTACCAATTAGATTACGTCACCCAACCTACTTTTGTAACTTTATTTTAGTTTCTAACCGATTAACGCCTTCAAAATTACGCAATCTGTTTGTCAAAAACTAACAATTGCATTAACACATCTTTGGAAATATTCCTTTTGTTGCCAAGACAAATTACTATAAATTTGCGATTTGTACAGCTTGAGAATGATATCGCCGAAAAGAGTAACTCTTTGCTGAACACTTTTTCTTTTCTATGAAAGTTTAACTGCTCACTGGATTGAACTTTGGATTGCTGTATTAATTTATTGGATGGTAACCATCAGTGTAATCTAAAATACTCATCTTGTCCAACCTGAGATTAGTTAGCTGGATGTGCCTGCCATCCCCAGTGTGTGATGGTGTTCCCATTGATACTCAAAACGTGTACCCATGGTTGGAAACGTCAAAGAGGTATCAATTAAACTACTTGAACCATAAAAGCTACCTCTTGTGCAACAGGTATCTGTTACTGTTTACATGAATTTCATATCTCCTGCCTGAGTGATAACACCATCACTCAATGGAAATGCAGGTAGATCAAGCAAACGTCTTCCGAGCATCCTAAATTCCATTACTGGCCACCACTCACTAAATGGTGACATTCTAATCCTCGGATATTGTAGAAACATCCATAATAGGAACCGACATGTGAATACTTTGGTCTACCATCCAATCAATCGACAAGAAGTATGAGATTAAATTAGACAAATTATAGTACGAAATTTACAACCCAGCTGATGAGTCTGAAGTTGTTTCAAAACTCGCACCTTGAATCCTGCTACTGGATACTATAATGAATTTAAATATCCGGGCTTACTACCTACCAACTAGTAAATGTATAGGAGTGCATCCTCAGCCAGATAACTGAACCCTGACCTCTCGCGTAGCTAGTCACCTCTCAACGATTGAACCACAAAGGTTGAAATATGTATAAATAGCAGTGAATTTATTTCTCCTAGTAAAGCATATTTTTTTTCCCAAATCCATATTCCATATATATTTTTTAACTGTTCAAATCATTTTGAAAAAAAGGATTAAAGGCAATTAAATTGACTTCCAGAAAATTGACTACTACACGTATTTATCTCTTTATTATTTTTTTCCCAATTGATAGTCTACATATACCCTTCCAAGCCTATTTATTCATTCTATACCTACTAATCTTTAAGGATTAATCTGCCTTCCTTCCTTATAAGAGTTTACAAATAAATACACTCAAAAATTTTCAGGAGAATTTTCCCCTTAATCTTCTTCAGATCGAGGAGAAATAGGAGAAAAGGAGAGAAGGGTAAAACAGCCCTGTCTAGCATAATCCTTATGGATTATCAATTTCAGTTTTAGAAGAAAAAGAACCAGAATAAGAAAATAACGACGATGAAAAAAAAAGGAAGGAGAATCATCGTAAGCATAAATCGATAATACTTTTAAATTTAATTCCCAAGAGAGAGAAGGCAGATATAGGTACGTGGAACAGAGAGGCGAATGCAGAGAGAGGTAGTTAGTGAGGAGCAGAAAGAGACAGTGTGTGTGTGTGTCTGTGTGTGTTTGTGAGAGAGAGAGGAAGCAAGAGGGAGAGGACGGATGTGAAATACCTAGTGGAATCAGATAGTAAGCAATCTTCTGTTTTTGTTATGTTATATTATCTGTGATGTGAAAGGAAGAAGAATCATTTTCAAAATTTGTAAGATTATATAAAGTATTTTTTTGCTTTTTTTGTTTTTTTAATTCATTCTAATTTTTATTCCTATGATTACTTATTTATATTTCTGATTAAATGAATTATTTTATTTTTTCTGAATTCAGTAAAGATGTCTTTCAGTGTGAATCAGACAGAGTATAAGCTGAAAGGATAGTGGAGCTAGAAAAATAAGTCTGAGGGGCAATTATTTCGTTAACAGCCAAGCGTGATATTACTAATGAAGAATATTCAGTTTTGTGTTTATTGAATTAGATTAGATTGGATGTCTAGATTAGGAGAATTTCAGAGCAGATCTGTACTGAATACTGAGGTTAGCTGATCTATAGCATTGCATGTTGTGTTAGTGAGCTAACCAGACTTATTGATTCAGCAGGATGAGCAACGTTCCACTTAACCAGCTTGTTGATATTCTGGTTGACAGGCACTAGGACTCATGTGAAAAATTGGCGAAATCCATTTTATCTAACTTACACCACTCACACTCTTCATTCACAACTCTCCCCTTGTATCTCTTCAGGGAAAACCAGAAGCCTATATGGGAAACTATACGCTCGCACTAGTAAGTACAAAAACTCAACCATACCCTACTTGGCTCGTGTTCTGTGTGATAAAGAAAGCATTAGGCGTGAAACTTATAACTTATTAAATAGTCAGTAGAAAAACTGGATCTCGTCTTTCCAACTCATATCATCATTTATAGGTACAACGTTTTCTTTATTTCTTTTCCTTTTCTCTCTTTTTTGGTGTTGTTATGTACTCCTTTGTTTCTTTCTCCTGCTTACACCAGTAAATACGCTAGCAGCTACTTTTCTAACACCTTCAAACACTCTGTTCAATTTTTGGCTTTGCTACCCACATGCCAATATGTTGTTGTCATAATGAACTGAAATTACCCTTAATCTATGCAGAATTTTATTTATTGATAATGTACTAACTGGATGCAATATTGTAGTAAAATGCTGAGAATTCCATTCAGTATCACAAGTACTGTTATGGAATAAAGCAAATTATTATTATAGCTTATTATTATCATTAGTAGTAGTCTTTGTGCGAACGGAGAATGAGTTCGATTCACATTACACAAAGCAACATCAGTTTGAAAACCAATTAAGAAATCATGCAGAAATGAACACTTCATTTTCCTAGGTATTAAATGTTCATAGCTTCACCATTCAATCACCTGATTTGAATATAGTCACTCTGGAATTCAAATTTATTTTATTTCATTCTGTAGTGCCGCTACGAACAACGTGTAATAATCAGTTAACATTCGATTATTATCATTCCCTTGGCTTCTCAATGGAACAAAACGCTTCAACAACACATCTTCACCTTCTTCTATTTGATGCTGACCTCTTAAGCTCCATTCATTATTGACCATAAACTCTCGTCCCCTCTTCTAAATCAAACGATCTCTTCCATGTCACTCTCGCAACGACGACACACACGTCGCCACTTCCTATTCGTATTCCCCCTGAAGGTTATGTCTGACACGTGATATCATTCAGTGTTCTCCTCACTGGCATATGTCCTATCCATCCCCATTTTCTCCCGATTATTTGTTGAGCGATCGGCTCTCAACTGTTGGTTTGTTTCACTGCATAGTTTTTTGATGCAAATTCTTTCCGGTTGACAATATTCATTTCTTTTATTTTATTTTATTTATTTTTGATTACAGCTTGATTCCACACTGTATTTTTCGTACAGGTACGGAATTTTCAGCATGTGATATTGGTAGCCCAAATTTTGTAGGCTGACCATAGATATCAGGTGTACGCCTGCAGAGAATCGAACTCCGGACCATGTGCATGATCGGCGAGAGTCCTAGCCTCTGTGGCACCGACGCACAGTGGCAGCCTATTAAAAAGGTTCCTCGTGATGCGCTAGTCATGTTTCTGACCCATAGTAAAGGACTGATATACCTAACATAAGTGTTGAAAATCTGAATTTTCAAGTGTTGGTTTGTAGGGACTTGATTGGTTACTGGATTTCATCATGAGCTGAAATTAGTTAGAGAACCATTGGAAAACCAACTGGGAGTACTGGACAACTGTTTCGTCACCCTTGTTTGAGACTCTTCAGCAGTACGCATCCAACGAGATTCGAACTCAGGACCTTCTGGTTACAAGGCGAGCTCGTAGACCATTCAGTCACTGGGACCCGATCCAACGGCCCATGAATTTTAACTTCTGCTAATTCACGACATAACGCGACCCCCAGCGCTGTCCAGTACTCCCAGGTTTTCCAATGGTTCTCTAACTAATGTCAGCTCATGATGAAATCCTGTAATCTGAATTTTGTTAATGATTCTGACTAAAGAAGATTTTCAAACTGATTTCGGAGTGATGAAGATCCGTCTTAATTTTCTGATCCTGACTGGGTTTGACATCCTCATCCTTGTTTTCACCTGCAGTTGAAATAATGCTGTTTAAAGAAAGTAAGGATGCGACCACTTTCAAATTTATTCCCTTGATATTGGTTATTATTTTTATCACCTCCGTCTTATCTATGATCAATTGGACCCTGTCTTTGCTGCTCACATCTTCTGCCATATTTTTGGTCTCCGCCTGTAAGTCTTCGAGTCTATGCGACACCGTCAAATCATCCACTGCGTCTAAGTCCTCTAGAGTATTCTTATCGATCCAATGTAAATCTATCTTATCGTTCCCTGTGTTCTTCCGTGTGATCCAGTCCACCTCAGTTAGGAATATCATCGGCAAAAGTAGGCAACCTTCTTTTACTTCTGTATTCACTTCAAAGGCTTTAATGAGTTTTCCGTAAAGGATAACTTCATAAGTAGCATTGCTATATATCTACTGAATGAGGTCAATAGAGATATGACTCACACCATAACAATGAAGTAGTTTCCAAATTATTCCGTTGTCAACACTTCTCAAAGTTCATGCCAAACTATGCCCTGTTTTAGGGTGACGCGTGCAGTCACTATAATAAAGTCAAGGAGGGCAGCTAGTGAGTAAGATCTCCGGGTTCATTGATGAGTCTCCTGAAATCTTCAGGTACCCAATGTCGGTGAGTACCAACACCTTGTGATGGGACTTCCTGTCAACTTACTTTTCCTAATATCTAACATGAAATTACATTCTATCGCAGTAAGCAAAGATATGAAGTCAGTAATCCCAGTGATCAGATTACACGATTAAATGAGGCATTTTGACCAGCACACTTAGGATTGGGCAATAACTACCATACAACAACCAAACCGCATAAGGTTTATCCTCATTTCGTCGCCTAAACTACTGACTTACTTTTCTATGGCCTCCTTAGTGCTGTAGATTCGCATCAAAATCTAACATGTTATCAGTCAAATCCTAACAGCCCAACACTTAAAAAGTAATTAAATACTTATTATTGAATGATCACAGGGTAAAGTCCCTGAAATTCTGACAATAGCTCGTGACCAGCAGGCTACACCAAGTCGGTTATAAGGACAGTTAGACTTGATGACATTGGTTGTTATTCGTGCTATATTGCAGACTAATGAAAGTAAAAATTCACTAGGTACTGGATTCCAACAATGTGGCTGACTGAATAACGAGCGGGTTTGGTAATCTGAGGTTTTCAGGTTTGGTTCCTGACGGAGTCGTGGATCCCCATTGCTGAGGTGTTCCAGATCTAGGATGAAACAGATATCCTCCTCTCCATAGTTTTCACTAATTCTGCAGTTAAAATTTGATACGTGACTTAATCTAATCTTCACTGGTAAATAAAGAATCTGTAACGTTCACTGTGAAAAAAAATTAATTATAAAGTAACAATTTTAGATGTTCAACTGAACATTTAATCGACTTTTATTCATTTTAAACAATAGGTAGTTTCTATTTTACAAAAATAGTTAAATTCTAGTTGATGAATAATTTATGCTTTCCTAGAGGCGGAATTACAAAAACAAAAAATTAAAACATTTTACTACATTGTCAAATTCGTTTATACTTCTTTGTTTTATTTAATTAATTGAGATAGAGGTAGCGGAATTTTTAAATGCGAAAAAAAAATAATCAATAAAACATATATTTTGAATTCACATACATAAAAAGCAATTATGGACACAGGAAAGTAACTTGAAAAGTTACAAAGAAGCATTTCCTTAGTCCTCAACATCATTATTGTTATTTTCTTATAAATCTTGTAATGCTAAAGAAATGGCAAGCTATAACATAAAGTGACGCATACCTCCATGGAGTAAATTCCAGTGCTGTTTAACAATCTTTTGGTAAACAAGTAGGATGCATTATTGAATGGCAATATCTCTAGAATTCTAAGTATGCAACTATCACTTAACCAAATGTAACATAACTTTACACGAGAATCACCTTCCTGGTTCTGAAAAGAAAAAAAATGAAAATTCAGAAGTTTATACAAAAGAGTGGCTTACGCATACCAGTAGATGCCGTGGATGTCTGTATTCATTCTAGAAAGTTTTGGTGAGTTACGACTTGTAAATTGTTAGTGAATTTTGGATAAAGCAAGAACATTAGTGGTTTGTGCAGAATGAGGTGATACCATCATTAATTTCGTTGACTCCTCATCAGCTGCGTACAGCCTACAGAAATCAATCAAGTTTATGTATGAAAAAGTTTTAATATACTTGCGAATTTCACATGATAACATTTGACACGAGGTTCCAGACTTAATCAGCAGTATTAGATGTTTAGAGGTAATCAGCAAGAAGCCTTGGACCTAGGTTTTGTGCTAGTTGGCAGTCGTCAGCAAGGCGTGGTGGCAAGCTACCTAGAATGGTGGCCACAATGCAAACTTGACTGATAGAATTCAGTCTGCACCATACTGAGGACTAGACACATCACACTAATTATTAACTAGTATCCACTAAAGTCCTACAGGAGGTCAGTCGCCATACCAAATAGCTCAGTGATAACTTCTGTGAATGTAGCACTCGGTGAAGTAGGTTCGAATCTCAAAGGGGACATGAGCTCCTTCAAAAGTTGCAGATACTCCTTATTGGCTGGAAAGTGCTAACTAGCAAGAAACCTAGATCTAAGGCATCCTGGAGATTGCTTCCAATCGTCTAATATCATCAAGTCAATTTACACCATGATGGCGAGCTACCTAGAATGGTGGCCACATTGCAAACCTGACTGATAGAATTCAGTCTGCACCAAATGAAGGATTAGACACATCACACTGGTTACTGGTGTCCAATAAAATTATTCAACAGTGTTCAGAAAATCACACTTATACAGATTTTACAAAGGGGGTTCAAGTTTAAACAAAGTAAATGGATACATAGAATGGTAAAGGAGTTACGTAATAAAGACGAAGTGAATAAGATGATGAGTAAGGAATGTACTAAGTTCAACTTAAATCGTAGAAGCAAGATACAAGCAAAATTACATTATGCCAAAGAGGGGGCTGAGGTCAAGACCAAATATTACATAATCAAATGAATGAGAGAATAACGAAATCCAGTTACCAGGGTGGGCTAGGATTGACTGAAAACTGCTTCTTTCTTAACACATAAACCAGGTTTCAGGTGTTTGACGGAGATTGCTTCGTCAAACTTGAGGAGAAATGAGCTAATTTGTCAGTTGTTAGTTTTGATGGATTACGTGATATCCACCTCATGACTCGCTTGAAGGAAATGCTTGGTGATGGCACCACTGGAAGCGCTTGTTCCCTTGAGACGAAGGCTTTTCGGTATATGTTCAGAAAATCGGAAGTGTGTGCTTGTTTCTGTTCTTCCAAAGTAACTGTTTCAGCAAACGCGTAAATTTCCATGGACAGAGTTAACATGAAAAGGGTATCTGTTGACTTCAACTTTGTTATCTCAAGGTTATCTATGAAGATTTCTGCTAAAACAGGGTTAATTAGACTGCCCAAAGGTATGCCATCTGTTTGGTGGTCAAACGTGTTGTCAACCTGGAACTGTACATCAATGGTATACATTTGCAGTAAACGTTTGAATTCCAACACTAAGAGTAGAAGAAGATCAGAATTCTGAGAAATGTTCTGGACAGTTTCATTTATTGTGATCCTTGTGAACAAGGAGATTACATCAAATGACACCATGAACTTATTTGAAAAGTTCAAGTGGTTCACAGTTTCTGAGAAATGAAATGAATCGTTCTTGGTGTACAATGGTAACCGTTGACGAATGGGTTCCGACTTCCCTTCAGACCAACGAACTATTCCGTGCTGATCATAGAAATTATAAGTCTCCGGGAAGACATATTCTTTGTTTATTTTTGGCAGGCCGTACATGTAGGGTAAAGGAGACCCCCAAGATTATAAATCATGGTAAGTATTACAGTCAATTAGTCTCTTCTTTAGGAAATATATCAATACGTTTGTCATGTGTTTTTCAGCTGCATCTGTCTTATCTTTCTGGTGATCCTCAACTTCAAACCTTAAAGAGTCATTTAACACAGTTTTCATCTTGAATGAAGTCGTCTTTGCCTATAGGCATTACTAAGTTGCTCTCCAATCAAGTCATCGATGAGCCCAAGTCATTTGATTGCGTTATCCATTTCCATTTAGAAAGAACACATGGTTGATCATTCGATGTAATGACTGTGATAATGGTTAAGCATGAAGTGGTAACCAAGCTTCTACTTTGAAATGACTCAATAAGCTAAACTGGTTTTAGCAAACATACCTGCCAAAAAGGTAAACTGAATAATCACTGAACTAAAAAATAGTTCCTATAATAATTTAAAGTGTCTACACTATTTTTCAAGTTTGAAGGTGAATTCGTATTGATGATCAGTGGCAGTATAACAGCAGTATGGTGTTTCCCTCGCGCAATCAAATGTGGGTCTTGACTTTCTTACCTCTATAAAAAGTGTTGATTAGATGTCTATCCCAAAAAATGTATATCTTGACACAACCTATGGCGGTTAGCTGACGGCAGTAAAATTGTCTGTACGGATGAAACTCCACAAACTCCAATTCAAAACACGCCATGAAACCAGCTCCGCCTGATTCGGCAGACAGGCAACATGAATGCTTTTCACGTTCAGGTGCTTTAAGAAGAAAACCATATCAGACAAATTTATTTTAAATATCACACAATATTAACAACCCGATGGAAAGGTTTCAAGCATAAATTTTTGCTCATAATCATAATCAAACTGATATGATTCTACCACAGTTCCAAAGTTTTACACTTATATCAATGAAAACTTCCACATTGTAAGAAACCGATGAATACCAGCCAACAAAATATTTCCGTAAATACACAAAAATGCTGGTGGTAATGATTATGGAGACTACAGAAAGACAGTTACTAAATTCTCTCTCTTACTTAACAATGAAGTGACTTAAAATGACTAGACTCAATCCATTAAGTCAAAATTTTGGAGGCTAACCTATAGGCCGTCAGTGCTAATCCTAACATGGTGAGTTTTATTCCTCTGCCTTTGCTGAATATCCATATCACATGAAGACTTCTCTACCAAAACACACCTATCTTAGATGGCTTTACCGATAACAGTCAGTAGGAGTTCTCTTCTTAGACTGTGTTTCCAATAAATACCATTCAAGTGAAATGAACACAGAGAAGACGTACGTGATGAAGATAACAACCACCAACAACAACAGCAACAACAACCAGCACCAGTCACCATCAACAGGAGAGATTTAGGGGAGGTTACTCCCTTCACACGGTTTCAACCACAGACCGGAGGAACAGATGAAGATGTGAAAGCTAGTCATAATTAAAAAGGTGAGATACGCCCTCATCAACATGAAACCAGTTTTTTGAAATCTTCTGCACTCACTCACTCACTCAGCCAGCCAGTATGAAGGACAAGATTTGGATTTTTATCGCAAATGTGAAGTCAGCTCTTCAATATGGGTCAGAAACTTGCACTACGCTGGCGTCACGAAAAGGATTTCCAGCAAGCCACTACAAACTTTTATCAATAGATACCACCTTCACTGGCTGGCTTCATATTGAAGATCAAATGGACAGTGGCCAGCTGGCGAGAAAAAAATAGCAAAAAGAAACTCTGCAGTGGAACAAACCAACCAAGAGTCAACTGCTCAGGAAATAAGTGGGAGAAAATGAAGATGGATGGATTTGACATACGTTGAAGAGAACGTCGAATGACATCGTGCTCAATGCAGGTCACTGCTCAAGTGGAATACAAATAGGAAGCGACGAGTGGGTCGTCATTTCGACGGTGACATGTAGGAGGTCGTGTGAGTTGGAGGGGGGAGATGAGAGATTGCGGGGAATCATGGACGCAGCTGAACATGAGGGCAGAAAACCGAGATGTGTTGTTGAAGCGGTAAGTTCCACTTGGAACTCAAGGGAATAATAATATAATATATAATACAGTTTATGGCATATCCTGTTGAACATACAATTATTTCTCTAAGTTTTTTTTATAAATAATTATCTATACTCAAAACTTTATTCACTACAGAATTCTGAACGTCTACAAAGGAACAATACAAGTATTACTTTAGAAAAACCACATCGTCGTCATAACTTTTACTGGATATTCTGGAAGTTTCAAGCAGCAAAAATTATGAATAGCAAGAGACTTAATTTCCATGTCAACTTTTCCTAACATGTGAATACATCAGGTTGTATTGTTTAACTCACCACCTAGTCGACAGATCCGTAATAAACGATAGGAGAATAACTACTATAGAGAAAGACAAGACATGCATGAATTATTCATAAATTGTACAACTAATCATAACACTGTGACACAGTTTCTTTCTTCCTTGTATTCGGAGTAAAACATAAGGCTTAAAACCTTGAGCTCTCAGATTTCATAGGTGGTGGTGTTTTTCGTCGTCGTTAGTGTTTAGAGAAAGTTCGCTAATCAAACGCCCAAATCTGTCCTCTTTTCAGGGCTAAATACTAGCTAGGTAAGATTTGTGACTAAGTCACCTAGGAATCGGACTCAACTCCCCTTCCTGGAGAACATTCTATCATTGAAGAAGGCATACAATAGATAATGGTCATAAAAATTCATAACTATACATATCGAACTACTCAAGTTGATCAAGAATGTTATTGTCAAGACGATTAATATAGTCAAATGCGAATAAGATGGATCATAGATGGTATTAGATGACACAGTATTGAATTCCGAATTGTTAACTGAATGGTAGACTGCATATTCTCTTCACACATTACCTCAGGGGTCTTTCACCGGTTTCTGTACTTAATCACGAATGAATATTTTGAAAAATTTCCAAATTAATGTACAATTTCTCAGGTATGTTTCTCTTTCTGTTTTAATTTCCTAAGATTCCCCCAATTGTGCTTTGTTGGTTCAGTGATGGAACACTCGCCCATCATCAATCCTCAATAACAGGTAATAAGGAGGACAGCTGAGGAAAGTTGAGCATAAGGCTAACAACGTCATCCAATGATACTGAAATTTCAAAAGCTCAAATTTTATATAGTAAGGGTTACTTTTGTTTTTACGAGTTGATCACGGATTGATATCAGTTAGAAGATCCTTGAAAACCAGGGAGTACTGGACAGTTGTTTCATCCTACGGCAGTACGCACCCACTGGGATTCGAACCCGGGACCCTCCGGTTACAAAGCAAGATGGTATAACATTCAGCCACTGGGACCCGATTCAATGGCTCATAAATCCTGACTTCTAGCTGATATCAATCCGTGATCAACTGGTAAAAACAGAACTAACCCTTACGAACCAAACTACAGAAAATAAATCTGATGCTCCCTAGGGACTTGCTATGGTATGGAGTTTCCTCGAGTTGTAATGAGAAATTGTGACCAGTGACGTCCATCCAGATGTCATGTTTGAAAATGGATGTCCCACCCAAGACAATGGTTGCGGTCGCGCTAAATCACGAATTGGTGGAAGTTAGAATTCATCGTCTGGCCATTGAATCGAGTCCAAGTGGCTGAATGTTATACGAGCTTGTCTTGTAACCGGAACGTCCTCGGTTAGAACCCCAGTGAGGTGGCTGGTGCGTACTACCGATGATTCCCAAACTAGGATGAAACAGCAGCTGTCCAGTACTCCAGTGCTGGTTTTCAATGGTTCTCTAGCTGATATCAATCCGTGATCAACTCGTAAAAAATAAAGCTCGAATCCTTAAAACCCCTTATGTCTCATATGTAAGTAAACCAAAGGAGTAAAGAATGAGCATTCTTTTTTTAGTTGATATTAATTTCGTGACAGAAGTTTATTTTCATATGGGAAACAAAAACCTCAATCTAAATAACGAAAATTTATTTAGATTTGTTTTTTTTTCCCTTCATCTGAATTTTCAGATGATTCATTTAATCATTGAATAAATATTGTGTTTAAAAACAAGTTTCATTTATTTTATTTTATCTATTTTATTTCTTTCTTTTTTTATGATTGTTATTATGATATGACTTTATGATTATCTCATTTATCTTGTTTTTAGTTAAATATGAGTTTATGACATTTAACTTTAACTTTTGTGTAAAAATAAACAACCCACTTAAGGTTAAATACAGGAAAACAAAACACCATAAAGATGAAATCTATTCTCGATTAAATTTGAATAGATCGGTTAATAAAAGAAAACGAATTCGAGTACATTGAAAGCGCGGTTTTTTGTTTTCCAATTCATTGTTGATACACCCTATATTCCTTTTCATATTCCTTGTCCCTGAGGTGGAGGGGTCAGGCTGTGCTGTGTATTGATGGTAGTGGTCTCTTTCAACACATCATTTGAAGTGGTGACTTCTTTGTTGTCTCCTGGGTGGACGCATGATGTGCTAATTGAATCTATAGAGGCTGAGTCTCCCAGTTACTTCCCTTTGAATCCAGCTGTCATCCGTTTGCGGATGATATGGTGTTGTTCTGATCTTCTTTATATCCAACTATTGCAAACAGGAAGCTAATTCTCCACTTTCTAAACAAGGGCTGTGATCTGTCAATATCGTCTTTGGTACACCGTGGTCAGAAACGATTTGTCTAATTGTTGAGTCAGTCACTGTTCTTGCGTGTTGATAAGGGATAGCAATGGCGTCTACCCACCGTGTAGCATGTCTCGTCATCACCAAGAGTTACTGATTACAGACTAATCACATCTACAGACCACAAGTCACCTACTGTTTTAACCGGAATTGACTGCAGAGGCAGTCGTATGCACCAACCTCCTTTGATTAACTGGGACTGCGTACATATTTCGCCACATCTTCTCTCATACCTGACCAGTAAATGCTTTGTTTCAAGAGGTCGGTTGTTCTGTCTACCGTTGTATGTGCTAGCTGGTGACATTCTTGTTTCATCTCATTGGATTAGAAACTTAGATATTACCATTACAACCACCCACGCTAACACTGTGACGATCGAAACCGACTCTTTGTGGTCTGAATGCAAGAAGTCGATCTTTGCATTCTACTCCATAGCTGTCCAAAACTTCCTTGAGACACATACAATCACCAAACGCTCCAGAAACATTGAAAAGATGATGATTCGTGATTAGATTTATGTGTCACCTTGACAGTAATAACATCAAAAAATCAAAATTACCTCAAAAGTGCCGTTAGACGTCTTTACAGACAAGTCAAATAGAATATTCACAACAAGCTGGGATTAAAAACGCTGTCCACATGAATTACACACCAGCCATTCCTAAAGACAGTTCATGGTCAGAGTGAGCTTGAATCACTCAAACAAAATCGCAGTCGCAAAGCAGCACATTATCAAAGTATCACAGAACCACAAAGTGGAGCACTGAACTTAGAGATTAAACATGGATGAAGACAAATATTGAGGATGAAATCAGAAAATAATTAGCAAATGTTAGGGCGATGATAAACAGTTTAGGATAAGGAAGGATAATGACTACAAAGTTATTTGAAACAGCCCAATAGGTATATTTATTGTAAGCAAATAGTTCAGGAGGGATCTTCCCAACACTTATTCCGTTACACCCACTTATATTAATACTAATATCACTTATAATACTTAAACTGGCGCTAATATCCCCTGCTTATACTAGTGTTCTTATTACTTTGAGGCATAAAACACACAGATAATCATGGTTCAAATCCACTTGTAATTTTGTCTGCTTTCTACTGACCTTACAGGATCGAGTTTCCTTGAGTTCTAATGAGAAGTCATGATCAGTGAGGTGCAACTAGTCAATTGTGAGGATGGGGTTCCCACTGATGACATTGGTTGGTGGTCGCGCTAAATCGGGAATTGGTAGAAGTTAGAACTCATGAGCCTTTGAATAGGGTCCCATTGGCTGAATGGTATACGAGCTCGACTTGTAACCAGAAGGTCCAAGGCTGAAGTGACCATCTATGTTTTCAAGCGCTAAACAGACGGTTCAAATGATCCAAGTGCATCACTCTCTGACATTTTAAACTACGCGTACTGGGTTCTGGTCTCAGTAGGAACATTATAACTCACTGGGGAAGCAAGTACATCTGTTTGAAGAGTCCCAAACAATACGAAACGCGCACAACACAGATTTCACTGCTTGTCACCATCCACCAAACTACTTGATTGACAAGCTAATTAATACTATCTAATGAATAAAGAAAAACTCATTCCAATAAGTGGTGAACCAATTAATTTACAATCTTCTTTTAGAACAGTTAGAAAATACTACACTTCTGATTTTCCTTATATTCACAGTTTGTCCAGTTCATTAAAGTAAAAATTCTACCATCCCTCCACTCCATCAATTTAATTTTTCATACCATTAGTTGAGCCTAATATTATTCTTATTATATATGCCTGTTAACAATGAATGAATCCATTTAAACAAATGTATTGTAATTAAATAAATTGTTTTAGCAGTACATCTGTTCTTGTCTATTTAAATTAGGCGCGTATTCAATGTACAAGGATGATTAAATGAAACATGATTTCTAACTGTTAAATATGCGGTAGGCTGATGATGATTCTGATGACCATGATGAAGAAATAATTAATCTAATTTGTGTGGGTACATTAGTGAAGACAAGGAGAAGGCAAAGCTTATTATGATCGACAGGATCATGCACTTACATTGGACTGATGAAATAACTCTAGAAGATATGGATTTCGAAGATGATTTATGTTCCATTTAGCACAAACTTGAAAAGAAAAATATAAGTGAAAAAATCAACAAGTTGTCATCAGAAAGAGGCACTGGAGATATCAGAATTTCATTAACAGCTGCCTATTCTGCTTCTATACTGAAGAACAAATAGCTAGCCAGAAAGAATAAAAAGCAAAAAACTCTATCAGTGAAAGAAGTGGAGATGGATCAAAGATCAGCTAAGAAGGCTACTGAGTGACAGATGGCATACGCCAGGTAGAACCTCGGGTGGAACCCAAGTAGAAAAGGAGTTGAAGTCACAAGGGTGACATAGGGGAGATCTCGCCAAGGGGAAGGTGACAGCTTATCCCCAATCGTGAAGCCAGCTAAAACGATGGTAGAGCACACAATGAAGTGCCATTGTGTTTCTGAGTCCTTACACTGCGCTAGGAACTCAGGGGAATACTGATAGTGTGAAGATAAGTACTTGTTAACTTTTAAAATAAAACTAAATTTAAAAATATGGTTCAAAGCTAGGCATAAATATTCATTTCAAGGTATTAAATTTTTAAAATAGTTGTTATTATTTCTCTAACTGAGGCCAAATAGTAATAACAAGTTCCTAAAAGATCAATATATTTCAGTGTTTCAACTTTGGGTCTTTGTCAGCAACCAACAGTGGTCGGAAAGATCACTGAAAACCAGGGAACACTGGACATCTGTTTCTTGTTTTTTCGGGACTTCTGATCAGTTCACATCCCCGATGCCAACAGTAATCGAACCTGGGACCTTCAAGTTAGAAAACCTAGTCACTTGGGCTGGAATTCTGTAACCTTTAAATTCTAAGTTTATTGACTAATAATCCTTGAGAGTAGGGTCGTGGGCAAGTACCAATGAAGAGTTCTAAAGTAAGACCAAACAGGTGTCCAGTCCTCTGGGGTTCTCATTGATCTCTCTGTAATGTTCACCATGTTCTTCTGGAGCTAATTTCACAAAAGGATGCTGATGATCTAATAGTTTCTGTCCCAATCGTTTCTGCATTAGATTGTTCTGATGTGAGCACTTTATTATTTGAGGTTAATCAATGACCTTACTAAAACAGTCTTAAAGTCAATCACCCTAAATGTCATGCTGTTGATCTTAGTCTCCGACATGAACAAGACTTGTGTGAACTGACTCAGTTCCATGACTTTTGTAAAGTCGACAACACTTTGATAGGAAATAAGCCGAATATTACCTAACTTGGTTTCAGTTTCTCTTCACATCTTTGTTAGCCTTCTTATATTTTTGTCCCAAATAGGACGAAATGCGCATCCTGGCAGATTCCACTGCTAGTCACCATCCACCAATTAACCTATAATTACATACCCAGCTATTTCAAAGCATCGGAACAAAAAGCCGATATGTCAACCTGAGCTCGAGCACTTCGGTTCAATCAGTCGACGGGAAAATCCAAAATTTAATTAAAACAAGGAAGATCACCAAACTGAATAACAGAGGTCATAGTACGTATTTTACCAAAGAAGGTTTAGTCTCATGACAAATTGTTGCTTTGAACTCATAAAAGTGGTTTAAACTTTCTGATTGCTAGCTTTGGCTTCCAGAAACTTTAGGATACGCCCTCCGGCAAATACTTTTTATAGATAGGTTTGAAAGATGTGTAAACATCGATTTTATGTCCTCTCTCTATAATATGTTTCGCGATAGACGAGCTAGGCTCTGGAGATTCTATTTGCTCCTGAAGCCAGACGTTACTTTCAGAGATCGATGAGTCCTACCTATGTGTGTGTCCACACTCACATTCAAAATGGTAAATGCGGTAGGATGCAACATTACTTTTCACATGTTCCAAGGATTCAGATGGATATATTGGCTTCACATTTTCAATTATTGTGATATTTTCAGATATTGTTTTTGTAGGGATTTTGTTTGATTGGTTGCAGGATTTCATCATGAGCTGACATCAGTTAGAGAACCATTGAAAAACCTGACAGTACTAAGGAGCTGGCCCTATTTAGGCAGTGACCTGGGGTTCTAGTGAGAAGGGGTGACAAGTAGGGTGCGGCAGGTTGAAGGTGAAGACAGTTACTCATCAACGGAGACATTGCGAAGTGGTTGCGCTATGTCATGAATCAGGAGGATTTAAATGTAATGGTTCTTTGTGTCGTGTCCCGATGACAAGCCTTGCAAGCAGGAGGTCCTGGGTTTGAACCTTGATGGTGGGTGCACACTGTGAAGTGTCACAAACTAGGATGAAACAGCTGGCCTTCCAATACTCCCAGGTTTCCCAAAGTTTCTCCAACTATAGTGATGTTAGCTGCTGTAAAAAAAAATTAATAAATAAATAAAAAAGTCTTTAACAGCAGCGTTCAATCTTTGTCTAGTTATCAAGTTGGTCAAAGGATTTCATCATGAACTGACATTGGTCAGAGAACCATTGGAAAACCTGGGAGTACTGGACAGCTGTTTCGTCACCCTTGTTTGGAACTCTTCATCAGTACGCACTCACTGGGATTCGAACCCAGGACCTTCTGGTTACAAGGCGAGCTCGTATACCATTAAGCCACTGGGACTACTACTATAATACCCCAATCGTGGACCCAGCTGAAGAGGACGGTAGAAAATAGAACAAAGTGAAGATGTTCTGTTGAAGCCCTATGTTCCACTCGGAACCCAAGAGAACAATTATAATAATAATATGATCGCTTGATGTACTAAACGTTCCTTGGTAAAATTTGTTTTGATACCAGACAGAGTAGATGTACTATTACTTCTCTTGTTTGTTTTAATGATGTTCTTTGTTATTTTGACCTTGAATACAAAACACAGACAAATTACGTCTTCTTATTACTTATGTCTCTGAAGTGCGTCCTGCTAAGACAAAACGATAATCCAGTACAACATAATTTGTCATGATTCACTTTCGGATCTCAGCTTTTGACAGTATTTAATTTCACTTCATTAGAATTATATGTTATCGATCACCTGAGGTGAGTAGTTGTCTACTACTCACACCAACTCAACACCAGCCAGATTATCGAAGTTCCTTTGGAGCGGAACTCAGCAGCAGAATAATCAGTTTGACTCAGCTCAGAGAGATTAATCAGACCATACTACACGATTTCTTACAAGTTACTTGAGCCATCTGGCAATCCTGTAAATCATATTCTCAATTCGCAAATTAATTTCACAAGGTTCATTAAATGATAGAGTTCTAAGCTTATACACGAATCCAGTATTATTGTAGACTGACTTCAGAACGGTGTCCATCAAGCTACAGTATTCAAATAACAACTCTTTATGTAACGTGCATTATTTGTCACCCGTGATGTGGGCAAATCCAGTTAAACGGAACGAAATGGAATAATATAACTATCTCGATTTCGTTGCTATGACAACCACTTGAGTTCCATATGGCTGAAAACAAGCCACATACCTCACTTGAGGACTACCGACACTACCTAATTGCCTAAATCTCAGTAGACGGTTGGAAGTTGAATACCTAATCCAGTAAAACATCCCTTCACAACGACTAACGGCTAATGATCTACGAGCTCGCCTTGTAACCAGAAGGTTACGGGTTGGAACCCCTGTGGGGGGTACTTAATGCTGGACAGTCCCAAAACTATTCAGTGCTCTCTGCAGGTTTTCCAATTTTTCCCTAACTGATGTCAGCTCACGATGAAATCCTTCAACCGACCAAACAAAACATCCATATAAAACCAATACTTGAAAATTAAAACTTAGACAAATGTCTGATATTATATATTCCCGCAGGAGAATTTAGAACAACATATTTAACCGGACAATATTGTTGTTTTCAGTTAGATCTCAACAGGCTTCACTCTAATATACGCAACTTTTCAAATGTAAACCAATCATGGTGTTTTGTCTATAGGATAATAAGATTGTGCATATAAATTTTGCAATTAGTCATAATAATAGTAATGAAAATAATAATAACAATAATAATAATAATGGTTCTTTCAATTACAGGGATGAAAAAGTGAGGCAATCTTTGATAACACGAATAATGGAAAAACAGCATGATTAAACAAATAAATGTTCAGGTAGACATAGTAGTCGATACAGCCTAAGAAAAACAAATGAACCAATTAAGTAACGCTAAACTGTAAGGGAAGTAAATAAAATACGTTTTTAATGAAGATGTGATAATATATGTGTAAAACTTGGGCACTGTGGTAGTAGGTAATTCCATATTAGTTTGTTGATTAGATGTATCACACAGTGAAACACAGTGATAAGATTAAAGTAGGATAAGAGAGGGGTTGAAAATATAAGTAAGGAGTGGTGAAGTGATCGGTTGGTTAGGTCTTAATAAGCCGATATTAAGGAGGGATAATGGCTGTACTAACTTCTTTTGAATGTCTGATATATACACCATGAAGTCGTCTGAGTCAAAAAACGAGTCATTTCGTTTATTTCAAATAACAATGAGAAATCCTGTGGTCGCTGTCATCAATCACTGTCTCCATAGGTAACGCATTAATGTTGTAAGCGACTTTACGTATAAGTTTCTAGAGTATAAACTGGAACTTCAAGAATAATCCTCGTCCAGACATTAGTGAAAACAAAACACATAGTTCAAAGAAGAGGCTCTTGTAGAGAAATTCTTTTTCTACGACCTCATAATTGCATTTATGTACAATCTTTTCATGTAACACGGTGTTGACAAAAGTGACGAGTTATCACAAACATAAGTGTCAATGGTAGTCACTGTATGAAAAAGTTCAGTATGCATATCACAATTGGTGGCCTGCTTGAATCTCTGGTCTACCTGAATTTCCATCCGAGACAAGGCATCGTGTTTTCAAGTAGTGGTTTGCAAAGATTTGGTTGATTGGTTTCAGGATTTCAACATGAGCCCGCATTAGTTAGGGAACCATTGGAAAACCAACTGGGAGTACTGGACAGCTGTTTCGTCACCCTTGTTTGGGACTCTTCATCAGTACGCATCCACCGGGATTCGGGCCCAGGACCTTCTGGTTACAAGGCGAGCTCGTAGATAGTTAAGCCACCGGGACCCGATCCAATTGCCCACGAATTCTAACTTCTACCAACTCACGACATAGCGCGACCCCTAACCAATGTCTTCGGCGAGTATTTGTCCTCACACCTGACCTGCTACACCATACTGGTCACGACTTCAGTTCTTGTTGTTATAATCATTCACTTATATCCGTGGGTCTCTAAATATTGTACTCGTGCACATTTTTAACTGATTTCCAGCCTATCGTTGAGCATTTCTCTGGGAATGAAGAAAAATACCTCAGTGGATTATATTTTATTCTTCAGATCTAACATTACTGTACCACATGATGTACTGGAGATGGTTGTTTGACTTGAAACTCCTAGATGACGAGTAAATATTATGCAATAAACAACGCTGAAGATTGTGCATATTCTGTAAACTTATTGTACATAATAAAGTTATTGCTTTAATTATTAATAAAATGAATAATTTAATGAATGAATTGTGATCACGATGCACACACAGAGACGAAGGAATGAGAATGAAACTTGTGCACTGTGGCGGCGGATAATTCCATTTTTGGGTAATATTTAGTTTGATAAAGTCTCACAGCGTGTCATACAGTAATATTTACTGATGGCCATGTTCCGAGCCCAGTTTATTGCTCATAATTATATCAAGGTACTCAGATAACTTCGTGAATATAATTCCATTATTTTCCATCACTTTGATTGGTAGTAGTATTTTCCCTATTTCCGGTATGAATGATGAGTCATTGCATCCTATTGCATGTGTTGGGTGTAGACTCGATGAACCAGGATTCAGTAATCAATCTCCCTCTTTCTCTACCTACACATATTACTTCTTAGAGTTTTAACCCTTTCTCACCCTATTGTGTAGTCGTGTGTCGATGCATGCAGTACAATTGCTGAGCTTTTTTCTAAATTACTTATTTTCTTGGGTCAACCATTCTTATCTTAGCTAAATTCTTATGTTCCGACAATCTGACTACCCCTGACCTACTAGTTTCACCTATGTAGTTGACTTAATTCACAGTCATTGCAGGGTATTTTGTAAATTAAATTATTTTGTTTAATTGGGTGAACTGTATCTTTTAACCTACAGAGCTTGTCCTACCTGAATGAGTTTGTAGGTTTGAATGTCACCCTGATTCCTACTTTATTAAGAATCCTACTATGTGGAGTCTCAGATGTATCCTCCTCATATGGTATAACAGTAGGTGACTTATATTTTCTCCTATTTACGTTATCATTATTAGTTTCACAATTATTTTTATTTTGCTTTTGGCCTTTTTCGATCTTCTTAATGAATTTTATAGGATAGTTATTTCATACCAACACTCCTTCTATCTGTTTCATTTCATCATTTAGGTTTTTCGTTGTACCCCATCAGTAATGCTGCTAATCGGTTTGTTAGACACTTAACTAAGCCAGCCTTAACAGTTAACGGATGAAGTGATGAATTAAAGTTTCAATATCTGTTAAAATGCGTTGGTTTTCTATAAACACTTATGTGAAGTTTGCCTTCTTCTGTTCGTTTTATTTTGCAATCTAACATAGCGAATTCTATATTTATTCATTTTCCGCTACAAATGTGAATTTTATTCCCTCCACTAGTGAGTTTATGTGCGTCAAGAAGCTAGAGATATGTTCTGTTTTCAATACTATGGAAGTGTCATCAACATATTTCCACCATATTTTTGGAGCAGGAGTAAACGTATTAAGAGCATTACTTTCCCAGCTGTCCATAAATTTGTCTGCTACGATAGGGGATATTGGTGATCCATCCCATTGCTACACCTTCAGTTTGTCTATGTATTTTGCTTTTGAATTTAAAGATAGTAGTTGTGAGGCACAAGTGAATTCTTAAAATAATTTCTTCAATGGGTAGCTTCGTTCTATAAGTGAGTTCAGGATCTGCAGATTGTTCTTTTTTAACTGCTTCTAAGGCCATATTGATTGAAATGTTAGTGTAAAGACTAGTTATATCAAAACTAATCATTGTTTCATCAGTCTCTAATTGAAGGTTATTTTGTTTACTTTTCATCTCATATGAATTAGTTAACTGAGAGTTTAGACGATTTCTAATGGGACAAGGTATTAGAGCTAAGCGTTTTGATAATTCATAAGTGGGGATATTTCTAAAATCTACTATTGGTCTTATGGGGTACCCTGGCTTATGTATTTTAATAGTACCATACATTCTACTAATATTATTAGTTTTAGGCATTAAATTCAACCATTTAGACTTACCAAGTGACAGCTTCATTCTGCATATCAAATCCGCTGTAGATTTCTTAACCTTATTCATTATCGTATCCCCAGGCTTCTTAATTTCCTCATATAGACCCGTCTCAATATCTGCAGTGACTTTCTTGATATTGTCAGATTTATCCGAAACTACTGTAGAGTTTCCTTCATTAGGTTTTGCGATGACTATGCTTTTATCCTACTTGAAACATCATCAGTAAATATTACTGTATAACACCGTGAGACTATCAAAATAAATTTTACCCATAATAGAGAGATGAAGGAAATTATGGAATTATGTAAGAGTTCTACAGAAATACACGAGTTATAAAGAGTTAACAAAATAAGCAAAGGAGACGAAAGTATATTCTTTTCTGAGGTTATTCTTCACTTTGTAGATTGCTTTGAAGGAGGCGTTTGTTGAGATGAGCGCGCCAGGCCAACTCTCGATTAACATGCGTATAGAAAACGACAAGTTGGGCATAGGTAGTATGAAGTTGTCATACAGGCGATCATGTGAGCAGGAGGTGATAGCCTGTGGACAATCGTGAGGCCAGCTAAAGAGTACCGCAAAAGAACAGGATGAAATGGGGACTTGCTGTTGAGGCGCTGTGTTCCACTTGGAACCCAAGGGAATAACGATAACCTATAGGCATGAATGCAGTCTTAGATATGGATACATTCAGACGATAATATACTTTAATTATTTTTCTACAGCCCGTCATTGAACAAAGTAACAATTTTACTAAAATATCGCCTAATTTTGTCAGGATTTGACTTATCTTTAATTTCTAATGTCACTTATGTCAGTGTAGTATTAGTACAGTATAGTTTGGTGGTATCTAGGTGCAACATATAAACACATACATGTGTGTACGCTTTCAGCCGATAGATAGTCTGTGCTGTAAAATGCACAATTGTCATTCGGTTAGCTATTTTTCATTGTCTGGAAAGTGACTCACTCATATTAATTATAGGCAAGTTAAACTAATTAATCACTTTATAAGGTTTCTTTTCATACATGTATGTATATATATATATATATATATATATATATATATATATATATATATAATTTATATTTTTAATATTGGTTACCTCGTCGTATATTTAAACAACTTCCTGGTAGACTAATTACAATTGAACAATTGAATAAAACGAAATGATGACGTTTTGTTAGTCAAGTCAAGACATGAAATTAAATTTTGGTCATATTAGGTTAGTGAAATGACCTAGTAGGCTAGTATAGTATATACAGGTTTGTTAAAACAAAAAACTGAAATAAAATTTATAGATGATTAGTGTTTCTGAAATATAGTAATTGAATTGTATGAAAGCCTAACTGAAAATTGATTAGTTCCAGGATTTCATCATGAGCTGACATCAGTTAGAGAACCATTGGAAAACCAACTGGGAGTAATGGACAACCATTTCGTCAACCCTTGTTTGGGACTCTTCAGCAGCACGCACCCACCACAGAGGTTCGAACCCACGACCTTCTGGTTACAAGGCAAGCTCGCAGATCACTAAGCCACTGTGACCCGATCCAATGGCCAGACCAGGAATTCTTACTTCTGCCAGAGCATGACAAGACATGAAATCCTTCAACTAATCAAACAAAATCCCTACAAAACCAACACTTGTGTATTGATCTGATGCTCACGAACGAGGGGCCCTATTTAGGCAGTTACCTGGGGTTCTAATGGGGGGCCATGAAGAGTAGGGTGTAACAGGTTGAAAGTGAGGGCAGCTACTCATAGAAGAAGACATGACTAAGTGATCGCGCTATGTCATGAATCGGTAGAATTTAGAATTCATGCAGTGACCCTTGGATCGAGTCCCAGTGACATATTTATTTGTCGCAATTCACATTTTTATTAGTAAAATCATATATATATATATATATATAAATATATATATATATATATACATATATAACTGTATGGCTTGATAATAAATTCATTGAAAGTAGACTTTTCAATGAATTGAAATAGGTCAACTTTATTCATCCATGATCAAGTACACCTGACAATCTTCAGGTTATGAAACTGGGACACGACCATTAAGCTACTATTTTACACTCTCCTCCAGCTCAATCTACAAAGAAACAATTTGTGGTCCAGTATCATCTGTCGTTAATTTCTCTCAGGTTCAGCTACATTAACTGTACTCACCAAAGCATACACAATGAACTTGAAATGATTTTGGTGACACGCTTGCCTATTCATATTAGGCGCGCTGACTGACCCAGCGCTATTTTAAAGAATCTCCATTTTGTCCACTGTGTTGTATGCTGTAGATCCCCTCCACACTGATTTTAGATTATTGAACACCTGTATTATTATCATGATCCGATCCTGGCTAACTTTGACATCCTCATCTGTGTCGCCTCCAGTTCAAACGATATTGCCTAGATAAATGAAAGAGGCGATCTCCTTCAAATGTCCTCTGTTGACGTCGGTTAGTGCTTCTTGTTATCAGTTAGGTGCCTTCATCAACTCTGTCTTCACCATGTCCCCTCGAAGTCCTGTCTTTGCTGTCTCCTCTTCCAAGTTATTGGTTGTTGTCTGCAGATCTTAGAGTTCATATGACATGACACATAAATCATCCGCGAAATCCAAAGCTTCTAAAGTTTCCACATCTGCTTAATACTTGACCACATTTTCGTTTCCCACGATCTCCTTTGACTTATAATCTGGCTAGTCAGATTTTGCTGATGTAAGAAAGAAGTTAACACTTCAGTCTCTTAGAGTTAGATTCATTATGGCTCTACTCATACTGATTCAGCTGGCAAAATTAGGTCATCTAAACTCGTCAAACTATTGAGTAGCTGAATGGTAAGTGGACTTACCTCGGAACCTGAATGTCCTTCGTCCAACCTCTGGTAGCATCATGAGTACTTACTGGTGAAGATTCCCTAACTAGGATGAAAAAGGCTACCCAGAACTTCATGGTTAACAATGTCAGCTCCTCGTCGAAATTGAAACTTTGAATTGCTCTTCAGTCGAAATGGAAAAAGAAAGGAATAATTTCTTTCTATATAATACTGAATGACTGGTTTCAACGTAGAACTTTGCACCGATGTGCAGCAGTGCGAGTCGCCACACTCCATAAAGCACACAAAGCAAGAGAAGAAAGTAAAAATAAATGTAAAATGAGGACGGTGAACAGAAATATTAGGCAAAAAGAATAGTAATATCGAAGAACAATATAGTTTTATTGGATATTATCAATCACAAGGAGTGGATGCATCTGCATCATTGAGGATGATTTTTAGCCATATCACCAACTGTCTACAGCCATTGTTTTTAACGTCCCGAGGACTCGAAACAGGAAGTCTACACCTCCCTACGTGGCTGGCTGGTAGGCTGGCTTAAACTGACTGTTGTGGATTTCATTGACTGATGAAGCCATGTTTTGGTTTGACCACAACTGGCTCTTTTAAAATCTGAGCCAATATCAGCTAACATTGCCCATCGGTGAAGGCGATGGAAAGGCACACGTATCACACGTCCTAACCATCTCAGTCGATGTAACTTCACAACCTCGTCGATTGATTTCCCCTCCTTACCAAGCACTCACTACCTAACTTCAATATTGTCCACCCTATTATACTACTTCACTTCTAAATAATACAGTCACAGACGAAGTGTTATCTAAATTGTGCTTTAAAACACAAAATGTATTCAGGCAATAATGTGTGTAGACAGTCTCCACATATGACGATCAATCACTATTGTTTCACTCTGATACGTATTTTCAATGATCATATTGGTTGATAGTGTATAGCATGAAGTATTGATGTCCTTAATCGCAGAGCTACTTAAAACGTTAAGCGGATTACATGTTATGATTTGATTATTCTGCATCTCCCAAGAAGACTTTATTAAGATTTTGTTTAAAATTTGATCACGGATTGTTTTCAGTTAGAGAACCACCAAAAAACCACCAGGTAGTGCTGAACTTCTGTTTTGTCTTAGTTTGGAGCCACCTGGCAGGACCTTTCCCCTCCCGAGGATCGAACGTAGGACCTTCAGGTTACGAGACAGGCTCATAGACTCCTCATTTTCCCTGGGATCAATAAATTACAGCCCGCATCAGTTCATGATTTTAGCGTGAACACCAGACAATATCATTGGTTAGTATTTGTCCTTACGCCCGATCTGTTCTCTAACTGATCGACATCAATCCGTAAAATCAAACTTGAAACAAACCAAATCACTACAAACTAATGTCTGAAAATTTCTTTAACGTGGATTGTTGACTTAACAAACAAGAAATTACCTTCGATTACTATCACCATCAGAAAAAAGCATCACACCGGTTTGGAGGATGAGGATACAAGTAATATTCAAACCATGTCTGATGCAACAGACGTCATATCAGAGCAGAAAACTATGAAGACACAATATTATATTTAAAATATTCTCATAGTAAAATTCAGAACAACACATTTAAGCAAACAATATTTTTGTTTTCAATTAGATCTCAACAGGCTTAGTTAACTCTAATATACCCACATAACTTTACAAATAAAATTCAAATATAAACCAGTCATGGTGTTTTGTCTATAGGATAATAAGATTGTGCATATAAATTTTGCAATTAGTCATAATAATAGTAGTGATAATAATAATAATAGTTCTATCAATAACAAGAATGAAAAAGCGAGACGTTCTGTGATAACAAGAATAACGGAAAACAGCATGATTAAACAAACAAATGTTCAGGTGGAAGTAGTCGATACAGCCTAAGAAAAACAAATGAACCGATTAAGTAATGATAGACTGTAAGGGAAGTGAATGAAACACTTTTTTTTATGAAGATGTGGTAAGATTAAGGGATGATAAGAGAGGGGTTGAAAATATAAGTAAGGAGTGATAAAGTGACCAGTTGGTTAGGTCTTAATAAGCCGATATTAAGAAGGGATAATGGCTGTACGAACTTCTTTCGAATAAGCATAGTTTAGGCTTAATGCTTAGAATGCCCATCGCCTGCCTCAGCTGTGTGCAGTAGACGAATACGAAGTCTATTGGAAGGAATCGGTGGGATTTGATGAATTACCTTGAAAGCTTTCATTTTTTCCACTAGATGACCACTATCAATTAAATGTGACAAAAGTGAGCTACGGATTGTTTTTGTCTGTCCTTTGCCAAACCACCACGATGGGCGATGATCACTAACACGTTGGCTGAGCTGTCTAGTAGTACATCCAACATAACTGTCACTGCAGGTGCAGTTCAGTTGATAAATTCGCATAGATGCGGCAAAACTATCTAGCCTATCCTTCGTTTGCATCCCAATCATTCGTCGGCTAGAGAATGACAAACATAGGTGTGCTGCATAAAATGTTCTTCGTATACTTTTTGAAAGTCTTTGGAATAGAATCTCACTTGACGAGTCACCATTGAGTTGTAACTTAATAAATATAGGTTTTTTTACGTGCTATCATAGTTTCAGGTTTTCTCTCCAATGTTTTCATATGTTTCCACATGAAACTACTCGGATAGTCTATCTTCGTCGAGGAATCGTAAATATATTCAAACTCCTTTTGTAAGTGGTCCTTCGTACATATATTTGTTGCTCTGCTCGTAAGACATTTAACAGCATTTATTTTATAATTAGTGGACCCATCACTAAGGTCACAAACTCCTTTTTCAATTAAATGGTTATTAATATTTATCGCCACAGAGAAACAAAACCCATTCAAGATATAAAACTTTTTTGGTGTACATACACTTTTAAATACTAGTGGAACACTGAACACTGATAGAAATAAAAGTAATTTATTATTACATTTGTTTTATGACTCTAACATTTTTCTCAAAGTCAATTATTTCAGCATAAAATTATTTTATCTCAAATGGCATACTATAGGTCAGATATTCGAAAGTAATAAATGTGATAACCAGTAAAGTTTATGAAAGACCTCAAGAGGAAAAGTTAAACTTTTTCTCCATACTTTTTTAAGCTTTAATTCTCAAGGAGTGAGCAATATTTTAATGAAATTAAATTCCCAATTTGCAGATTATTTCACCACAATTTCCTTTGGAAAGTGAATCGATTCAGATCACAAATTGTGTGATTTATTGATTGATACGAGTGATGGGATGTTATGTACTCGTCGCTAAATTATTGTTATGGACTGGTCGAGAATTCAATAGTCCTGACGCAAGAAGGCGGAAATCAGAAGACCACTAGGTTTGCGATGATACTTCTATTTTCCAAACACAAGGAGAATGCAAAAGTGGTATCACACCAAGTGGTAGGTGTAAGTAAGTCAGTCACACAAGATTGAGAATGCGAAATATATATGAAATGTTCCAGACAAAGTGTGTGAACAAATCATTAGACAGTCTTAACATGAATGGCTAATTATAATGAAGTATCGATCCATATATACATTGCAAAATATAGCAGACATTCAACAACCACCATATATGGATATATGTCACCAAGCAACGGACTGTCAACAAACACTCATACTATATATAATATAAGGGGAATATACATTGTTAAAGGAGACAGGTTCATACAGGTGAAATGGTCACAGACTAAGCGAGCAAACAGAAAGAGAGACCAACATACACACACACATAAATATATATATGTGGATACATATCATGGGATATCATTTATTATTTTCCCATTGAGTTCCGAGTGAAAAATACGGCTTCAACAGTACACCTCCACATTTCTTTATTCTCTGCTATCCATCATCTTCAGCTGGCTAGATCTACGATTGACCATAATCCTTCATCTTCTCTTCACAAAACGATCTCCTATATGTCAGCCCCATACCAATGACGCACTCGTCGCCGCTTCCCATTCGGATTCCACACTAGTGTTGACCTACATTGCGCTCGATGTCATTCGACGGCTTCCCTATCGTATACCGGATCAATCCATCTCCATTTTCTCCTACATATTTGTTGAGTGATCGGCTCTCATTTGTTGGTTTCTTCCGCCGCACACTTTCTTGTTGCTAATTCTTTCTGTCCGGCTGGCCGGTCATTTGGTCTTCAGTATGCAAACAGCCAGTGGAGGGGGCAGCTGTTGATAAAAGTTTGCAGTGGCTTGTCGAAAATCCCTTTTGGGGTAAGCAGTGTACGCTTCTGACCTGTATAGAAGCAGTGACTGACTGAGTTAACATTTGTGTTGAAAATTCACATCGTGTTCTTTATGCTGGCTAAGTTAATGCAGAAGATTTCCAGACTGGTTTCAGGTTTATGAAGGGATATCTTGTCTTTCCGAATCTGGTTGGCTTTGAAATCTTCATCCATTCTGTCACCTGTAGTTGAAACGATGCTTCCTAGCCAGATAAGTGAAGAACATAACCTCCGTCAAATCTCTCTCATTGACGGTGATCGGTGCTGGTAGGTGTTGCTGTTGGTTGAGTCATCACTTAAATCGATTTAAACCATCCACACTGATCTAAGTCACTAAGCTGAGTCAAATAGGGTACACCAATTTTAAGGTCAGCCCCAAAAGAGTGAAATGGCAATTCAGTTTTTAGATCATTTCGATCTAGCTGGCAAGCACTATTGGTCAGTAGTATGTACCACCTCTTGTGAAATAAACAACTGGAGACTGTATGCTATGCTCATCACTACTTGTTAACCAGTGAATAAATCGATTCTTAGTTGATTAAATCAATTGAAAAAACTTGATTTTAGAGTGAAGATTGCTTATAAAGTGAATTTTCAAGTTAAATTTCACTATGAAATAACATCATTTAGTGAAATTCAAATAAATTGGTGGGTAGTGACTAGCAGCAGAATCCGTAGCATGCTCATTTCGCCCTATTTAGGTCTCCTTATCTGGATGTACCTGCATTCCCCGATATCTAATGGTGTTCCCAATATGCCGCGATCCTAGTACCCATCGTTTCAACACTTCGGTTCAATCAGTCAATAGGAAGGTCCAAATCAGATAGATGTCCAGTGAAAGCCAGGCAGTACTCTACTTTTTTTCATAATTTCTCAGGAAATTTCAAACGTAAGCATCCACGACTTCATGAAGAATCGCATCTAGTACCTTAAGATAACGTACTTGATGTTGAAGAGTACCAAACTATATGAAAACACCTTTTCAGTACTTTCTTGTTTTCATAATTTTCTCTTACTAATGGCAGTTTCTGATGGAACCGAACTTGAAATCAATCACACTTCAAAGCAATTTTACTCGAAAATAAACATCAGTTGGAGAACTATTGAAAAGAATAAGATCTCATTTCATTTAGAGGCTTGACAGCATCTTACACCCATAATTCCATTCATGAATAAATTCAGAACCTTTTATACAAGAATTCTCCATGACAAATTTGAACAGAGATAGAACAAATATTGGTGCAGAATAATATGCACCTATTGTAACGAAAAAATTGTCTGGGAAATCCTTCTTGAACGATCTAATGACAGTATTTATACATATTTGAACGTTTCAGTTAACTTTTTACTTATTATCCGTTGTTTTCCTAGACTGTATTTCATCGTCCTGTTATTTGTATATCATATGTTGATTTGATCCTTATTATTTGTCTTCGTTCCTGTCTAATCTCTAATTTCAATGCTTCTCTTTGTCGTTGTGTGTACACTGATAATGTGTTATTGTACTATGGGATTTCGTTCTAATGAATGAAGTTCATTCTGACCTTTTACTGTCTGCAGGACGCATTATTGTCTGATTCCTGTGGACAGAATTTTTGATCCCAAATCGCTGTGAATATTCTACTTGATTCCAAAACTGTACTGTATAGCTGCCTAACTGCACTTTTGAGATAATTTTGAGTTTTTGGTGTTATTATTATTATCATTGGACCGAACCACAGATTTATCGAAGAATAATCGACTTTTTACTGCCTTTGGATCGCGTGTCTCAAGGAAGTTCCGACCAGTTGTACAGCTGAACTCAGAGATCAGCTTCCTGAGCTAAGAGCGCAACAAGTCGGTTTTGGTGGTAGCATCCATAATATTTCATCAGTTCTTGTCAACTGCCTACAACCTATAACAACCAATATAACAAGTTATAATACAATTTTAACACACATTTGATGTATTGCCACGAATGAATCAGTCCTCCAGTAAGGATTTTTGTCAGAATATCATAATGAAATAAAGAGAAAGACTGAGCGAAGAAATATTTACTTTTCAATTAGATCCTCATCTCTGGCTCTACTCTAATATATATAGCATTTTAATTACAATACACAACAATTTACCAATCAAGTGGCGATATGTTTGTTAACAATAATTAGTCGGTGTCAAAATGTCAATGGGGTGATAATTAACGAAGAAAATTAATGGAAATAATTAAAAGGTAGAAATTGTCACAGCAGGTGGATTGCATATTGCATAAAATTGGAAAAAACGAAGACTAATTAAGGAATAAGCGTGTGCACAGGTTGATTACGTAACAGATTGTTAAAGAAAATAAAACAATTTGGACAATGATAATTTGTAACTAAAGTTGAAGTGGTCATAAGAATAAAATAATTTTTACAAGGATAACAAGTAATTTGGGGAGGGGGTGAGGAGTCCGGTTTATACAATCATGTAACGATGACCACGGTAAGGAAAGTGGCTGTAAAAATTTCCTTTGAACACACAGGTTTGGCTTCTTCTACAGGTGGATTCCTATTGCTTCAGATGTATGTAGAAGGCGAGCTGGTAAAGCTAAATTAAGATTAGTAGGAATGTGATAAGTAATTTTAAATGCAGTATTAACATCAACCTTATGCTCACTATCTACAAGGTGTGCTAAAACAGAGCTACGAATAGATCTTGTTTGTTCCTTACTTAACCATGCCGGATGATGTTCGGAAATACGATGATGAACCTACCTAATTGTTCGCCCGATGTAGCTGGCTCCGCAGCTGCAGTCAAACTGGTAGATACACATAGAAGAGGCGAATTTATCACCTAGGACAGTCACTATGGCAACAGTTCCGAAAAAACCACTGTTCATAAAACTTCAGTTCCTCAGAGACAACATCAGCGAAATAATAACACAGCGACTGAAGAATGCAGTTAAAAGAACTTATAATGCAGCAGAGGTACACTGTCTCTTCACAACCACACCTATCCTACGTTCGAGTAATAAGGATAAACTACCTAAATTCGCCTCTTCTATGTGTATCTACCAGTTTGACTGCAGCTGCGGAGCCAGCTACATCGGGCGAACAATTAGGTAGGTTCATCATCGTATTTCCGAACATCATCCGGCATGGTTAAGCAAGGGACAAACAAAATCTATTCGTAGCTCTATTTTAGCACACCTTGTAGATAGTGAGCATAAGGTTGATGTTAATACTGCATTTAAAATTATTTATCGCATTCCTACTAATCTTGATTTTGCTTTACGAGTTCGTCTTCTACATACAGCTGAAGCAATAGGAATCCACCTGAAGAAGCCAAACCTGTGTGTTCAAAGGAAATTTTTACAGCCACTTTCCTTACCGTGGTCATCGTTACATGACTGTATAAACCGGACTCCTCACCCCCTCCCCAAATTACTTGTTATCCTTGTAAAAATTATTTTATTCTTATGACCACTTCAACTTTAGTTACAAATTATCATTGTCCAAATTGTTTTATTTTCTTTAACAATCTGTTACGCAATCAACCTGTGCACACGCTTATTCCTTAATTGCTCTCCATTTTTCCAAGATTAAGCATTATGCAATCCACGTGTTGTAACCATTTCCACCTTTTAATTATATACATTAATTTTTCTTCGTTAATTATCACCCCATTGACATTTTGACACCGACTAATTATTGTTAACAAACATATCGCCACTTGATTGGTAAATTGTTGTATATTGTAATCAAAATGCTATATATATTAGAGTAGAGCCAGAGATGAGGATCTAATTGAAAAGTAAATATTTCTTCGCTCAATCTTTCTCTTTTCTAAATGTCTAAATGAGGATATTTTCTATAATGAAATAAAGCGTGGAGATATTAAGTTTATCTCAAATTATTAGTAAACATAAACATTTGTCCTTAGGGTGGTGATGAATCAGTGACCACAACTCATAAAATTGAAAAATCAAAATTCCGTGTGCGTACAAAGTGAAATGAAAATATAGTTATGTTACATACATTGAGTAGTCCTCAAAGAACTAAGAGCTAGATCTAGTATAAAAGTCAATGAAATGATTGAGTGGGGGCGGGGGAGTTGAAAAACATGATGATATCAGAAGACAAAAAGTTACTAAGCAGACAGTCACCACAACGAATTCCTTTTCAACACATAGGTCAGATTTGAGTTGTTCTCTTGCGATACCTTCAGAAAATTGAAGAAGACTTAGACTGTTTTGTTTGTTAATTATTATCTCTGATTACGTAACTGCCACTAACTCAACCACACCGTAACAACAAAACAGTTCAATTTTTACGAGAAACTTTGCTCTTCTAAAGTGTTTATACATACTAATAATCTGAAACAACGTTATCATCCCTATGGTATATTTCACTATGATTTCCATTCAACAATCTTTACTGGAGGGCCGACTCATGATGATAAACAAAACATGTGTTAAAATTTGTATTATAACATGTTTTAATAAAGGTCATAGGTTATACGCAGTTGACGAGGACCGGAGGAATAAAATGGATCCATATTATTTCCTGCACCAACGCTTGTTTTCCCCATGTGTTAGTGAACATCTTAGGTCGTAGTGGTTTGTCAAAGGACGAACAAAAACAATCCGTAGCTCACTTTTGTCACATTTAATTGATAGTGGTCATGTAGTGGAGAAAATGAGAGCTTTCAAGGTAATTCATCAAATCCCACCGATTCCTTCCAACACACTTCGTATTCGTCTACTGCACACAGCTGAGGCAGGCGATAGGCATTCTAAGCATTAAACCTAAACTATGCTCATTCGAAAGAAGTTCGTACAGCCATTATCCCTCCTTAATATCGGCTTATTAAGACCTAACCAACTGGTCACTTTACCACTCCTTACTTATATTTTCAACCCCTCTCTTATCATCCCTTAATCTTATCACATCTTCATTAAAAGGCGTGTTTCACTTACTTCCCTTACAGTCTATCATTACTTAACCGGTTCATTTGTTTTTCTTAGGCTGTATCGACTACTTCCACCTGAACATTTGTTTGTTTAATCATGCTGTTTTTCGTTATTCTTGTTATCACAGATCGCCTCGCTTTTTCATCCTTGTTATTGATAGAACCATTATTATTATCAATACTACTACTAAGACACAAGGATATACACAAGACGACATGGATTTCACCAGATGGAAACACCAAGAATCAAATAGACTTCATCTCAATTTCAAGAAAGTGGAGACGGAGCCTACTGGACACAAGGTCAAGGAGAGGAGCAGATGTGGGTTCAGACCACTATCTAGTAGAAGGGACTTTCAAGGTGAAACTAAAAGCCTCGAGGATAGCTGGGGATAGGCCACAATGCAAGTTCAACACTCAATTACTGAAGGACACAACCACAAAAGACACCTTCACTGCAACTGTCAGAGCAAAGCAGGAAACACTACGCGACAGCACTGAAGAATCATGCGTGGAAGAACATTGGAAGTCTCTGAAGGCGATTCTCAACGAAACGTGTTCAACGGTTCTAGGAAGAAAGAAGAGACAAGACAAGGAATGGCTCTCAACGGACACTTGGAAATTAATAGAAGAGAGGAGAATGGTGAAAGAGAAAATGATTCAATGCAAGGACGGACAGGAGAAGGAGACGATGAGCTCAACTTACAAAGCATTGGACAAAGAAGTGAAGAAGAGTGCTAGGAAGGACAAAAGACGATTCTACGACAATCTAGCTACTGAAGCTGAAAAGGCAGCAGGCAAAAGGGACCTGAGGACACTATATCAGATAACCAAATCTCTATCCGGGAAGAGACCAACACAAGCGAAACCTATAAAAGACAGCCAAGGGAACCCAATTACCAAGGAAGAAAAACAGATTAAACAATGGGCGGATCACTTCAAAGGACTCTTGAACCGACCATCACCTGCAACCCGTCCAGAAATACCAACAACAGCGCGCACACAACTGCAAGTTGACACCAATCCTCCAACGAGAGCTGAAGTCTTGAACGCAATCAAACTTCTGAAAGCTGGAAAAGCAGCCGGACCAGATGGAATACCCCCTGAAGCACTGAAAGCAGACCCAGAGACGACAGCAGACATGCTGACTCCATTATTGCAAAAGGTCTGGAAGGAGGGAAAGGTGCCTACTGACTGGAGGAAAGGTTACCTCGTGAAACTACCAAAGAAGGGCGACTTACGCCTCACTCTGCAAGAACTGGCGAGGAATCATGCTCCTATCGACGCCAAGTAAAATCCTGAGTCGCATCATCCTGGAGAGATTAAAGGACGCACTGGAGACAGAACTCCGACCAGAACAAGCTGGATTCAGGAAAGGCAAATCATGTACTGACCAAATTGCAACTCTACGCATCATCATCGAAGAAAGCATGGAATGGCAATCAAACCTCTACCTCAACTTTATAGACTTTGAGAAGGCCTTCGACAGCGTTGATCGTGAAGTAATTTGGAAATTACTCGAGTACTATGGCGTACCCCAAATATTCATCAACCTTATTCAACAGCTGTACGACAACGGCACCTGCCAAGTGATCCACAACGGAAGACTCAGCGAGGCGTTTGGAGTAAACACAGGAGTCAGACAAGGTGCTGCCTATTATCACCAATGATATTCCTAATTGTGGTGGACTGGATTATGCGTCAGACAGTGAGTGGGAAACGAGAAGACAGGGATATCCTGGACCGACCGACGTGAAGAACCTAGAAGACCTGGATTTCGCGCCTGGATGATTTATGTTTGATGTCACACAAAATCGAAGACTTACAAGCGAAAACGACCGACAAACTGGTCGAAGAAGCAGCGGCGAAGACAGGACTCCAGGTGAACATAGACAAGACGGAGGTTATGAAAATAACCAACACCAACAACAACAGCAACATCCAACGTCAATCACCATCAACGGGAGGGATTTGAAAGAGGTTACTTCATTCACTTATCTAGGGAGCATTGTCTCAACTACAGGAGGAGCGGACGAGGATGTCAAATCGAGAATCGGGAAGGCGAGAAACACATTCATCAGCCTGAAATCAATCTGGAAATCTTCGTCACTCAGCATCACCAACAAAATTCGGATTTTCAATACAAACGTAAAGTCAGTTCTTCTATACGGATCAGAAACTTGGCGGGGGGTCACAAAGAATATTTCCAAAAGGCTGCAGACCTTTATTAACAACTGTCTTCGCTCTATACTGAAGATCAGATGGCCGGAAAGAATCACCAACAAGGAATTATGGGAACAAACAAAGCAAGAACCAATCGCCCAACAAATATGCAGGAGAAAGTGGAGATGGATCGGACACTCGCTGAGGAGACCGCTGGGTGACATCGCGCGCCAAGCCCTCGAGTGGAACCCGAAAGGGAAGCGGCGTGTGGGACGTCCAAGGGTGACATGGAGGAGATCGTGTGAAGAGGAGTTGAAAGAATATGGATTAACATGGATGCAGGCGAAAAGTATAGCAGAAGACAGAAGAAAATGGAGACGTGCAGTTGAAGCCCTATGTTCCACTAGGAACCCAAGGGAGCAATAATAAAAAAATAATATTAATAGCTACTAAGACTACTACTGAGCAACTAGGTGACAGAAGAAGCATTAAAGATAGGACTTCAAGTGAACATAGATAAAACAGAGGTGATGATTCCTGGACAACAACAGACAACAATCAGCATAAATGGGAGGAACCTGAAAGAAACAACCTCCTTCACCTACCCACCTACCTGGGAAGCATCGTCTCAACTACAAGCGGAACTGACGAGGATATCAAAGCCAGAATCGGAAAAGCAAGACAAGCTTTCATTACTCCCAAATCTGTGTGGAGGTCAACAGCACTCAGAATCAAAAATAACATCCGGATCTTTAACTCCAATGTAAAGTCAGTGCTACTATACGGATCAGAGACTCGGCGAGTCATAAAGAGCATCTCAAACAAACTACAGACCTTCATTAACAGCTGTTTTTGCCCAATACTCAAGATCAGATGGCCAGAAAAGATCAGCAACAGGGATCTCTGGCAATGAGCAAACCAACCTATTAGGTACCGATTGTGCAACAAATATTCATGCAGGAAGAAATGGAGGTGGATTGGCCGTACGCTGAGGAAACCATCAAGTGACATCACACGTCAGGCCATTGCCCGAGTGGAACCCGACTGAATGGGAAGCGGCGAGTTGGTCGTCAGTGCAAGGGTGACTTGGAGGAGGTCATGTGAAGAGTAGATGAAAGCATGTGGGCAGACTTGGAGCTGGGTGAAAAAGTTGGCAGAAAACAGAAGGCAATGGAGGTGCGCAGCTGAAGCCCTATGTTCTTCTAGGAATTAAAGGATATAACAACAAGACTACTTGCAAAATTTAGAACTGTTAGATTAATCATAAAATTTCGGAAAGACAATGGATTCTAATCTATCGGTGAGTAATTTTCATGTGCTTGCAACAAAATCTGGTGGATATGGGATCTATCCTTCATAAGTCTCCAGGCGACCGATTCACGAAGTCTTTCGAAATCAAGAGAACAACAAGAACACAAAAAGCAACTCCATCCTTTCCGGAAACACAAATCCACTAGTTTAAGACGATTGTTTACTGCCAAATTAGATCACTCGTTAAGCAGAAGTGTATCCACCACTAAGTATGTCATTTAAATCAAATATTGTCATATAATAAACAATGTTGACCTGTCCAGCAGTATATTGATTGTAAACACTATTCTCGAGTTGTTTTCAACTTTTTTTTAATACATTGTCACTTATTTGTGTCAGCTTCAATTCAGTATAGAAAAATTTCTAATAGATATTTGACTGGATTGTTTATTTTGATATCTTTTATACATCAGAATACCAAATAAATACGAAAATAAAAGCAAAAGATACGAATCAGATAATGGATATGCTATTTTTAAGTAGTCAATACGATTTATACCTCAAAAAAATATAGATTTTCCTCGAAGAAAAACAAGAGAAACAAGTGTTCTCTGAATTTTTCTTTCTCTTCAATCATCTAACTGGTTGTTAATAGAGTTTTCCCCGTCACCAATTATGTGATGTACTCGTCGAGTAGTTAACAGTCCTGACGCGGAAAGAGGGAAATCAGAAGACCACCAGGTTTACGATGATACTTATATTTTCCAGACAAGGAAAATAAATGTTACACAAGCGTGAGTGTCTACGAAAAGTGGGAACAAGTGTCAACAAGTGTACAGTACAAAAGTATATATGAAAATGACTAATACACATGAACCAATAAGATAATGTCGTACCACGATTGGTTGTAATGTCATGTGATAACAAGGTTATACATTGTTTATTTAGTTAGTGGACAGACAAAAGCATATTGTCGGTTATGATGAAATATCGATCCATATACACAGCAAAATATAACAGACTGTCAAAAACAAAACACACATCATGTGGGTACATATCAGTCCAATCATATATTTTTTTACTTTTGAGTTGAAGAAAACACGTTTAAAATACTCCAGAAAGGGTAAGTCTCAAAAACATAAAGTAATGGTTTATGCGATACACTTGAAAGAGAAGCCTCCTTCGCCAAACATCGCAACTGTTCCTATGAAAACTCTCGGCATGATGAACCTGGAATTCAAAGGTGACATCTCAGGAACCGTCTTACTAAATGTCTGAAGAAGACATGTCAGGCAGCTACCTTACACATAACACATTCCCAAGTGGACAGTTAATTCAGCCAATGTTAAGGATAAGATACTGCTTTTGGCCACCCCAATGTGTATATATCCGTTTACTTGTTCCTGTGGAGCAAAGTATATCGGCCTTACACGACATCAAGTTCACAAACGTATCCTGGAACACTACTGGTCAGACTATTGGCTAGCTAGCCACAGGAGAAAAGAAGAACAGTAGCAGTTCCATCCTAGAACAGCTTGTCAACTTTGGACATCAAGCACCCCCCACATGAATGCTTCACAGTGGTACACAGAGTCCCTCAATATCGTACAAAGGGATTTCGCTGAACCACTGGCTATTCGAGATCTAAACCCGGACCTCTGCATTCGAAAGCACTACATACATTCACTCGCCCTACCGCGGCCAGAGGAAAGTTCTTACCATAATTTTGCTTCTTTCCTTTATTATGTAAGTTCACTATTATTATTGCTATTGTTATTACTACTATTATTTTATTTTCATTATTATTCCCATCATCCACACTTTAATACCACTCTATTACTGTTTATTATTACAGGTGCTTTTTTATTCAGATTTTATACAAAAACACTTTATCGCCTTTCCACTAGTTCCTGTCCATTCTACATGAGCTTACTGATTAGTCATTATCTCACACTTGTTAAGACATGCCAACTTCTGTCGCCTTTCTAACTTACAATTAGTCACTCCTTCTAGGTTACACCTTACATTACGTAATACATTTTTAGAGGATAAATTTCGCCAGTATCTGAGTGGTCTTATGATTTCGTTGTGAAATATAATTTCCATTGTACAACAGCTTATGAAAACGAATCATCAAAAAGAAAATTTTCCTTCTCGCTGTTTTTATCTTTTCCTTATGACTCAACATGAGAATATTTCATTCAATCAAAAGGTTATTAGAGTACCATAAATAGCGAAACGATTTTTCAAAAAAAAACTTGTAATTTCCCTTATCTGACTGACTAGCTGATTTCAACATAGAGCGTTGTACTGATATGCAGCAGCTCGAGCTGACACACTCTCTTCTTGTAGAACAAAAATCAAGACAATATAGTAAAGGGAAACATTCAAAAGAGAAATAATAAATAGAAGTGTGTGTGTGTGTGTGAGGCGAAAAGTATAGTAATATGGAAGAATAATAGAATTTTATGGGGTTTGACAAATCAAAATGAGTGAATGCATATCTACACAAGCCATTGATAACGATTTTGACCCATATCACTGATTGCCTCCAGCTTTCATTGGTTTATACCATCCGCAGGACCCCCAACTAGCCAGTCAGTCAACACCTCCCTACGTGGCTGGCTGGTTTAAACTAAATGACTGATGAGGTCATGTTTTGATTTGACCACCACTATTTGCAGTAAACCGTGAGAAATAAAACAAAGCAATGGTGGTTTATGTAGAATACGATAATGATGCCAGCTTTTGTTTCGCCAGCTACTCATCAAGTAATTATTATGCTTGTATACAGGATAATTTTAATATATTTGCAAATTCCACATAACATCAGTTGACAAGAGGCTCCTAAATTAATGCACAATGCTCAGAAATTATACTTATGTAGCTTATAGGCAGGAGTTTCAAGTTTAAACAACAACAACATAATAAATCAGCTAGAGGATTTCATCTTGAGCTGACATCAGTTAGAAAGCCATTGAAAACCAACAGATAGTACCGAGCATCTGTTTCGTCAACCTAGTTTCCAACTCCTCATCAGTGCGCCGCACTCACTGGGGTTCAAGCACAGGACCTTCAGGTTACAAAGCGAGCTCGTAGATCATTAACCTGCTGAGAACCAAGCCGGTGCAGATCAAATCCCTGCAAACCAACAGTTGAATATTAGTCCAATGTTCACCAGAGACTGGACCTATTCAGGTTGGGTTATTACCTTGGTTCTAGTGGGAAGTCATTATCGGTGGGCTACAGCAGGTCTGGTGTGACAACAAATGCTCACCACGGTTGACACTGGCTAGTGCCGGTCACGCCATATCATGAACTGGTAGAAGTTGGAATTCATACACTGGCCATTGTATCAGGGCACAGTGGTTTAATGATCTATGAGCTCACTTTGTAACAGGGAGGTCTTAGGATCGAACCGCAGTGGGTGCGGCATGCTGCTGAAGATTCTAAAATTGTGCTGACGAAACATCTGTCCAGTATTCCCAAAGTTTCCAGTAATTCTCTAGCCGATGTCAGCTCATGATGAAACCCTGTAACTAATCAAACCAAATCCATGCAAACCAAAATTTGAATAACAAAATAAACGCTTGTATACAATGACAAATGAGTTATGTATTAAAGGACAAGAGGTGAATAAGATGACGAATGACTAATAAGTTTAGTAAGAATGTGGTGAGTTCAACTCATGTCATAAAGAAAAGAGACAAGCAAAGCTGCATTATAGAGAAGAGGAAAGTTTTAAAGGCGAAATGTAATCAAATGAAAGAAAGAGTGAAGACCTCCATTTCCTACGTTAGAGAATGACCAGTAACAAGTATGTCGTTAAAACCTTTCTGAAAATATACTCATGAATTTCTTGAGGCTATACGCAGATGATAAAAAGCCGACTAAATATAAAATGGTTTCACAAAGAGGAATAAATGTATGAAGCCAATGAAGAAGAAGTCACATGCCTCTACTACAAAAAAAACAACCAATTATCTGATGGTTCAATATGATAAGTGATTCACAAGGGAAAGTTCAGTGAAGACCTTGAGTTAATGATGGCTGCCTACTATAACCGATAGTATTCTTGATTGTGGTGAATTGGATCACTCAAAAGACTGCATAGAGAGAGAAGAGATGCAAACATTAGACCGAGAAGAAGATTTTGAAAAATATCTGGACTTTGCAGATTACGATTGATATGTTGTGTCACATATAGTAAAAGACCTACAAGCGAAAACCAACGAATAAGCAGAGAAGACAAAGGGAAATGAACTCCAGGTGGACAGAGAAAAGACAGAAGTGATGGGGATAACTAAGCACCAAGAAAAACAGGCATCAATCACCACCAAAGGGAGATATCGAAAGGAAGTTACCTTTTTCATTTATCTAGCGATAGCACTGATGAGGATTTGAGAAGACACACTCGAAAAGCAGGATAGACGTTCAGTAATCTGAAATCAGTTTGTAAATCTTCTAGAATTACTATCAAGAACAAAATCCAAGTTTTCAACACTGTTGACAAGTCATTCAATGCTACTATACACTACTGAGATTTTGCTAACGCTTCACCACGATCATTTCCAAAAGCCTGTTCAAGACTTCCCACCAACAGCTGTCTTCGCTACCTCTGTCCTGATGATGAGATGGACGGAAAGGATAAACAGCGAAGAAGTCTGTCGATGAACTAACCAACAACCCATCATCGAATAAATATACCGGAGGAAATATAGGTGGACTGAACATTCACTGAGGACACCACTAAGCAACATTATGCTCCAGGTTGACCCTAGAGCGAAACTTGAATAAGAAACAGCGAGTGGGTATCACTTTGACAGTTACATGGAGAAGATAGTGTGACAAGGAAATTATACATTATGGACAGTCTTGGAACCAGGTGAAAACAACTAGAGAAAATAGGATGAGATGGGGATGTGTTTTTGAAGGCCTATATTCCACTTGGAACCCAAGAGAATAATAATAATAATAACAAAATACGATGAAAAATGAATGAACATAATAATTATTCAGTGATTTTGAGTCACATTATCCCTGTCTTTAAATCATACCCACAGCGCAAAATCAACTTCCGAGTCAACTAATTCTCAATTTACCTTATGAGTGAATACCAATGAGGACAGTTATTCTAATAAAAAATGGTGGATAGTGAGAGCCACATAGTTGGATATGGTAATGATGGTAATTTATTACATTTGGAAACACTGTATAGCACATTCTCCTGCGAATTTACTGATTAGGGATTTCATACATTTGGTTCCCTTGATTAATTTCGATAGAGAAAGAAAGACCAGGTTTGCAGAATAAAATGACATCATTCTATTTCACAGGTTCTCCTCATCAGCTTATAGAGCATATAGTGCATGTATAGTGTCACTAGCTTAGCTGCAGAGAAGTATCTCTTTATTGCTCCTTTCATCCTCTTCTCAGCCTTTTGAGATACTGTTTCTTCTTTGTATGGGAGGCAAATGAACACTTTCCTCTTTCCAACTGTTGGATACTTCCCTTTCTCATCTCTTTTTTTGTTGTACAATAGGATAAATCTTTTTGGATACCCGTTTTCCTTAAGGCATTTTACAAAAAAACTTAATTCCTCTTCTACCTTGTTAGGCGAGCATAACTTCCTGGATGCGCTTATAGCTTATAGGGCAGAAGCTGTTGTAGTGATGGTATTGTCCAGTCCAAGTTTCTTTTCTGTAGATGGACTTTTCGACAGTCTCATCGTTTCTTCTTTTTACATTTGCGTCCGGGACATTGAATTTGTCGTTCGTTCATATTCTGTAGTGAATTTAATGTTAGGGGGAATCTGATTAAGGTGGTCAAATAATACAGATTTGTTACTGTGATCAGTGAAATAAAAGGGGTTGGCAATGCTGTTTACAGCTGTCGTGTAGCTGGTATGAATCAGTAACGAAAGCTTTCATCGAAAAGAAAAACCAACCGAATTCCCACAAACCTAACTACACAAAAACAAAATCATAATTCTCTCTTATTTTATGGTTTTTATTCAACTTTCATTTTCATACAAAATTTAAACATGTGAATAATAATCACTTATCTATTTTTTGAATGTAGCTTGCCAAGACAAAACGTAAACTAGTAAGTTCATCATCAGGCTGTAAGGTGAAATACACTCAGATATGTGCACACACACACACACTCACACGCACACGTATACATGCACATCCAATAAACAGTACACACATGTATATAGTAAATTATGAGACAAATTAATATCACCAACTATGTATCTCTTTATGGCTTATGTCCTCTATAAATACTAATACAACAACAACTACTACTACGACTATGAGGAAGTGGATAAACAAAGAGATGAAAAATAATAATCATAACAATAAAAGCGTATTGATCCATCCTTGTAATGTAGACATAAACATTTTCATGTACATAAGATGAGTCAAAGTGTAAAAGTTTAGTTATTACTAATGTTGGATATATATATATTTTACGGGTTGATCACGGATTGATATCAGTTAGAAAAGCATTGAAAACCAGGGAATACTGGACAGCTGCTGTTTCATCCTAGTTTGGGAATCATCGGCAGTACTCACTCACTGGGTTTCGAACCCGGTACATTCTGGTTACAAGTCAAGCTCGTATACCATTCAGCCACTGGGGCCCGATTCAATGGGTCGTGAATTCTAACTTCTACTAATTCGTGATTTAGCGCGACCCCAACCAGTACTCCCTGGTTTTCAATGGTTCTCTAACTGATATCAATCCGTGATCAACTCGTAAAACATAACTAATCCTTACAAACCAAACTATAGAAAGTTGATCTGATGCTCGCTAGTGACTTGCTACAGGTTGGAGTTTCCTGAGTTCTAGTGAGAAGTCGTGACCAGTGAGGTCCAATTAGATGTCATGTGTGTGGATGGATGTCCCACCAACGACAATGGTTGGGGTCGCGCTAAATCACGAATTAGTAGAAGTTAGAATTCACGACCCATTGAATCGGGCCCCAGTGGCTGAATGGTATACGAGCTTGACTTGTAACCAGAATGTACCGGGTTCGAATCCCAGTGGGTGAGTACTGCCGATGATTCCCAAACTAGGATGAAACAGCAGCTGTCCAGTGCTCCCTGGCTTTGAATGGTTCTCTAACTGACATCAATCCGTGATCAACCAGTAAAACATAACTAATCCTTACAAACCAAACTATAGAAATATATATATATATATATATTTGATAGTGTGAAATATTCCCATATTATGAATTAAAAGTTAATCTGAACGAAGAATATTCTTTTCAATATAACCTTCTCTTCAGGTTCTTACAATTATAAAATATAATATTTGTTGTCGTTACAATAAAGGCCAGTTATTCGGCGGAGGATACATTTTTAGCGTCGAATAACAGATTAGTTGTTATGGGGTGTCAAAATAAATAGTCGTATTTGTGTGACAAACGTGCTAGGCTGAAATCGATTAGAAAATATTGTAAAACGAGAGACAATGGTTGTGATTAATCATAATAGATTTGTAGAGTGTGGGGTAGGAAAATTGTCAAATCAGTTCAAGGTTATAAAAGGTATCAAGTGAGTGGCTAGTACAAAGTGGTCTGTGTTAAACAGGAGATAATAAGACTGCAATGCGAAGTTCATAATGAGATAACGAATATGTTAAATGAAACAGGTGGAGGCATATATTGAGAAAACAGATAATATCACTAATAATAAGTCCGTATAAATGAAAAATTCGATAGTATTGAGGGAATGCTTGCATGAAGGGTATAAATTATGACGAATAATAATAATATTTGTAATAATAAGCAAAGTAAAAAAAACGAAGAGAGTTAAGGGGAAGGAGCACTCTTGGTGAGAAGAAAAATCTTCAATCCAAAGTTGGCCACGGTAGGAACAGCGTCTGGACGTGTTCTTTTTGGATGCAAAGTTACGGTGTAGTCGATCCTATTGCAACAGATTCAGCTATGTGAAGGAGACGAAAGCTTAGTGTACGTGATAACGACTTCGGAATTCGGTATATAACCCTGAAAGCTGTGTTGACATCGATGCGATGTCCAGTATCGACCAAGTGCGACAGGATCGAGCTTTTTATGCACTTAATTTCCCACCACCCCCCCGCCTGCTGAACTAAGCTGGTAAGTGTTCTCGAACCCGTAGACGAAGCTGCCTAATCGTGCGCCCTATATAACTTGAACCACACGAACTGCTTGTCACGCAAATACGACTATTTATTTTGACACCCCATAACAACTAATCTGTTATTCGACGCTAAAAATGTATCCACCGCCAAATAACTGGCCTTTATTGTAACGACAACAAATATTATATTTTATAATTGTAAGAACCTGAAGAGAAGAATGTATTGAAAAGAATATTCTTGGTTCATATATATATACCATCGAAGTGAAGACGGGAGTAAGGCAAGGCTGCCTACTATCACTAATGATTTTCCTGATTGCAGTAGATTGGATAATACGACAGACAGCGGGCAGGGCAATGAGGAAACAGGCATAAAATGGGTGCTAACGAAAAACTTGGAGGATCTGGACTTCGCCGATGATGATATATGTCCGATCTCCCACAAACTGGAAGACATGCAGGCGGAAAGCAACAAGTTGGCAGAACAAGCATCCCGAGAATATAAGACTTCAGGTGATCATAGATAAAACAGAGGTGATGAAGATTCCTAGACAAAAACAACAACAACAGACAACAATCAGCCAGCATAAATGGGAGGAACCTGAAAGAAACAACCTCCTTCACCTACCCACCTAACTGGGAAGCATCGTTTCAACTACAGGTAAACGGAACTGATGAGGATATCAAAGCAGCGAAGATTGGGAAAGCAAGACAAGCTTTCATTACTCCCAAATCTGAGTGGAGGTCAACAGCACTCAGAATCAAAAATAACATCCGGATTCTCGACTCCAATGTGGAGTCAATTCTACTTACCATACGGATCAGAGACTTGGCCAGCGCGTCATACAGAGCACCTCAAACAAACTACAGACCTTCATTAACAGTTGTCTTCGCTCAATACTACTCAAGATCAGATGGCCAGAAAAGATCAGCAACAGGGATCGCTGGCAATGAGCGAACCAACACAGCAGGAACCGATTGTACAACAAATATGCATGCAGGAAGAAATGGAGATGGATTGGCCACACGCTGAGGAAACCATCAAGTGACATCACACGTCAGGCCATTGCTCGAGTGGAACCCGACTGAATGGGAAGCGGCGAGTTGGTCGTCAGTGCAAGGGTGACTTGGAGGAGGTCATGTGAAGAGTAGATGAAAGCATGTGGGCAGACTTGGAGCTGGGTGAAAAAGTTGGCAGAAAACAGAAGGCAATGGAGGTGCGCAGCTGAAGCCTTATGTTCCTCTAAGAATGAAAGGATATATATATATATATATATATATGAATAAGGATTTACCGTTTCCACGTACAGAACAACATTATTCTTATTATTCCCTTAGGTTCCTAGTAGAGTTTGCGGCTTCAACAGAACATGTACATATCTCTCTGTTCTCTATAGTCCTTTAAAGTTGACTCCTCTCTTTATAGGGTCATCTTAGTGTCACTGTCAAAGCAACATTCAACTTATGATTTCCCATTAAGATTCTACTTAAGGACTCGCTTTGCACGTGATTTTACTCAGTATTCTCCTAAGCGTATACCCTTTGGTATATTTGATGGCCCATAGGTCCTTGATTGGATCGTTACTAGCTTTCTTTGTTGCACAACCTTTTTGGAAGGTTTGAACTTCTGGTCTTCAATATGCACCGAAGGAGGCAGTCTGAAGTAAGCTTTTGGAAATGCTTCTTTTGACTCACCAATTCTCTCAACCACAGAGAAGAATTGACTAACTTGACATTAAAGTTGAATATTCGGAATTTGTTCCTTGAGCTAAGGGTAATAGATTTCTAAACTAATTCGAGGTTCGTCTCAAGGTCATGATCCGATCTTGACTGGCTTTTATATCCTCATTTGTGCACCTACTTGTGATTGAAACGATACAGTACTCACTGATAACCCTACCGCCACCGATTGAATCCAGGTAGTTCAGGTTACGAGGTGTGCTTATTGACCATTCTTAACTATTGTTACATATTTTATCTCCAATGTATTAAAGTATGTTAAAATTGTTATAGAACTGTTAAATTTAGTTGTTCACTTTGTATACAATTCACAGGAAAGATACAGATTGACGAAATAAATAAGGGATTCCTTATTTTATTCATACTCCATTTGCAGCAGTTGTTGTCACGTCCAACGAATCTGCACATCTGATATCCTGGGAGGAAAAACTACACTTCCTGAAAGAAATCTTCATACAAAACAGGTATCCACCAAGATTCATAGACAAAAACGTCAAACAGAAAATCCAAAAGCAAGAGATGCCATGTGTGCAAAAAAAAAGATACTTTATATGAACCTCGGCTTCAGAGGTGATCTAACCAGTGATATTCTTCGGAGGAGAACTTCTACTTCTTTAAGAAGAACTTTCTTCGCCGCAACACTGAGAGTATTGTTCTCCAGTCGTTCGTTGATCAGCAGAAGCCCAAAGACAAGATCTCACACCTGACCACTTCTATGTGTATAAATCAGTTCACCTATTGCTGTGGAGTCAGCCGGGTACATCGGTCATTCAATGAGCATCCTGTCAAAAAGAGTCAAAGAACAATGTCCAGTTCGGCTGCAGAAAGGAAGTAGTGGCCGTATAAGGAGTGCAATAATCGAAAATCTAGTAACCACTGGTCATTCTGTCTCAATAAACGCCTCCTCCCTGAAAGTAATCTGCAAAGTGAAGAACAAGCTACCAAAGACAATACGTTTCCGTCTTCTTTGCATTACAGAAGCCCTAGTCATTTAGTTCGAAGGACCAGAACTCTACATACAAAAGAATGGTAACAACTCCGCTGATTTAACTTGACTTTTGCTTGTTTTTCTAACAACTTAAAACTCTTGCATATCTCTAAATCTCTTACGTCATTCCGTATTTTATTCTGTTTTCATGTACACCCTGAATACAACTCCTTCATCAAACTATTCATGATATCACGTAACTCTTCCTTAACAATCGTTTGTGAAAACTCATCACTTTTCTTATTACCCTCTTGCATCAACATCCAATTCCTCTGAACGCTTTTTGTATTGCGTAACTTCACCGAAAACTTACTGATTGTATTTTCGTTCGAGAAATTTAGTGCACGCACCCATACAATATAACCATATATATATATATATATCTGGAATTGTACAGCTGTGAAAATGAATTTGTCGAAAAGAGACTCTTCACTGAACTACTGGTATTCTCTTTATTAAAGTTCGAATGGAGATTTTTCATGAACGAAAAAGAATTCTAACTTCTACCAATTCGTGATTTTAACGCAACCACCGACCAGTGTCATCTGCGGGAACCTTATCCTCATTCCCGACTGGATGGACCCCATTGGTCACGATTTCTCGCCGGAACTCCAGTCAACTTCATCCTGTAGCCGGTCACTAGCAAGCATCAGATAAATTTGCAAGAACTGATTTGTAGGGATTCTGTATGTTTCAGGTTAGACCATGGATTTATATCAGTTAGAGGACCATTGAAAACCAGCAGGGAATACTAGACAGCTGTTTCATCTTAGTTGTTATCGATTTCTTTTTAATTCATCTAGAAGAATTTGTGTATGAAATATTGTAACATTTTATTTTGTTTAAATGGATGCGCTTTTCTTCACCGAATACAAATTAGGCGTTGATGATACATTAATAAAAAAATTCTGTCAAAAACGTTTTTAAATCAATGAAATCCAGTTTCATTTAATTGAAAAAAAAACAACTCACAAAATAATAAAAGATGCTATTTCGAAAAGAGAAAATATGCATACAACTGTAACGCGGACATTTGAATTTTGCGCTTAAAAAAGACAATAACATCAATAGAAAACACAGCAGGTCTCGCATCACTTTTAATGATGACAAATGAAAATATTATACTATGAATTAGTTACTGTGTTCATATTGTGAATTTTTACACAAACTCCAAGTTTGATTTAATCAAATATTTGTAAAAAAGAACAACCAATTTTGTTTAAATTACAATTGAAGAAAAAGAACTGGGTTCGATTCAAGGCCAGTGTACTTCTAATCCTCACCTTTTTATTGGTCAACAGTGAGCTCAAAAATGGAGAAGACTATAGCCCTATGATCTGTTTTGAACCAAAAGGTATATATATGTATATACATATATATATATATATACATATATATATACATATATATATATATATATATATATATATATTATTGAATTGAATTTTTGATTTTCCCGTCGATTGATTGGACCGAAGTGTTCGGTCTCAGGTTGACATGTCGGCTTCTTGTGCACTTCGGTCCAATCAATCGACGGGAAAATCAAAAATTCAGTTCAATAATTAATATATGACCCGTTGCACAAGAGGTGGCTCTCGTGGCCCAAGTGGTCTAGTGGATAACGCTTTGGCGTTTGAAACTATGGGCACTGGGTTCGAGCCTCGGTGGGAACATCATCACTCACTGAGAAATGCAGGTACATCCAGATGACGAGTCCCAATTAGGACGAAATGCGCATCCTGGATTCCACTGCTAGCCACCATCCACCAATTGTATATATATATATATATATATATATATTCTATACGGGTCAGAAACTTGACCAGCTGACATGTATCCACATATATATATTTATGTGTGTGTGTATGTTGGTCTCTCTTTCTATTTGCTCGGTTAGTCTGTGACCATTTCACTTGTATGAACTTGTCTCCTTTAATAATGTGTATTCTCCTTATATTATATTATATATAGTATGAGTGTTTGTTGACAGTCCGTTGCTTGGTGACATATATCCATATATGTTGGTTGTTGACATGTCTGTTATATTTCGCTATGTATATATGGATCGATACTTCATTATAATTAGCCATTCATGTTAAGACTGTCTAATGATTTGTTCACACACTTTGTCTGGAACATTCATATATATTTCTCATTCACAATTTGTGTGGACTACTTTACTTTATTTACTTATCACTTTGATGTGAGACCATTTATTTTCGTCTCCTTGTGTTTGGACAATAGACGTATCATCGCAAACCTAGTGGTCTTCTGATTTCCGCCTTCTCGCGTCAGGACTATTAGTTTCTCGACCAGTCCATAACAATAATTTTAGGAAACTAGTACATAACACCAGCGTGTCACGAAAAGGATTTCTAACAAGCCACTACAAACATTTATCAATAGCTACCAGCTTAACCGACTTGCTCCATAATGAAGATCAAATGGTCAGCCAGCCGGTCATAAGGAGTTAGCAACAAGAAATTATGGCTGAGAACAAACCAACCAAGAGCCGACTGGTGTACAAGTATGTAAGAGAAAATTGAAATGAATTGATCGAGCATTCATTGAGGAGGCTAACAAATAATGTCGCATGTCAGGCCACCACTCGAGTGGAACCTGAATGGGAAGCACGCGACAATCTCTTCGTTGATGCAAGGGTGAAATGGAGGAGATCGCTTGGGGAAGAGAAACATTCATAATACAGCTCAACTTATATTCTGTCCAGTTAATAATTCAATAGCCGTTAAGAATAATAATAGAGCAACTAAGGTACTTGATAAAACAACCCTCTGTGTAAAGTAGTATTGAATACAATGAAATCCAGACTGATAGCAATAAAGATCCCAACAGAAACCAATGTTCAGAAAGCACTTAATTTAATGTCTGAGTCATTCATACATTTTATTGGTACATTGTTAACCAATAAGAATACAGCTTTTCATAGATTAAATTTAGCACTTATTAGTCATACAAAGTAACTACATAAAAAATTTATTCATCATTATTTTTTTATTTTATTCTTTTGCTTTCCCAGAGGGAAATTAGGCTTTGAGGTTGAGCTGTGAAGTTTAAGTGACTGTGGTTTTATTTTTACGGAGTGGCTATGTTAGCCCCACGTCCAACTTTCCCCTTTCCCAGTCCTACTACCGACTTAGAGAGGTTTAGGAGAGCGTCAGCCGGCGGAAATAGAACCCCAGGCTACATGAGGTGTAGTCGACGAGCAATCTACAGCTAAATGTCGGCGCACACACAAATAAGTACTTTATTATTATTATTATTCCTCTTTTTGTGGGAGAGGAAGCCTTGTCTAGTATGATTAGCTCCCATGCTTACGTAATAATTCAAGAGGAGACTCATCTTAATGACTGGTAATATATTATCGTGTATCAAAGCACTGTCGCGATTTATGACAAGGGCTTCCACAATACGCAGACAATTACTTTGGTAAGATATAAAATCAAGTACTAACCGATTACTTCAGTAAAAGAAAATGGACCCAAAGTTTCGTGAAATAATCCCAGTCTTCAAGATACTATATGTCAAGTTGGACTTCAGCTAAATTTTCTCCATAATAATAATAATCGAAAAGACAGTGCAATCCAGCACCTCATAATTGTACTACACAGTTAAACTGAGTCAGGTAGGGAGATGCAGACTCCCGGGTTGGGGCCCTCGGGACTCTAGGAATCAATGGCTGGAGACAATAGGTGACATGGCTCAAAATCGTTGTCAATGGCCAGCGCAGATGTATTCAGTCTCTGTAATCTTTCATATTCCTTTCTACCATTACCCATTCTGTTTCACTCTTATACTTGTCAGACTGTATTGATTCTCTTCACTCATCTTCTTGTCTACCTCTGTGTGCTATTTGGAACGTGGCAACTCGAACTGCTGCACTTCGGTGCGAAGTTCTATGTTGAATCCAGACAGACAGACTACACATCTGATAGATAAACTTCAATTAACACAGTTTGAAATATACAACTATGCTGGTGATTAAAAGGGTAATAATTCACAGATATACAAAAAATCCCCATTTAGACATTTAGTAAGCAAAAGGATTGAGCGAAGAAATATTTAGGTGTTATTTTGTGGGGATTTGATTGATTGGTTACAGGATTTCATCATGAGCTGACATTGGTTAGAGAACCATTGGTAAACCTAGGAGTAATGGACAGCTGTTTCGTCCTAGTTTGGAATTCTTCATCAGTCCGCACCCAACGGTCTACGAGCTCGCCTTGTAACCAGATGGTCCTGGGTTCGAACCCCAATGGGGGCGTACTGATGAAGAGTCCCAAAGTAGGGCGAAACAGCTGTCCAGTACTCCCAGTTGGTTTTCCAACGGTTCTCTAACCAATGTCAGCTCATGATGAAATCTTGTTACCAAAGATATATTTACTTTTCAATTAGATCCTCATCTCTGGTTCTACTCTAATATACACATATAGCATTTCTATTACAGTATACAACAATTTACCAATGACGTGGCACTGATATGTTTGTTAACAATAATTAGTCAGTGTCAGAATGTCAATAGGGTGATAATTAACGAAGAAAATTAATGGAAATAATTAAAAGGTAGAAATTGTCACAGCAGGTGGATTGCATATTGCATAAAATTGGAAAAAACGAAGACTAATTAAGGAATAAGTGTGTGCACAGGTTGATTACGTAACAGATTGTTAAAGAAAATAAAACAATTTGGACAATGATAATTTGTAACTAAAGTTGAAGTGGTCATAAGAATAAAATAATTTTTACAAGGATAACACGTAATTAAAGATGAAGCAGTCAGAAAAAATATTTTGTGGGGAGGTGGGTGAAGAAGTCCGGTTTATACAATCATGTAACGATGACCACGGTAAGGAAAGTGGCTGTAAAAATTTCCTTTGAACACACAGATTTGGCTTCTTCTACAGGTGGATTCCTATTGCTTCAGATGTATGTAGAAGGCGAGCTGGTAAAGCTAAATTAAGATTAGTAGGAATGCGATAAGTAATTTTAAATGCTGTATTAACGTCAACTTTATGCTCACTATCAACAAGGTGTGCTAAAACAGAGCTACGAATAGATCTTGTTTGTTCCTTACTTAACCATGCTGGATGATGTCCGGAAATACGATGATGTCATCACAGAACAAATTCTACGAATGACTAACAAAGATTCGAATCACATAGAGAATAATAACTCTGAATCAAAAACCTAATTTGCAAATTAATTCGTCATTCGCAATGTATACCGTTCAACGAGGAAAAATGTCACCACAGTTCCCCTTAAAAACTAAATTATTGAGATCACAGCATATGATCTGCTTGGTAGCACAAAAACGGCAATGAAGAAGGCAAGCATACTTGCATATGGCTACGCTCTACTGATCGACTTATATCAATCAGTACTGCTTACTAGATACCCACATCGAGGCGATATAAATACCGGACGGTTGTTTCGTTCGTTTGACGTTGAGGTGTGCCCCGACTGACCTAGTTCAGAGGGCCGAATCAGTTCAGATCACCCGATTTCTGGCTAGCCACTTGCGCGAACTGGTAGCACAGAAATTTTGCAGTTTCCACAGTTTCCTTTGGAAATCAAATTATTCAGGTTACAGTATGCGCGATCTGCCTTACACACAAGTGAAGACATACCTTAGATACGACAAAGATCCGTGCCAACCTACTCCCCTCCTAGCAATGCCATATGTAGCTGCAGTACATAACAATGTTATATCCCTTAATTTAATGACTAAATGGTATACTTAATCGATGGAATGCGACCAGTGCATAGAAGAGTAGACAGGAGTTGCCTTTTTCTATCATCTGGTATTCGTCTATCGTATTACACTTTTGCATACCTATTGGAAAATAGGGCTTCAAGCACCAGCTTTGAATTTTCAATAGCAATGGTGTTTTTTATACGGGGTAGGGTTGCTAACCTCACTCTCTCAACCTTCCATCCCTTTACTAGCAGCTTCCGGAGAGGTTAAGGAGTGCATCAACGCCTGGGAATCGACCTTCAGGCCACATGCGCCGTGGTTGCTGAGCGCTCGACAACTGAACACCACTGATGCCTCAGGAAAATCTATTCGCATTCCATTCTTATCGCAACAAACAGACAACTACAAGTTTACCACAGATTGATACCGAATGTAGAACCATTGTAAACCAAACCGTTCTAGTTTGGAACTAATCGACATTACGCACTCACCACCAGGGCTCGAACTCTGGGCCTTCTGGTTGCAAGGCAAGCTCATAGACTATTCAGCCACTGGGACCCATCTCAATGGCCCATGAATCCTAAATTCTACCAACTTGTGATGTTAACGGTGAGTATTTACCCACCATCCCGACTAGTTGGTATGTGTCGAACTTAGCCAACGAGTCCCAAACTAGGACGACACAGTTGTCCAGTACTCACAGCTGGTTCTCCAACCGATATCTGCTCGTGGTCAAACCTGAAACAAATCATATGCCTAAAAAGTAACTCGTGAAAAGAAACAATTATTTCACATAAGGTTAATTTGCATTCCCTAATATCGATCCCTATTGACAAGTAAACTTCTAGTATGGAAGCTTCAGTGATATCTGAAGATTAGCGGGATATTGTTTTCGGTGGATGGTGACTAGCAGTGAGAACTGTGGCATGCTCATTTCCTCCTACTTGGTATTCGTCACAGCTGAATAAACCTGAATTCTCAGTGAGACTGGGGACCATAATACAGTGGCTCTCAAAGCCTAGTGGAACAATCAGAGCAGGATTCGAGTCTTAGTCAGAACACCAAAACTTACTAAGAATGCACATACATCCAACAGCCAACAGATCCCAAGTAGGATGAATTGTGTACCCTCTGAATTCCATTACTAGTCACTACTGGCCAAAATAAAATTGTCTTCTTTATTCTATACGCAGAGGAAAAATATAATGTCATATATACCCAATTGTTCGTGTATACGAACATTAAACAATAACATATAAGAACAATAAAATCTAACATGAATGGAATAATAAACACTCGGTTAAACAAAGGAAAAACAATATTCGTAAATATGAACAACTGTCTATAAGGATAGAAAGAAAAACAAGGATACATTCCTGACAATAAACAGTTCTACTAACACACACACACACGCACCCCTCCCCACCATTTCTGTAATTCCTTCCCCTTCCTCTCCCCACCCACAACCTAACCTCGCAGCCGCCACCGACAAAAAACTTGAACAATACAATTCGAATAAACAAATATAATCATAAATAGAGATGAAATTGGTTATTCATATTTCGTTGTATTGTTTCGCAAAGATGAAAAAGACATCAAACAAGTGATTCAGCGAAAAGACTATTTTCAAACATTTTATAGATAAGAATATACAGTGAAAACTTATGAAATGCGACTTAACATCTTTATTATTATTGTTATTTCCTTTCATTCCTAGAGGAATATAGGGCTTCAGCCGCGCGTCTCCACTGCGTTCGGTTCTCTGCCAACGTTTTCACCCTGCTCCAAGTCTGAGCACATGCTTTCATCTCCTCTTCACATGACGTCCTCCAACCCTCCACTTCCCTTTCGGGTTCCACTCAAGCAATGGCTTGTCTAGTAATGTCACTCCCCTGATGGTTTCCTCAGAGTATGGCCAGCCAATCTACCTCCACTTCTTCCTGCATGAATATTTGTTGCACAATCGGCTCCTGCTGTGTTGATTCGCTCATTGCCAGAGATCCCTACTGCCGATCTTTTCTGGCCAGCCATCTGATCTTGAGTAGTATTGAGCGAAGACAACTGTTAATGAACGTCTATAGATTTTTTGAGGTGCTCTGTATGACGCGCCAAGTCTCTGATCTGAATAGTATCACTGACTGAATTCGCATTGGAGTTGAAAATCCGGATGTTATTTTTGATTCTGAGTGCTGTTGACCTCCACACAGACTTGAGAGTAATGAAAGCTTGTCTTGCTTTTCCAATCTTCGCTGCTTCGATATCTTCATCAGTCCCATTTGTCCGTATTTGAAACGATGTTTCCCAGGTAGGTAGCTGGTAAATGAGATTGTTTCTTTCAGCTTCCTGTCATTTATGCTGATTGTTGTATGTTGGTGTTGACCAGGAATCTTCATCACCTCTGAATTGACATCTTTAGCCAAGTAAATACTGTACATTAGCTTGGAATTCAAAGATAACTTAGCCGCCAGCATCTCACGGTCGCAGAAAAGGACATTCCATGCAGCGTCGTCAAGAATAGTGTTATCTAGTCGACCATTATTGTATAAAAAGTTGAAAGACAAGATCCCTCGATTAATCAACTCCATAGGCGTTTATCCATTCACGTGTTCGTGTTGAGCTAGGTATACTGGTCATCCGACTCAGGATTTTTCCAAGAATGGTTACGCATCAATGGAAGTGGGGCTATAAAAAGCGTAATCACTGAACATCTGGTCGATATTGGTCATTTTGTCTCTACAACGTTTTCCTTTCAAAGCTATCTACAAGGCAGAAATTAACCTGTCCGAATCAATACGTATCTGAGTAAACTGTATGTCTGAAGCTTTGGTCGTTGAAATAGAAAAGTCAGATCTCTGTATACAGAAAACGTTTATTCAATCACGCCTTTTTTCATGGTCTTAATCCGTCTTTGCTAAAGTATGACAGTCTCCATTTATACTTTAGCTCTACTTATCTTTCGTTTTGTTCCCTTATTATATCGATTGTTACTATTATTATCCTCACTTTGAACTGTTTCCGACTTCATTTCACTTGTCCCAGTTGTCATTCCAAATCAATTTTATTTTGCAATGTTGGATTCTATGTTGTAAAATTTCACGGTATGTTACGTAACTATTTTATATTTGCCTATAAATCCTATAATTCTACACCCCTTTCCGCCATCTATACATCCTATGAGATATTCTATATATGACATTATTTGTTCTGTCATTTGAAATTCAAATATGATAATAATTAATAGCACTTTAATTGAATTTTGTACTTTTAATTGTGTTCTCTGAGCTGGTTGATTTAATTTCGAAGCTTTCTTTGTCCTTCTAGACATCTTTAACGCCGGCTGTTGATAAAAGTCTTCAGTGGTTTGTTGAAAGTTCTGCTGGTGAAGTGCAGTATAGTTATCTCACCCGTATAGAAGAACTAACTGACTGAGTGACTTCGCATTTGTGTTGAAAATCTGAATCGTGTTCTTTATGCTGAGGCGGAGTGCAGAAGATTTCCAAACCGGTTTCAGGTTGATGAAGGTGTATCTTGCCTTTCCGATTCAGAACGGTGTTGATATTTTCATCCATTCTGTCGCCGGTGTTTGAGACTATGCTTAGTCTCTGTAGCAGCTTGATTGGCTTTGTAGGGTAGAGTCGCTAGCCCCATACCCAACCCTTCCTGTTTACCTGAGTTCGAGACCGGAAAGAAAACTAGCGAGCTAGTAAACTAGGCGAGGTACTACAGGCAAGTTAGTTCCCGTTTATCGAACAACCTACTCTTTGGCCCAGTCAAATACTGACAGACGCCCTGCTTATATTATCTCTACTCGTGGATGCAAATTTACATGCATCTGTGTTAGGAGTCCCATTAGAACAGAAGGGAAAACCACACCTGCGATTCCCAGAAAGCCTGGATCTTGAGGAAACAAATGCTTTCAAAAGTGCCATCGCCGGACATTTTGTTGATACTGGTTATGAAGTGGACAATATGAAATCCTTTGTAATTACCAACGGACAGAAAAGCTCAATTCTATCCAAGATTGCCAAAGCGATCGTTAACAAACGCCTAAAACACAATTTATGTTATCAGCTATCAGTCTTTCGCTGTCCTACTAATTTGATGTCTTTATACTCACTTTAATTTGGTTACGCAATCTGTGGGTTTAACGTGATCGCCTCTCTTTGTTTCTGTTTCTTATTAGTGGTAACCACTATCTTAGCCACATCATGTCTGAATCAAGCAACTCCTTTTCCATTGTACCCAAGCCCTTATTTATTGACCTTGAACCATCAGGGTGTGAGCTACATACGTGGAATTTCTGAGCAATGTTTTTAATTTTTGAGTCTTCTGTTAACTGATATCATGTCAACACTGCAAGTACATTAAAATTTCTCTGTACATACACTTAATTCAATTGTTGGTTTGCAGGGACTTCATTGATTTCAGGACTTCAACATGAAGTGACATCATTTCTAGTGGGAAGTCGCGACCGGTGAGGACAAATACTCACCGATGACACTCGCTAGTGGTCGCACCATATCATGATTTGCCAAAAGTAAGATGTCATGGATCATTGGATGGGGAACAAGTGGCTTAGTTGGTCTACGAGCTCGCCTTGTAACTGGATCGTCCTGGGTTGGAACCCCATTGGGTGCGGCGTACTGCTAAAGAGTCCCAAACAAGAGTTACGACAGAGCTGTCCAGTAATCCCTGCAGGTTTTCCAATGGTTCTCTAACTAATGTCAGTTCATGATGAAATCCTGTAACTAAATGAATGAATTCACTGAACACAGACTCTATGCTGAACTGTTAATTTCTCTACAGAAATATTCTCTACTGTTGATAATTACATACAATATACTAGCATACATATTTTACTCTTAGTTAATGGATGCTGAAGATGAATTACTCCTCAGATTCACCTACTGCCTTAATCAATGAAGATAAGATTTCAAGTGAACATAGAAAAGACAGAGGTAGATGATGAAAATAACCACCGACCACCAACAACACCAACCATCAATCACCGATCGCAATCGACAGGATAAATTTGAAGGAGATCAATTCTTTCATTTACCAGTGATCCGGCAGCATCGTTTCAACTACAGGTGATGACACAGATAAGTGTGTCAAAGTCAGCCAGGATCGGAAAAGTGCAGAAATCTACGGTATTATAAGCATAACGAACAATAATTCGGATTTTCAACACAGATGTCAAGTTGGCTTGTACTTCTATGCAGTTCAGAGACTTGGAGTACGCATCACATCTTGAAAATCAGATGATCAGTATGAAAGGATTAAGAACAATAAACTCTTGTAGCCAGTCATCCAACAACATATAACCAGGCGAACAAATATACTGAAAGATGGTGGAGATGGATCGGACACGTATCAGTGAAAAGACCGTTGAGTGAAATCAAGCGCCAAGCGGTCACTCGAGTGGAATGAGAAACGATGAGTTGGGAGTCGATTCGAGGGTAACTGCTGGGGAGGTAAAAGCGCATCGGCAATTGTGGAGTCAGCTAAGAAGGACTACAAAGAGCACGACAGAATTAAGATGCGCTGCTGAGGACCATTGTTCCACTCGGAACCCAAGAAAACAATAAATATAATAATAATCGACATATGACCTAATATATATGGAGTGAGATCGAACCCAGTGCATAATTCAGACCATTAAACAAATCTAACACTCAAGCAGCCAGATGACAGAACCACGTCCCGAATTCATTACAATCCTTAACCTTTCAATTTGCTTTTTTTATATGTTGTGTAACTGTCAATCCAACAGAGTCGTCTCACAACTAATACCTAGTGTTACTCTCATAGAATAAACAGAATTAATTATCACTTGTATTGACTAAATTATCTACAAATGGTCCAAAACAAAAGCTTATATACTACTGCGATGAGAGCTGTCTGCAAGCCGAAATTGTAGACAACAATTTACGTCAATTTAATTGAACATTTTAGATTTTCCCGTCGATCGATTGGACCGAAGTGCTCAGTCTCAGGTTGAATTATTACGACCCGATGCACAAGAGGTGGCTCTTGTGGCCCAAGTGGTCTAGCGGATACCGCTTTAGCGTTTGAAACTATGGGCACTGGGTTCGGCCTCGATGGGAACATCATCAATCACTGAGAAATGCATGTACATCCAGATGACCAGTCCCAAATAGGACGAAATGTGTATCCTGTATTCCACTGCTAGTCACCATCCACCAGTTAAATTTACGTCAATGTTTACATCCCGAGTCGGGGTCATGAGAAAACACAATAACAAAGCTTAACCTTGAAGAACTCGCCAATCAATCACAGCAGACTTAACGTGTGCAAACGCGATTCTCAGAGATACGGTTAAACTTTCTAAGAAACGGCAACAAAGAGGTGACAGAATAACCTTCAGTAAGAAAACAACCAATCAGAAGACGTTGCTTCTCCACTGACAATAACGCCAATAATAATGCAAATAATAAATCTATAAGTATCTGTTGGTTTTCTCAATAAACGATCTGTTGCCTGGCCCTTGTCTTCTGTCGTTACACTACTGCTACTACTACTCCACTATCACCTGGAGCTCTCCCGTTTACTCGTAAGCAGACACATATACCCGTCCAAACAAAAAGAACAGAAGAAAAGCGACAACACTTGATAATAAATTTTATTCATAATGTGTACATGTATATATATATATATATATATATATATATATATATATATATATATATGCATAATCGTTGAGGGGTTTTTCTAGTCAGCCGACGAGCCAACCAGTTGCACACACACCCGCACGCACGCACCTAAACATATACCCGTGCATACATACATACATAGACACATACATACCAACTAACATACATACAGAGAATCAAGTAATTGTCAATAAAATGGAAAGAAAGAAATGATGTTCTCTTTTATTTTTCAGAGGAAAATATTGAAAAAAAAGCACAAGATGGTGGGGGAAAGAAGAAATTAACGGAGAGCATGTGAAATACTTAAAGAGAGAAAAAGAGACATAGAAATATTTAATATTACGTCATAAGAGCAATCGTAGCAGTAATAGTATATCCGTATTTACCTTGTTGTCTCCCACACGTATTTCGTCTCCTCCCTTTTATTGTCAGACATACAAAAAGAATTACATGATAGATGATAACTTTATTGTAATATTGATTAAGAAGAGAGAGAAAAAAGTAAATTTCTGACCATCATGATACTGCTACTAATCATCTAATAGTAGTAGTAATACGAGAGCAGTAGTCATCGCGGTAGTAGCACAGAGAGTATTGAGAGTAGTGAAACATGATGAAAGAATAAGTGTATGAAGTCATTTTCGAATGATAAGCTAGCTTCCCACTTCGTAGTGGTCGGTGTCGTCGATCGAAAGAAGCATCCATGAGCAGCAGGAGGAGGCGGAAGAGAAACATTTACATCAATACAGATACTCATAGATAGATAGATAGATCTGTGCTCAGCTCATTCGACGTATTCTCATTTACAAACTCACACACACACACACGCACACAGACAGACCAACAGGCATGCAGGCAGACACACGAATGCATCCATCAATCCTCCTTCTCCTCCTCCCCCTCACGGATAATAATCTAATTGTGAGCAGTACTTATAAGTATGAATATAGAAGTGGAGATATAGGCAGAAGCTACAGATACAAAAGAGGAAAATATACATAATATTCAGTATTCACACACACACACAGACAGAAAGGAAATTATTAACAGCAGCATGTAAATCTGTACGTCTGTCGTGTGTGTGTGTGTTTGCCAGTAGTGTACGTAGGTAGACAGACAGACAGAAGCAAGTGTTGGCCAAGTGAAAAAAGGAAGGCATCCTCATAACATCAATGTCCACTACCACACCACATGCGAGCAAAGCACAAAATACATGAGAGAGAAAAAACAAACACAACCCACCACCTGACATCAAAGCTAAGAGAAGTGACTAATTTAAAACAATGAGGCTAAGAAAAATACACAAAGAAAATAGTCGAAATTTAGCCTTGAGAAAAAAAGAAGACGACTTGAGCCTAGCAACAACTAAGATCAATAAAAATACATGAATATGCGTATAAGCATATATTGAAATAAGGACTAAAAAGGCGGAGAAAAGTGTTCAATAGTAATAATAATAATAATAACACTAATGAAATGGGAGTTAGTGTGGAATGCATTTTTCTACAACAACAACAAAAAGAAACACAAAATAAAAATAGTCATGGATCATATGGATATATATATATATATATATATATCATTTTATATAAACTATTGTAATCAGTAATCCATGATCTCGATCTGGATCACAATGATCAGTGAATGATGTATCAGCAGCAGCAGCAGCAGTGTCAATAAAAGGAACATTCATCCGGCAATCATCAATCAATCAATTAAAAGAATCAATAATATAAGACGTATGTATGTACCCCTGGTGAGTGTGAGTGGGTGGGTGTGTGGACAGACGTGCAGAAGTAGTATCCCACATGCGGACATATCTTATCCATCAGTTGACTCGTGGGGGGTGTATGTGTCAACTGTGTGTTGTCCTCATATTCTTGTCATCACTATCATCATCATCGCCGAAAAGAATGATGAAAACACCATGAGATAAATCGATATTAAAAATAAACTATTTATAAACAAAATAAATAAATAAAGGCTTAAAAATGACACAAAATTAGGAAAAAATGATTTTTTAATTTTAAAAAAATTAAAAACCATGGAATTAGAAAGCAATAAGTAATTAAGTAAAGTAAGCAAATAATATTGAGTCATATTATTATCCACAATATTATTAATATTATTGATTGACAGAGATCACTGATAATATATTAATGATGATAATAATAATAACATAATATTACGTAATATTAGTAATGATGACTACGAGAGTCAAAAAAAAAGCAAAGACAGAGGAGAGAGACACAGATATCTTGAGGGGGTGGAGGGAGTTGGGGTCAAGGTGAAGTGGAAGTAAGCGAGGGGCAGGGGTGTTCCCCTACCAATGCCCACACCGATTTCTGAGTGCCTCTCTCTCTCTGTTCCTTTTTTCAAGGGAGATCAAAGAGTATTTTTTTGTAAAAATCACCCATTAAAAGAAGAAAAATCAAGGTAAAATATAAACTAAACTAAAAGTAATTAAACTATAATGTTAGAAAACCAAAAAATCATCATATACACACATGCGGCAATAAACACACACACACACCTAAGGCTTACACACACGACGACGCATGTATCTTTATGTAAATAAATAAATGTATACTGAATGATTCGTCATTATCACCGTCTCTCTTGTCCTTCGCCTTCACATACATAAAGTTTCCTAGTCGGCGAATGATTCAGTGAGTAAGTGAGTGTTATTCATTTTTGTAAAATTGAAATAGGCAATAAACAAACAACAAAAAAGACAAAAAGATAGAAATGGCGGCAATTGCGACTGAAACGGCAGCAACGTAGATTAGAAATGCTTACGTGTACAATCATTAAATCAGCCTAGGACAGTAAGGATTTATACACACACACACACACACACGCCCATATTGTGTGTAAACTCAATTTGAGGAAATAATTAAAAACACATCTACACCTACGCACACATACACACACACACACAAAAGTAGTACACATGTGCAAGGAGAGTATTAACTGTGCGTTCATTTAAAACATGTAAGCGCGCGCACATACATACATAGAAAGAGATATTATTTTAAACAAGATAATTTCTCTCCTATTGAACATTGAATAGAGAAAGAAAAAAGAAAGTTAAACAAGATGACTAATACAACACGAGACAAATCAGAAGACGAAGAACATGATGCTGATGATGACGATGATAATAATAATAATAACAATACCGAACCGAAGAGAGAGAAAAATAAAAGTTAAAAAAAAATCAAAAAAATATTTACACAGTAATTCGCATTTGAAGCAAAAAAAGGGGAAAAATACAAAAGAGAAAAAGAACAAATATTACAGACTATACTATAGTTAACATGCCACATGTGATGGTTGTATAGTTGATAAAGATGTTGACGGATGATGAGCTGTAAGAGAGAGGGAGGGAGAGAACAAAGCAACAATGAATAAAAAGAAAGAAAGAAAATACATTGAATAAGAAATAAACAAAACCATACTAAACAACAACATATGGGCTTATTTTTATCCGTTGTTGTTGTTTTCCACTGTTTACTGTTTATTGTTAGAAATCAGGTAGAATATAAACAAGCGGAGAAAAGTGACACAACTAGCATACCGGTTACAAATCACTTTATTTCTTTTTGGCGGTTCAGTGGTAGAACACACACACACACACCGCCAACCATGACGCTTCACGTGGTCGATGGGATCGATCCCCGACTGACGAGGCACTCCTAAACCTCGCCGATAGTAAACCCCGGTTAGAGGCGAGGGGGGGAGTTGTTGCTGCTGAAACGTCATAGCTCAGGCTTGAAGCGCGAAGGAATTAAATCGAAAATTTCAAAAAACAAAGTTGGAGCAGGGAATAATCGTTTCAAGTATTGGTTTTGTAGGGAATTTTGTTTGATCAGGTGGAGGATTTCATCATGAGCTGACTGACATCAGCTAGAGAACCATTGGAAAGCCAGCTGTTTCGTCACCCTTGTTTGGGACTCTTCAGCAACACGTGCCCACCGATAGGTTGAGAACCCTGGACATACCGGTTACAAGGCGAGCTCACTCGTAGACCATTAAGCCGCTGGTACTCGATCCATTGGCTAGTGCATGAATTCTAATTTCTGCAAATTTACGACATAGCGCACGACCACTTCGCAATGTCTTTTTCAATGAGTAACTGTCCTCAACTTCCACGGGCTGTACACTACTGGTCACAGCTTCCGACTAGAAACCCAGGTTAACTGCCTGAATAGGGCCAGCCACTAGTGAGCATTCATTTACTTTTTCGTCTTGTTCACTTCACCTATGTGTCTTTCCCTTATTATTATTATTATTATTACCAGTATTACTATTCTCAGTATGAACAGTTTCTAGTATTATTTCAATGATCCCATGTATTACTCTAATTCAATAGGTATATTATACGATATTAAAATCTACCTTATCAAACGTCTCATCAGGCTATGCAACTTTTGCATGTGCCTAGTAAATCTCATTATATACACATTAATTTTACATTCGTATATACATTCTATAAACTATTTAATATATGAAATAATTTATCTTACAGCTTGATATTAAACTATGATTATAATCAACTGATCGCATTTCAGACTAGTATGGTACATTTTCACCCTACCTTATGTGTTTAACTTTTTTCACGGGATATACAGTTTCTTAAATATCATACACACAGACATACATACAAACATATACACACGCAAGATTGTACAGTTTGATAATAAATTCATTGAAAATAGTCCCTGTACTGAAAATTGTATGGGAGTTATTGAATTCACTTAATTCCAGATCAGCATACTGGGATAACGGCTACTTAAATTTTCTATCTACCTAAATAAAAGCATAGTAAGTATATTTATACTCCATTCCATATTTTATTAATCATAGAATTATATGTCAGAAGATCCCAATGGATACACTCTGGTATATATATATATATATATATATATATATATATATATATATATATATATATATATATATATATATATATATATATATATATATATAATTGTATTATTATTGTTCCATAGGGTACCTAGTGGAACATAGGGCTTCAACTGCACGTCTCCACTTGCTTCTGTCCTCTGCTGTAGTTTTCACCTGCACACATCCATGTTAATCCATACTGTTTCAACTCCTCTTCACATGATCTCCTCCATGTCACTCTTGCACTGACGACCAACTCGCCGCTTCCCTTTCGGGTTCCACTCAAGCAATGGCCCGACGCGCGATGTCACCCAGCGGCGGCCTCCTCAGCGAGTGTTCAATCCATCTCCCCTCTCCTGCATATTTGTTGGTTGGCGATTGGTTCTTGTTTTGTTTGTTCCCATAGTTTCTTGTTGGTGATTCCTTACGGCCCGGCCATCTGATCTTCAGTATAGAGCGAAGACAGTTGTTGGTTGATAAAGGTCTGCAACAGGCTGTTGGAAATATTCTTTGTGACGCGCCCGTATAGAAGAACTGACTTGACGCTGTTTGTATTGAAAATCCGGCCGAATTTCGTTGTTGATGGTGGCTGAGCGACGAAGATTTCCAGATTGGTTTCAGATTGATGAATGTGTTTCTTACCTTCCCGATTCTCGCTCGATTTGACAACCTCGTCCGTTCCGACTTCCTGTAGTTGAGACAATGCTCAATGCTAGATAAGTGAAGTGAATGAAGTAACCTCTTTCGAATCCCTCCCGTTGATGGTGATTGGCGCCGGATGTTGGTGCTGTTGTTGTTGTTGGTTGGTTATTTTCATAACCTCCGTCTTGTCTATGTTCACATGGAGTCCTGTCTTCGCCAGCTGCTTCTTCAACCAGTTTGTCGGTTTTCGCTTGTAAGTCTTCGATTTTGTGTGACATCAAACATAAATCATTCAGGCGCGAAATCCAGGTCTTCTAGGTTCTTCACGTCGGTCGGTCCAGGATATCCCTGTCTGCTCGTTTCCCACTCACTGTCTGACGCATAATCTAGTCCACCACAATTAGGAATATCATTGGTGATAATAGGCAGGCAGCCTTGTCTGACTCCTGTGTTTACTCCAAACGCCTCGCTTAGTTTTCCTTTGTGGATCACTTGACATGTTCCGTTGTCGTACAGCTGTTGAATAAGGTTGATGAATATCTGGGATAGGCCGTAGTACTCGAGTAGTTTCCAAGTTACTTCTCGGTCAACGCTGTCGAAGGCCTTCTCACAGTCTATAAAGTTGAGGTAGACGTTTGATTGCCATTCCGTGCTTTCCTCGATGATGATATATATCTGCATAGGTTACAATCTATTGATATAACAATTTTCGGACGGAAATCAAGGAGAAACATTATGAATTATTGGAACACGCCTCGAATAAAACAATAATCCTTCAAATGATACATTAACGTTTATCACATTAATTAAACATTCTGCATAAGGAGTGAATACCGTGTAATAAGGAACTCTAGCTCAAAAGTGTATGCTGTGTATAAACCCATTTCTCAGAATAAGGCTATCACAGTTATTAGTTTTCATTTCTCATGATAATTATATATAAATAATCTGCATCCCCGAATACCATAGAAAACGAACTGGACAATCTCAAGAGAATCCTCATCAAGAATTGTTATCCAGAACGATTTATTGCAAAATCCATAAATCCTAAACTGCAAAAGCCGCCCACGCTTAGCGTAACGGAACAACTCCTCTACATCAACTTTCAATTCAACTGTCTGTCTGTCTGTTTTCGACATAGAACTTTGCACAAATGTGCGGAAGTTCAAGTCGCCACATTCCGTGTAGCACGCGAAGCAAGAGAAGAAAGTACAAGAAAAGCATAATAGAAACAGTGAGCAGAGGTGTGAGACAAAGGAGTAATAAAGAAATACAAAACAGTTTCATTGAAGATCATAAGTCACAGGGAGTGGATGCATCTGCGCCACTGAGAACGATTTTGAGCCATGTCACCAATTGTTTCCAACCATAGATTTTTACCGTCCCGAGGACCCCAGCCTGGAAGTCTACACCTTTCTACGTGGCTTAGACCAACTGTTGTGGATTTCATTGACTGATGCCAAGTTTTTGTTTGACCGCCGCTAGCTTTTTTCCAGCCTGACCCTATATCCGCTAACATTGCTCGTCGAGGGAGGCGATGGCTTGGCATACGTAACACATGTCCTAACCATCTCAGTCTTTGTAGCTTCACGACTTCGTCGATTGATTTCCCCTGTTTACCTAGAACTCTACGCCTAACCTCCATGTTGCTCACCTTATTATGCCACTTTACACGGGAAATAGAACGCAGGCACCTATGATCAAAGACAGCTAGTCTTTTCATGTCTTCCACTCTCAGTGGCCAGGTCTCACAACCATAAAGGAGGACGGAGCGGACTGATGAGCAGTACACCCGCCCTTTGGTCGATAGTCGAACATCTCGTCTACGCCAGAGTCGGCGTAAACTAACAAATGCGAAACGAGCCCCTTGTATTCGTGCTGAGATTTCGTCAGAGATCAGCCCGTTGGGGCTGATGGTACTTCCCAAATAAGTGAAGCGGTCAACGTGCTCTACCACTTCACTTCCTATTTTTAAACTAGGCGTCGATGTAGTCCAGTCCTGTAACATCATCTTGCATTTGGCGGGAGCGAATCGCATGCCAAACATTCGTAGATTGCTGTTCAAGGTGTTTAGAAGACTCTGCATTTCGTCAGCGTCTTCGCCTAGAAGGACTATATCGTCTGCATATTCCAAGTCAACGAGATTATTCCCCGGTAGCAAGTCAATTCCTGAGTCGCTGAAGTCACCTAGGGTTAAGTCCATTAACACATCTATGATGAAGTTGAATAGAAAAGGAGATAATGGGCATCCTTGACGGACACCACTGGTCGTCATCAGTTCAGATGACAGCTCGCCGTAAGCCCTCACCTGGCTGTATGAGTACGAATAGAGTGCCTTAATCAGTGCAATATATTTTCTTGGAATTCCCTTTACAGCCAAGCATCTCCAGAGAACTTCCCGATCGACAGAGTCGAATGCTGCCTTTAGGTCAAGAAATATAATGACTGTTGGACGCCGGTAGGAATGCCTATGTTCTAGAATCTGTCGGAGGGTGAAGATATGATCAATACACCCTCTTCCTGGTCTAAAGCCTGCCTGGCTCTCTCGTGTTTGTGCTTCCCGAGCACCACTCAGTCTACGCATGATTATTGAGCCTAAGACTTTAGATACTATATTAGTCAAGCTAATCCCTCTGTGATTATCACAGGAAGACTTGTCTCCCTTCTTGTATATGGGGATAATCAGTGACTTACACCAACCCGATGGGACTTCTTCTGATTCCCAGACGCTGCCTAGTACCTCAGTTAATCCGGACAGTAAGCTGTCTCCACCGTACTTAAATACCTCTGGAGTCATTCCATCAGGTCCCGCTGCTTTGCCTAGTTTCAGATTGGTGACAGCTTTAGTAACCTCAGTTAGTGACGGAGGACCTGTGTCTATATCCCATTCAGGGAGGTGTTGGATGCTCGGAAGGTTGAGCGTGGCTGTGGGCAAATTAAACTGCTCCTCATAATGCTCTTTCCAACGATCCAGTCGTCTATCCTGGAGCTAATTATAGTGCCATTTTTTTCCGAGATTGTCTCACTAATGATTTGTCTTCTCCCACCCGTTTCCCTGATGAGTGTGGAAACAGTGAAAAATCGACTGTCCCGTTCACTTAAGAAAACATTCTTCGCAGCTGGACTACAATTAACCTTCTCCACGAAACCAATGATTTGTATGAACGTGAAGGATAAGCTACCACTGCTGGCCCCATCAATGTGTATCTACCAATTCACTTACTTGTGTGGAACCAGGTATATCGGCCGTACCCAGTGTTCACTTTCCACAAACGTATCACTGAACACTTACCAACATGGTTTTACAAAGGAGTAAAACGATGCCCCCTCAGCTCTATCTTAAAACATCTTATAGATTCCGGACACCAAGCTACACCTCAAACACACTTCACAGTCGTCTACAGAATACGAAGCAGTCTTCCTAAAAGTGGACGAATCAAACTTCTTCAAACTGCAAAAGCAATGGCAATTCACTTGCTAAGTCCTGAACTCTGCATACAGAAGTTTTTTAAATCACTACACCTGCAATGGACATAATCTATCTTAATACCCAACAGGTAAATTCTATTTCTTTCTTTCTATCTCCTCATTAGTGTTATTTTGTCTTTTTCATTAACACTGTTACTGACTTGAACAACGCTCAGTTTCTAGTCATTTATGTTACATCATCCAATTTATTTGCTCAATTTTACTCCTAATTTAAATAGCATTATTTTATACCCCATCTCTACTCAGTCTCTACTTGTAATTACCTCTGTTGCTGCCCTGAGCTAAGCTGAAACATTTCAGTCAATTATATTACGTCATCTATCTTACTAAATCAATCTTACTTTAGTTGCTGTCTAATCAACCTTGTTTCTATATTAGATCATTCTTGTATTACTTAATTAATTATCTAAACTTGACAAACCTCATGTACACACACAAATAATTATACATAAATGAGATTGTACAGATTTGTAAGTAAATTCGACGAAAAGAGTCTCTGCTCTTCTCTCTTCTTCATATAACTCAATGGAGACCTTTAAGCGGCTATAATTATATAAATATAGATATATTTTTCTAAACGTAGACTGTGGAATTTAGAAATTGATCAGAACCCACACAAACTCGAAAACCACATGCCCCCTGGTAACTCCAGGATGAATATCCCCCTGAAATCCGATGGGTGTGAAGAGAATGTTCACCAACGCAATCGACTGCCAGTAAGTGGTATTTTATTGTAAACCGACAGGAGCTACAATCAATGCATCACTAGATTCCAATACATTGCCTGTAAGTAACAGGTTTTTGACTCTATCCCTGATAAAGTCATGCGTGTGTATTTTTGAAGAGTCCCACAAACCATGAGAAAACGTCTGTCCAGTCCCTATTTGGTTTTCCATGACTCTCTCTATATATATCTTATATCCGTTCGTAACTACATCTCTAGTGGAATGTAGACAAACTTTGTTTAGCTTCATAAATGTTCACTTGAATTTTATTTAAGTTATGAAGGATAGATACTTCAGCGACATAAAATTCACAGTTGAGAAAAAAAAGGAATAGCTGCTTTTTCTTCTTTCTCTGCTGCTTGAAAATTTTAATGTGAATGTGTTTTTTTCCGTTTTCCTACTGTCTATCTATGGATACGTATACATATACGCATATATATATATATATATATATATATTGATTGCTTGAATGGATATAGACGACTTCAAAACAGCGACGACATACCAATTGTGATAGCCATCATAAGAAAAAGGTAATAGTGACCTTTGTCTCCTCTTGTTGTGTTGTTTATTAGGTCAACTAAAAAGCTTATGTGCATAAAAATGAATTCAGCGTAAACGAGATTAGTGGTATGAGGTATGTTTTAGACACTCTGTGTGGTGTGTGTGTATGTGTGACTTGCATTCGAAATATGATCAACCTACATATATTTATGTCTCATTGTAACAAGTCAATAATAAGGGGAAGAAAATGAAAAACCCAGTCAATTATTTTTAATTAATTCAAACAAAGATATGACGAACCAGACTTCATCAACAGGAGAACAAGGGGGATGGGGTGGCTACATTATTGATTTTATGACTTCTCACGGTAGTAGTAGTAGTAGTAATAGTAATAAAAAGTAGTCTTATTATACAATTCAAATTAACTCGAAATTCCAGCATTCAAAACATCTGAGACAATTCGACCTGGTGATGACTAGCAGTGGAATCCACCAGGATAACGCGCATTTCATCCTGTTTGGTGAGAGTCGTCAGCTAACTGGATGTATCTGCATTCCCCAGGGAGTAAATGATGTTGTTCTCATTGAGGTTCGAACCCAGTACCCATCGTTTTAAACCATCAAAGCTTTATCCACAAGACCACTTGGACCACAAGAGCCACCTTTGGTGCAACAGGTATGTCAGTTATTATTTAATTCAATCTGCACTTTCTGGTTGATTGACTGGACCGAAGTGTTCGAGTCTCAATGCGAACATCCATTACTGACTCACTGGGGAATTCAGGTACATCCACTTGCTGACGAGTCCTATCTAAAATAGGACGAAATTCACATCTTGGATTCAACTGCTAGTCATCATCCGCCAAGTTACTTCAGCTTAAATCCTCAGACACCATCGAAGAATCCGCACAAGGAGCGGACATGTCGGCTGGAGGTTTCAGCACTTCGATGCAATCAACCAATCAACGGGAAAGTTCAAAGTGAATTAAATAAAATCTGAGGAAACTATTTGGAAATTTTATAAGCTTCTTCCAGTGTATAGCTGTTACCTTAACATAATGGTGGTTGGGCCTGCATAATCTCCAATGATTCAACGAATTATACTGACTAAAAACTAATTATCTCACAGGTTTTACCAATGCCAAAAACTTCATTTAGACACCGATTAGATTAAAAGCAGTTACTGTCAAATAATGCAATTTTTCGACCGAACACTGAAAAAAATAGAAATTAACTAGCATCATGCATCTAGTCCTTTGTTTGGTGTAGACTGGCTTGTGCTTTTGGAAGTGCGTGGGCAGTCGTTACTTCCCGGCTGCCACACCGTGGAAGTTGATTGATTCTTCGGGTACCTGAAACAGGAAGTGTTGGGTGACCGCAGAGCCCAGGAGACAACTGCTTGAAGCCGGTCACACACGGCTGGTATGAACTGGTTTCTGGGATTGGTTCCGTATTAGTAAACTTACCACCGGTTACGGACCAACGTAGGGTAAAACGGGATGTACAATTTTTGGGGTCGACTTTTTCTAACCCCTTCTCTCCGGAGTGGAGAGACAGCATAGCTGGCATGCTTGTCATCTGAAGGAAACACCTCACTACTGTTAAATCCCTGTTCCCCAGCAGTACGACTTGAACCTCAAACCCCCAGCATAGTGTAAGAAAGATTTTTACACGATGCCGGTAGTAACTGCTATTAGTCTAATCGCTATCCTAACAACCTTCCTGGTATGGTAGGACCTGCGGGAACATTGGCTCCAGCCAGTGCAGCTTGTTGAGTCATCGCGATATGCACGCCCGACAACCACATCAAGGTAGCAGCTATCGGTCGGGCTTGGTGTAGACTGAATTCAAAGCTCCCTGCTGATTACCTCCAACCATCTAAAAACCACAATTCAGAATGTACCTAGTAGCACCACCACTACCTACCACTGTGGCCATATTGCAAACGACTGGAAGAATAAACTCTGCACCAAAATAAAGGACTAAACGCATGATACGAGTATTGCCTACTACACAGTGTTCAATCGAAGTATCCAATACAGTCCTACAAGAAGCCAGTCAGTCGCATGCATGAATAGATCAATGGTAACATCTCTAACTGCTACAACTGAGTGACACCGCTTAGAATGTCACAACGGGGATATGAGTTTCTTCACCGTTGGAGATATGCCTTGCTAACATTGGTGAGTGTCAACAAGCACGAAACTTAGGTCCAAGCAAGGCATCTTGGAGATTCTCTCCAACCATCACCTAATATCAACAATAATGCAATTCGTTTACACTAAGCTAAGTGAAGTCGTAATGCTGACCAAATAGGATTATAAGAGCAGTAAGGTGTCTCCCTTAGATGACCAACAAGCCAGCTATGCTACCCTTTCCTCTATGAAAACCGGAAAAAGGGTAGTTAGAAAAGATTAACCCCAGTTGGTTTCATGCAGCTGTTCCTTGGGTTCTTCAGTCAACGCAACACACCAATTTTACTTGTTTCAGATAACCCACCCCCCAGGGTAAGAAATCAGTTAGTAACACAACGGGCTACTTTTTGCCTGGAAAAAAAAGTGACTTACCAAACATATGTTGATCTGTGGAATGAGGTGTTGATAAGCCTTCTTGATTAGGCCATTCAGAGGATAATCCACTTGTTTTTGATAGAGAATGTGATGATGTCGTCGGTAGAATACTATTACTATCAGGTTGTGAAGTTGTTAACCAATTGTGATGATTTGACAAAGGCGGACCACAACCACCTTGATGTTGTGATGACTGTTGAAAATCACTATAGGCTGAATCTTCACCACTACCAGAACACGGTGCTTCACCGAGTGACCAACTTGTAAAATGATTTAAAACCGGTGGAGAGAAAGATGTGGGAAGTGAAGGAGGCGGATAGTCTGGTGGTGGAGGGATAATTTCAGCCAGTGAAAGTTGTTGTTGTTGATTATTATTACCACGACTTTGTTGTACAACAGCAGAATACTCCATTGGCATAGGATGATCGAATACCATTTGTTGTATGACTGATACACTAGCATACGGTGTGGCATGATCTTCTGACGGTAAATCAACTGTACGTGTACCTTGATTTGCAGATAAAGGTAAACAACCATTTGGTAGCATAGGAGCTGTATTGCCTGGTGGTAAAAGTTCTGGTGGACAATGTGTACCACTGGGCAACACTTTAAACAAAAAAGAAACAAATTTTTCAAGTTAATTAATGTTGATATTACTACTGAATAAGTAAATCAAAGAATAATCTTAATGTAAAAACTTTCAAAGCAGCTAGAGTCATTGACCCTGAACTCAAAAACAGAAGTAAGATCTCGATTAATGAAATAATATTATTAAGCATCGTTTCGACTACAGACCCACAAAACTGACAAGGATATCAAAGCAGTGAGGATCGGGAAAGCAAGACAAGCTTTCATTACTCTCAAGTCTGTATGGAGGTCAACAGCACTCAGAATCAAAAATAACATCCGGATTTTCAACTCCAATGCGAATTCAGTCAGTGATACTATACGGATCAGAGACTTGGCCAGCGCGTCATGAAGAGCACCTCAAAAAAACTACAAACCTTCATTAATAGCTGTCTTCGCTCGATACTACTCAAGATCAGATGGCTGGCAAGAAAAGATCAAAAACAGGGATCTCTGGAAATGAGTGAACCAACCAGGAACCGATTGTGGAGAAATAAGCAGGAAGAAATGGAGGTGGACTGGCCATATTCTGAGAAAACAAACCATCAACCATGACAGGCCATCGCTCGAGTGAAACCCAAACAAGAAGTGGCAAGTTGGTCGTTAATGCGAGGGTGACATGGAGGAGGAGGTCATGTGAAGAGGAGATGAAAGTATGTGGGCAGACTTGGAGTCAGGTGAAAACTTTAGCAGAGAACCGAACGCGATGGCGACGTGCAGCCTTATGTTCCTCTAGGAATTAAAAGAAATAATAATAAATAATATATAACAATTATTAGGCATACAATTTATATCTAACCCCTACTGTGTATTCAAATTTCAAAATTAAAATCTGCAAACGAATTTTTTTTATTTTTGATTACAGCTTGATTCCACACCGTATATTTTTTGGTACAAGTATGGAATTCTCAGCATGCGATATCGGTAGCCCAAATTTCGCAGGCCGACCATTGATATCTAGTGTCCGTAGGCAGGGAATCGAACCCCGGACCATGTGCATGGTTGGCGAGAATCCTAACCACTGTACCAAAGACTCACACATAAGGCCCGCTGTGGATTTCTTAACGTTATTCACAACTGTGTCTATTGATTTATTAATTTCCTCATATGATCCTATTTGCATGTGAGTATATGCCTTCTCTAAATAAGGTGGCAATGAGATTTATTTATACCCTATGCTCTAAGTAACAGTGCATGCGTCATCTACATACCTCCATCATTCTTTTGGGGGTGGGGCTGAACGTTTCAATCACATAGCTTTTCCCACCTATCCATGAATATATCTGCCACAATTGAGGATATTGGTGACACCATGATAACTCCCTCGGTTTGTTTGTATATTTTCCCCTCGAATTTAAATACAGTGGAAGTCAGACATAGCTGCATTCCGAACATTATGGTCTCCAGTGGTACTTTCGTTCGTTCTGTTCAAGTTCTTGGTCAGAAATGAGTTCGTTTCTGACTGACTCTATAGCCATATTTATTATCAGCACATGTGTATATAAACTGACAACGTAAAAACTAACCACTTTTTCCTCATTATTTAATTTTAAATTATCGTATATATGTTTTAGTTCATAAAAATTTGTTAGTCTTGATGATTTTGAATGGCTTTTAAGGGGATTTAATACCATCACTAAATACTTAGACAATTCATAAACAGGTGAATTTCTAAAATCAACTATAGGTCTAATAAGGTATCCTGACTTATGAACTTTAACAACACCATACATACTACTGGAGTTATTGGTTTCGGGCATTTAAATTAAACCACTTAGACTCACCTAGAAGTGGCTTCATTCGGTGTATAAGGTCCGCTGTGGATTTCTTAACTTTATTCATAAATGTGTCTATTGATTTATTAATTTCCTCATACGACCCGATTTGTATGTGAGTATTTACCTTGTCCAAATAGTCTAATTTGTCTAATAATACTGTTGTATTTCCTTTGTCTGACTTTGTGATTACTATATCCTTGTTACTACTATTAAGGGGGTTTCAGGGCTTCTCTCACTGGTTTTGTCAGGTTAGGCTTTCCAAGTTTTCGTCGTTTTGTCTATCCCTATCTTTGACTTTTTGAAAGCCTTCAAAATGTCAAAGAGTACTCAAATCAAAAATGGCAATGAGATTGTCAATACCCCAAGCGTTCCTCACAAAATTGAAACAGCAATTGCGAAAGTCTAGCCCTTATGACCGGACTGGTGGACACCCAGGCCTACCTAAGGAAGTTGGAAGATCCTGATTCCAAACCTATGCTATGCGCACATGGACCGCAGCATCCGAAAGGATTCAATGGCGTAGGAAACTATTTGAGTCATTGACAGTCATGACAACATCGCTCCTGATACTGTCCCGAAATTTTGTTGCTCAGACTTCAAGTCAACAGCTGGGGGCTAACCCCTTAAGACAACTACCTGTTTCGATCTGGGCATCAAGGCAGTAAACCGACCCTCGCACAAACTATGTGCAGCATCTCTTGGCGATCATTATATGGCGTATTTCAATAATAAGAATAATAATGCCCCTAGTAATAGTAATGGACATATTTATGGTTAGTTAGGAAGACAAAGATCTTAGACCATTTATTCATACTGCTGACTTATGGTGGGGATATGTGGATGACCCATCCATTGAGCTCAATTTTGAACAAACCTCCAAGTTTTTCACACACGCATTCGATAGAATCCAATTCACTTTCGAGCCGAAAAATGAACAGAATAATTTAGTTATTCTACACTCCGTCGGTGGCACAGCAGTAGAATGCTCCCTGACCAATCAGATGGTCCGGGGTTCGATCGCCGGCCGACGAACTCCTTTACCTCACTAAACCAGTAATAAAGAAGGAAGGTTGGGCATGAGACCAGGATTCCCACCCCGTAAAAATACACACCACTGCTACCGAAGCTTCAAAGCTCTAGCTTGAAGCAATGTGTTCCAATGGGAACGTAAAGGAACAAATAAGACCTAAAAATAAAAGGAAAACATGATGGTGGGCAGGCATCAATACAAAGCTGTAACATTCAAGCAGATATTTAGACTTTAAACGATCTCACGCGAAATCGGTGAAGGAATCCAATGCCTGAACAATACTGCGACATAAAAGAACATCACAAGGTTGAAAATAGGGTGGCATTTACACCAATCAACCAACTTACTCAAAGACAAACTTTATCGATTTAGATATCCGGTAGACCTAATTAGGAAAAATAATATAACCTGTTGAGTGCCATAAAAATGTAATGAATGTTAGGCCAGTTGAATAGGTGAAACTAGCAGACTAGGATCAACCAGACTATAGGAGTATAAGGATTTAGCTACAGAGAGAAGTATTGACCCTTAGAAACTAAGTCGTCTGGAAAGAACGTCGCTTATCACAATGCATTTATCTGCATGTAATCATATGATACGGTGGAATACGGTAGGTAGAGTATGAGAAAGCTGTGTAGTTAGGTGGAGAGAGAGAGAGAGAGGTAAGTTACTGAGTCTTTGTTCACTGAGTCAACACCAAACACATGCAATCAAAATGATGCAACACACATCCCAGATATATGGAAAGTTGTAATAAACAGACAGTAAGGGGTAAGACTACATAAAGCAAGTTGTCAAGTCATGTGAATATACTGATATCATTATGAATAGTATATTATGCTCGAAAGGTTATTCATACTGCATCACTCTGTTATATCAAATAAAGGTGTTTAATACGGAATTATATTTCAGCATAGTGCCCAAATTCTACTCTGACATTGAAGTACAAAACAGTGGGTTACAGCCATTTGATGGACTCACTAATCATATGAAATGTGGAGCCTCGTACAGTCCGACTGATTCAGAAGTTTCCGGCTAAGACTCTCCACCAGAGGTAAATAAAATTTACGAGAGATAATGTAACTTATCCAGTAAGTACATACATCTGTTTATGTATATTAAGCTGGGAACAGGATCAGTTAACAGGTAAGACAAAGAATAGCTACATTGATTGAACAACACCCTGACTACAGAAAATACAAATACGTATCTGGGCTAAAACGAAACATCTACCTGGGCCATATGTGAAATTCACGAGGTAAAGTTCATCTTGTGAAATAAATATGAAATATTAACTGGCCCTAACATACTAGTTGTCTCATGAAGGGACAGAAGATAGGTAGCATAGTGCCCCACTTCAAAACAAAGAAAGTTACAAACAGAGCAATACTTCAATACATTAACAGAGAAAATGACTCAAAGAATATTGAAGGTACTCAAAGTCCCAACGACAATTTTAAGCAGCGTCATCAAGAGGTGCCAATGATTTATTCCTAACATCTTCAAAATATCATACCAGACAGAAGATATGCATTCACATATATGCCCTTAGACAAAAAAGGATACTTAAAAGAACAGCAAAGAATTAATACGCTTCAAAATGACGTGTTTCAGATGACTGACTGGTGCCAACGTAGAACTTTGCACAGATGTCCAGCACTTCCAGTTGCTACACTCCCTCCTTGTACCACACAAAGCAAGAAAAGAAACCAAAGACAGATTCAAAAGGGAGATAATAAACAGAAGAGTTAATGAGGCAAAAAGAATAGTAATATGTAAGAATAACAGAATTTTATTGGATATGATAAATCACAAAGAGTGAAAGCATCTGTGCCAGTCATTGAGAACAATGGTTTTGAGCCATATTACCAATTGTCTCCAGTTGTCATTGGTTTTTATCATCCCGAGGAACCGAACCTGTGACGCAGTCAGACTACACCTCTCTACTTGCCAGCCTGGCTTAAACTAACTGTTGTAGATTTCACTGACTAATGAGACCATGTTTTAACCACCATTAGCTAACTCTTTTCAAACCTGATCGATCCCATATCAGCTAACAAAGCCCGTTGAAGAAGACGGTGGCTAAGCTAGCATGCGTAACACATCCTCAATCAATGTAATTTCACACCCTCGTCGACTGATTTCTCCTCCTTACCTAGCACTCGACCGATGCCTAACCTTAATATTGCTCACCTTATTATACCACTTAACACGGAAGACAGAACGAAGACAACTATGTTCAAAGACATCTAGTCAACCTTTCATGTTTTCCACTTTCAATGGCCATGTTTTACAGCCAGCCATAAAAGAGGAGGTAGATCCATAGCATTATTGAAAAACAAAACCCATAACATTAAAATTGAAGTCGTCTATCGCTAACTATAGATCTATGAAAACTTGTATGAAATAATTTATCCCAGCGATAATGTAAAGCACACATGTTTGAAAAAAAAACAAGTGACACTTCTGAGTACATGTGAAAAATTGAATTTTGGTTTGAAAGTCGCTGTGATTTTTTTTTAACTCTTAATAATAATACACTAACAGTTTTGTCTGCGTGTGTCGGTGGTACAGCGGTTAGGACGCTCGTCGACCATGAACATGGTTCAGGATTCGATCCCCGGCCACTGACGCACTCCTTTACCTCGCTAAACTAGAAATAAAGCTGGTAAAGAGGAAAGGTTGGGCATGAGGCTAACAAACCTACCCTGTACAAATAAACACTGCTACAGAAACTTCAAGGCTCTAGCGCTTGAAGTCCTATATTCCACTGGTAATGTACAGAAATAAAGAAACAGTTCTGTCTAGGAGAAATGTTATGATAACTAGTAATTGTTTTTAAATCAGAGACATGAACCTGAAGTAAACGATTATTACATGCACTCAAATCCATCAATTAATTTGTTGAAAGAGTATACGGCTCATTCAGCTGTTAATTCCTACAATTGTTTTGGGGGAATTGACTGACTGAGTTTCGAACTTACGACTTAACACAGAAGTGTGGCAGTTCCAGTTACCACACTTCATGTAGCATACAAAGGTAGACGAAAGAGAGAGAGAGAGAGAGAAAAGAGATCCAAAAGGATGATAATATGCAGAAATTTGAGGGAGGCAGAATAGTTACATGAAAAAACATGACGACTTGACGGATATGGAGTATCACATAGAGTTAGTACATTTCAGCCATTGAGAACACTTTTGAGCCATATCACTGATTGTTAAGTGGTATAGTAAGGTGAGCAATATTGAATTTAGGCGTTGATCTAGTGCTAGGTGAGGAGGGGAAACTAATCGACGAGGTTGTGGAGTTACACCGATTAAGATGGTTAGGACATGATGTTACGCATACCTAACCATCCGTCACCTTCCTTAACGGGCAATGTTAGCTGACTTTGGATGGGACAGGTTGAAAAAGAACTAGTGGTGGTCGAACCAAAACATAACTTCATCAGTCAATGAAATCCACGACAGTTAGTTTAAGCCAGGCTGGCAAGTAGAGAGGTGTAGTCTGACTGCGTCACAGGTTCGGTTCCTCGGGATGATAAAAACCAATGACAACTGGAGACAATTGGTGATATGGCTCAAAATCGTTGTTCTCAATGACTGGCACAGATGCTTTCACTCTTTGTGATTTATCATATCCGATAAAATTCTGTTATTCTTACATATTACTATTCTTTTTGCCTCATTCACTCTTCCGTTTATTATCTCTCTTTTGAATCTGTCTTTGGTTTCTTTTCTTGCTTTGTGTGGTACAAGGAGGGAGTGTAGCAACTGGAAGTGCTGGACATCTGTGTAAAGTTCTACACTGAAAGCAGTCAGTCAGTCGGTCAGTTACATCACTGATGGTCTCAAACCACAGGTTCTTAGGATTTCAAAGACATCCAACCAGGTAATCTACACCTCCCAATTTCCTGGATCAAACTTATTGTCAAAGAATTCATGAACTAATGACAGGTTTTGGTTTGACCACCCCTAACTTCTTTCCAATCTAATCCCATATCGGTTAACATTCCCCTTCAAGGAAGGTGATGACTAGGCAACCAATGTGGCTTCAAAATCTCATCTACTGACTGTCCCTCTTTACCTAACACTGAGCTTAATCTCAATGTTATACCACATAACACTAAAGATAGACCACAGACACCTATAGTCGCAGATAGGTAGCCTTTCCAGATTCTACATTTTCAATAGCCACTACATCGCATAGCCGTAAAGGAGGATACAGCGAACTGCTAAGCAGTGCGCATGTCCTTTGATCCATAACTGGATACTATGTCTGTACCAGAGACGACGTAAGCTGGCAAGTGCCACGCAAGAGCCTTTTGTATACGTTTGCTCTTGTTCATAAACTTACAAACTTAAAACCTCCCAGAGGTAGACATTCTCAATACATGATGCATTTCTATTTGAAGACAGTCAAAAACTGAACTTTAAAAATCTTATAATCCAAGATCTTAAAATTACAAGACAAAAGAGGGTAGAGATGAGACCACCATCCAGATAACCGACAGTTCCATGGATTAATACCATAGTTTAGTCTAATTAGGCTGAAATCTAACTGGTCTTCCTTATCCCGCTAAATCACTATCAGATCTCTCAACAACACAGAGAAATTTACACTCAAATGCTTAGGCTGGTCCCATTGGAAGTCATTTTCATCTTTTAACAAAATATCATACATAAATAATTGTAATATAAATCTCTGTAGCGGTATTAAATTCCGATAACGAATACATTTTTCCATATTAAAAAATGATATATGTATGATTTCCCACAAACTGGAAGATATGCAAGTGAAAAGCAACAAGTTGGCCAAAGAAGAATCAAAAATAGGACTTCAGATGAACATGGAGAAAACAGAGGTGATGAAAATTTCTGGCCAACACCAACAGCAATAACAGCAGACAACAATCAGCCAGCATAAATGGGAGGAATCTGAAAGAAACAACCTCCTTCACCTACCTACCGACCTGGGAAGCATCGTTTCAACTACAGGCCCACGGAACTGACAAGGATATCAAAGCAGTGAGGATCGGGAAAGCAAGACAAGCTTTCATTACTCTCAAGCCTGTATGGAGGTCAACAGCACTGAGCATCAAAAATAACATCCGGATTTTCAACTCCAATGCGAATTCAGTCAGTGATACTATACGGATCAGAGACTTGGCCAGCGCGTCATAAAGAGCACCTCAAACAATCTATAGACCTTCATTAACAGTTGTCTTCGCTCAATACTCAAGGTCAGATGGCCGACCAGAAAAGATCAGCAATAGGGATCTCTAGCAATGAATGAACCAACCAGGAACCGATTGTGCAACAAATATTCATGCAGGAAGAAATGGAGGTAGACTGGCTGGACATACTCTGAGGAAACCATCAAGTGACATCACTAGACAAGCCATTGCTTGAATGGAACCCGAAAGGGAAGTGGCGGGTTGGAAGAGGTCGTGTGAAGAGGAGATGAAAGCATGTGGGCAGACTTGAAGTCAGGTGAAAACTCTAGCACAGAACCGAATGCAATGGAAACGCGCGGCTGAAGCCCTATATTCCTCTAGGAATTAAATGAAACAATAATAACGAATACATTTACTTCTATTATTCAACTTACTTTGAACACCACTACCAGTTGACATATTTTGAACCATTGTACCTGGATTGTTGTATGCATGATTCTTTAAACTGTCTATTGGCAACATTTGAGTACCAAGTGGATACTGAGACATATAAGCTGGAACTGACTGCATATTACCATCACATGGCATAGAAAATGCATTGGCCATAGATACAGAATATGGTGTGTTCATAGTACGATTAAGACCATTACCGTATGACTTTTCACCAAATATAGAATTGCACAGTTTCGGTGTATGATTCCTATCAGATAAAAGAGCAGCATTTACAGAAAGCGGTTCACCCATTGTCAGCGGAGTTCCTTCTGCTTCCGTAGACGTATTATATCCACCCATATACATTGAAGGTGAAATTGCGCCCCCTGCAGCATGAGTAGAATCGCTAGTACCAAGACGTCCATTTTTAGCAATTATTTCCACATCCATTACATCCAAACCAGCATGACGACGCCGTTGACGTTCACTTCTGTGTCGTCCACATATGATAAGACCAAGACAAATAAGCACCCAAAGTACACTGAACATAACTGCACTAACTATGAACCAGGGTTCTCTAGTAAGACTAAGCTTTTCTTCATGAGCGGCAGTATGTTTGGAATTTGTTTGTTCACCAAGCACTTGTGATCCATACGCTCCCGGGTACAAATTCCTTCCATCATACATAATCTTTCGGAATATATTTCCAGATTCATAATGATCTAATTCCATTGTAGGATTCTGAGATGATTGCAAACCTATTTCTGGAAGATTACCTCGGGTTGGATAAGCAAAAACATATACAGGTAGTGATCGTACTCCTTCACCATGACAAGTGACCGCAGATAGGTAAAGGGTGAAATTGGACCATGGATCAAGATTATAGATATGGTAAGATAACTGTTCCATTCCCAACTAAATTGTGGAAAAGTATAAATCAAAACAAGATAGTGTGTTTTAGAAAAAATATTGAGTCTGTATCAGATAATAAAAATTTAAAAGAAGTTACTGATAATACAATATAGATATCCCCTATTTCTTGAATTATTATTAGATGTCAAAAGACTAATGATTGAACAAGGGATATCCTTTTCGATAACTTTTTTATCAGGTTCTACAGTTACATATCCATAATAATGAAAGAATTAGTGTTGGAGGCAACTGGAAGGAAGCCTTGGATCATGGATCTCGGTCTCCTGCTTGCTGGCACTCACCGATGTCAGTAAGGCATATCTGCAGGCTTGAAAGAACTCATTCTTCTATTGTAAGATTCGAAACTGTGTCACCACGCAGTTCTGCGGTTAGAGACGACACCCTACCGAGCTATTCGGGCATGCGGTTGACACCTTCTGCAGGACTGTACTGGATACTTTAGATATGTGATTGGTGGAATTTACTCATCACCAAACAAAAGACTAAACACACAACACTAGTCACTACCTAGTGTCCGATCAAAGTTTCTATCTAAACTGTATACTTTTTTATTTATTTTTGATTACAGCTTGATTCCACACTGTATTTTCGGTACAAGTATGGAATTTTCAGCGTGGATATCGGTAGCCCAAATTTTGCAAGCCGATCATAGATATCAGGTGTGCGTCGGTGAGGGCTCGAACCCCGGACCATGTGCATGGTCGGCGAGAGTCCTAACCACTGTGCCACCGACGCACATACAGACTGTCAGTGTCAGTCAGTTTAAAGGGATTATTTGATTGCTTGAGCGAATCAGTACCTTAACTACAGTGATTGCTCATAATGTTATGACGACACTGAATGGGACCATACGAAAAACTGCCTAATTAATAAAAGTGAACATTGTTTCCTATTATGACCTAACCAGGTTGAAAATAAATATACGTCTCAGGTATCTTTACTTTCACCCTCTTGAGCTCTACTTTCTCTGCTCAGTTTAGCTCCTCTCAAGACATATTGTGTCTATGGTTCAATAATCGAATGCTTGCCAATCACACTGGTGGTTCAGATCCGATTCCCAGCTGACACATACCTAAGATCCGCGAGGTTTACTGTCTGAAAGTAAGCTTAGAAAATAGGAGAGATTACGCGCGAAACTAGCAGCCTCACACCACAGAACGTAAACGCTATTGAAACCCGATGTTCCACTCACAACAAAACGAATGAGATAATAATAAGACAAATTATACCATTAGTGTTCAACAAACAAAGGCTATTTAATTGGATAGTCAACTTTAATGTCTTGTAATCTTATGTCTAGCTGTGGTGTTTTGAAGTCAGGCCCATAACCAAATGTAACCACTTCAAATTCAGAGAAATTCGAAACCCAATAAGGCATTCATTCACTACATACATCGTAGAGAACGAGAATGACTCAGAGATTGTGATACAAGCTCAAAATAATCACGAGAAGGGCACAAGACCAAGTCCATTAATCCACTGACAATGTGACATATGTTAAGCATACTCTTGCACCGAATTACACCTTATTAGATAAAAATTTCCTCTAACCGTGCAACACCCTTAACAAACATTAAAAGACATGAACAGAACTTTACATATTCTATCATAAAGTAAGAGTAACCTCATTTCATGAAATAAAAAGTACTTACATTGATAGTACGGCTAAGTTTGGGTGTTGTGCTTAAAATTCTCAACGAGTATCCCGTGAGAATACCTCCACGTTCCCATTCATTCGGTGGACTCCAATCTAATTGTAGAACAGTCCCATTTCTCAGCCAACGAACATTTGTAATTTGTGGTGCACCTGTCGGTGTGCTATCATGTGTCAGAGCCACTGATACTTGACTTTTCTGAGCAAAAATTCTGCTTTGACTAGAATGGTCTACAAACGCCTCCACACGAACAGCATAACACATGAAGGGACGTAGATTACCAATTGCCATTTTTACACTTGTGCTGCCTACACCTGAGTGAATATAGTAATTAACAGTCTCACCATTGAGGAAATTGGGTGGGTTCCAATCAAGAGAATGTTGCTTAGAAATTCTTAATAAACTGCATGGAGTAAGATCATCTTCAAAGGAATCCAACAGATTTTCCACAGATTCATCCTTATAAGTACATGAGTTAGGATCCATATTCGCATAAGAAATAGTACTTTCCTTGATATAAAATCCATTATTTTTAGAATTTGAAGTAACACATCTAGACAGTGGTACGCTCATATATGTTGCTTTAAATCCAGTGATTAAATCTAATACATCCGATGAACCACAGAGAAACCATTCTGCTAACAATTCTGACGGGGATATTGCACGAATATGCAAAGGGCTAAAGCTCACAGACTGCAACTTCACGCCTAGTTCATTTGGTAAATAATTACGGGTTAAATCAGGCTTATTGGTAAATACCAATCTATTCAAAATGAGAGGTCTACCAACTCCATAACGATTGATGTAGCGTACAAGAATATGATAACCAGTTTGTGGTAGTAAACCGTTCACACGAATAGAAGCAGATGCAACAGTAAACTCCATTATTCGCCATCCGCTGGAACTGTTGAACTCCGCAACTTCTACTCTCAAACCACTTATAAAGACACCTGCATTCAGGTCACGTTTGTGTATTATATGTCCATTGAGCTGGTCATCAATTAAATCCAATAAAACCCAAGTATCACCTATACTTTTGACTTTAACATCTTTCGGAGGATCAGGTAACAATAATTCATTTTCTTCTCCAGAGGACAGATACACGCCACCTTCCGACTGTCCACCATGAACAACCTGTATTGAGGCAGTCCACGATGTAGAACGCCGTAAAAATGGAGAAACAGAGAAATCTTGAATTTCAACCTCACAAGTATAAGAGCCTGTGTCGGAAACACGCAGAGCATTAATCTGGAGTGATCCAGAGTTTAATATAACAACTCGGGGATTGGAGTTAGAAGAAATAGCTGAACCATTGACAAACCACTGTGTTACAATGGGTGTAAACGTATCAATATTTGAATGCACCAATGAGTGTGAAGCTTGCAAAGTATACTGAAGTACAGTCGAGTGACACGGTAAATTTGCAATCATGCCTTGATACAGTGTCCGATTTTGAGGTCCAACTTCAATAAGTGGAAGGGATATAATACCAGGAGTTTCAATAAATAACTGAGCTGATGATTTGACGATACCAGCTTTTTGAGAAGCTTTACACTCAAATAATCCAACATCAGATAGCAAAGTTGAATTTATAATCAAAGTTCCGTTGGGAAATATCTGGAATCTACCTGTCTGTATAGGTTTTTCATTTGGTTTGGGTACCCAAAAGGAATATTTGTTATGCAACCACCTGACAGTGGGAGGCGGGGAACCAGAGGTCAAGCAATCAAAGGAAACGCGACTACCAAGTGCTACCGTTTTATCTTCGGGTGTTATCACAAAAATTGGTGGTGAAATCACAGATAAGTGGGCGATAGCTTCAACATTACCAGCTACATTTTTCGCCTCGCAAATGTAGTCTCCGGCGTCCGACAGCTGGACATTTTCTATACGCAACGTCTTTTTATCAATTAGCGACGCCTGTATAATTTTATTACCCTCACGTCTCCAAAGAATTGTAGAGTTAGGGTCCTCAGAAGCTAAGCATTGAAATTCTACGGAATCTCCAACAACAGCTTGCTTGCTCATAGGAGTAAACCTAAACCGAGGCTTGCGACGAAGAGTAAGCGTAGCAGACTTGCTTTCCCAATGTCCGGCAGAGTTGTCGGCGAAACACTGATAAGTTCCTGCATCCTGACGCTTGGCAGATTCTATTCTTAAGGCCCCATTTTCCATTATTCTCGTACGAGGACCATCAGTAATTCTCTGGTTATTATGCTTCCAGTGAACAACAGGTACTGGCAGTCCGACAGGAGGAGTGCATTCCAATAAAACAGTCTGGCCAAGATTAGCAGACTTACTTTCAGGACCAGATGATTTACTAATATCGAAAAATGCAGCTTTCACTAGAGCAGAAGGAGATATGGTCCAACCTTGAACATTTGATGCATTACAATAATACCGACCTTCATCCTCCACATTGAATGAAAGGAAAAGCAGTTCACCGGGTTTCGTGATTCTGTTTGAAGTCCCAGGTTTGTCCCTTTGTGTTTCAACAACCTTTCCATCTTTATACCAGGTGATCAAAACAAAAGGTTCACCCTCAGCACGACAGAACAACCGCAGCTGTTGGCGGTGAAGGGGAAAAGCATCTCTTGGGTACTCAGTAAAGACAGGTTTCCGAGGTAGTGCAGACTCATCAGCGCAATGAACGTCCCATAGTATTACAAAACACAAAATAGGAAATAGTTGAACTTGCATTAATTTATATTGACCAAACAGCTGTTGTAATTTAGTTAAATAAATTTAAAGTAGTGTGAGTTATTATATTCCACGGGCATATCCACTCATATTTTAAATGTATCCACAAATATACCATTGGTAAGGCAACCATCTGGACATACGAAAAACTACCTTCCCGCGTTCATTTTAAATCCAACATAGCGCTTTAGTGGCTGCATTTGCTAAGTGATATGAAGAAACAAATGCAATGTTGATGGATGTTTCGAAGTATGTTAACCAGAAAATTTGTGAGGATATTGTAAATAGGATCAGTTGCTCATATTCTGCACTCTAAAGTTTGTCAGTAAATACGACTTGAATCTAATATGGAGTTATGCTCTATCAGTGTCCAACACTGCACTATTTAGTGAAATTTCATGTTACAAATGGGAACACCAAAATCTAAGCTAAACCTCCTGTTCACTGAGGCTTAAGTTAGAAAAGTTTCTTTAAATTCAACGCTGCTCAGACCTCTTGAATATTTGTTCATCCATTCTTTTCACATCATCTGCTAACATAAGTAGATGCCATTGAATGTCCGATTACTGAAGTTCATGTATGAGAAAATTTTCTCAGGTTGTGCTGTTTCATTATGAGTCAGCTGTCCTTTGAAACTCATCCATGATTAACGGATTTCTGCAATAGTTTTGTTCCTGCAAGTAATGTATGACTTTCTGGTCTCATGAATCTCAAGTGTGGTAATCAGGTTTACTTCTCGGTAATTTACGAATCTTTCGGCTTTTCCGACCTTCTTGGACAGACCGAGAGGTAAAAGGCTCAGTGACATGGACGTAAAGTTGCTTAGACAGGTTTCTTGCGGCTTCTTCTTGGGACTCCAGGTTGATGTGCCACTTCACTGAGATGGCCGCTGAGACGATCGCATTTATATCAGCTTTCCAAAAGTTTGATCGAGTTGGGGTTTCGGCGCATGATACTGCTGAAGTGAACTTAAATTTGAGCAAGGTGTGATCCCTTCTTCCTATGCGATGAAGGTTCACGTCTTCACCAGGGGAGAATTATGGTTCAAGACGGAATGGGAGTGCTGTGGGTCATGGAGTGTGGGTTTCATGGCATGTTGGACTGGGTTAGCGAAGTGCCAGATTCCAGCAGTTTACGACAAAAGGAGTAGTCGGAAGATGACGTCGTAAGGCTTGTCCAGGCAACTGTTGGGACGTTGAAGTCGCCGACTATGAGACTTAGACGTTTCGATGTCCAGAAGCCTAGCATTTTGACTAGGAAGTTGTATGCGCTGCAATTACGGCCGCAGTGCATGGCAACGAGGTCAATGTCTTGGCCTATGCATTTAAGTATTTGGATTAGAAGCTCGCATGTTTCGATTTCGTGTGCGAGAGCCTCGATGCTACTCACAGTAAGCACTTCTTGAGGCAGATAGGTATGACAACCCATTTGTGTCTTCACCTCAGATATGCCTATTCTTCGTGTCGGCCTTTTCACCACGGTCATGAATGGCCTATCGGGCATCGTAGGGCACAGTGGGTGTCCGGACGATAGTGGACGCTCTGCTGTGCCGAAGGGTACTCACTTACTGATAGAGACGCGTCGGAGACGTGTACAGTCTTGCCAGGGACGTGCACAGTCTTGTCGACGACGCTAGCCACGTCATTGGTGTCTGAGTGGTAGTCAGTATTCTTCTGTGGCGGGGGACCTTTGCAGTTCAGCAGCTGTAATTCGCAGCTGAGGGTTGCAAAGGTTTTTTCGTACAGGACGTAATAGTGCTGCAGCAGTCAGTGCATAGCCAGTTAGCCAAAATTTTGCAGCATCACTTGTGTGCTGCGAGGGTCAAGTTTGTGCACATGTCGTGAAACCATCTCTTGCAGTTACCACACTGCATGCCTTCTTCAACTGGGAACTAATACATAACTCTTCCACGGCCGTTCCTTTTGGTAGGCATACTTTTCGGAGTGAATTGGGTCTAAAAGATGCACATATGACCTTAGGAATAATTTTTATATGAACCAGTGATAAAAACACCAATGCATGTACAAAAATGGATGTATAATGACTGTAATATTACAAAAAAATGCTTCCTATGCGTAAATTGACTCAAAACTATACAGAAAACTAAATTCGATTGGCATCAACTAATCTGAAGTTAATCTATAGACTTTTGGAGCATATAACAAAAGTCTAAATTAAAGGAGAGCGTGTAAAATTCACTCCTTTTTCAAAGTTCGCCTCTGATATTATGATACATCAAGTTTCAAAAATATTTAGTCCACCTTCATCCTAATGTTGATTACCTAGAAACTGAAATTACTTTTTGTTCTGCTGAAGAGTCAGACAGTGTCTAATTTTCGTCCTGACTGCATAAACAGCTCGAATACTGCAGTTTCTGAAGAGCCCTGGCTAACAAACAAGTGAATGGTGTGCATAGCAGGTATTTATCTGAGCGCTAATGTCTAAAAGATCCATCTGCAGCTTCGAGGCAGTAGTGGAATTCTGCGTAAGTAGGCAGTTTGCTTGCAGCCCTATTCGAGGGGACAGACAGAGAGTTCGTGGGGATGGAGCACTAATTTACTGTCAACAATCCATGTGTGCAACCCAGTTCAGTAACCCAATTCTGTCACAACTCAATGACTCGATCTGGGTCGAAATAAAAGTTGTCAGAAGTAAACCTATACTTGTGGGTTGTGTGTACCGGCCCCCTTCATCCATCAGGGAATGTGATAATATGCTCAGCAATATCTTTAATGTTACAGCCAATCTTCACTTCAGTTATAAAATTATCGGAGGCGATTTCAACTTGCCAGAAGTATTATGGTCTTCACTCCGATGACCCCAAAGGTGTGATAATCTCCTGAATTCCATCGTCACAGGAGGGTGGACACAACACATAAAGTCATATTGCTAGATCTGCAAATATCCTAGACCTTATTTTCACGAACAACATAACGCCATCTACACTACATGTGGGACAGGAATTTCCAGGTAGTGACCATAGAATAGTAGTTTGTTCTTTTGACATCTTTCCTGAAAGAAAACGCAGAGATGAAGCTGGCCAGACACATATGAGATTGCACACACATGCTGACTGGGACTTGTATCAGCACCTAATCAGATGTTCTAACTGAGACTGGTACCTTTCAAAGGAGTCCTCGGAGGCAATTCTCAACAACTTTTATCAAAATATTAACTCAGTTCATGACGTCATTGCACCTGAGAAGATTCTTAGCTTCAGATTCCCCCAAAGCGATTGTATTCTGACATCGTTTAGGAGAAGTCTACGAAAGCACTAAATAAAATACTACAGGTATCATGGCCTATCATCATTAATTGCTATTACGTCCCGTTCTCACTAGAATTCAAGAGTGGAAAAATATAAGCCTCAGAAGGAAAGAAATGCGGGCCATTCAGCCACCTCATAAACCAGAAGAAATAGCGAAACTTTTTAAAAGTAGGTTGACGAACTCCAAAAAACTTTACCTGAAAATAATATACTTAGACGGCATTGCTTACGAAAATAATGAGGCGATATGTGAACTGTTTAGCAAGCACTTCGCCAGATTATACACCTTAGAGAACGATGAAGTCGTGGATTTCCCACGTAAAACAGACGAATGTTTAAGTGACATAATTTTCACCACACATGAGATCGATAAAGCTGTCGCAAATCTTAAGCTTAGTAACACTACTGGCCCAGACGGTATATCTTCCGTTCTGCTGAAAAAAGGTGGTAATGACATGAGTTTACTCTTACTCAAGTTATACTCAATTTCATTAAGCGATGGGACATACCCTAACTGCTGGAAGAAGTCTTATATTGTACCTATCCATAAATACGGGCCTATAGCTGATATCAACAACTACCGCCCCATCAACATCACGTCTGTAGTTTCACGTGTAATGGAAAAGATAGTTAAGACTCAAATCATTCAGTACTTGCTGTCAAATGACCTACTATCCCCATCCCAATACGGTTTCTTAAGTAGAAGGTCGTGCATTACTTGCCACTTAGATTATTTTGACTACATTACACAAAGCATTGATAATGGGCGTTCGGTAACAACATTGTTTCTTGACGTTAGCAAGGCCTTCGATAAAGTCCCACATATCAGACTCCTAACAAAACTCCAATCCTACGGAATAACCGGAAATCTTCACAAATGGATAAGTTCTTTTCTCACAGAAAGAGAGCAATTAGTCAAAATCAACCACCAGTTGTCTTCCTCAAAGCCGATAACCAGTGGTGTAATACAAGGTAGTGTTCTTGGCCCTATTCTATTCCTCTTATTTATAAATGACATAGTCTCTGTAATCAAGTATGGCAAGCCATACCTTTTTGCAGATGATCTCAAGATAGTATATGATTATGGGTACGGTGATATGAGCGTCGAAAGCAAGATCCAACAAGACTTAAATGATCTAGGCGATTGGAGCGAAAAGTGGCAACTGACTTTCAACCCAGACAAGTGCGGTATAACCCACCTTGGACGCTGGAAACCGATAATGTGCCTATATATGTACGGTAAGCTCCTCTCAAAACTGAACACAGTCACAGATCTCGGGATAACATACTCAGATTTATCCTTTTCCGATCATGCAAACAAGGTTGTATCTGACTGTAAACGACTTACTGGCTTTGTACTGCGTAACTTCTACACCCAAGAAGCAAGATTAGCTATATATAGGACATGTATCCGTCCCAAACTTGAATATTGTGCTCTCCTATTTAGTAACCTCAGGACTGTAGACAGAAAAAAATCGAAAGTGTCCAGAGATTCCTCACGAAACGCATAATAGGGTTCGACCAACAAGTGGAATATGTTGACAGGTGTGTACGTCTGAAATTAGAGCCTCTGTGGTTAAGGAGAGTGAAGTGCAACCTATTTCTACTCTTCAAAGTCATTAGGAAACACTGCTACAGTAACTCATCCATAACGTGGGAAAATATTAAATCATATCAGCTGCGAAACCACGACTACCTACCCACAGAAAATCCATTAGGGCAAACTTTTTCACCATAAAATATTGCACTCTTTGGAACCAACTACCACCTGAAATAAGATGTTGTGAAAACCCTGATGGGTTCAAACGGAGCCTAGAAAGACACTTTAACATGTCCACCCTAGCTCGTCTAAAAGACCACAACTGTTGGTAGAACGGAAATTGAAGGCCAGTCCAGTCTTCAGTATAGTCACATACGTATATCTCGACTCTAATACTCACGCAGCGAACGTTAACTAATTTACTGATTTCTATTCTCTATAATTTTCACTAAGTTGTGTTGGTAAAAGTAACACTGGAAATAATTGTAATAGCATCCACACCTTTTAACGTTTTACATATGTATATACTAATATAATAATACTTATTAATCATGCATGTTCAAATCTTAAATTAGATGGTTATTAAAATACTTAAAATATTTATGCATCAAATGTTCTCTTGCTTTACCACGCTTGTTTCCCTTATAACACTCAATTATTGAACCTAGTGTAATATTTGATATACGAATTATATTATTGATTATACTCTTATCATATATGGTTTGATTTACTCTACGGCTCCCTGTAGACTAACTACCATTCTTCAGTATACACACACTGCAGTATTGTTAACCAAATGCCAAAATTTTGTTGGTTCTGTGTTAATATCTTTTTATAATATGTCTAGACACGTTACTTTGCAATGTCAGATGTTTACTATATATAAGTACACTAAGTCCTGCCAACCGACCTTACCTTCAGTTCATACTACCTAAATTGAACCTTAACTATAGTGTTCTGCTAAATCTTGCTCCACTATTCACAATACCTATTCGTTTTACTCTTTAAGGTTTTAACTTCTTATAAAGTAATCTGTTCATTAGGATGCATGCACACATATATAATATGTTCATAAAGATGTACGTGGAGACCTATTGGAAGCACTCATTAAGAAAGCTAGGGAGATGGAATATGGGGTACGAACATGTCTGGTACCAAGCAATATATTTGCGGTAGCCATAATAATCATAGTCTCAGAGCCTAACATCAAAAAAGGAGGGAGGGTGGCGCTAGCTGATCAGTAGATATGGTGGTGGTCACTAAGGTGAATCACCCCATTCTGCAGGAACAGCAATATGCAAATTAAAGGCTCGAGATATTTCTGATTTTTATGAGGGCTTAGATCTTTATCTTGAAAAAGATAATAATGAACGCCTTGACAGATCATGCTTCTACCTTTAAATATATACCATTCGCTCAGCCTATTGTTGAGATGCGACCACGTGGGATCTGCACAGATTTATGGGGCATCTTATAAATTAACTTGCTATCCATTGTCAGATCTTTAAATACCACTTCACAATATCTTGTTTCACTTATTTTCTAATAACGTCTTTACTTGATCCTCATTATATTCCATTAAACCTAACATTTTATAGCTCTTTATGAATTTGATTCGACTTATTCTATTCCTATTCTCTGTAGGGTACGGTTGTGCACCAAATAGACCATACTGGAGACCGGACTGGCTTTCAATTTCCGTTCTACCAACGGTTGTAGTCTTTACGACGAGCTAGGGCGGGAATGCGAATGTGTCCTTCTAGGCTCCGTTTGAACCCATCAGGGTTTTCACAACATCTAATTTCAGATGGTAGTTGGTTCCGAAGAGTGCAATATTTTATGGTGAAAAAGACCTAATGGATTTATCGTGGGTAGCCACCTTGACAAGGTAGTCGTGGTTTTATAGCTGATATGGTTCGGTATTCGCCCACATTAGGGATGAGTAGAAATATGTTGCATTTCACTCTCCTTAACCAAAAGAGTTCTAATCTCAGTGGTATACACCTGTCAAAATATTCCACCTGTTGGTCAAAAACTATTATGCGTTTCGTGAGGAATCCCTGGACACTTTCGACCTTTTCCGGTCTGCAGATAGGATGGCACAGTATTCAACTTTGGGACCAATAAATATCTTAAATCAAGCTAATCTTGCTTATTGGGTGTAGAAGTTACGCAGTACAAAGCAAGTAAGTCGTTTACAGTCAGATACAACCTTGTTTGCATGATCGGAAAAGGATAAATCTGAGTATGTTATCCCGAGATCTGTGACTTTGTTCAGTTTTGAGAGGAGCTTACCGTACATATATAGGCACATTATCGGTTTCCAGCGTCCAAGGTGGGTTATACCGCACTTGTCTGGGTTGAAAGTCAGTTGCCACTTTTCGCTCCAATCGCCTAGATCGTTTAAGTCTTGTTGGATCTTGCTTTCGACGCTCATATCACCGTACCCATAATCGTATACTATCTTGGGATCATCTGCAAAAAGGTATGGCTTGCCATACTTGATTACAGAGACTATGTCATTTATAAATAAGAGGAACAGAATAGGGCCAAGAACACTACCTTGTATTACACCACTGGTTATCGGCTTTGATGAAGACAGCTGGTGGTTGATTTTGACTAACTGCTCTCTTTCTTTGAACAAGGAATTTATTCACTCGAGAAGCTTGCGGGGTATTCCGTAGGATTGGAGTTTTATTAGGAGTCTGATATGTGGGACTTTATTGAAGGCCTTGCTAACGTCGAGAAACAATGCTGTTACCGAACGCCCATTATCAATGCTTTGTGTAATGTAGTCAAAATAATCTAAGTGGCAAGTTATGCACGACCTTCTACTTAAGAAACCGTATTGGGATGGAGATAGTAGGTCATTTGGCAGCAAATACTGAATGATTTGAGTCTTAACTATCTTTTCCATTACACGTGAAACTACAGACGTGATGTAGATAGGGCGGTAGTCGTTGATATCAGCTATAGGCCCGTATTTACGGATAGGTACAATATAAGACTTCTTCCAGCAGTTAGGGTATGTCCCATCGCTTAATGAAATTGAGTATAACTTTATTAAGAGCAAACTAATGTCATTACCACCGTTTTTCAGCAGAACGGAAGATATACCATCTGGGCCAGTAGTGTTACTAAGCTTAAGATTTGCAACAGCTTTATCGATCTCATGTGTGCTGAAAATTATGCCACTTAAACATTCGTCTGTTTTACGTGGGAAATCCACGACCTCATCGTTCTCTAAGGTGTATAATCTGGAGAAGTGCTTGCTAAACAGTTCACATATCGCCTCATTATTTTCGTAAGCAATGCCGTCTAAGTATATTGTTTTCAGGTAAACTTTTTTGGAGTTCGTCGACCTACTTTTAAAAAGTTTCGCTATTTCTTCTGGTTTATGAGGTGGCTGAATGGCCCGCATTTCTTTCCTTCTGAGGCTTATATTTTTCCACTCTTGAATTCTAGTGAGAACGGGACGTAATAGCAATTAATGATGATAGGCCATGATACCTGTAGTATTTTATTTAGTGCTTTCGTAGACTTCTCCTAAACGATGTCAGAATACAATCGCTTTGGGGGAATCTGAAGCTAAGAATCTTCTCAGGTGCAATGACGTCATGAACTGAGTTAATATTTTGATAAAAGTTGTTGAGAATTGCCTCCGAGGACTCCTTTGAAAGGTACCAGTCTCAGTTAGAACATCTGATTAGGTGCTGATACAAGTCCCAGTCAGCATGTGTGTGCAATCTCATATGTGTCTGGCCAGCTTCATCTCTGCGTTTTCTTTCAGGAAAGATGTCAAAAGAACAAACTACTATTCTATGGTCACTACCTGGAAATTCCTGTCCCACATGTAGTGTAGATGGCGTTATGTTGTTCGTGAAAATAAGGTCTAGGATATTTGCAGATCTAGCAATATGACTTTATGTGTTGTGTCCACCCTCCTGTGACGATGGAATTCAGGAGATTATCACACCTTTGGGGTCATCGGAGTGAAGACCATAATACTTCTGGCAAGTTGAAATCGCCTCCGATAATTTTATAACTGAAGTGAAGATTGGCTGTAACATTAAAGATATTGCTGAGCATATTATCACATTCCCTGATGGATGAAGGGGGCCGGTACACACAACCCACAAGTATAGGTTTACTTCTGACAACTTTTATTTCGACCCAGATCGAGTCATTGAGTTGTGACAGAATTGGGTTACTGAACTGGGTTGCACACATGGATTGTTGACAGTAAATTAGTGCTCCATCCCCACGAACTCTCTGTCTGTCCACTCGAAAAAGGTTGTATTTATCAATCTTTAGGCTGTCATTCTAGATTTCACTTGATCACCAGGCTTCGGTGATCATAAACAATGACGGCCTGCATATAGAAGCTAATGTACTTAGTCCTAAGTGTTTACTTAGAACTGATCTCGTATTTACCAGGATAATAGATAAACACTGGCTATGTGGTTTCAGTGAGCGGACAACATCTTGGTAAAATGATCCGTGAGTATCCTCTATATACATGTTATCAGACTCATTTACCAATATCTTTGGATGGTAGGAAGACTTCAGGTAGATTTTTGAGGTGGTAGTCAGGGATGGGCTTACGTTTGGATATGGTATGCAGTGAGAGACATCTGTGTGATAATCAGATATTAATATTTTAGAGATATTAGTATCCGCGTTTTGTGTCGACACTGTGTCAGCTATCTCCCGGGAAATATGCCTTGCCCTAGCTGTAGACTGTTCGCTATGCCAGCAGAGAATTGATCCGATATCATGCGTGCTATATTCATAATTCCAGGTGTTTCTGTTAACTGAAGCTGATGAAAATCCTGCCCTAAGGTATAACCGATATGTGTATTCGGTAATTTGTTGACAGTATAAAATGAAATGTTGGTATCTGTTTCGGGCATTCATCAGACCATACCAAGTTTTCTGCAGAAATCGGCACATGCTCCCCGCTAGATACATAAGATGTATGAATGGGTTCTGTTGGCTTGCTAAATGTGGTCTGTTGCCTATGTTTGGGGTATTTTCTATGACTTTCAGTCGACAGAATATTAGAAGTGGGCTGGTTTACAAGGGGTTTACGTAGTGGATGCGCAGAATAATACCTGCTGCCTTGCTGTACTCTTTGTCTTTAATTAGTGGTTGGATATAGTTGGCTTTCCACTTGACGCCAATTAGGCCTACCCCTAAGAGCTTGGTCTACCATATTTGACTTTCTCTTAGAAAGAAGGCCTAGAGGTGCTTTCGTCTGTTTCATATCAAAGGGCTTCCTTCCTCCGGGTTCAGTATTTAATTTATTTACTTCTTTTTCCCTAATCTTATGATCAACTGGCTATTGATGGCTAACAGGGCGGCCAGCACATGCTATGTAGGGTTTCTGTGGCTTGGACATCTCATGAGCTTTAGTTTTCTTAATGGAAATGGGACGTTTGTCATAACGCCTAGAAAACTTGCCAACTTGGGTAGCTACATTATTATTATTATTATTTACATTCAACTGGTGCTTCACAGAGTGTGGATTGTCAGACTGAGGAATAACTGACTTATAAGGCAATGGTTGGACCACTAGTGGGATGGGTTTTGATGGTTTCGGTGTCTTGACTTTTGCGTCACTGTGAAAACGATGTATTTCAAAATTATTTCCCGTTGACTCATCTATGTCCACCATTTCAGTGTCAGCATCATTATCGTTGTATAATGCTTGGCTAACATTAGCCAGTGCCTGCGAAAATGTCTGTTGCATGCCGTGATCAGATATTTCGCTAGACGGAATAACGCACGGAACATCATCTACAGTTATCCTATTAGAGTTATCAGGGTTCACTGTTCCTGAGTGGCATCGCCTTTGGCATGGTGTTAAATAAGGTGCAAACCTAATGTTAGTGTATGGTGTTGAAGAGCCTATTGTCTTACCCGATTTCAGAACTAGATGATAAACATTTTGTCAGCCAAGTCTCATAAACCGTTAATGCCCAGCTCTCGCTACGCTCGGGCCCACGCTGTTCTTAGAAGATTCAGAAACGCTTAGTTATAACGGACGCAGAAACCAAAACACCGATCTGCCGCTTGATATTTCTGTATTGTTACACCAACATATAAAAGCAATAAGCGAACTAAGCAACTAAGGTCTGAAAACAAATATTACAATAATAAATCATTGTTACTTCTGACGATATTTTACTCTTCTTTCTGAACAGCGACCGATGAGACGATGACTGTCGTATTGATGCCTCCGCGAAAATCGGGGAAGTTGATTTTGAGCAAACAACCAAGAATTGATCGTTCAATCTTCAACTCCATTGACACATTTCTACACAGGACAGTAATATTAGTTCACACATAATATAAAAGTTAGCATAACAGGACTAGTTAGTTAGTGAACAAAAATAACCACAGTTACTAGACAGAATATATATGCGTGTATTTATTGACCACTCCTTAAGTACTCCTCTTGCTTTATTTTGCTTTGCTGTTGTTTGTCTTCTTTTCTCTCTCACCATTTTAGCTTCCATTGGACTTTTTGAATGAGAATGAATAATGTGGATGTTTGACCATTTACAATGACAAATGATCTGCAAACATTATTGGTCCCATATCTTTCATTTGCCTAGTTAATAACGAATTAACTTTCGCCGCGACGCAACCCGGATTACATTTGTGGAGTATACTCTTATACCAATGGAAAAGTATCAATTTGTAATACAACGTCACGATTGTGACTTACAACATAACTGATCGTATCTGTAAAAATAGCTTTCTTATTACCCAATTTGGATATAAATCAAAAATGAGATTCGGATTTGTACACACCTAAGTTATATTGTGGAATTACTTCAAGCTTTATTTTTTCCAAAGTATTTGTAATCCATCCAAAACATACCTGGGTTATTTTGTTAATGCGAAGTCAATATTCCTACATTTCATGATGTGCTCCATTGAATGACTGATTATCATATTGTTCCCACAAACCAAAGACAGAATCGTCAGCAACCATGTAACTTAACTATAAACCAAATTTATGAAATTTAAATAATGCTTATCCATGCCTGTACATTTGATGTGTCCTACACAGGTAGGAAAAAATGTGTATTTTATTAAAACATTATTATTAAGTATGATTGTTAATCGTATATGTAATTTATCAGACTGATGATCCTTGTAAACTGGCGTCCCTCATGTACAAAATGAGAATATACTATTATTATCTATACGAGAGCTTATCTTTACCCACTTCCTTTGCAGTCGAGTAGGTAGGCGTCTCGCTATTACCTCTAGGACGGAACTCGAGTTCAGATCACTCATGCAATTCATCGAAATCAATGCATTGTTGTAAGTCAACAGATTATCCAAAAACTCAGAGAGTGCCTTGGAGTTATCTTGTAATTGACTACCATTACCTTTAACAGCCTCGAATAATTTCCTTACAATCATCGTAGGTCTTCCTAATCTTTGACGCAGTATACCCATAGCCTCAGAGTATCCTTCATTAGGGGGCATGAACCTACAGCACTGTATAGCTCTTGAAGCCACACCAGTGCAGTCTCTGAACAAATACATCAACTTTATTTCGTCATTTATTGCAAACTCACTCAATATGACTTTAAACTCCTTTACAAACTGTGGATAGTCAGCTGTGTTTCCTTCGAAACACCGGGGTTCAAATTTAGGCCTATTATCCCTACACTGCGAAACATCGACATTAGTCTTATCATACATGGCATCGCACGCATCATTACATATAACAGGCAACTTATCATTACTTTCTTTCCTGTTTTCTTCCAAAAGGCTTTGTTTTTTCTTCGACCGAGGGACTACTGAAGTTCATCAAAAGATCCAGGAAAGTTCCAAATAACACTTGTTTAAAGAAGACTTGCAGACTCGAGGAAAGACGAATTGACAACAAATAAGATGAACATTTCCCGGACTATTATCATAAACTGTCAGTGTCCAGGACTAACTACGCTGAACTTCAGACTGTCCATGGAAGACTTTCAGGAACTACGCTCAATAACCAACGGAAAAAAATAAATTGGTGACCCAAGGACCGTTTATTCTTGCACCAATACAGAGCCAACCATTAGGTTATTGTACACAAATTCTAAGGATAAATGTCATAACAGTAAATCACAATAATACTTCCGATAGTTTTTCTGTCCTTTAGCGAACAGAGAACGATGAAACGATGGCTGCAGTATCGATGACTTCTGCTAAAATATAGAGTTGGGTTTGAGCAAACGACCATGAATCGATCGTTTAATCTTCAACTACATTGACAGCATCTCTAGGAACAAGGCCATTGCGGATATCCGTCATTAGGTATGAAATTCAAAGCACATCCGGCTCAAAATTCAACTGCACAACCTAAGAAAATTTTCTTGTACATGAACTTCAGGAATCAGACATCCGGTTGTGTTCCAAGTCTGACTATCGATAACGACGCAATCGAGAAAGATCAAGAGAAAGCAGAAGCGGTGGCAGACGACTTCTTTCAAGTCTTTTCACAGGAGTCACCACTCCCCATAGAATCAGCTCTGACTGCGTTAAAGGAACACGGGATAGATTCCGCTGACAGCGACCAAGACATCGCTATCAGCTGCCCAGTGAATCTAGATGCAGAGAAATCAATGGTTCTTGATGATCCTCATCCAGGGCCTCTCAAGGAGCTATCAGCTCACTTAGCCGTCCCGCTGACCTCGATCTTCAAGCTATCTCTCCTAAGTGGAGTGCTACCGTGCGACCGAAAAGACGCCATGGTAATCCTCATCCACAAAGGAGGATCAAGACAAAGCCCTTCAGACAACAGGCCTCTTAGTCTCACCAACAATTCAATAAAGACACTGGAAGGAATCGTCAAGAAAGATATCGTGGCATGCCTGGAGAACAACTTGTTATCCAGAGCACGGCATGGCTTCCGCGGAAACCTCTCAGGACCATCAAATGTTCTCACTGCAAGAGGGAGCTGGGTCAAATCAAGGTAGAACAGAACACCCATAAACGTCTTCATAGGCTTCAATGAAGCTTTCGACAAATTTCCTCACAAAAGACTACTCACGAATTTGGAAAATCTAGGTATCAAAGGCAGCTTATTAAACTAGATTAAGGAATTCCTCATGGATAGGAGGCAGAGATCAACTCAAAACTCTCCTCCAGGACAGCACTGACACAAGGCGCAGTACTCGGACATCTATTTATTTCGCATATCAGTGAGTTATCTATGCTTGGGGATTCCCCAGTTGTCCTATGCACAGGTGACTTAAGATTTCTGAGAGAGCTGAAGGGTGATGTGATATACTCACATCTTAAGAAGACCTCGGCAAACTTTTGGAGTGGTCCAGAGAATGGATACTCCCAATCAATGTAGCGGAATTTGCGGCCGTGAGCATCGGACACTCAAGCATCATCTCCCATGAATTAGAGGGAATGACACTCCCGTCAATTCAAACTCATTTGTATTTGGGTGTCATAGTGAGTCACAATCTAAAAACCACAGAACATTGTCACGCGGTGGCTTCAAGTATTTTCAGATGTTTATGGGCAATTCACAGTCTTTGCTAGAATCACCGGAGATATGTTCACCTCCTTATATACATATCTATGGTGAAGATCAAAACCGGAAAACTGTATCCAGGGGACTCGCATAATCTAGAATGTATTCAAAGGAAGGCAAGAAGTATGATTTTTGGCATGACCAGTTAGTGATACGAGGAATAGACAGTTTAAATTTCTGCACCCTATGATACGGTAGGCAGAGGGGAGATTTAATTACAATGTTTAAAATTTTGAACAGTGAATACTAACCTCATCTGTTCTGTCCTTTATCTCACACCAGATCGGAACACCTCAGAGGATGTAGCAGGAGAGTTCGAAAGCTAAATAGAAACCGAGCCAGAGACTCTTGGAGCCGACTCCCAGAACAAGTGGTGTGTCAATGGAGTTGAAGATTGAACGATCAATTCTTGGTTGTTTGCTTAAAATCAACTTCCTCAATTTTCGCGGAAGCATCAATACGACAGTCATCGTCTCATCGGTCGCTGTTCAGAAAGAAGATTGAAACATCGTCAGAAGTAATACAGAGATTTATTATTGTAATATTTGTTTTCAGACCTTAGTTGCTTAGTTCGCTTATTCTTTTATATGTTGGTGTAACAATATAGAAATATCAAGCGGCAGATCGGTGTTTTGGTTTTTTCGTCCGTTATAACTAAGCGTTTCTGAAATCTTCAAAGAACAGCGTGGGCCCGAGCGTAGCGAGAGCTGGGCATTAACGGTTTATGAGACTTGGCTGACAGTTTCTGACGATAGAAACAGATCTGGCGGATTGAAACAGTTGGTGAAAGTTTGGATAGTCGCCGTTCATTTTCCTGGTGCCGGTCAAGTCCTCTTTGAACAAGCAATATCTGGAACTTTTTGGAATTGGGTCAAGTTCAACAATGCCTGGGTCAAAGAAGGGACAGAGTGTCTTGGATGCAAACAGGAAAGTAAGTCATGGTGACTTGTCTGTTAATTGTAACGATGTGTCTGATGTTAAGCATGACATGGTTGATGTTACTGTTTCGCCGTTCAGGGATAATAGGAACATCAAACTCCCTAAATTAGAACCACGATGTTTTGATGGAAACCCGGCTGATTATTTACAATTTGTAAAGGAGTTTGAGATCATGTTGAGTGGTTTTCTATTAAATGATGAATTGAAATTGATGTATTTGATGAGATATTGCACTGGAGATGCTGCAAGAGCTATACAGTGTTGTAAGTTTATGAAGCCAAAGGAGGGCTACTACGAGGCTATGAGCATATTACGCCAAAGGTTTGGAAGACCCTCGATGATTGCAGGGAAATTATTCGAGGCTGTTGAGGGTAATGGTGGTCAATTACAGGATGACTCCCAGGCACTCACTGAGTTTTTAGATAATTTGCTAATTTACAAGAATGGAATGATTTCGATGAATCGCGTGAGTGACCTCAACTCGAGTTTTATACTAGAAGTAATAGCAAGACGTCTACCTACTCGACTGCAAAGGAAGTGGGTGAAGATAAGCTCCCGTATGGAGGATGAGGGTATCGAGCCAAAGTTTGATGATATCCTGAAACTGGTAAATACTAGTGTCAATCAATCTATGAGCAAGTTTTCCAGTCTGTTAGATCTCACCCATAGAATAGAGCAGTCTGAGGGTAAAACGCACTCATTGATGACGAATAAGCCTCAGAGAGGTGGATATCGAGAAGGCTCCATGATGTCTAGTAATGCATATAGATCTAGTGAGTGTAACAGGTTTCGTAGTACATCCTCAACAGATAAGTTGCAAGATGCAAGACAAACACGGTTGTGTTGTACACGTTTGCAAGAGGTGCATACAAAGGTGAACTGTGAACCAGTGAGCAAGTTCAGTGATAAGCTAAATGTAAACTCCAGGCCTGACTCCGAATTGTGTGACGATAACGTTGTTGTGAAGAAGTCTGTAGTTGCAACTGGTAAGCCGTTGCTGAATAGAGTGTCACAGAATAGAGTTACTGCTTCAGAGTGGAGTTCTGACTCCAAAAGTTTACAAAGTATAACTAGTCAGAGTGAAGATATAAAACCTTTAATGATTTGTGAGGAGGAACCAAAATTGTCTACTTCTGTTATTAAAGAGTTTGAAAATGATGAAGTTGACGGTAAATTGAATATTTGTGATAATGATCATGATAGTGCAGATTTGTCTTTGGTTGATCATGATGAAATGGAGGATATGCCTACTACTGCTAAGTTAAATAAAGGTTCTGTACAACTACAACGTGAAGTAGAATTGAACGCAGATGCAGTTCCAGAAGGTGTGCATACTTGTGAGACAGTCAGTGTAATTGATCAGCGTGTAGCCCACCTATCATCAGATGCTATTGCTAAACCTTAGCTGATAGTAAAAGACAGCAGTGGTGGTGGTCTTATAGGTAGACAAATTTCTGAAAGTCGAGCAACAACAGCTTTTGATCCACCGCTAACTTCATCAACTGATATCAATCAGTCGTCGTTGGTGCTGTCATCCACAATGAAAAAGACACCCATCAACTCAAGTATCTTGTGCAATGACTATGATAGTATTGGTGCGTTTGAAAAGACGAAAGATATTGCTCAGTTTAGTGAGAATAAGCCAAGTGTAAACGAGAGAGTAATTGTTAAATTGACTTGCATGAATAAAGGCATTTCTAGTTTCAAGTTACTATTTGAATGTTATTATCTTTGGTGTAAATTACTCTGTTTCTACACTTGGTTGATGAGATATGTCGTGTGTTTGTTCGTCATCTATATTCTACGATACAATGACATGGGCGTGTTGCCGTTCAGATTTGAGGATATAGCTGATAGAAGGAAGTTAGCAAATGAACTCTGCGACGATTTTCCAACCTAGAGCGTCAACCTGAGAAGGGTTGTAGGCGTACTGGTGTAAGTCCTACAGTTCTTCAAAGGGTAGCGCATCAATGAGCAGTCCAATGTGCTTGGTGTGTGATTTTGTACATATGTTCATATTGTATATACTGAATTGATATCATCTGTCATCTAGCTGTTGGTAATTCTGTTTGTGTCCGGACGACTTCCACTTGGATCATCAACCTGAGAAGGAATGTAGGCGTACTGCTGTAAGTCCTACAGTTCTTCAAGGGTAGTTTTTCATGCCGGAATCCACAACATTTGATGTGTTGATTGTACATATGTTTGTGTTAAATAATTGTGTGAGTTCCAATTGATGTAATTGTTGGTTAATCTTGTTTGTGTCCGGACATTCCACAAATTACAATCGTCAACCTGTGAAGGGTTGTAGGCGTACTGGTGTAAGTCCTGCAATTCTTCAAAAGAATTCCATCAAGACATGATCCGCGAGGTTGTTTGTACTGTTTGTGTATACGTGTGGTGTGTCTTCGCAATTTGTGATTTTTGATCAGTTGTGTTTACTCATTGTTTTCGTGCCTTGTTTTTATTGCATAATTTTGTTAAAATTTTCGTCGTGATTACTTCTGAAGTTGTTTCGAGTCTTCTACATTTGTGAATGAATTGATTGATGTTAGAGACAGCAGATGGGTCGTATACGCCGGGGAGGCTAGGCTATTGCTGAGAATGAAATGCACACGGAGATAATTGTTAGCTGCGGTCCGACACGCCGGGGAGCAAGAGTGTAAACGACTGAGGCTCGCATGCGTCACCGCTACTAGAACTGAGGCAGAATGAGTGACAAGCGGTTTCAGTGATAATTGATAGTGAATAAAAAAGAGGATGCTTGAAGAGTATCATGAGGTGCTACTATGGTCACGTTGCATTCTGCAAGAGTCATTCTAGTAAGTGGCGATTGTGTTGGAAGATGTCAAGAGGAGGTCTCTGTCTGGGGGCGCAGGTCGTCATTGATGTGTGAGATTGTGCTGTGGGTATGCTTGTGGTGTGTTGGCTTTTCTGTTTGCTTTCCATTTCAGCTCTGTCCGTGTGACCCAGGTTCTCGCAATGGCATCCAAGTCAACGTGCATTGGTCGTGAAGGAAAAAAGGGATGGATCCCTTTTTTGCCAGGGAGTGTCAATGGAGTTGAAGATTGAACGATCAATTCTTGGTTGTTTGCTTAAAATCAACTTCCTCAATTTTCGCGGAAGCATCAATACGACAGTCATCGTCTCATCGGTCGCTGTTCAGAAAGAAGATTGAAACATCGTCAGAAGTAATACAGAGATTTATTATTGTAATATTTGTTTTCAGACCTTAGTTGCTTAGTTCGCTTATTCTTTTATATGTTGGTGTAACAATATAGAAATATCAAGCGGCAGATCGGTGTTTTGGTTTTTTCGTCCGTTATAACTAAGCGTTTCTGAAATCTTCAAAGAACAGCGTGGGCCCGAGCGTAGCGAGAGCTGGGCATTAACGGTTTATGAGACTAGGCTGACATGGTGTCTGCAACCTCAGTTGGTTCATTCCAGAAGGGTTCGGATAAGCGCGGAAATTTTCTTGAGAAGGATTACCATAGGATATAGGCTTTCTCTCCTTAATCAACATATCTGAACTTAGTATGACTTGAAGTCAACAGTAGTCTCAGGTGTCATCCACCGGAACAGGATGTTTGGAAATGACTTGATGTATGACACTGCTCCACATCAAGGGTGTTTCGAATTATTTTTTAGGGGGTTTCGACATTTTCGTAAATAGCCTTCGAAGTCTACTCCTACTTCAAGATGATTTGGACACCTAATTTTAATATCAGACAATGTGAAAGAACGGGTGGGCAGTTATTCAAGTGGTTTGTGAACAGCACTAGCTGTTTTACATAAGTTATAATACGTTTAGTAATAATAACCAGTAGAGAGTCTCAGGAAAGTGTATAGGATTGATTTTACACGCCCATTTCCTTCAAAGAGGTTCAAAAATAGATGTTTATCAATGAACTATGCAAATGGGAGTACTACGAGTTCTGAGGAGCGTTGAGGGAGGCACGGTTGTAAACATGTTCTAAGATTTTAAGAATATTTTCCGAATTTAACTTCAATCAACTGGAGGGTCGGCTTAGATTTTGGTGTTGCCGTTTGTAATATGTAATTTCCAAGTATTGGTTTTGTAGGGATTTTGTTTGAGCTCGCCTTGTAACCAGAAGGTCCTGGGTGCGTTCTGCTTAAGAATCCCAAACTAGGACGAAACAGCTGTCCAGTACTTCCAGGTTTTCCAATGGTTCTCTAACTGATGTCAGCTCATGATTAAATCCTCCATGCAATATGTAATTTCACCAAATAGTTCACTGTGTTGGATATCGGTAGAGTATAACTCTATATTAAATGCAAGTCGTATTTACTGACAAACCTTCAAATGCAAAATGTGAGTAAGTATAAGTCACCGGATCTTGTTTACAACATCCTGACAAAGCTGCTACTTAACACACTTCAAAATATTCATCAAGATGGCATTCGTTTTTTCATATTACTTAGCAAATACAGCCGCTAAAGCGCTGTATTGGAAGTAAAGATGACCGTGGGGAGGCGGGGAGGGGGATAGGATAGAGGCACAGATCAGCTGATTTCTTCAGTTTTAAGGTGTTATCGTGACGTTGTGTTTGGGCTATTCCACGTTGTTTTTACTGGTTTTTTTCAACAGAAATGCACTTTCAAAATCGTATTTAAACGAAAAAACGTGTAAAAAGTGAGAAAAGTAGTCGTTTTCAATGTGTTGACGAAATGCTGTCTTTTCATCTAATTGACAGGTACTGCTAAATACAATCTCAGCAACTAAAGACATGGGTTATGATCAAATTGTCATAGCTGGTGACTTCAATGCCCCATCTCTTAACTTGGTGTCGGGAAAAGCCCATGATAGATTTGATCGAAATCTGATGCATACCATCAGGAAGTCTGGATTCACTGAAAATGTCAAGATGGATACTAGATGGGGCCCTGATGGGAAGTCTTCTAGACTGGATTACGTGCTCACTAGTGACCAGCTACTAGTGGAAAACGTTCAGATCACGACTCCCATAGGTAGTAGTGACCACGCGGTCATAGTATTCGACATAGTCCTCCGCGAGCGCTTACAGTGGGACAATACACAGCCCTATCTGTGTTATAACAAAGCCAACTACACCAAAATGCGAAGACTTCTGTCTGAAGCAAATTGGTCCAAAAAATGGACCGAGCTAACAGTTGAAGAACACTGGAGAGTGGTAAAGGAGATCATTCACCAGGCGGTCTCAGACACTGTTCCTTTAGTCACACCAAAAGCTAGGAAGCAACGATCATGGCTAACAAGGGGGACACGACGCCTTCTGCAGGCGAAGCGAAAAGCCTGGTTTGCGTGGCGACGATCGAAGAGTCAACCCGAACATGAAGTGTACCTTGAACTCAGGAATCGATGTAACATACGAGTCCGGAGCGATAGAAGGACATTTCAGGGAAACCTCGCCAATAAGCTTCTCGTGAACCCCAAAAGCCTATACAGGTTTATATCCGAAAGAAAACCGACCAACCAGGGAGCATGCAATCTAGTGGGTTCTGATGGGAAATCTCTTACTAGTCTTGAAATGGCAGAGACATTCAGCCTAGCCTTTCACAGGCAACTAAACAGTAACGAGGATATTACCCTCACAGAACATCCAGATTACATCGCAAAACCAACACGCGAAAACCTCCTGGGTACATTTCAAATTACCCCGGCTATGGTACTTGCAAAATTGGGAAGGTTGGCTTCGGGAAAGTCTTCAGGTTGTGATGACATCAGACCATCTGTCCTGAAGCAGTGTTCAGAAAGTCTCTGCCAACCCCTAAGTGATCTGTTCCAACACTCCCTTGATGTAGGGAAACTTCCATGTGAATGGAAACGAGCAATCCTATCCCCTATCTTCAAGGGTGGTAACCGGCAGAATGCGACCAGTTACAGACCAGTTGCTCTACTTCCAGTGATATCGAAGATATTGGAAAGTATCATTGACGACCACATGAGAAAATACTTCGATGGGACTAACCTTCTTCACGAAGCACAGCACGGTTTTAGGAGGGGAAGATCCTGCGTGACGAATCTTCTACTAGCTTGGAACGATTGGACACTATCCTGGGACAAAAAGGTACCAGCCCACGTGATCTTTCTCGACTTTGCGAAAGCATTCGACACAGTTCACCATGGTCTGCTCCTTCACAAAATAAGCAAGGCGGGTGTTTCTGGAGCACTTCTCGCATGGCTGAAAGATTACTTAGGCGAGAGAGAATTCTGCACCAAAGTCAACCGCATCCGATCATCCTGGCACACCTCGGCATCAGGGGTTCCTCAGGGTTCTATCCTAGGGCCGTTGATGTTTTTGATTTTTATCAATGACCTGCCCCCCCAACTAAACTGCTCTGCGCTTCTTTACGCTGACGACGTAAAGATTTGGAGAGCAATAAACTCATCGGAAGACTCAGATAGATTGCAGGCTGACCTGCAAACTCTGGGAAACTGGGCTCTGGCTAACGGAATGCCTTTCAACCTAAAGAAGTGCAAAGTAGTGCAGCTTCATTCCGGCAGGTCACAGAGTGTAAATTACACCCTTGGTGGCCAGAACTTGAGTTGTGTTCCATCAGAGCGTGATCTAGGTCTTATTCTAACAGAAAAGCTAGACACCAGTGGAAATTACTCGAGGGACGTCGCCAAAGCCTACGCAACATTACACTTTATGCACAGGCAGCTGGGAGCTCTCACTCCCGAACTGTTCTTAAGGCTATACAAGGCATATGTGAGGCCACACCTTGAGGTGCATAATATCATTGCACCTCCGCTACTCAAAAGGGATGCTAACATTCTAGAAAGTGTCCAGAGACGAGCGACAAAATGGGTGATCGGCCTCCGCAACAAATCATATGAGGAAAGACTAAAGAAATTAGGTCTTTTCACACTTAGTTACCGTAGGCACAGGGGAGACCTCATCACCGTCTACCAGATCCTAAATGACCAGGCCCACCCAAATAAAAGCATCCTGCCATTAAGTGATTATAGGCTTCCACGAGGTAACCCGCTAAGGATAGCACACCAGAGACCAAAGACTCGAGTGCGATCACATTTCTTTTCGCTTCGTGTTTGCCGTCTCTGGAACGCTTTACCGGCGGCCGTGACTACAGCGCCATCTCTGGAGATTTTTAAGCGGAAGCTAGACAATCATGCAGAAATGCAAGGTTTGTGTCTCAATGGCTTATCCTCATAAAACTTAAAACCACACTGTCAATGGATAAGCGTACAAACTAAATCCCCACGACCTATTCTGCCTTCTCTCACTCTATCTTTTCCTTAGGTCACCTTTATTATTCCACTTATCTCAACCTATATTATCTACACTACAACCTATTATTATTACTACTATTCTGCTTTTATGACTACACCGAATGACCAACGGGAGTTAGGTCAAACTCCATTCACGGCAGCAATACAGTCCTAACATACTGCATACTACAAACCACATCTCGACCAATCCCCGCACCACTCCTCTTGGAGTCTACCAGAGCTAAAGCAGTCGAGTGGCGGGACTTACTACGCAGAAGCTCACCGAAGATCTGGAACCTCTACCTCACAATCAAGAAGCGAGCTCAAAGAAATCACTGGTTTATACTAGCTCGTAATCAGGATATTGGATATTGGACATACTGAGGTGCATCAGAAATGACATATTCCTTTGAAAAATGTCAATTATGATAGAAAATGCTAATTATTTCCAAATTTTGTAGTTTATTTTACGTAAATGATGAGAAGAAGGTTAAATATCGAGGCAATTATGATTTCATAATCTTTACAAAATTTCACGGTAATAAAGGAAACTGAGTTTGTTATTTCGTCAAGTGACGGCGAAGGGACAGTCATTTAACTAGTAGGTACTGTATTTCAAGTCCATAGTGCACCTGAAGTGCCCAGACTTCCAATACAAGTCGTGTGCGTATAGAACCTACGTTTGCTAGGTTGTGTTTCGTTATTACGGTACAAACACATGTTTGACGTCTACTTTCTTAACAGTCCTGAATATTAATCTTACACGCAACTGAAACACCTTACGCAAGGCTTGATGACGCATTGAGGAAATAATAATAGTTTAAGACTGACGCATTTCACATAAGTATTAATACGTTGCCTATCATTCTCGTTAACTCTGCAATGTCCTCAGGATGATAAGTACAAGAGACAAAATTAGTTGACATAAATGCATATATTTGTAAGGAAACAATAAACAATCAAGCTAAAGATGACTCAGAATGAAAGAGTACATATCTACGCTAAAAGGAGTTAATAACAATCCAGTGGAAAAATCACTTGTAGAGTTTTTTATAGCTGCATCATAGTCATCATAAAGTCCACCAAACACTCCATCCCCAACATCTGTATTAGTTTACCTCTGTTGTTAGTGGTGTTGAACCAGTCTTTGCAGTTTTCGTCACTACCAGGCCCGTTCGGAGAAACTGGATGTGAACTTTTCAAGCAGAGATTGAGATTATATTCCTTCGAATGCCTTCGACCGTATTGAGAAATATCTGAGGATGTAAACATATCAGGTATATTAATCTTACCTCTGGTGAACAATTCCTAATCTTAGCCACACTGAATATGTGAGCAAGGCAAGGAACAACCACAGAGTTGGTGAAATTCCAAAGATTAGTCGGCCATATATTCCATGATAGATTTCAGGAACTGTGTAACTTCCAAATCACCTGTAACACTTTCTCTTCTATAAAAAGCAAATATTAGACAAGTGACTCTTATCTATCCGTTACAGCCAACTGAAAGAGACGAAATTTTCAAACTTTATACTTCTTTGATTAAGTTACCCACTAGTATTCTTCTTGTGAGTGGATCTAATGCTTCTCGCATCTGTGAAATTTATAAGCATGTTAACTTGTTCCTTTAACCAAAAAATGCAATGTCTATCCCCTTTTATTATTGCTATTTCAAAGCCCGCCTCAGTAACGTAAGGCACGTATTAGCCGCAACGTTTACGCGAAGGAAAATCTACCAATCACAGCGTGCATAAGTGACCTTCAATATCCAATATCCTGATTACGAGCTAGTATAAACCAGTGATTTCTTTGAGCTCGCTTCTTGATTGTGAGGTAGAGGTTCCAGACCTTCGGTGAGCTTCTGCGTAGTAAGTCCCGCCACTCGACTGCTTTAGCTCTGGTGGACTCCAAGAGGAGTGGTGCGGGGATTGGTCAAGATGTGGTTTGTAGTATGCAGTATGTTAGGACTGTATTGCTGCCGTGAATGGAGTTTGACCTAACTCCCGTTGGTCATTCGGTGTAGTCATAAAAGCAGAATAGTAGTAATAATAATAGGTTGTAGTGTAGATAATATAGGTTGAGATAAGTGGAATAATAAAGGTGACCTAAGGAAAAGATAGAGTGAGAGAAGGCAGAACAGGTCGTGGGGATTTAGTTTGTACGCTTATCCATTGACAGTGTGGTTTTAAGTTTTATGAGGATAAGCCATTGAGACACAAACCTTGCATTTCTGCATGATTGTCTAGCTTCCGCTTAAAAATCTCTAGAGATGGCACTGTAGTCACGGCCGCCGGTAAAGCGTTCCAGAGACGGCAAACATGAAGCGAAAAGAAATGTGATCGCACTCGAGTCTTTGGTCTCTGGTGTGCTATCCTTAGCGGGTTACCTCGTGGAAGCCTATGATCACTTAATGGCAGGATGCTTTTATTTGGGTGGGCCTGGTCATTTAAGATCTGGTAGACGGTGATGAGGTCTCCCCTGTGCCTACGGTAACTAAGTGTGAAAAGAACTAATTCCTTTAGTCGTTCCTCATATGATTTGTTGTGGAGGCCAATCACCCATTTTGTCGCTCGTCTCTGGACACTTTCTAGAATGTTAGCATCCCTTTTGAGTAGCGGAGGTGCAATGATATTATGCACCTTCAAGTGCTCAGCCTCTCCATAGGCCATTTGTTCCGCAATCCTTTCTCGGGGGTAGGTAATTTGTTATGTCCAGATGGTTGCTTTACGAATGGTACATTTGTGGATACATTTAAAATATAAGTGGATATGCCCGTGGAATATAAACTATCAAACTGCCATAATTCTGGACATGGTCCAGCAGTCCCCTGTATTAAAGCAGGCTGCAACACCTTTTTGGTTTACGGTTTGAGTGTCATTCCTTGGAATAGTATGTCTACCAACATAGCTTCGTCTATCACTTGCTAATTTCGATTAAATATATTAGACTGTCATTCTGTATGATTGGCGTTTGCTCTGAGGAGGCATAATTTTCACGCAAAAAGTGCAGTAAATTTAATCTTTAATTTTTCTCTACTTTATATGTTCTCATCATTGTGTTCTGTTTTCACTGGGAAATGAACTAGTTAGATAGCATCACTTTGTTGACTTTAGTACAAAGAAAATGGCTTTCACTTACTATAAACATGGTAACTATTGATCATTACAGGAATGTAATTCTGTGAATGAAAAAGCGAATATGCTCGATTTTTTCACTGGACCATGAATGTGGGGAATGGTTACAAAGTGTTGAAATATTTTTTTATGCGAGGGCTAATTGAGTAAATAAAGTATGGCTCTGTTGGGTACAGCAGTTTTCGAAAATTTCTTAAATGGGATTAATATCAAACACCAGGCCTTTTCATCTCTCGTGTACTTGTGTGAATAAGTAAGGATTAACAGCGATGATGTGGTCTGTAGGAGCAGCATAGGAGACTTCCGTTGCTGTACTCTTATTGCAACCAAAACGGCCATCATGATGCTGTTATTTTGTCTAATATAAACTAAATCAGTCAGTGTTCCTTACGTAGTCTTATATCTGCTCCATATATAGCACCTTAGCGTGGATTTCCAGTTATGTTCTTTTCACATTTAATTTGTTATTAGGAAGCTTATGTGAATCCTAAATTTGTACGTAAATAACTGTGCGTCGGTGGCACAGTGGTTAGGACTCTCGCCGATCATGCACATGGTCCGGGGTTCAAGCCCGCACCGACGCACACCTGATATCTATGGTCGGCCTGCAAAATTTGGGCTACCGATATCCATGCTGAAAATTCCATACTTGTACCGAAAATACAGTGTGGAATCAAGCTGTAAATCGAAAAAAAAATCGAAATGCTCATACTTGTGTCAACTACATTGATTGCAAGGTAACCTAACTATCTTTAACTAGGTTTCATGGTCTTTCAGTAGGGTACGTTAAGGTTAAGGTAAGGCGAGTGATCATTACTAAACAGAGTGACCTAGAGTGTACAACTGTCGGTTATGGTCTTGTCGTTATCAAACGGAAGATGTATACTTCACTGCAAGACTAAAAATCACTCCTCAATTTCTGGCTTTGGTGTAGTTGAATCTGAATTCCCTTCAAACTAATTCTAACCTCGTTAACAAAACATGCAGATAGATAGGCAGTAGTAATGTGTCCTAAACATATTGGATCCATTAAATCGCGGATTGGCCTGCATGTTTTTTTAAAAATTCACCAAATTCTGGCAATGTGGTCGGATGATTTCAGCATTCACAGTATTATAGCACAACACTTAATTGGTAGGTGACTAGATACCTCGTCTACTTCAAAAATGGCACAATTTAGCCAAACAAACAAACTACTTTGTCTCCACTAAGGTTTAATTAGTTATCAATTAACGAGGATTTATGTAGCTTCTCTTTTGAGTGAAATAATCGATGAATCTATTCTTTTTTTCCTTCACGTTCCTCAGTAGAACATAGGGTTTCAAGCTAGTGGCTTGAAGTTTCTGTAGCAGTGTTTATTTTACAGGATGGGGTTGCTAGCCTCATGCCCAACCTTTCCTCTTTACCAGCTTTATTTCTGGCTTAGCGAGGTAAAGGAGTGCCTTGTCGGTCGGGGATCGAACTCCGGACCATGTGCATGGTCGACGAGCGTTCTAACCGCTATGCCACTGACGCATCGTTTAGTATTACGATCAGCTTATGATTATATTTTTATAAAATTAACTCAATATTATACCAGAATACTGTTTACAATTTGAGTCAAATTGCAAAATTGATCGAACAATAGTGAAGACTCATCAACAGTATCAACTTTTACCTGGTGGTGAACTCCATTAAATTTGTTGTTAAATCCTGACAGACGGTTCTGTGTCTGGACTTGTTACACTGCTATTATACTATGGTCCTCTAGGCTCTGAGGTACACCTATTATCTTAAGGTTGGTAATACTACTCAGGTGCCTCTCCGAAGTAGGTGAAGAGTGATTCGGGCTCGCCATCTTCTGGCCGAGAGTCGAGTGCTTAAGCCAATGAGCCACTTCTCTACATGATTCTCACAAGCCAATTATAATCTGTTTTTTGAGTTACACGATTTATCGAGTGTCAGATAATGCGTATGTATATACCACATGTCTGACAGATTATTCGTCTATCTCAATTTTTATCTTGAACAATGAATTCTAGAAATTTTTGCTACTTATTCCTCACTTTATTGAAAAATCTCATACTGTACCTCACAAAAGTGAATAGGCGAATGAGAACGTCTGGCACCTACAGCTGGACTGGTCGACATGTTGGTCTTTCTAAGGGGAGCTAGAAAGCCCTGATTCCAATCCTGTTGTGTACATAAGCTGAAGAATCCAGACGGGTCGAGTGGTGTATGAATTTATTTTGATCACTGGCATCCATGAAGATGTAGCTCCTGACACTGCTGCACTGCATTCTAGATCAGACTTCATGTTAAAGGCCTACGGAGAGGTTACCCTCTAAGACAATCACCTCCGACTTGGGCGTCCGAGTAGTAGTATTGCAGCCACTGCGCTTCTTTTAATGCCTATAATGTGCCAAGTTTGTGTTTTAATAACATAATAACACAGTTTCTTCGACTAGTTTTGTGGAGAACCGACGGATTGCTTGGTGAATTGTGATCTTTAGATACAATATCTGTTTCGCCTTTGCTCATCAATTCACACTAAACACAGGATTCCTGCCGTTTGCCTCCGACTATCTAATATCATCAAATCAAGGTGCACCGTGATGGCGAGCTGCCTACAATGGTGACCACATTGCAAACCTGACTGATGGAATTCAGTTTACACCAAAGAAAGGACTAGACATGTCGCACTAATTGGTTACTAGTGTCCAATCAAAACAGGATTGCACTGTTTACTAGTCTTTTGTGTGGAATGCTACTATACATTACATCTTGATAGAATTTTATGTATTCTGTCAATGATGTAACTAACTACCTTTATCTTTTCAGATATTTTGTGTTAACTTGGTGAGATTCCTGTGAAGTCCAGTCTACTGCTGTTAAAAGCCTCTATATCTCGAACACTTGATGCACACAAGGTGACAGCTGGAAATACACAGCAAAATGGTAGAGATTAATGACGGTCGCCATTTCAGAAACCCTTATGACGATTATATTTCAAAAAAACAACTAAAGATATTTAGATTGGTATAATGTTGTAAAACTAATTTACAGGTGAATAAAACAAATATTCCAAGGAAATTTATTGAATTATTAGATGAGTTAAGTTGTAAATATCCAACGTTATTCCACTCTAATATATCTATGTACTCGGTGTTTTCAGGCAAACGATACGCCTCAAACTGTCAAGTATTAGTTTTTGATACATTTATTCCCCTTAATGAATCTGAACAAAGCAAGAACTATAATTTTTGCAGAATAAAGTGGTACCATCTTTTATTTCATTGCCTTCTCGGCAGCTGCTTATAGGCCAAAGACATTATTAAATATATCTACAAAAACAATCTTAACATACTTGCACAGAGTTCATTTAAACAAAACTCAATCGATCAATATATATGTATATATATATAATATTAAACACTTCCCAACAATAATAATCATAAACAATGGAAACATTTCAGCATTACACATTCAGATGTAAAAGAAATGAAAATATCCAGTTACCAGGGCAAAGATGTTAAAGTGTTTTACTGTACCCAGTTGACTACGTTAAACGGTTGTGAGATTTCATACATGTGGTCTCCTTGATAAAATGAAATCGTTCTATTTCACAAGTTTGGATTAACTTCTATAGACAGCCTAAAATATGATTGGTTATTAAAGAATGAAAATAACATAATTCATTGTTGGGATGATAGCAGGGAGAGCGTTATCCAAAATGTAAACGTCTCCTTTCAAAGTAGAAAACGAAGTGGGAGTAGTGAGGGGAAGACAGAAAAATTCAATAAAGAGTAATAACTTAGAAAGTTCACACAACAAATCAAGGAGGTTATAGTTTTTAAGATTGAAATTTGCTCAATGAGCTGAAATCACTAATATGTATGACTAGTCGATATAATCAAGACCAAAATGTAGTTATCGAGGGAGTGACAGTCTGATCACACTCTCCTTCTGCATGTATAATTTTCGTTTGAAGCGTTTGACTGCAATCACTTCGGCAAGTTGTAATGTAACGAAAGAAGACAATGGCCAGACAACAGATCGTTTATCGAGAAAATCAAGAGGTATTTATAGATTTTATGTGTATTATTATTAGTGTTATTGTTAGCATAGAAGCAACCTCTTCTGATTGGTTGTTTTCTTGCTGAAGGTTATCCTGTCATATTTATGTGTGGCCTTTTCTCAGAAAGTCAGCTCATATATCTGTGAATCATAATTTCCAAACGTTAACTCCGCTGTGATTGGTTGTTGAGTTCCCTCAAGATCAAGCTGTCTTATTGTTTTTCTCATGACAATTTATCAGTAACCTCCCATGTACAGTGAAATTTTACATGGTTTCCCCTCTTTGCCGCCTTTATTCGGTTGTTCCCCCCTTCTAAGAAATTTTCCCCTCATTGTCCCATTCAATCGGAGTTTTTCCGCTTTTGAAATAAAATACAGCTTTTTTTCCACGTTTTTCCGAAACAGTCCCCTTTTTCATAGGATTAGAAAATAGTTACAACGTATGCAAAAAAAATTAATATTTGATAACTGGAGAAATAATTTTAAAGGCGAATCAAAGGTGATAATTATTTTCGACTTGATATGAATTACAAAAGGCTTAGAAACGCAGGGATAGAACGAACTACAGGTGTGAACAAAATGAGCATGGTAACAAATGGAAATCAAAATTTTCAACTTGAAATGTTAGTTAGGAGGTATGAATATAGCAACACTAAGAGTGACATTCTCTAGCTGTCCAATACTTCGAAACAACACGAAGGACAAACTTTCGCATATGACCAATTCAATGTGCATATACCAGTTCACTTGTTCGTGCGGAGCTAGGTACATAGGTCGTTGTATGCGCGTCCTCTCAAAACGTGTTAGAGAACACTACCCAGCGTGGCTGCAAAGAGGAGGCACTGGTTCAATAAGAAGTGCCATTATTGAACATCTGGTCAACACCTCCCACAAAATCTCAACCGATTCTTTCAAAGTGATTTACAAAGTCAACGGAAACCTACCAAGAGCAATATGTTTCCGACTTCTTTGTACTGCAGAAGCCCTCGCAACATGCATCGAGAAGCCGGAGCTGTGTTCAAAAGAATTTAGTCCAACCTCTACAACTACCATGGACCCAGCTTGGTATGTTCCTTTTGTTTCCGTCTTTTTTTCTCTTCCTCGTCTGTTTTCGTTCTCGTTCTTTCCTTTAGAGTATTTTTCGTTCGCTGTGTGTCTGATTCTTAGTCCCTCAATCTTCGTTTAATCCACCTAATTTTTTTCAACTATAAAAACAGTTGTTTTAAGTTTGTTTGCATGCTCCTCCTGATCACACTTGTAATCCGTTTAGAATAATCATTTCACAATTATATTCTAATCTTGTGTAATTTTTTGTTTCTATGCCTCTTGTAATCTATATTCATACCTCCTAACTAAATTGTAAACTGTATTTCAAGTTGAAAATTTTGATTTCCATTTGTTACCATGCTCATTTTGTTCACACCTGTAGTTCGTTCTATCCCTGCGTTTCTAAGCCTCTTGTAATTCATATCAAGTCGAAAATAATTATCACCTTTGATTCGCCTTTAAAATTATTTCTCCAGTTATCAAATATTAATTTTTTTTGCATACGTTGTAACTATTTTCTAGTCCCCTTTTTGTCCACACATTTGTCCGATTGGGTTTTCAGAATGACACGGATGAATATTTCTGGTGATTTATAGGATGTTTTACTTTCATGACTTGTCGAAAAATTGTAAGTTCCTTTGCCAAGAATGTTAAATATATTTTCAATTAAAATCCGCTGCTTTTTGATATCGTGAGTGATTGAGCTACTGTTAGTTTGCTGTTTTTGAGGCAACCTGTGTACGTAATAGATTTGACGCTGTGTTAGTTGTTGACTGATGGTTAAATGCGGAACCAAATGCGCGTTGTCTCAGGCTATAGTCTGTAATAGTAACTTAGGGCGCACTGCAGAATTTTGAGCAAACTTTGAGCCTCCAAAGCCTCAGGATGGTCGGGGGTGGGTGTCTTGCGCTGCGGGTTGGCCACCCCTCCGCACACCTCTTGAAATGCTCCCATATGACCGTGCGTCTTACATAGCCTCTCCTGAGGAAGTCCTACTCACTGCCTTCACGTGGCGGAGGTGTTTCTCACTAAAGCGAGAGGGCAAAAGCGGATGCCCGGCGCTCTCCACCGGGTTGACTGTCCATTGGATGACAGTCTAGGGGAGATGGCTAAACCCTGATTCCAAACCTTCAACGACTGGCGTATGAAGCTCACCGGCAGACGTATGGACAAAGGGCTTGTTGGATGTCCTGGATGTCTGGCCCCATTCAAAAAGGCGTATGAACCGAACTCCGGTCACCGGCTGCCAATGGATAGTGGGCTCCCTACTCCACTCCTACTGCCTTGTAGGTCACACTTGGTTGTGTAAAGGCTAGAGCTGCACTCTCAAACAAAAGGCCGAGCGATGCTGGGGACATCACTCGTACCGAATTCCCAAGAAACTTCATGAACTCGTTCATGAAGCCGGCTCATCCTCCCGTAGGAGATAGCCGAAGTAAAGTAAGTAAGACTTTTGGGGTAGGCTTAGGGACAATGTCCCACGTAAGTAGATGCGCCCGAAGTTTTTTGCCCCAAAAAATCTGCAGTGCGCCTGAAAATAATGCTAGCTGGGTTATTAAGCTCTCAAAAGCTACCGTGGCATCCTATTTGGAAATTCGCTTTGACTGTAAGTCAGTGAAATTCCTCACTATGACACGTCATATCAGCACCTTTCATTGACACACCTGGAGCTAGATCGAGCTAGAACCGGTATTCTAGATGTGTAAAAAATAACCGAAGGTAACTCTAGATTTGATGACAGTGTTTCTTTAGACACATTATGCAAAATCACCAAAGGCTGACTACATGGGGAAATTCAAACCGTAACTGGTCACCTCAAGTCTATCATATCAAGGAGGGTGAAATTGTTTTAAAGACAGCTTATACACTCACCCGCTTAAGGACTGCTGTCCTTAATAATCTTTAAACTGTAGGATATAATCCTTTGCTTGAAGAAAAAAGGCAGACACACTGCATGGTGGGTAAAGAAAAACCCATATTCTAGTTAATAAAATTTACTTCAAACTTTTAAACGTCTTCCGATTATAATGCCATATGAACACAGTTAACCCTATTGTTGCATTCTCAGTCTCAAGTGGCGTATTAGACAGGATTTACACTAGACTTTTGACACATTTTAAAACAAATCGCTCACGTCACCATCATAGAAAATAAAAAAAAGTTTTCTAAAACTATTTCTGAAAACAGGGCGTGTGAACAAATAATTATAAAAAGAACAACTCGCTTCATTCCACGTGTTAACAGAAAATTGATTGGGTTAATGGCAAGTAGTGAAGATAGGTGACCGAACCACACACAGTGGGACAGATTGAAGTCTTGTTAGGTCATTATTGTGTAAAACTCTGAAACATCCAAATTCTTTACTTGAAACAGCCCAGCGGTAACTTCAGATAAAATTCATCGACGCACCAATTTGGTATTCCCAAATCACAGAACTGCGTTCAGTCCAGCGTCAGAAGGACGCTTTTGTCATATCTCTGTAATATAGACTTCTCAAGTTTGATTTCACTTTGCATGTTCCATGAACATTTGTGATAAGTAAACGCGTATGTGATACTACCCGTTGAGTTAGCCGATATACATCAACTCTACAATTTACTGATGCAAGTCAGCCCTGAGGAGCATAATTTCTCATCATATTTAATGTACGTAGATTTTTGTCGACCCGAAAGGCACATGTTTTGTGGCATTCTAGATACTATTTTACTGTTATCTCCTTAGCTTTCGGGTGAAAAATGGGGCTTCAGTGGCATGTCGGCACCTCATCTTGTTCTCTACGGTTTTCTTTAACTGTCTACACGGTCGCATGAGAACTCTCACCTACTCTTAACACAAAGTCCAACGCTCCCATTCATTTCGCTGAGAAATCTCCCTACACATAATGATTTGTGTACCTATGTCGCTCGCTCTCAGTTTTGTATTCATATCATTCATTAAGATTTTGAAATCGCTATCTGGCCAGGGTCTGTAGAATTCTTCCTATTTTATCTTGATCTACGTTATTTGTAGACGTACAGCCTTGTATAATTTTAGTATTCCTACCTTTCGAGTTAAATTCTACTCCTACTATTATTATTCTAGATGAGATTGATTCCCCAGTACGTGTTGTATGTCGTTGGTAACGTCATGATAGCCACTCCCTCAATGTGTTCGTGGTTGTCATCTAGGTGACTATAGTAGATTACTGACTCTAGAGTTATCAGTTTGATGGGGTCACTACCATGCCGCTGGCTCCCATAGATTCCTAACACTTCTTCCTGTGTCATGACATCTCATTTATTTTGCAATCTGAGCACCCCTTCCAGCTTCCTACATTGTACGGACATTTCATGTCCGTATGCTTATTTTTGATGCTATCGAAAAAAGACATTGGCTGATCAGCTTCCCGAAGGCTTTCACATACTTGCATCAGTCCATCTTACAGATCCCATCAGAAAATATGTCCATTTTTTGTATATATTCTGTGCTATGAAGTTTCCATAGATATTGTGGATAGAGTCGCTAGCCCCATCTCTAGCTTTCCATCATTTTCTGGGCGGCCTAGAACAGGCCAGTAGACTAGGCTGGTTTAGGTCTCCGGATATATGTCATCGAAACTATTTTTCATACCGGTGACGTAGTATACCTCTATTTTTTACTGGTTAAAGGCGCTACTTGAAAGGTCAGGGAATAGCTTTTGTGAAAACTCTCAAGTGAGTGGTTGGTGAAAATCTTATTTGCTAAACTACTATTTCAATGTTGCTGCATTTAAATGTTGGTTTGTAGGGATTTGATTGATTACAGGATTTCATCATGAGCTGATATTAGTTAGAGGACCATTGGAAAACCTGAGAGTACTGCTGAAGAGTCCCAAACTAGAACGAAACAGTTGCTGCATTTCTTTAGTAGTAATTCCGGATAATTCACTTGATATTAATTGAAGAACACGGGACACTAGAAAGTTCAGTTCAGACACATATGCACTATAACAAATTTGACGTTAGTCATTACAAATATATGTGATGACTGCTTACATATTTCTATTGGTACAAATGTTTATCAACAAGTGACCGTCAAATGAACCGATTTCAATTTATGTAAAACATTCTTGACTATATATATTTTGATGACTAATAAAATCTGAATAGTTTTGCTGAAGAAGCTGTAATGACTTACACGACGAAATATTCAGAAAACAGATCTTGTTTTGATTTTTTCATGAACACGCTGGGATTATATTTTTACTGGACACTAGTCAGTAACTAGTGTGATGTGCCGTCTAGTGGAAGACACAATTGGTGCAGACTGAATTCTATCAGACAGGTTTGCAATCTGGCCACTATTCTACGTAGCTCGCCATCACGATGCACGATGATGTGGGCTCGAATCTCACAGGGGTGGGACATGAATTTCTTCAAGTCTGCAGATACACGTATTGCTGACTGGTGAGTGCCAACTAACATGAAGCCTAGATCAGGTAAGGCTTCCTGTGGCCGATTGCCTTCAACCACCTGATATATATTATCAAAACGCTGGGATTATTTTAAATAAATTTTTATAATGAATATAGACATGAGTAGAATTATGATTTGAAGATTTTTATTCGTAAAATTATCAAAAATGTTAAATGATGAAGATGAAAAACAAACAGAAACAAATTTTTCAAAGATAGAAGAAATTTATGCAATAAAAAAACAATTCTGCAAAGTTGACTTAAAGTCCACTCAACAATGGAAATTTCGAGTTGACTGGGTCCATAATACCAACAAGAAAATACAGTGTTCCAGCAAGACCTATAAATATATACATATTTGAATGATCAGTAAAAGGTTAGATTAACAATTAGTGTATGGATATACCTTAACACTATAGATTTCTAGGTAAACCAGGAAATAAGCTTTAAATACTACTAATGATACAGAGAATGATGCTCAAGAAGGCTTCGTGTGCTTTTGCAAATGTGTGGGCGGTTGTTACTTCCCGGTTGCCCAACACCGTGGAAGTTGAAACAGAAAGACGGTTAGTGTTGCGTGACAGCAGAGCCCAGGGGACAACTGCTTGAGCCAGGCCGGTCACACACAGCCTATATGAACTGGTTTCTTGGTTTGGTTCCGTATTAGTAAACTTACCACCGGTTACGGACCACCGTAGGGTAAGTCGGGATGTACAATTTTTGAGGTCGACCTTTTCTAACCCACTTTCTTCGGAGTGGAGAGACAACATAGCTGGCTGGCATGCTGGTCATCTGAGGGACACATTTCACTGCTGTTACATCCCTATTCCTCCGCAGTACAACTTCGCTCACAGGCCCCCAGCATAGTTCAAAAATATCCCTACACAATGCCGGTAACTGCTTTTAGTCTAATTGCTATCCTAACAACCTTCCTGGGATAGTAGGACCTGCAGAAACAATAGTTTCAGCCAGTGTAGCTTGTTGGGTCATCGCGATGTCCAAGCCTGATCATCAGGTCAAGGTAGCAGCTATCAGCAGTCCTCTCCGTCCGCCTTTATGGCTGCGAGACCTGGCCATTGAGAGTGGAAAGATTAGCTATGTTTGATCATAGATGCCTGCGTTCTGTCTGCCGCGTGAAGTGGTATAATAAGGAAACCAATAGTAAGGTTAGGCGTCGAGTGCTAGGTAAGGAGGGGAAATCAATCGACGAGGCTATGAAAACCACAACAGCTAGTTTAAGCCGGCTACGTAGGAAAGTGTAGACTTCCTGACTGGTTGGGGTCCTAGGGACGGTAAAAAACAACGGTTGGAAACAATTGGTGATATGACTCAAAGTGATCGTTCTCAATGGCTAGCGCAGATACATCCACTCTGATATGTATCCACATATATATATTTATGTGTGTGTGTGCATGTTGGTCTCTCTTTCTGTTTGCTCGGTTAGTCTGTGACCACTTCACTTGTATGGACTTGTCTCCTTTAATAATGTGTATTCTCCTTATATTATATTATATATAATATGAGTGTTTGTTGACAGTCCGTTGCTTGGTGACATATATCCATATATGTTTGTTGGCATGTCTGCTATATTCGCTATGTATAATTGGATCGACACTCCATTATAATTAGCCATTCATGTTAAGACTGTCTAATGATTTTTCCCACGCTTGTCTGAATTATTTATATATATTCGCATTCACAATTTGTGTGAACTACTTTACTTTACAACCACTTTACTTACTTACCACTTTGGTGTGAGACCATTTATTTTCGTCTCCTTGTGTTTGGACAATAGAAGTATCATCGCAAACCTAGTGGTCTTCTGATTTCCGCCTTCTCGCGTCAGGACTATTAGTTTCTCGACCAGTCCATAACAATAATCTAGCGACGAGTACATAACAATTTGGCGACGGGGAAAACTAGTACATAACAATTTGGCGACGGGGAAAACTACTATTAACCACACAGCAGCAACAACATAACAATTTACTATGGATTATTCTAAATTGGAATTATTGTTTGAACAACAATTGAAATTAATGGAAATGTTCGTCAACCAACAGACTGGTCCAGCTTCACCTTCAAGCAATCCCAATCATACCATGCTACCATCTGTCGACGGAATTGTGAACAGCATTTCACAGTTCAATTATGACCCAGAGGCTAATGTCACTTTTGACACATGGTATCAACGTTATGAGGATTTATTCACTGTTGATCTCGCCTCACAAGACGATGCCTGGAAGGTGCGAGTTTTGCTACGTAAATTGGGTCCGGCAGAATATGAACGGTACTGCAACCTAATTTTACCACAGAAACCACGTGACAATTGTTTCGATGATACAATAAAGTTGCTGCGTGAACATTTCGGAGACCACTCCTCATTATTCAGTATACGTTATCGTTGCCTCAAGCTGGCAATGAATGAAAATGATGATTTTCTTACTCACGTTGGCACAGTCAACCGAGAATGTGAGAGATTTCGACTCAGGTCCTTAACAGATGATCAGTTCAAAGCCTTGATTCTCATATGCAGTCTCCAATCTCCTCGTTTCACAGATATCCGAACTCGACTGCTCAATCAGCTAGAACAAAATCCCAAGTTAACATTACATGACATAGCTGATGAATATCAACGGCTGATTAATCTGCAGAAAGACACACACTTGGTCGAATCAACACCTCCGAGAAGCTCTGATATTCGTGCATTACGCAAGAGCAAAAATCTCTCATCAGCTACTCCTGACCCACCTACTTCTCCTAATGTTCCGCGGAAATCTACACATACTCGTCCAACTTCACAAAATACTGCAAAGAAGACCCCACCATCACCATGCTGGCATTGTGGCGCGTGGCACTTTGTAAAGTCTTGCCCATACAAAAATCATCGTTGCAGCAAGTGCAAAATCATCGGTCATAAAAATGGGTTTTGTCAGCCACGCCAACTCAGATATCATAATCCAGCAAAAGCTCAACAAAATGTCGGTCCTAAATCTCCAAAAAGATCACTGAGTCTACGTGCAACCTGTCAAGTCACAACACCAGCTATGCGGAAATATATTGACCTTCAGATGAATGGTCATGATACTCGTCTGCAGCTAGATACTGCCTCTGATATTACTGTTATATCAGAGAAACTTTGGAATTATATTGGCAGACCACCTATCACCAATACTTCCCAGTCTCTTCTCAGCGCCTGTGGTGGGCGGCTCAAACTAATTGGTGAACTCAAATGTTCTGTTTCCTTCCGCAATACCAAATTCACAGGAATTTGTTACGTCACGAAGAATGATTTAAATGTTTTGGGACTTGATTGGTTCGATCGTTTGCATCTGGCTGATGTCCCACTAAATTCTCTACGCAATACAGTGAAGAAGCATAAAATGCTAGACAATTCCGGACGGAGCCGAAGCCGCAAACCCAACAATCAGACGAAACGACAGGCGTCAACAACAAGCCCAAAGGTCCCAGATAAACCCCCAGGTAAACATCCTACTAATCATTCATCTTCTCAAAAGGGGAGGTGATATGTATCCACATATATATATTTATGTGTGTGTGTGCATGTTGGTCTCTCTTTCTGTTTGCTCGGTTAGTCTGTGACCACTTCACTTGTATGGACTTGTCTCCTTTAATAATGTGTATTCTCCTTATATTATATTATATATAATATGAGTGTTTGTTGACAGTCCGTTGCTTGGTGACATATATCCATATATGTTTGTTGGCATGTCTGCTATATTCGCTATGTATAATTGGATCGACACTCCATTATAATTAGCCATTCATGTTAAGACTGTCTAATGATTTTTCCCACGCTTGTCTGAATTATTTATATATATTCGCATTCACAATTTGTGTGAACTACTTTACTTTACAACTACTTGACTTGCTTACCACTTTGGTGTGAGACCATTTATTTTCGTCTCCTTGTGTTTGGACAATAGAAGTATCATCGCAAACCTAGTGGTCTTCTGATTTCCGCCTTCTCGCGTCAGGACTATTAGTTTCTCGACCAGTCCATAACAATAATCTAGCGACGAGTACATAACACACTCTTCGTGACTTATGATTTCCAATGAAACTATATCGTTCTTCGTTATTACTATTCTTTTGTCTCACACCTCTGTTTACTGTCTTCTCTTGCTTTGTGTGCTACATGGAGGGAGAGTGGCGACTTGAACTCCCGCATATCGGTGCAAAGTTCTATGTTGAAAACAGACAGACTAATGGTATAGTGTGGGATTCTGAGCATTTGGTATAATATTGTATCTAATTTCACCAGAATAACATTAAAAACAGTTTTAATAATAATATTACAAGACTATTAGTGGCAGCGCTTATTAGGTATTTGTAGTGACAGCGAAGTCACATATATATACCAAGATAAAAATTATAAATAACGAAAATGTTAGTAGCTAAAATTGTCAGTTTAATTGAGACAGTGTCACCATAGATTACAAATAGGAGAGGATAAAAAGAACCGATTATTCTGCTAACAACCTATTAATTCACAGATTTTGTGCTACACATTGTCTCTACCACATAGAACACGGGTTGGCTAAATATGGTACTCAAGTGTTGGTTTGTAGGGATTTGATTGGTTACATGATTTCATCATGAGTTGACATTAGTTAGAGAATCGTTGGAAAACTTGGGAGTACTTGACAGCTGTTTCGTCCTAGTTTGGGACTCTTCATCAGTACGCGACCGCGCTATGTCGTGAATTGGCAGAAGTTAGAATTCATGGGCCATTGGATCGGGTCCCAGTGGCTTAATGGTATACGAACTCACCTTGCAACCAGAAGCTCCTGGGTTCGAATCCCGGTGGGTGCGTACTGGTAAAGAGTCCCAAACTAGGACGAAACAGCTGTCCAGTACTTCCAGGTTTTCCAATGATTCTCCAACTAATGTCAACTCATGATGAAATCATGTAACAAATATGGTACCGTTGAGTTACCATCCTTGATAGTACGAGCGCATAATCTTTTGTACTAACTTCTAGTTCTACCAGATGAGATTCAAGGCGGGGAGAGTTGAGAATAGAAGGGATGTTGAGGGTCAGACAATATAGATTTGCACCGATTGCACAATTAATTTATCTTCCACCTACATATATAGACATGTGCTTGGTGGTTTCCAAGGTGCAAAGTAGGCTACACCGCACTTGTTTCCACTGAAAGTCAGTTGCTATCCCCCAACAATCTCCTCTTTCAAAGTAAATCTACAAAGTCAACAACAACCTGACAAGTACAATACGCTTTCGTATCATTTGCATTGGGGAATCAAGCTCTAGTCATTCAGATGGTGAAACCGGAGATCAGGGTGACACCCCTTTTGTTTTCTGTCAACATGGGTTATTTTTAACTCTACAACTCTATAGACAAAGTAATAAGAAGACGTAATTTGTCTGAATTGTGAAATGTGTATTTGCGCACCACCCATTTCGAACAATCTGATTCATCCCACACCGTCTTGTCATAGGAATACATATGAAATGAGTAAAGAGTTACGAGGTGAGAAAATAGACAAGTTAGGTGAAGTTAAAAGGACGTGTATTGAAAGTCGAAATAACAATGAAGACCACTAAACCGAATAAGAGAGTTAACAGAATATCTGCTATGGTATCAAAATAAAGTATACCAAAGAAGGTTTATCGAAAGATCTATATTAAGAAAGTCTTCATGGACAGGACAGTATATGCACTTCAAGAGTTTTGTTCCAATCCAGTATAAAAATAACTTAGTTAGAACACTGTTCATTAGAGCACGAAAAAGTTTTTCTGACAGTACTATCGGGCATGAAATAAAATCTCTGAAGGATATTTTATCTAAGAATGGATATCCTGAGAAGTTCATTAATAAATACTCTAAAGAAATTAACACCTACGAAGCAATCCAAACAGTTCCGAAGAAACCTGTCTATATCAGTTTGCCGTTGTACAGGAAGTAAGATAAGATAATAACAGCTGTATTCCAAAACAGTACTTGTGATACAGAATGGAATTCTCAGCATTTTACTACAATATTGCATCCAGCTAGTACATTAACAACAAGTAAAGTTTTACATAGATTAAGGTAATCTTAGTTAGTTTTGACAACAACAAATTGGTATGTCGGTAGCAAAGCCAAAACTAAACAGAGTGTTAGAAGGTGTTGGAAAAGTAGATTCTAGCATATTTACTGGCGTAAGCAGAAGAAAGAAACAAAGCTGCACATAACAGAAAAAAAGGGAGAAAAGGAAAAGAAAGAAAGAAAACGTTGTACCTATAAATGATATGAGTTGGAAAGACGAGATCCAGTTGTTCTACTGACTATTTAATAAGTTAAAGGTTTCACGTTTCAAGTAGTCAAACGAAGACTCGATAAAACCATCAAGAGAACTTATTATGCTGCAAAACTTGTTATCCTTAACACCACTAAGCGAATGCTTTAACAATCTGGGAAAGACCAGTCGCCAATCCTCGGCACTTCAAACTGCGTGGAAGCAAATACACAGGTCGTACACAAAGGCGATTGTCTACTAGCATGATGGAGCATTTGCCGAAATGGTTGAAAACGGCTGAGTTCAAAGTGCCAAATTTCTCAATAACTAAACATCTTGTGAACTACGGACATGATATCGACGCGGTCAAGTCATTCGCTATTGTCAGCAGACAAAGAAACAGGGAGATGCTTGCAATTGCAGAGGCTTGTGCAATTCCAGTTTATAAACCAGGTCTCTGCGTACAAAAGGAGATGGTCATCACTCTACCATGTTAATACATTTTACTTATTATTATTCTTGATTCATTTAAAACTATTCTTTATCAATACCATTATCTAAACACACTTCAAAACTATTATTATTATTGTTATTATAACTATTACTATTGATATTAGTCTGTTTGCAATTCTAGTTATATTCTCTAATGACTAATTGTTTATCTAAGTGATATAATTGAAGCGTAATGCAATTAATCTTAATTTTGATCTCTCATACTCTCTCTCTCCCCTTGTCTATTTGAATATGATCTGGAAAACATTTGTACCTGTCTTTCTGCATGACTAATTCAATGTAGTTTTGTTTACTTATCACTTTTATATCTCCCAATGTAATTTCAAAAGTATATATATCCGTGTATGTAGAGTACTGAGCAGCTGAAGAGTTCTACCGAAATTTGATGAATTCATTAAATCCTGCTTTATTACTTCTTTTAAAGGAGGTTTAGCGTGATGACGAATCGTTTTTGAACGCATAAAGGTGGTTTAAACTTTATAATTGCTGACGCTTCCACAAACTTTAGGATACACTCCAAACACTTTTATAGATAGGCTTAAGGGATGTGTAAACATGAATTTTATGTCCTGTCTCCATAATATGTTTCGCAACAAAGGAGCTAGGTCGTCACCTGTTCTCACCATCAATGGATTCTGGGGATTCTGTTTGTTTCTGGAGTCAATTAGAAATATGCTCTGAAGCCAGCGCTTACTTGCAGAGATCGATGAGTCCTCCCTATATATGTGTGTCCACACGTATATTCGATTTGGTGAATACAGTGGGATGTGACATCGCTTTTCGCATGTTCAAAGGGCTTACTTGGATATATTGACTTCACATTCTCAATTATTGTGATCTTAGCTGCATAAAAAGTCTTTTAAACTGCAGCGTTCACTTATTATTATTATCGCCTTCATCATACTATGTGGAATGAAACAAATAATAATTGTATCCATGTAAAATAATCTATATAAATGTGATTGTACAGCTTTTGAGAATGAAATCCGCCGAAAAGATCGCCATCTTTGCTGAACTTCGTGTTCTCTTCTTTCTCTCTAATGTCCATATGGGTGTTTTTTCCACGATCTATTCATTATTGACTGAATGAGGATTGTACATGAAATTCAATATCAGCCACAACTCTCAGTCTTTAATTTAATCAAATGGATACACACATTTTTAAAGCTTCTCCCAATATCCCACGACTATCAAACATGAATATTGTAACAACAGAAGGCAAGAGACGGAAGCCTAGGGTATATTTTCAAGTGATCAAAACGCTATACACATATAGAGTTTATATTCGTAACCCCATCACTGAGCTTGTGATTTTGGTTTACACTAAACGATGTGAAATAGAATGTTCAAATACATGTGTATAGTATTGTTATGTCGCTGCTGCTGAGTGGTTAATAGTAGTTTTCCCCGTCGCCAAATTTGTTATGTACTCGTCGACAAATTATTGTTATGGACTGGTCGAGAATTTAATAGTCCTGACGCAAGAAGGCGGAAATCAGAAGACCACTAGGTTTGCGATGATACTTCTATTTTCCAAAACACCAGGAGAAGCAATAAGTGGTATCACACCAAAAGTAGTCACACAAGATTGTGTGAGCGAAATATATATGAATGTCCAGACAAGTGTGTGAACAAATCAATAGACAGTCTTAACATGATATCCTAATTATAATGGAGTGTCGATCCATATATACATAGCGAAATATAGCAGACATGTCGACAACCACCATATATGGATATGTCACCAAGCAACGGACTGTCAACAAACACTCATATTATATATAATATAAGGGGAATATACATTGCTAAAGGAGACAGGTTCATCCAAGTGAAGTGGTCACAGACTAAGAGAGCAAAAGAAAGAGAGATCACCATACACACACACACATATATATATATATATATATATATGGATACATATCAAGTATTCTGTTGCTAATACACTCACTATTCAAGTGTGTGAATAATATCCCACTGGAACTCATTGTCTGTATTCCAACACCACAATATTACTTAAACTATTTCGATAAAATACTGTGTTAACTTTTTTTTTAGAAAAGTGACCGTTTGATTTCAATACAGAATTTTTGCACAGATGTGCAGCAGTTCGAGTTACGATATTCTCTCTCTCCATGTAGTAAACAAAGTAAGAGAAGAGAGATATTAAAGCAGAAATGTGAGGTAAAACGAGCAGTAATATTGAAGAACAAAGAGTGAATGCATCTGCGCCAGTCATCACCGACAATGATTTTGAGCCATGTCGCCAATTGTCTCCAGTCGTCATTGGTTTTTATCGTCGCGTGGACACCAACCAGACAGCAGTTAACACCTCTCTATATGGCTCATACTAACTGTTGTAGATTTCATTGACTAATGAGGCCATGTTATTGTTTGACTACCACCACTAGGTCTTTCCCAACCTGATAATATGTCAGTTAGCTAACATTGCCCGTCGAGGAAGGCGATTAATGGCTAAGGGATGCATGCACGACACATGCCCTAACTACCTCAATCAGTATAACTTCACAAACTCGTCGATTGATTCCCCCACCCCTCCTTACCTAGCACACACGACAACGCCTTACCACAATACTGCTCAACTTATTATACCATCTAACATGGAAAATAGAACGCAGACATCTATTATCAAAGACAGCTGGTCGGGCGGCTTCTCATATCTTCCACTTTTAATGGCCATGTCTCACAGACAGTCATAAAGGAAGACGGAACGAACTGCTAAGCAGTACACAGACCCTTTAGTTAACAGCCGGATATCACGTCTACTAAGCTAGAGAAAGCGTCAGTTGTCAGATAAATGCCAAGCCAGCCTTCTGAATACGTGCTGTGATTTCGTCAGCAATTAACTCGTTGGAGCTGGCTGCTTCAACTCCCAAAATAAGTGAAATGGTCAACACGCTTCACTAGCCACTTCACTCCCTTTCTTTAACTTTCGATTTTGATCATAACTTGAAATCACACAGTAATTTTGGTACCAGCATGGAATTTTCAGCATATGATATGGGCAGGCCGAACATAGATATCAGATGTGCGTCGGCAGGGGATCGAACCCCGGATCATGTGCATGGTCAGCAAGAGTTCTAACCGCCATGCTACCGACGCACTCCTGTAGCATCATCTTAAATTTAACAGCAGGAGCAAATCGCATGCCAAACATTTGCAGATTGCTGCTCCTGGAGGTGTTCAGAAGACTCAGCATTTTGTCAATGTCTTCATCTCTTTAAGCAACTAAAACAAGACATATTTCTACTAAATAATTGAATAACGCTCATATATGACCTATGTCAAAGAAATAGGTATAATTATTTGTTCTCGATTATAAATATGAATGTCATAAAATAAACCAACCTTCAAAAAGTGAATATGGCCGATCAGCAACACGAGTAGCATTGGTAAAGCAATCAGTACACCAATCAGCAAACTAAATATAATATTAAACGAAAGCAAGATAATAAGTACAAGGACAGTATAACACTTTTATTCTGCCTGAAATTTATTCATTTATTAACCCAAAAGTTATATGAACATTTCAGCAGCTGCAGTGAGGCTAAAGAATATACATCAATTTCTATGAGTGTAGCTTTTTTCTAATTCTTTGCGTCCGGCTAGTGGAGCATAGGGCTACAAACTTCTACAGCGTTTGTGTTATTTTACAAGGTGAGGTTGCTAGCCTTACGCTTAACCTTCCATCCCATCAATGTTTACTGTCAGCTAGGTGAGGTTCCGGAATCAGTCGGTGGCCAGGCTGAACACTCTTACCATTAAATCACTACCATGCAAATGTCGTATTGGATAGTTGAAGGCAATCTCCAGGATGCCTTGGATCTAGGTTTCGCGCCAGTCAGCAAGGTGTATATGCAACCGTGAAGAAACTTATGAGATTCGAACCAGCGTCACGCAGTAAAATCTGAAGTCAAAGACGTTACCACTGAGCTATTCGGGCTCGCGATTGACTTCTTGTAGGATTGTATTGGATATGTTTGATTGAACACTTGTCAGTAACTAGTGTAGTGTGTCTAGTCCTACCTTTGGTTCAAACTGAATTCTATCAGTCAGGTTTGCAATGTGGCCACCATGTTAGTTGTCTGAGTGGTAACATCTCTAACTGCAGCAGTGAGTGATGCGAGTTCGAACCACAGAAGACACATGAGTTCTTTCAAGGTTGCAGATATGCCTGGCTGACTGATAAATATCAACAAGCATGAAACCTAGGTTAGGCAAGCCTTCCTGCCGACTGCCTTCAACTACCTAATACCAACAATTCACAGTGCACCGCACCGTGATAGCGAGCCACCTGGCATAGTGGCCACATTGCAAACTTAACTGATGATAGAGTTCAGTCTGCACCAAAGAAAGGACTAGATACATCACACTAGTTACTGACTGGTGTCCAACACGCAATGAACTCTTGAGGCATACAAAAACAAAATTTGCAACATACACTGGGATTGACATTGTCTGCTAAGTCCAAGAAAACATTGAAGAAAAAAGATTCAACACCAACAACTGTTCAGTCACCCATTCAATTGGTTACAGGTCTGGCTACGAGATGACATCAGTCAGAGAATCGCTGAAAAACCAGAGAATACTGGACAGCTCTAGTTTGGGACTCTTCAGCAGTGCGCATCCACCACTAGCGTCCGAACTCAGGACTTTCCAGTAACAAGACGAGTTCGGAAACCATTCTGTCAGTGATATGCGATATAACGACCTATAGGTCCCAACTTCTGGCAATCTGCGATACGAAGCGCGAGTAACTGGCCTCTCACCTGACTTAGTGGACCTCACTATAGACCGTGAGTAGAGAGAAGTTGGAATTCATACGCTGGCCAAGGGACCCGTCCCAGTAGCTTAATCGTCTACCAGCTCTCTTGCAACTTCAAGGTTCCATGTTCGAACTCTGACGGGTAAGTAGTGCTGAAGAGTTCAGAACTAGGACGAAACAGCTGTTCAATACTCTCTGCAGGTTTTCCAACAGTTCTTTAACCGATGTCAGCTTGTGACCAAGTCTGTAACCTGCAAACCAACGCTTGAAAATAATTTAATTCCTAATCTGTAATATCGGTGATTACGTAACAATACTGCTAACTTGTGGGTTCGGTTATTTTACTGATCACCGATTACTTCTGACTGTCGCCTCGCCTCCACAGAGCTACTAAATATAAGATGGACTGGTTCGTAGTAATGAGAATGATGCAATTTTATCAGAATACATTACTACAATGAATTGGTTGCATAAGGTTGGAACTGGATCGAATACACTCTATGAAAACCGCTGAGTGATACCGCGCGCCAGCTACAATCTCGAGTGGAACACCAATGGGAAACAACGAGTTGGCCGTTGTTCCAAATGTGCGCCATCCATTCTGAGCAATATCATCAACTGTCTTCAGCAACCAGTGTTTCTTACCATCCTGAGGACTTTAAGCAGACAAACAACCAGTATGCACCTTCCTACGTGGCTGGCTTAAACTAACTGTTGTGGATTTCAAAAACTGATGAAACCATGTTTCGGTTTGACCATTACTAGCTCTTTCTCAACCTCAGCTAACATTTCCCATCGACGAAGACGACGGCAAGAGATGCATGCGTAACACATGTCCTAATCATCGCCATCGGTGTAACTTCAAAACCTGGTCGACTGGATTTCTCAGAATGTGTCTCCAAAATACGACATTATAACACTGATATGTATCCACATATATATATTTATGTGTGTGTGTGCATGTTGGTCTCTCTTTCTGTTTGCTCTCTTAGTCTGTGACCACTTCACTTGTGTGAACTTGTCTCCTTTATTAATGTGTATTCTCCTTATATTATATTATATATAATATGAGTGTTTGTTGACAGTCCGTAGCTTGGTGACATATATCCATATATGTTTGTTGGCATGTCTGCTATATTCGCTATGTATAATTGGATCGACACTCCATTATAATTAGCCATTCATGTTAAGACTGTCTAATGATTTTCCCACGCTTGTCTGAATTATTCATATATATTCGCATTTACAATCTGTGTGAACTACTTTACTTTACAACTACTTTACTTACTGACCACTTTGGTGTGAGACCATTTTATTTCGTCTCCTTGTGTTTGGACAATAGAAGTATCATCGCAAACCTAGTGGTCTTCTGATTTCCGCCTTCTCGCGTCAGGACTATTAATTTCTCGACCAGTCCATAACAATAATTCAGCGACGAGTACATAACAAACACCAACTGACCACTTGAAATTATCGCACCCATTGAGATAGAAACAAAAATTAGAATGCGAAAAACGACGACCAGAATGACAATTACAATATGTACCAGACAAAATGCATGGTATGTTATATTCACAAAACCCTCAGAAATTTAAGCCATCAGTGATGAATGGACAAATCTGATTGTACATATGACACTGAAAACCCACAGAAAAGTAAACCAGAAGTAAACAAATCAACGCCGTCTCCCATAAGACTTTCATGTATCAATACATGCAGCATAAATCACAACTTCCTAGTTAACAAACAAGCTTGTCCATTGACTAACAACATTGACTTACTTACTTACTTACCTTTATAGCCCTATACAAATACTTAGGATCATGTGTAGTTTGATAAATTTCCAATAGACTGAAACCGCTACCAGCAGAACCATGACATAAACCACAACCTTTATGAAGTAGACCACGAGTCCAGAGAACTTCTCCACCAGTCAATGCACGCTCTAAATACTTCTTTTCACCGGTTATCTAGAAAAGAGAAATTAAAAAACGATCACTATTTTAAAATTATTAATATACAAATAAAATACAACATGAGTAACTTTCATCTATCATATACAGACGGACAGGAAAAAATACTTAACAGTTATCCATATGTCGTACATTAAGAGTTTATCGGAGGATTCAATCGAAAATGTGCCACTTTATAGAAGGTAAGTAGATGACATTGTAATCATAAATGATGAATAAGCCTTGTTCTGCCACCCCAATTTTAAAACGAATGAATGAAGTTCAGAATAGCATATCACTTACGTCTGTAGAAGAGGAACATATTTGTTTATCTTTCCCAGATATATTGCTTAGTCGGCGGCTTGATGGGTCAATAAAACGATTTGTTTATAGAAAACCTACCTGGACAGGATAGTATCTTAATTACCACAGTTTCTGCTCTGTTGTTCAGTACAAAATAGCCTTAGGCAGTGAGGTGCCTCTTCAGTAGAATCCAAAGAATATGCACTGAAGACACACTTGATGAGGAAGAAAGAAAGTTGACACAAACTCTGGTTGACAATAATTATCCAGACATGTTCATTAGAAGATATAAAGCAGTTAGAACACCAAGACACCTACTCTCCAACTCACCGCTAAGAAAGACGTTTACATCAGACTGCCCTATATGGATGATCACAGCAGCTTGACAACTAGACGAAGATTGAACGATGCTGTTAGAAAGACTTTTTATGCAGCTAATAGCATAATAATTAAGAATGTGAAGCCAATATATCCATCTAAGCCCTCTGAACATGCGAAACGTGATATCTCATCTCACTGCATTTACCAATTTCAATGTACGTGTGGACACACATACGTAGGAAAGACTTGTCGATCTCTACAAGTAAAGGCTGGCTTCAGAGCATATCCCTAAATGGCTCCAAAAGCTAAGAGAATCCCTAGAACCTATTAATAGTGAGAACAGGAGACCTAGCTCCTCTATTGTGAAACATCTTATAGAGACAGGAAATAAAATTGATGTTTTATTATTATTTTATTTTTTTATTATTTTTGATTACAGCTTGATTCCACACTGTATTTTTGATACAAGTATGGAATTTTCAGCATGGATATCGGCAGCCCAAATTTTGCAGGCCAACCATAGATATCAGGTGTGCGTCGGCAGGGAGTCGAACCTCGAACCATGTGCATGGTCGGCGAGAGTTCTAACCACTGTGCCACCGACGCACAATATATATATATCTTTTAAACCTATCTATGAAAAAAAGAATCCAAATTCTGAGGAGTTTTTTACCATCAGACAGAAGGCACTACAATGGGATCACTAGTGTCTCCGCTAGTCATCAATCCGTTTATGCACGCATTAGAAACAAATGCAATTATGAGATGCTCTAATCCTCCAAGAATGTGGATGATACCTTCGTTATAACCAAATGTAGTATGTTGGATGAACTTTATTATTTAATAAACAATATGTCAAAAAGCATTAGTTTTTAAAAGAGATTGAATTCGACACCACCACCGAAGACTGGACCTTGCTGTTACGATGCCAGCTCTTTGACTATTCGTCTCTAACTACGCAATTAGAAACTTCAAACAACAGTACTTTTTCAGTGGGGATAAGAGGGTAGCAGCAACTAGAAATAAGGCGTACAAACATCACAAAAATAAACTGGATAGTCCCGTTATGAAAACATAAAATAATATGCTGAAGACAGCTGTAGTATATTTATGACACACACACATTCAGTTAACCAACCATTCCCTGATACAGGGTAAGATGTTCATCTGCACACCTCTTGAAATGCTCCTATATGACCGGGCGTCTTACATAGCCTCTCCTGAGGAAGTCCTACTCACTGCCTTCACGTGGCGGAGGTGTTTTTCACCAAAGTGAGAGGGCGAAAGCGGATGCCCGGCGCTCTCCACCGGGTTGACTGTCCATTGGATGACAGTCTAGGGGAGATGGCTAAACCCTGATTCCAAACCTCCAACGACTGGCGTATGAAGCTCACTGGAGCTCACCCGCAGACGTATGGACAAAGGGCTTGTTGGATGTCCTGGATGTCTGGTCCCATTCAAAAAGGCGTATGAACCGAACTCCGGTCACCGGCTGCCAATGGATAGTGGACTCCTTACTCCACTCCTACTGCCTTGTAGGTCACACTTGGCTGTGTAAAGGCTAGAGCTGCACTCTCAAACAAAAGGCCGAGCGATGCTGGGGACATCACTCGTACCAAATTCCCATGAAACTTCATGAACTCTCTTACAAATTGCCACGCCTGAGCAGTGATGATTCGAGACGTTCATGAAGCCGGCTCATCCTCCCGTAGGAGATAGCCGAAGTAAAGCAATAAAGCAAGTTCATCTGATTGCCCTCTTCCACCTATCAATAAATAATATTAAAATATTCAAGTCTATGAAAATTTGAAATCATTATAAAAAATTCACCTTACCTTATAAGCTGACAGCATAAGTGGGATTACACCGGTTGCACCATGACACCAATGAACTAATACATCCCGACTTATACTATCCCCCAGACTTGAAGGCCAATTTCCACTCGGTAACTGAAGTTGTCCCATCCATTCAACAGTAGGCAAAATTAGTTGATTTAAAGTATCCGATGATATTACACCGGGAAACAGACGATAAGCCTATTTGTAAGGTAATTCATTGTGGTAATACAAGTAAAAAAAGAGAGTTATGAATTAACTCACAACAGCGAAATAATGTATGCAATCATAAATTTATCAGCGAATTTTAACAGGAACACTGTCTATTATCTTCCCCCATTCGAATATAAATATATTGTCCACAGAGACTGGACTTTTTGGCGCACCTGAAACAGAAAAGCAGTATTAGTGTAGAGATGTGTGATCCCAGAGCCCAAAGAGACAATTGTTTGTAGCCGGTTACACACAGACACACACATGGCTTGTTTGAAGAGGAATTTTGAGTTGTGTTCGTACTACCACCAGCTACGGACCAACACGAGGTAAATCAGGATGTACAATTTTGGGAGTTGGTCTTTTCTAACTCCATCTCCTCCTAAAAACAGAGAGGGATACTTACTGGTCATCTGAGAGAACTGACTGAGTGATTGACTAGTTTCAACGCAGAACTTTGTACAGATGTGCAGCAGTTCCAGTTGACACACTCCCTCCTTGTAGCACACAAAGCAACAAGCGAACAAAGTAAAGAGAGATTCAAAAGAGAGATAATAAACAGAACAATTTTGAGCCATATCACCAATTGTCTCCAGCCATTGGAATCCCCCCTCCCCCAATGCACTGATAACGAACCCAGGGACTGCGGCACATGTACTCACACCATTATTGCAAAAGGTTTGAAAGTAAGGAAAGGTACTTACAGATTGGAAGAAAAGGTACCTTGCCAAGCTGCCAAAGAAGGGTGACTTAGGCCTCTGCAAGAACTAGCGTGGAATAATGCTCTTGTCCATCTTCACCAAGTATAATACTAAGTTGCATCATCCCGGAGAGAATAAAAGATGCACTGGATACAAACCTCCGTCCAGAACAAGCTGGATTCAGGAAGAGCAAACCCATCTACTGATCAAATCGCCATCACTGAACAAAGCATAGAATGGCAGTGAAACCTCTACCTCAACTTCATCAACTTAGAAAAAACCTTCGTCGGCGTTGACCGAGACGTAGTTTAGAAAAGATGACTTCATCGATAAAGAAGCATTTTCTTCACTGAATTGCCGTCTTTTATTTTCTTCATGCCTCCATGGGTATTTTCAATTCAACCAAAACTAAAATGATAGATTTCAGGCAGATAAGTTGCCTAGAGAAGAAAAATAAATCTAAGCTATGCATTCGAATAGATATTCAGACATTATTTCATCACTTCATCCGTTGTCTGTGAAGGCAGACAGGCTTAGTTAAGTGTCTAACAAACCGAGCAGTAGCACTAAGTAGTACAATAAAAAACCTAAATGATGAAATGAAACAGAAGAATACCTCGTTGCTGTTAAATAACTGTCCTATATAATTCACTAAAAAGATCAAAAAAGGTCAAAAGTAAAATGAAAATAATGGTGAAACTGATAATGATAAAATACATAAGAAAGAATATAAGGCATCTACAGTAGTTTTACCATATAAGGAGGGGACATCTGAGACCCCATATAGTAGGATTCTTAATAAAGCAGGAATAAGGATGGTCTTCAAAGCTACAAACTCATTCAGGTAGGGACAAGCTCTGCGGGTTAAAGGACCCTGTTGGTTGACCCAATTAAACAAAGTAATATGATTTACAAAATACTTTGCAATGACTGTGAGTTAAGCCAACTGCATAGGTCAAACTTGTAGATCAGGAGCAGTGAGATTATCAGAACATAAGAGATTAGCTAAAGGTATAATGACTGACCCTGCGAAGATAAGTAATTGAGAAAAAACTCAGCGCTACATTGCACTGCATGCATTAACACACACAACCAAGCAATTGGGTGGGTGGGACAGAGTCAAAATTCTAAAAAGTAATATGGGTAAGTGGAGCACGAGAGAGATTCATTACTGAATTCCTGCCAGGTTCATCAAGTCTACAACACAGCCAATACATACAATAGTAGTGACTCAAAGTAAATACCACAGATATGGAAGATATTATTACCACCAGTCAAATCAGAACAGGATAATAAATAATCCTAAAATGTATTCAATTCACATGATAAGATTCTAACGAGTTATTTATTTATTTTACTATAAAAACACTTGTCGTATTTCCCGTCTGATTGTATTTGATTGATAACACTAATATTGTGGTGAGAGCCGGCTGTTATAGCCAATTGGTAGACATTAATCTACGTCAATGTCTAGGTCACTAATATTGGCCGTGAGAAAATATGAACAAGGCTGATTTAACAACCAATCACAGCAGACTTAACGTGGGCAAATAAGATTCGCAGATAGATGGCCTCACTTTCCGAGAAATCAGAAACAACCAATCAGAAGACTGTGTTTGTCTACTTGAATAAGCTATAATAATGTACATAAAATATATATAGATACGTGCTGATTTCCGTAATAAAACGATCTGTTGCCGGCCCTTGTCTTCTGTTGTTACAATATTATTTCCGAATTTACTTTATCTTTTATTGACTTCATTCAAATGTCTAACCATGAATTTTTACTCATGTATATAAATGAAGTAAGAAAGTTGTGTGAGTAGTGCCTTGATATGACTCTGAGAAGCAATAAATTGTGCTCGAAATGTGGTCACCAGTAGTGAATACTACTATATAACAAACACACTGTGTGACACTTTATCAAAATAAAAATTTTATCCATAACGGAACCAAGCATAACTAACTTACTTACCCACCTTTAAAAGAGTGGTTAAAATACCAGCAAAACCATGCGCCCCACCAAGATAACATTTTTCATGCCATTCAAACATTAACGGTGGCATTGGTAAGTTTCGTTTGGAGGAATGTCGTATTAAAGAATCATAATAACCATTGGATTTGTAAGCACTAGCTGTTCGCTGACCAGATTGTAAGATAGCATTAATTACCTATATAAAAAATTAGGCGTGTTAGCACTTTTAAGCAGAGACAAAATACTATAACAGCTAGCAATAACAATATGCGAAATGAAATTGTAACGAAATCACAATATATAACCTGCTTGATACAACAAATAATAATCAAGAAAGCTGAATACTACTCATTAACTGATATAAGTAGATGGAAATTACTCACACCACTAGCGAGTAATGCTTACTGCTATCCAGACCAAATAGACAGTTATTTTGTTGGTTTAGGATCTGAGATTATCAGCCGTTTGCCCAGTTCGACTCAGTTCAGAGAGCTTAATCAGTTCGAACCGGCCTAGTTCTGACTACATACTAGCTACTTGCTTACCAGTTGGCCTATGTAGTTAGCCAGAATTCGGATGGTTTGAACTGATTAAGATATCCGAGCTGAAGTCAACCGAGTACACCATTAATATTTGTGTAAAACTTGGGCACTATGGTAGTAAGTAATTCCATATTGGTTTGTCTATTAGATGTATCACACAGTGAAACAGTATCATTTACTGGATGACGTTTCGAACACAGTTTATTATGGTTCATAATCATATCATCAATTATAATCACACGACTTCGAAACTTGAGTTTTATAGTTTTGTTTGTTCTCTCCTATTTGTCTTCGTAGAAGTGGTAGAACTGTTTTGTTTTAAAGGCTCCACAGGATCCTTTAACCGACAAAGGTTGTTTCCAATTAACTTTGTGGGTTTGAATGCAACTTTTAGTTTATCTAATACCCTGCCGGTCTGTCTGTCTGCTTTCGAAATAGAAATTTGCACACATGTGCGGCAGTTCAAGTCGACACACTTCATGTAGCACACAAAGCAAAAGAAGAAAGTAGAAGAAATGCATAATAGAGACAGTAAACAGAAGTGTGAGACAAAAGAATACCCTGCCGAAATGATTGTCAGGTCAAATATATAGGTCAAACTAGTAGAACAGGGACAGTTAGACTAGCCGAACATAAAAACCTGGCAAAATCTTGATTAGCTGACCCGAAAACATAAGAAATCTAGAGAGTAGTTCAGCTATAGCACTACATGCAATTACACACAACACAGCCATTCGATAGGATGACATAATAATGTAACAGGGTAAAAGGAGAGATTGATAATCGAAGCTTTGTTTATCGAATCAACTGCAAATATGTGTAATAGGAATGATTCAACACCTGTCCCAGATATCTGGAAAATCCTACACCTCTACGACCAATCGGACAGAACAACGAAATCTATAAAACTCAAGTTTCGAAGTCGTGTGATTATAATTGATATGATTATGAGCAATAATAAATTGTGTTCGAAACATTGTCATCCAGTAAATAATAATACTATTTCATTGTGTGATACATCTAATAAACAAACTAAAACCGAGTACACCATTGATTATTTTTCTGAAATTTTTATTCCTATGCGTTCCCCAAGTGGAATATAGGGCTTCAAGCTGGAACTTTGAAGTTTCAATCGAAGTGGTGTTAATATTTTCTACGGGGTGGGTGAGGTTGCTAGCTTCGCAGCCAAATTTCCCTATTTACCGGGCTTACTATCGGGCTAAGAGAAGTTAAGAAGTGCCACATGGCCGGCGATCGAACGCCAGACCACGTGTGCGATATAGTTAGCGAGTATTCCCCAGTTGGATCAACGACACACACACGTTGTTGATGACCTCAGTACCCAACAAATGAAACAGCTGTTCGGTGTTCACATCACTTAGGTCTGGCTCACAAGCAATACCACTCATCTCAATCAAAAAGTAGTATAATCAGATATAAGACTGTTCAACTGTTTCCATTATGGGTAAATTTTTGTTTTGATAAAGTCTCACAGTGTTATACAGTAATGTTTACTGATGACGTTTCGAGCACAATTTATTGCTCATAATCATATCAAGGTATTAACCTTGATTACCTTGATATGATTATGAGCAATAAATTCTGCTCGAAACGTCATCAGTAAACATTACTGTATAACACTGTGAGACTTTATCAAAACAAAAATTTACCCATAATGGAATTATACTCTACCACAGTGCACAAGTTTTATTCTTATATCAATGTTCAACTGTTTCGCGCATTCGGGGCTGAGATCATTAGCGGCATGTACCCCCGAGTTTGACTCATCTCAGGAAGCCGAATCAATTAAAAACGATCTGATTTCTCGTTAGCTACTTGTGTGAACTGGTAAAAAGTTGAACTGTTCAAACCCCTCAAAATATAAAACCTTACCCCAGACCACATAACTTGCAAAAATACATAATTTAGTTTCATGTAAGCTATCTAATTGTACTTAGTGCCGGAACCACATCCTATTGATAAGCTAACCATATCACTTAACCTGGTGACGCCACTGTACGACAGGTATCAGTTGTTAGGCTTACGACTCAGCAGTCATACTGCCTACGATGCGGTCACCGATAGCCATACTGGACAACTGTTTCGTCCTAGTTTGAGAATTTTCGGCAGCACTTCCCGGTTTTCAATGATTGTCTAACTGATATCAATCCGTCATCAAACTTGACAAAAGCATGAATCGTATTTAAACATCGGAATAACAATAACTTACATATCGAGTGCCTATTGCCACCCCACCCCCAAAAATGCTAAGAGAAATAGAGATGGATTGGATATTTTATGAGCCGAAGAGACATCAGACATTCTAGTGCAATCCAAACAGGACACAACAAGTTGGGCGTAAGTGAGAGTGTGACATGGAGAAGATCGTGTACAAAGGAGATGAAAGCCAATGGACAATCGTGAAGTCAGCTAAAATGAACTATAAAGAACAGAATGAAGTGGCGATGTGATGCTCACAGTTCCACTCGCAACCTAAGGGAATAATAATATCCTAGATCGCCATTAATTGAGGTGGTTTAGAATTAACTGGTTATTGAACTCCAGCCCAAATAGCTAAATGTTCAAGGAGCTTGGCGTCATAACTTGAGGGTCCTAGGTTCGATCCCTGGTAGGTTTGTGGGTGAGTACTATAGAGAGCCCCTAACTAAAAGCAAAACAGATGTCCAGTACACCCAACCGGTTTTCAACGGTTCTCTAACTGATATCAATCCATAATCAAAATTGAGATACATAAAATACCTACAAAATAACTCTTGCAAAATGACAGTAATAATAATAAACTTGGTTAATACCTGCTATAAGTTATAAAAACAAAATCTATACCTAAGACAAGAGATTGTAGATTTTTACAAGTTGATCACGGATTGATATCAGTTAGAGAACTATTGAAAACCACGGAGTACTGGACAGCTGCTGTTTCATCCTAGTTTGTGAATCATCAGCAGTACGCACCCACTGGGGTTCGAGGTCCATCCAGATAGCACGTGTGAGGACGGATGTCCCACCTATGACAATGGTTGGGGTCGCGCTAAATCACGAATTGGTAGAAGTAAGAATTCATGAGCCATCGAATCGGGTTCCAGTGGCTGAATGGTATACGAAGGCCCTGGGTTCGAACCCCGTCAGTGGGTGCGTACAGCCGATAATTCCCAGACTAGGATGAAACAGCTGTCCAGCACTCCCAACTGGTTTTCAATGGTTCTCTAACTGATATCAATTCGTGATCAACTCGTAAAAACAAAACTAACCCTTACAAACCAAACTATAGAGATTGTATATATATATATATATATATTTAAAAATACATACCAATGAAATCGTAGTACTGGGTATATCAGAATTGTTGTATTCTTTCAAAGTTAGCAGACAATTCAAATAACCTGTTCTTCCATAGAGTGCTTCATCAGGCATATTAGAATTCGAATCATTTAAAGCAGCATAATTACTAGCGGAGAGAATTTGTTCCAAGTAACGTTTTGCATCTGTACTGTGAGCCGAGGTGCACAGTACACCTAAGCATAATGCACCGATAGATCCAGTGAAAACACTAATATTCTTAGATAACTTTTTCATGTCAATATGACGCAGACAACGATGCAATAACCTTTCAGCATGCTGGACAGCATCTTCACATATTTTTTTATCGATGAGTTTACTTTTTGATTGTGATAGATAATTGTAGAATAATCCAATACCTGATAAAGGATGAAATGTGAACGATTGCGTAATTATATATTCGTGATTGCAAGGCAAAATAAAAAAGCTGGATTTAAGTCAACTGACTCAACGAAAATCCGTAAGACAGAAAAGAACAAGAAGTTCACCAAAGACAATCTTTTCGGAGATTTGAATTTTTTGATTATAGCTTGATTCCACACCGTATTTTTGGTACAAGTATGGAATTTTCAGCATGTCACATCGGTAGCCCAGATTTCGCAGGCGGTAGAGGATCGATCTCCGGACTATTTGCATGGTCGGCGGGAGTCCTAACCTCTGTGCCACCGACACACATATACACAAGTTTACACACATGTACAGTTTACCTTCAACGACGATATCTACAGACAGAAAGATGGGGTTGTCATGGTCTTTCCTTTTAGCCCACTTTTGGCAGACTGCTTTATGGTCATTTTAGAAAATGGGATCTTAAAATCATCATCATCAACAACAGACAAATTGCTGCTGTACAAAAAGTATGCCAACGACGCTTTTATAATCTGTCACGATGATTCTGATTTGAATTGTATCTTACAAAAGTTTAACAACACTGTCACCCTTCACTTAAATTCACATCAGAAGTAGAAAATGACTCAAAGATTCCATTCCTGAAGGTTGAATTGACAAGAATAGATAATGGAACTCCGTAAAGATCTGTCCACATAAAACCATCACACAATAGACGACTAAGAAACTTCTATTGTTGGATTCTTGTCAGTCAAAACAGAGCTCTCATCAGCTCACTGGTCCATCGTATCAGAAGAATTTGCAGCAGTAACCGCTTAGAAGAGGAGCTTTCATTTCTCAAAAAATATCGTCGCTCAAAATGGATACCCGACAGGTTTCATGGAGAAGAACATGAAACCAAAGCCAAAAAAGAAAAGAATGCACTTCAGTACAAAAAAGCACATTATATATATTTGAATCTGAACTTAACAGCGAAAATCCTTAAGAGGACAATCTCCAGTTCCCTAAGGAAGATCTTTCCTGAAGCAACTCTAAGAGTGATAAACTCTAACCTCCCACCGAGTCTAAGCTATGTGAAGGACAAACTTTTCGCATATAACCACTATAATGTGTGTATATCAGTTCACCTGCTAGTGAGGAGCTAGGTACATGGGTCGTTCTATGAGGGTTCCGTCAAACCGTGTTGGAGAACATTACCCAGCATGGCTGCAAATAGAAGGCACTGACTAACTGCTTTCAACGTACAACTTTCCACAGATGTGTACCAGTTTGATTTGACACACTCCGTATACCACACAAAGCAAGAGAACACAGTAGAGATTCAAACGAGAGACGATAAATAGAAGTGTGGGTGAGCGGAAAAGAATAGTAATAGGGAAGAACAATAGGATTTTATTAGATATGATAAATCATAAAGAGTGAATTCATCGGCACTAACAATTGAGAAAAACGATTTTGAGCCATATCACCAATTGTCTCCAGTTGTCATTGGTTTTTACCATCCCGAGGACCCCCAACCAGACAGCTGTCTACACCTCCCTACGTGACTGACTGGATGGCTGGCTTGAACTAACTGTTGTGGATTTATTTCATTGACTGATGAAGCCATGCTTTGGTTTGACCACCATTAGCTCTTTTCCAACCTGATATATCCTATGTCAGTCAGCTAATAATGCCCGTCGAGGATGGGGATCGATGGCTGGGCATGCGCGACACATGTCGGTGTAAATTCACAACCTCGTCGATTGATTTCCCCTCCTTACCTAGCACTCAACTGATGCCTAACCTCAATATTACTCACCCTATTATACCACTTAACATGGCAGATAGAACGCAGATACGTATGATCAAAGATAGTTAGCCTTTTTCGTACTTTCCACTTTCAATGGCCATGTCCCACTCACAGCCATAAAGGAGGACAGAACGAACTGCTGCTGTGCAGTACACATGTCGACAACCAGCCAGATACCACATCTACGCCAAAAATGGCGTAAGTTGGTGTATGTCAAACGAGCCTTCTGTATCCACACTGAGGTTTCGTCAGCCATCAACATGCTGGCTTTGGATGATACAACTTCCCAAATAAGTGAAGTGGTCAGCACACTATAACAACCACTTCACTGCCTGTCTTTAAAATAGGAGCGAGTCGATGTAGTCCAGTCCTGTAGCATCATCTTACATTTAACAGCGGGAGCGAATCGCATGCGAAACATTCGAAGATTACTACTCCTCAAGGTATTCAAAAGACTCTAAATTTTGTCAGTGTCTACACCTAAGAGCACCACTACATTGTTTGCATATTCTAAGTTAACGATACTATTATTTCCTGGTGGTAACAAGTCAATCTCTAATTCGCTGAAGTCAGGGTTATGTTCATTAGTACATCTATGATGGGATTCAACAGAAATGGGGATAGTGGGCATCCCGGACGGACACCACTGGTTGTCACCACTTCAGATGACAACTCTCCAGAGGCTCTCACATGGATGACTGAAAGAGCTCGAGTAGAGTGAGTAATTTGATCAGTGCAATGTATTTTTTCGGGATTCCCTTCACGGCCAAATATCGCCATAGGACCCCTCGGTCGACGGAATCGAACACCGCCTTCAAGTCAAGAAATATAATGATTGTTGGGCGCCGGTAAGAATGCCTATGTTCTAAAATCTGTCGAAGGCTGAAGGTATGATCAATGCCCCTCTTCCTGGTCTAAAGCCTGTCTGGTTCTCTCATGAGTACCACTTAGTCTACGCATGATTACCGAGCCTACAACTTTAGATACCATATTGGTCAAGCTAATCTCCCTTTGAGTATCCCAGGAAGACTTGTCTCCCTTCTTGTATATCGAGAAAATCAATGACTTACACCAGACCGACAGGACTATCTCTTATTCCCAAAGGCTGCCTAATACCTTAATTGACACAGGCAGTAAACTGTCTCTACCGTCCTTAAACACCTCTGGAGTCATTCCACCAGGTCCCGCTGCTTTGCTTCACTTCAGTTTAGTGACAGCTTTTGTAACCTCAGTTAGGGACGACGGACTGGTGTTAACATCCCATTCAGGGGGGTGTTCGATGCTCAGTAGGTTCAGCGTTGTTATAGGCCAGCTAAATGCCTAGAGGAGGTACTGGTTAAAATTATGTATATAAATACAGCTTTTGGGAATGAAATCGCCGAAAAGATATCTATGCTGAACTTCTTGTTCTTTTCCGTCTGTCCTGGTGATTATTTACCACGATTTGAAAAAACTCGCAAGTCAACAACAACAACGGTGACAAACTGCTTATAGTTTGAATTCCGTTTTGGAAAGTTCTACTAAAAATTCCCTTTCTTGTGCAGTCAGTTACACAACACAAGTATGTAAACCCACCTATAGAGCATACATATATATATATATATATATATATATATATATAACAATTTCTCTACTACCATTCCAACAACGAAGTATGTTATTTTCATCAAATTAAAACCATTCTAATTCCAGGTAGTTTGCAGCTGATGAGAACCTCTGAAATAGGACAGTGTAATTTTACACTGCTAATTTCGTCTTCCTTGCTTTATTGAATTTTATCAAGGGAACCATGTGTATGAAATCTCATAACCCTTTAACTTAGTCGTCCGAGAACAGTAAAACATTTTAACATCAAAAACATGTATTTGGCAGTTTCAGACGTGTCACTCACCTGATAACCCCGTGTACATAGATATATCAGAAGAGGATAATTTCTCGTACTTAGCATTTAACACATTTAATAATTCAATAAATTTCCTTGGAATATTTGTGTTTTCCACCTGTAAAAATTAGTTTTACAACATTATACCAATCTAAATACTTGTAGTTGGTTTTCTGAAATATAATCGTCATAAGGGTTTTTGAAATGGCGACCGTCGTTAATCTCTACCATTTTTCTATGTAAGACAAGCTGTCACCTTGTATGCATCAAGTGTTCGATATATAGGCTTTTAACAGCAGTAGACTGGAATTCACGGGAATCTCACCAAGTTAACACAAAATATCTGGAAAAAAATATAGTTAACTACATCATTGATAGAATACATAAAATTGCATCAAGATGTAATGTGTAGTAGCATTCCACACAAAAGACTAGTAAACAGTGCAGTCCTGTTTTGATTGGACACTAGAAACCAACTAGTGCGACGTGTCTAGTCCTTTCTTTGGTGCAAACTGAATTCTATCAGCCAGGTTTGTAATGTGGCCACCATTGTAGGCAGCTCGCCATCGCGGTGCACACTGATTTGATGATATTAGATAGTCGGAGGCAATCGGCAGGAATCCTGTGTTTTGTGTGAATTGATGAGCAAAGGCGAAACAAAGATCGTATCTAAAGATCACAATTCACCAAGCAATTCGTCGGTTCTCCACAAAACTAGTCAGAGAAACTGTGTTATTATGTTATCAAAACACAAACTTGGCACATTATGGGCACTAAAAGATGCGCAGTGGTTGGGGTACTGCTACTCGGATACCGAAGTTGGTGATTATGTTAAGGAGTCACCACTCCATAAACTTTTAACATGAAGTCTGATCTAGAATGTAGTACAGCAGTGTCAGGAGCTACATTTTCATGGATGCCAGTGATCAAAATAAATTCATGCACCACTCGACCCGTCCGGATTCTTCAGCTTATGTACACAACAGGATTGGAATCAGGGCTTTCTAGCTCCCCTTAGAAAGACTAACATGTCGACCAGTCCGGCTGTAGGTGCCAGACGTTCTCATTCGCCTATTCACTTTTGTGAGGTACATTGAGATTTTTCAATAAAGTGAGGAATAAGTAGCAAAAATTTCTAGAATTCATTGTTCAAGATAAAATTTGAGACAAACAAATAATCTGTCAGACATGTGGTATATATATACGCATTATCTGACACTCGATAAATCGTGTAACTCAAACAACAGATTATAATTGGCTCGTGAGAATCATGTGGAGAAGTGGCTCAGTGGCTTAAGCACTCGACTCTCGGCCAGAAGATGGCGAGCCCGAATCTCTCTTCACCTACTTCGGAGAGGCAACTGAGTAGTATCTGTCTATTTTCGACATAGAACTTTGCACATATGTGCACCAGTTCAAGTTGCCACACTCCATGTAGCACACAAAACAAGAGAAAAAAGTCGAAGAAATGCATAATAGAGACAGTAAACAGAGATGTGAGACAAAGTAATAGTAATAACGAAGAACAAAACAGTCTCATTGGAAATTATAAGTCACAAGGAGTGGATGCATCTGCGCTAGCCATTGAGAACGATTTCGAGCCATGTCACAAATTGTTTCCAACCATTGGTTTTTAACGTCCCGAGGACCCCAACCAGTCAGGAAGTCTACACCTTCCTACGTGGCCGGCTTAAACCAACTGTTGTGGATTTCATTGACTGGTGCCATGCTTCTGTTTGACCTCCCCTAGCTCTTTTCTAGCCTGACCCTATAATATATCGCATATATATTTGCGATTGTACAGCTAAGAAAATGAATTCGCCGAAAAGAGACTCTTCGCTGATCTACGTGTTTTGTTTTCATTAATGACCCTATATCAGCTGACATTGTCCGTCGAAGAAGGCGATGACTAGGCATATGTAACACATGTCCTAACCATCTCAGTCGATGTAGCTTCACAGCTCCGTCGATTGATTTCCCCTCCTTACCTAGAACTCGACTGACGCCTTATTATACCACTTCACGCGGGAGATACAACGCAGGCACCTATGATCAAAGACAGCTAATCTTTTCATGTCTGATGAGCAGTACATCCGCCCTTTGGTCGATAATCGGATATCACGTCTACGCCAGAGACGGCGTAAACTGGCATGTGCGAAACTAGCCTTCTTTATCCGTGCTGAGATTTTGTCAGAGATAAACCCGTTGGGGCTGATGGTACTTCCCAAATAAATGAAGCAGACAACGTGCTCTACCACTTCAATGAGTAGTATCACCAACCTTAAAATGATAAGTGTACCTCAGAGCCTACAGCATGAAAAACCTGTTCGGCGGATTGATTTCAAACAACAACAACGAGGACCATAGTATAACAGGAGTGTAACAAGTTAGGACACAGAACAGTCTGTCAGGATTTAACAACAAATTTACTGGAGTTCACCACCAGGTAACAGTTGATACTGCTGATGAGTCTTCAGTACTATTTGACAGCTATTTCGATCAACTTTGCAATGTAATTCATAAATTGTAAACAGTATTCTGGTATTATATTAACAGTTAATTTTATAAAAAATGTAATCATAACCTGGTCGTAATACAAAACGAGATAATAGATTCATCGATTATTTCACTCAGAAGAGAAGCTACATAAATCCTCGTTAATTGATAACTAATTAAACCTTGGTGGAGACAAAGTAGTTTGTTTGTTTGGCTAAATTGTGACATTTTTGAAGTAGACGAGGTATTTAACCACCTACCAACGAAGTGTTGTACCATAATACTGTGAATGCTGAAATCATCTGACTACATTACCAGAATTTGGTGAATTGAAAAAAAACATGCAAGCCAATCCATGATTTGGTAAAACGCTGTGATCCAATATGTTTAGGACACATTACTACTGACTATCTACCCGCGTGCTTTGCCAACGAGGTTAAAATTAGTTTAAAGAGAAGTTAGATGCAACTACACCAAAGCAAGATATTGAGGAAAGATTCCTTAGTATGGCAGTAAAGTCTACGTCTTCTGTCTGGTAACCACGACGAGATCATAAGCGACAGCTGAAGGCTCCAGTCACGCTGTTCAGTAGTGATTGCTCGACGAAGTCGTGAAGTTACAAAGACTGAGATGGTTAGGACATGTGTTACGTATGCCAAGTCATCGCCTCCCTCGACGAGCAATGTTAGCGGATATAGGGTCAGGCTGGAAAAAAGCTAGCGGCGGTCAAACAAAAACTTGGCACCAGTCAATGAAATCCACAACAGTTGGTTTAAGCCGGCCACGTAGGAAGGTGTAGACTTCCTGACTGGTTGGGGTCCTCGGGACGTTAAAAACCAATGGTTGGAAACAATTTGTGACATGGCTCGAAATCGTTCTCAATGGCTAGCGCAGATGCATCCACTCCTTGTGACTTATAATTTCCAATGAGACTGTTTTGTTCTTCGTTATTACTATTACTTTGTCTCACATTTCTGCTCACTGTTTCTATTATGCTTTTCTTGTACTTTCTTCTCTTGCTTCGCGTGCTACACGGTGTGGCGACTTGAACTGCCGCACATTTGTGCAGAGTTCTATGTCGAAAACAGACAGACAGACAGATTGCTCACCTTACCTTAGCTTATTCTACTGAAAGACCATGAAGCCTGGTTAAAGATTCTTATGTTGCCTTGCAATCAATGTGGTTTACACCAGTATAAGCGTAGTTAATTACGTACAAATCTAGGATTCATATAAGCTTCGTAATAACAAATTAAACGTGAAAAGAACATAACTGGAAATCCATGCCAAGTTTCCATATATGGCGTAGATATAAAGATTTATAAGGAGGACTGACTGATTTAGTTTATACTAGGCAGGATAACAGCATCATGATGGCCGTTTTGGTTGTAATAAGAGTACGGCAACCGAAGTCTCCTATGCTTCTCCTACAGACCGCATCATCGCTGTCAATCCTTACTGCATTGTTATTTCACCAATTTATTGTGGTCGTGAATTATTCACAAGAGAGACAAATTAACCTATGGAAATATATGCGTGTGAAATCCGCTGGGTTATAGGAAAAGTTCATGTCGAAACTTATTCCCGCAGGTACACAAAGATAAAAAAGCCTGGTGTTTGATATTAATCCCACTAAAGAAGTTTTCGAAAAATGCTGTATCGACCAAGGCTATGCTTTATTTACTCAAGTGCCCGTTGCATGATAAAATATTTTAACACTTTGCAACCATTGCCCACATTCATGGTCCAGTGAAATAATTCATCACCTAGATATCTAGCATCCTTAGTTATCGAACCTATTCACTTTTTCATTCACAGAATTCCATTCCTGCAATAATCAATAGTCACCACGTTTCCACTTAGTGAGAGTCATTTTGTTTGTACTAATATCAACAAAGCAATGATATCTAACTAGTTCATTTCCCAGTGAAAACAAATCAAACCGATGAGAACATCTAAAGCACAGAAAAATTGAAGAGTAAATTTACTTCACTTTTTTGCCTAAACATTATCCCTCCTTAAAGCAAACACCAATCATATAGGTTATCAGTTTAATATATTTAATCAGAATTACCAAGCGCTAAACGAAGCTAGGTGGTTAGACATACACTTTCAAGGAATGACATCCAAACGGCAAATCTAAAAAGGTGTTGCAACCTGCTTTAAAATAGGGGACTGTTGGACCATTTTCAAAATTCTGGGAGCTTGAGGTACATGTCGCTTTATTACACATCCTTTCTCATTTGCATTGACCTATCCTAATAAGGAAAATAGTAATATAACGGGCGTATCTCGGTTTAGTAATAGCCGGAATGAGAAAAAATTGCATAAATAATGGTTAGAATAGGCAAATAGTGGTTAAATAATGGAATACACTGGTTAAGTTTAGGTGAAACACTGGTTAAATCATAGGAGAACATCTATTTAATAGCAGCAGAACTGGGAGCAATTCTGGCGCAACCTAACGCAGAAATTTAGGTGAGATGCGACAATCGATCTTCAGTAAACCCCTGAATTAAGTCTCACTAATTCTGAAATAATTCTACAATTCTATCGTGAGTAAAGTATGATTCTGTTCCGAAATGGATTATTTGATGTTACAGACTAGAACTCAGTGCTAGCACTGAGTTGCTGCAGGCAGCAACCAACCATGGTTTTCAACATGACTGGCACTCATTCAACACTCCGTTCTTTTTCTAGGCATTTTCAGTAGATCAGAACCTACTGGGTTTGCTTATCAGCGTCGTTGCAGCCCCCACAGGACATGTTAAACACGCACTAGCTTTACTTCAGAAAAAGAAGACTTAATTCAGCACCCATAGGTGCTGAATTAAGAGAACTGCAGCTCTTTTAAAGCACGACCAGCGTTATTTCAGAGCAGAGTGGTTAGATAAAATTCTCATTTACCATAAAAAGGCATAATCGTAGAATAGGGCTGAAACAACACTGATAAACAAACCCAGTAGATTCTGATCTACTGAAAATGCCTAGAAAAAGAACAGAGTGTTGAATGAGTGCCAGTCATGTTGAAAACCATGGTTGGTTGCTGCCTGCAGCAACTCAGTGCTAGCACTGAGTTCTAGTCTGTAACATCAAATAATCCATTTCGGAACAGAATCATACTTTACTCACTATAGAATGTTAGAATTATTTCAGAATCAGTAAGGTAAGCTAGCTTACCATAATACTAAATTAAACTTCTCAAGCTTGAGAAGTTCAGAATTGTTGTAAGCTTGGGTAAAATTTCCCCAATTTTTTATTTAGGAATAATGGCCGGAACCGCAAGCTATCCGTTAATTTTGATCAGAATAGGGTAAATTATATCATTTGACAAACATCCGCCTAATTTTTTCTTACTGCTGGCCAAGCCCATTATTCACCTATTTTTTACCACTATAGTGGTAAATATATTGTCCGATTGGGTTGGGCGTTTCTCCAGTTGCAACAATTCTCTGTTGACTAATTAACAAAATATATATTCAGTCCAAAGCAGAAGCAGCCCGAGAGATACAGTAGACTTTCTAGATCACATACTTTCATAAAATCTCCAGGTTGAAAAGTGACTACAGCCAGCTCCCAGTTGTCTCTACCGGATAGTTAAGGTTAAGCTATTGCAGCCAAAGCCGTAGTGTCCTTGAACAACCAATCAGAATTCACATGCGAACAGACGCATTGTTACAGAATGTCTTAAAAGCATTGCGAACATGATATTACACTGGATAACTGTTCCTTATGTATTGAAAGAGTGTCTCACATTAACTTTAAGGATAATCCTTAAGGAAAACATGCTCTAACCTTAACTCAAATTAATCTAAACTCTAACCCTAACTAACAGTGTAGATTCACTCGGTCTTCACGGAATTCACTCACCAAATCCATTAATGTAGGCAAGACTTGATATAGAATGATCTTTTGTGCCATTCCCAAAACCTGACTGAAGGTCAACTTTTGACAGACCATAGTTTAAATTCATTGATAATGTTTCTTCCAATATCCAATGTCGTTTTTACCAGCTAGTATCAACCAATTTGATTTCTTTGTGCTCACCTCTCGATTGTGAGGTAGAGGTTCCTGATCTTCGGTAAACTTCTGCGTAGCTCGTCCCACCACTCGACCGTCGTAGCTTTGGTTGACTCCGAAAGGAGTATTGCTGGGATTAATTATATGTGGTTTGAGGTATGAGGTGTGTTGAGACTGTTACTAAAGTGGATGGAGTTGATCATTTCAACAGTTAGTCCTCGAGTATCGTTGTCAAAAGAAAATAGATAATAACTATGATAATAGATATAACTAGTGATGTCATTCAGACTAACTGCCAACGTGGTTGAAGATTGAACGATCAATTCATGGTTGTTTGCTCAAACCCAACGCCTCCATATTCTTCGCTAAAATCATCAACGTAGCAGTCATCGTCTCATTGGTGGAAGATAAAAAACTATCAGGAGTATTATCGTGATTTATTGTTATGACATTTATCCTTAGAACTTGTGTGTAATAACCTTATTGTTGGTTACGTATTGGCGTAAGAATAAAGGATTTTCGAGTCGCCAATCTGTGTTCTGGTTTTCGCGTTGGTTATTACCAATTGTTTCTAAAAGTCTTCCAGGGACAGCGTGAGGTCCAGCGTAGTAAGAGCTGGACATTGACAGTTACTGAGAGTCGGCTGACAGTTTCTGATAGTTTCTACTCGTCTTTCCTGGTGCCTTCAAATTTTCTGTGGTCAAGTATTATCTGGAACTTTCTGGAATTTTTGGTCAAGGTCAATGATGCCTGGGTCAAAGAAGGGACAAATCGTCTTAGAAGCAGAAAGGAAAATAAGTAATGTTGAGTTGTCTATCACATGTAATTCCATTATAGATAAGATTTTATTTTGATAAATTACGCAGTGTTGTACAGTGATATTAAGAGCTATACAGTGCTGTGAGTTTATGAAGCCAAACGAAGGATACTCTGAGGATATGAGTATCCTGCGTCAAAGATTCGGAAGAACTTCGATGATTGTAGGGAAATTATTTGAGGCTGTTAAAGGTAATGGTAGTCAGTTACAAGATGACTCCAAGGCACTCTATGAGTTTTGAATGATCTGATGACTTACAACAACGCATTGATTTCGATGAATTGCATAAGTGATTTGAACTCAAGTTCCGTCCTAGAGGTAATAGCGAGACGCCTACCTAATCGACTGCAAAGGAAGTGGGTGAAAATAAGCTCTCGTATGGAGGATGAAGGTATTGAGCAAACGATTGATGATATTCCGAAACTGGCGAAAGATAGCGTCAATTAAGCTATGAGCAAGTTTAACAGTATATTGCATCCCACCCCTAGAATAGAGCATGCTGAGGGTAAAACGCAAGCATTGATGATGGAAGGGTCTCAGAGAAGTGGATATCGAGAAAACTTTATGGTATCTAGTAATGCATATAGACTTAGTGAGTGTAACGGGTTTCGTGGTACATCCTCAACAGATAAGTTACAAGTTGCGAGACAAATACGGTTGTGTTTTACACGTTTGCAAGTAATGTATACAAAGGCAAACTGTGAGGCAGTGAGCAAGTTTAGTAGTAAGCTAAATGCGAAGTCAGAGTCATCAAGTTCTGACTCCGAATTGTGTGACGATAGTGGTGCAGTGAAGAAGTCTGTAGTTGCGATTGGTAAGCCATTGTTGAATAGGGTGTCACAAACAGCGCCATAGTTTGCGCAGGAGAAGAGAGCTACAGTTTCAGAGTCCAGTCCTGACTCTACAAGTTTACAAGATATTACTAGTCAGAGTAAAGGTATAAAACTTTAAAGGATTTGTGAGGAAGAACCCAAATTGTCTACTTCTCTTATTAAAGGGTTTGAAAATGATGAAATTGACGGTAAAGTGAATATTCATGATAATGACCATGATACTTCACATTTCTCTTTGGCTGATCATGATGAGATGAGAGGAATGTCTACTACCGCTAAGTTGAAAAAAGGTTCTGTACAGCTTGAACGTGAAGTAGAATTAAGGGTAGATGCGGTGGCAGGAGGTATGGATACCCGTGAGGCCGTCAGTGTAAATGATAAGCGGGTCGCCCACCTATCGACAATTGTTGATGCTTAACTGCAGCTAGTCACGAAAGATAACAGTGGGGGTAAACCTACGGTTAGACAACCTTCCAAAGGTCGAACAACAACAGCTTCTGATGCAACGTTAAGTTCATAAACCTGTTTCGCTCAGTCGTCGTTGGTGTTGTCATCCACAGACAGAGACGTCGATGAACTCAAGTTTCTTGCGCTATGACTATGCTAGCAACGGTGCATCTGAAAAGACGAAGGATATTGGTCAGTTTGATGAGGATAAGCCAACTGTGTACGAGAGGGTGGTTGTTAAGCTGACTTGCAGGAATAAAGGCCTTTCAGGTTTCGAGTTACTATTTGAAAGTTATTAATAATAATAATAATGTATATTCTCATATAAACATATAAATTTACATGAAAATGCATGCTATTTTTACAGGAACGATCAAGTATGATATAATATCAAATCGTAGATTGTCTACAAGTTAATAATGTTTCAACAGTTAAATATTTGATATATATATATAAATACACATTGTCAGAACTAGGCTGTATAGTTATTGAATTGTACAATTGTCCTCCAGGTTGAGCGGGAAAATCGACTTCGTTTCGTTTTCATCGCCCGGTACGTTCAAATCAGGTGACGCTTTTGCACGTGTTTTCGCTTATATTCATTTATTGGTTACTAATAATTGATCTTTAATAACGATGGTTCAAAATTCTAAAAAGCGTGTTCGTGTGAACACCAGTAATTTAGAAAATAGCACCGGCTCGTCTAATAACACATTACCACCCCATATTATTAGTAGTTCACCCAACATAAAAGCCTCGAACATAACTCTGACCCCTGTAATACAGGTGGAAGATGTTCTGTCTGAAAAAGTAGAGCTCTCTTACTTAACGTGCGTAATTAAAGAGATGCAGCTACAGATAGATGAATTAAAAACGAAATTAAGTTCCCTAGAATGTATACCTGAAACTATCTCACGTATGAAAAAAGAAATGCAGGATCCTACAATCCTAAAGCTTTTTAATATGACCTCTAGAATGACTCATACTGACTCAGAAAATGCGAAGGAGTTAGAAAACGCCATCGACTTTCTATCCAGCGAAGTTGTTAAAAGGCTGGCTTCAAAACAAAACGCAATAGTATATAATGTACCGGATAGTGAGCCCATAAAGTCAGTCCAGCACTCATTGCTGAAGGCTGCAAATCTATTGAATGCACCTTGTCAGTGCATTCGCCTAAGCAAAAAAGACCTGAAGTATCCTTGTCCTATACTCTTTAGGTTCGACAGCTACATAACAGCTGAACGATTTAAGATGGCCGAAGATCTTCTGGCTACTGCCACTAAATTCAAGACTATCAAAGTAGTCTCGGATAAAACACCAAACCAAAGGCAAGCAACCAAGAACTCCTTCGACACAAAGTTGACAACACTGAGAAATACATCTGGTATCAGTGCTAAAGAGTCGACGGACACTGAGGCACAGCAAGTCACGTGTATAGTGTTAGGAGAAAAAACGGCAAGTAAGAGCGACCCAAAACTCAGTAAGAGCAGTGCCACTGGGTGCAGTCTTAGAGTGCACGAGAGCACATCTCGAAAACCTGCTGACCTACATGAGGTTGACATAGACGCACAAACTATGGCTGACCAGAAACTACTGGCAGACCACACTCAATCTGGATCCAAGCCAGAGAGTCCCTCAGTAGAAACCGCAAAAAAGACCACAAAACCCAGAGTCCCACCCCAGACTTCGACATACCTCCCTCGTAATAAGTCAAATAAGCAGCGTGTCAGTCTAAAAAATGACAAAGCATGGGTAACGAAGCACATTCCCAAAGACGTCACGCAGCATATGAGAAGGAATACCCCTTCCCGGACTAGAAGTAACATGCCTAACAACGCACATAACTTGGGAATGCAACGTAGAATGGATCCTCGGGATACATGGGGCACTAAACGGGACTCATATAGGCACCATATTAACGAAAATTCTCGTCCAGACTCCCGCACTATATATGTTAAACCTCATCAACATAATGAGAACAGGTCGACACTTGATCCCCTCAATAACTTCACTCACGCACGTGACGTGAGCCAATATGCATACGGCTATGAAAGCCCCATGAGGTACAACTACCAGGGTAGTCTTAACACAGGGTACCCAGGTCCAGCAAACTACAACCCAAATTGCAGGGCAGACCATATATCACCAGTAGATCAACGCAGATGCCGACCCATGGATGCTAATAGTCAAAATATGCAACAGGATTATTTTCGGCTGCAGCAAGCAATAGCCCCCCTCGCAGCACAATTTGTCCAGGGAATAGTAAACACGCTGACAATGTCTCATATGAGGATCCCTCCGAACATAACATAGGCAACCAGGAGTTAGGGATAGTAACAAGAAAACCTACTAACTATCCCAACAACCCTGGTTTTCTGAAAATTATGCTTTTAAATGCTCGATCTCTCCTTAACAAAATAACTTCCCTTCGCAGCTTGGTATACATGGAGCGGCCAACACTGATTCTGGTAACTGAAACTTGGCTTACTATTGATATACCTGACACAAAGCTGATAATTGATAACTATAACATCCACAGGAATGACAGAGTAGACAAGAGAGGAGGCGGCTGTCTAATATATGCCTCTAAATCCACTAACTCCAATACCTTTACAAACCTAACTATCGACAAACTCCCAGAATCCAAGTGGATAAGCATCCACACGAATGAAAATAACATTCTTGTGGGATGTATATACAGAGCCCCTAACAGCCCTATAACGACTGATACGGTTATCGGAGAAATACTAGAGGTTGTACCTAAGCTGGAATTCGACTACAAACTAGTTTGTGGCGATTTCAACCTCCCTGGAGTGAACTGGGATACCTGCACTGGACCGAGAACCTACGAGGTGATCCTAGAAGCCATAGATGTAGGAGGATGGAAGCAGTGCGTACGCCTCCCAACACGACACAACAATATACTCGACTTAATCCTCTGTCACAAAATAGAGCCGATCTCGATAGAGGTGAGGGATAAACTCGACAACAGTGACCACAACATACTGTACTGCACCCTACCCTTACAACTAACAACTAAACACACACCTAAGAGTTCCCCGGTTTACTATCAATATAGGGACTATCGAAATGCCGACTGGGAATTCCTACCAACGCTCTTGAGAAGCTCAGACTGGGGTGAATACTTCACCAATAATAACTTAGAAGTAATACTAAATACCTTCTACAAGACAATCAGTTCGGTAAGAGACACAATCGCACCCCTGAAATCTGCCCTAAAGACACCAACTCTGTTCATAGATCGCAAAACGCGAATAAAACTAAGGAAACTAAAAAGGAGATTTTATTTATACAAAGAATTTAATGCATTACACCTGATACACGAAATATTTAAAAATTTAGATGAGAGACATAAAATGAAAGCACAAGTCGAGGAAAATAAAGCCCTAGAGGGCACCTCTAAAACCCAGGAACTCTGCAAAATCTTGCAAAAACGGATGAAGAAGGGTGAAGAAAACAATATCAGTCATTTAGAACACGAAGATATAATTTATGATGATCCCCAGATCATTAGTGAACTCCTGAGTGAGTGGTTCTCCAATAACACCAAAGCACATCCGTCCCCAATTCTCGACATAACCTGCAAAAATAACTACAAGTTAGGTGAAATAAACTTTAATATACAAAATATAGCATCGGCGGTAAGGACATTAAAAGCTAACAGTAGTTGTGGGATAGACGATATACCATCCGTCATATACAAAAACGGTGGTACGGATATGATTGTATTATTACTTAGAATATTTAATATCTCACTAGTGACCGAAACCTACCCTGAAACTTGGAAAAACACATATATATTACCTAAGCATAAAGGAGGGGCCAAAACTAGTGCATGTAATTATAGGCCTATCAATATAACACCAGTCATATCAAGGATCATGGAGAAAGTAATCAAAGACCAAATGTCAGACTACTTTCTAAAACATAAACTCATCAACCTGTCACAACACGGATTCCTCAAGAAAAGATCTTGCGTCACTTGCCATATAGACTTTTTCAACGAAGTCACCTATAGAAGAGATAGGAGAGAGCTAGTGATTATCCTCTATTTCGATATAAGGAAAGCCTTCGACAGAGTCCCACATAGTCTGTTAGTCGGTAGGCTATGCTCACTAGGGATACGCAACCCCCTCTACAATTGGATAAAATCATTTCTGTATGACAGGAATCAGACAACTAAAGTTGGCTCAATGACCTCCAGACCTAGACCAATCAGCAGTGGTGTCATCCAGGGGAGTGTATTGGGACCCCTTCTTTTCATTATATACATAAACAGTATATGTGAATGTTTTAGTATAGGCAAGCCAATACTGTATGCAGATGACTTGAAGGTGACATATACCTGCACAAATACAGATATCGGCCCAACTATGAACTCCATACATGAAGAATTAGCAAAAATGGATAGATGGTGTGACACGTGGAGACTTGAGTTTAATGTTGAAAAGTGTGGATGGCTCTGCATAGGCTGTTCCAACCTTGACCTCAACCTAGCAATTCAGGGCCACAAAATCCCCAGACTCAAATCTGTACTAGACCTAGGACTGAAATATTCACACAATCTATCATTTTCAGAGCATATCTCGAATCAAGTGTCGAAATCACGAAGGCTTATTGGTTTCCTACTCAGGAACTTCTACAGAAACGAGTCCAGAATACTACTGTACAAGGTATGTGTGCGCCCACTCCTAGATTACTGCTCATTCATATTCAGCAGTACACGCATAGAAGACAAACTGAAAGTAGAAGGAGTACAGAGGTACTTCACGCGAAAAGTACTCGGAACCGATAACGGCACAAACTACTCTACCAGATGTGAAATCCTGGGACTAGAAACATTATGGTTAAGGCGACTGCGACTAAATCTGTTACTCTTCTATAAGCTTCTTAACCAAATAGTGTATACCCCTGCTAACTATACTCGGTCCTCAGGTAACACAGGATACAACCTTAGGCACACTAAAGGTACAGTGGCTATAGAACCATGTAAAACAGCCACCAGGCAAAAGTTTTTCTTGATTAGGTATGCCCAAATATGGAACAAACTACCTGAGAAAATACGACTAGCAAGCACATTGGCCTCCTTTGAAAAGGCACTTAATGACACACTAAGTGAGTTTGTAATTGATACCAATGGTAATTCCCATGTAAGAGTTTCAGAAATCATAGGCCCATTTAATGTATGAACTCAGAGACTACACCTGTTGTTTGTTTTGTCTCTATTTATAATTCCAGACAAAAAAGCAGCAGTCATGACAATAACACCCATTCAACCAAGAGTCGATCAAACTATGTCTACCTGATACAAAGGGCGAACCATAATCAACATACGAATGAAATATGAGAAAACAAGGTAGAAACTTACCGCAACACCACATGAAAAGATAAAAGTTACTTGGATATCATTTATAATCCACCAACTGGTCTCCTACCCAAAAAGAATGCGGCGATGTTTTATCCAAAAAGGCGAGGAAATACATAAACCCACAGCAGCTGTTGTTAACACTCAGTGGGGGTAGGAGCCAACAAAGTAATCCTTTCAAAGCACATGTATACTTCAAATGGGCACGGAGACTTTGTAGAATACGTCATAATCCAAATCACTGCCTCTACAGCGCCAATAAACCTGGATATCTATGATATAACGAAAACATGCTGAAAGCTGCATCTCAGATCAAGTTGACTCATTCCATGGTAATGATCTCCTCCTGCGTGCCTTATTCGACATATTGAATGGAATGGTTCGCAGTTATTCTGGTACTAGATCGAAAAGAATAAAAAATTCACCGGTTGCTGAATCAAAAGTACTTCTCTGCATGTTTAACTGTATTCTAACTGCTATGATTAATTCCAAACCATTTATCCCATAATCACTCAAATTCCAGGAACGATCCAATTCTACCATTTAAAGAAGCTGGCGGACACGATGTAAATGAGTATTCATGATCTGAAATAAAGAAGCAACTGGTTTTCAACATTTTACTCAACTTACGAGTACAGTCCGCCATGCAGACACAAATGGAGCAAATGGAGAATTCTGGAATCGACCTCGGCACCATTTGATGCAGTAAAACAACCCGACATGATCTTATCTAATTTTCGCCTCCACGATCAAATTTCTTTCCTGTTATGAAACTACGATAAGACTGCTGAAAAATGGAATAAATATATCACTGATCTCAACATAATACATCAATAAATTTTAAGCCAAGGGTGCTGTTCACAACAAAGTTATATAGGAGAATTGACTTCAAGCTTTATTTTTCCCAGATATCTGTATTACATTCATGTGATGTCTGGGTTTTTTGTTAATGCGAAGACAATATTTCTATATCTCTTTATGTGCTACACAAACAGACTTTATAGCAGACTGTTCCGACTGACTCTAATGTCAGAAAGAACAACCAAACTGTAAGTCCATTATACATCAAATTATGTGTAATTTATATAATAACTTATCCATGCCTGTACAATAGGTATGTTCCTGCATAAACAGGAAGGAATATATTATTATTATTAAAACAATATTTATGCATGCCTATACAATTGGTGTACCCTACATAGCTAGGGAAAAAAATGTACTTTATTATATTATCTTTACTAAATATGCTTATTAATATTATGTGTAAATTATCGAATTGATGATGCCTGTAAACTGGCGTCCCTCATGTAAAAAATGAGAATATATTATTATTATTATCCCGTGGTTGTAGGCATACGATAACCAATCAATATTGAGGTAAGTACAACGTTTACAAGGGATTGAAAGCTGTTTTAGAAAAGTAAAAAAAAATTATATCAATCTATGTATAATAAGAGCATAATCAGTGTCATAATTCGTATTATCAAAGAATACATTAGGCTCAATAACTGAGTGTTATAAGGGAAATAAGAGCGGTAAACCAAGAGAACATTTGCCGCGTAAGTATTTTGATCATTTTAAGTATTTTAATGACAATCTAATTTCAAGTATTGAACCTACATAATTACTAAGTATTAATATGTTAGTCTGGGAACTAGTGTACTTTCTGTAGTTAAATATTGAAATGCCATTGTCTCTCCATTCTACCAGCAGTTGAGATCTTTGAGGCGGGCTAGGGTGGACATGTTAATATGTTTTTCTAGGCTCCTTTTGAAACTGTCAGGCCTTTCACAGGATCTAATCTCAGAGGGTAGTTGGTTCCAAAGTTTGCAATATTTAATGGTGAAGAAGTTAGCTCTAGTGGTGAGTTTATGGGTGTTAACCTTGAGAAGGTAGTTATGGTTGCGTAGTCCATATGATTTAGGATTGGCCCAGGTTATGGACAAGTTACTGTTACAGTGCTTTCTTATAACTTTGAATAAGAGAAATAAATTGCACTTCACTCTCCTTAACCATAACGGCTCTAAGTCCAGTCGAATACATCTGTCAAGGTATTCCATTTGCTGACCATAGCCTAATATGCGTTTCGTGAGGAATCTTTGGACACTTTCAACCTTTTTTCTGTCTGCTGATTTAAAGCTACTGTATAAGTGGGCACAGTATTCAAGTTTGGGGCGAATGCATATCTTATATATGGCTAACCTGGCTTCTGGAGTGTAGAAGTTGCGTAGCACAAAGCCGGTTAGACGTTTACAATCAGATACCACCTTATTTGCATGTTCAGTAAAGGTAAGATCTGAGTATGTTATCCCGAGATCTGTGACTGTGTTCGTGTTTGAGACAAGGTCACCGTACATGTATAGACACATGCTAGGTTTCCAACGTCCGAAGTATGTTATCCCAGATTTAGCTGGATTGAACGTTAACTGCCACTTTTCGCTCCAATTACATAGACTATTTAGGTCTTCTTGGATTTTACTAACAATATTCATATCATTATAGTCGAAATCATAGACAACCTTGAGGTCATCTGCAAAGAGGTATGGCTTGCCATACTTGATCATAGAGACAATATCATTTATGAATACAATGAATAGGGTAGGACCAAGAACGCCACCTTGTATCACGCCGCTGGTTATCGGTTTGGATGTTGATAAGTGATGGTTGACTTTAACTAACTGTTCTCTTCCTGTAAGAAAGGAAGTTATCCACTCAAGAAGCCTTCCACTTATTCCATAAGATAGGAGTTTCAGTATGAGTCTGTTATGTGGGACTTTATCATGAGCTTTCCTAACATCTAGAAATAATGTTGCTGCCGAACGACCTTTGTCTACACATTCAGTAATGTGGTCGAAATAATCTAACTGGCAAGTAATGCACGATCTTCTATTTAGGAATCCGCATTGGAAAGCGGATATCAAGTCATTCGAGAGTAAATACTGAACAATTTGCTTCTTTACAATCTTTTCCATCACACGTGAAACTACGGAAGTAATGTTGATGGGGCGGTAATTATCTATGTCCGCTGTAGGTCCGGTTTTGTGAATGGGTACAACGTAGGATTTCTTCCAGCTATTTGGATATGTTCCTCTCCTTATCGAAGTTGAAAATATCTTGAGAAGAAGTAGATTCATGTCATTTCCACCATTTTTAAGAGGACGGAAGACATTCCATCTGGGCCGGGAGTATTAGTAAGCCTAAGAGTTGTGATAGCTTTATCGATTTCTTGGGCGTTTAAGACTACATCGCTTAGACACTTTTCTGTTTTACGAGGGAAATCTATATCCTGGTCATTTTCTAGAGTGTACAGTTTGGCAAAGTGCGTGCTAAACACCTCACATATATCCTCAGCACTTTCGTGAGTAATGCCGCCAAGGAGGGAGGGTGGCGTTAGCTGATCAGTAGATATGGTGGGGGTCACTAAGGTGAATCGCCCCATTCTGCAGGAACAGCAATATACAAATTAAAGGCTCGAGATATTTCTGATTTTTATGAGGGCTTAGATCTTTATCTTGAAAAAGATAATAATGAACGCCTTGACAGATCATGATTCTACCTTTAAATATACTATTCGCTCAGCCTATTGTTGAGATGCGACCATGTGGGATCTGCACAGATTTATGGGGCATCTTATAAATCAACTTGCTGTCCATTGTCGGATCTTTAAATACCACTTCACAATGTCTTATCTCATTCATTTTCTAATTACGTCTTTACTTAATCCTCATTGTATCCCATTAAACCTAACATTTTATAGCTCTTTATGAATTTGATTCGACTTATTCTATTCCTATTCTCTGAGGTACGGTTGTGCACCAAATGCACAATAAAGCATAAAATAAAAAGCAGACATAAGGAAAAAATGTATTAAAACCAAAAGTGGACATCATGATACTACCAGATATACGCGTAGCATTATACATTGCAAATGAACGTTGTCAGCCTAGGGAGTTTTCTATATTAATGCATTTATTAGTGATACTTGCACTTACCCATTTCATTACACTTTATTGATTCACCTTAGCACTTTTGCTTTTCTAAAAACAGCTTTCAATCCGTTGTAAACGTTGTACTTACCTCAATATTGGTTGGTTATCGTATACCGACAACCACGGGATGAAAACGAAACGAAGTCGATTTTCCCGCTCAACCTGGAGGACAATTGTACAATTCAATAACTATACAGCCTAGTTCTGACAATGTGTATTTATATATATATCAAATATTTAACTGTTGAAACATTATTAACTTGTAGACAATCTATGATTTGATATTATATCATACTTGATCGTGCCTGTAAAAATGGCATGCATTTTCATGTAAATTTATATGTTTATATGAGAATATATATATTATAAAGTGTATTATTTTTGGATATGTTGATTTGGAGTTAGTTAACCTACTTTTGAAGAGTTTGGCTATTTCTCCAGTGTTATGTGGCGACTGAATTGCCCGCGTTTCTTTATTCCTAAGACTTAGATTTTTTAACTCATGGATTCTAATGAGGATTGATTTGATAGCGATTAACGACGATAAGTCGTCATGTCTATAGTAACTTAATGAATGCTCCCGCATACTTCTTCTTAATGATATTGGAATAAAATCACCTTGAGGGATTTTGAATTTAATCAGTTTCACAGGCGCTATGACATCATTAACTGACTGTATATTGTCATAGAAGTTTTTAAGGACTTCCTCTAAGGAGTCATCGGTAAAGTAGGAATCCCAATTAGAGTATCTAATCAAGTTCTGATACAAGTCCCAATCAACCTGCGTGTATAGTCTTATAGGTGTCTGACTAACTTCGTTTCTGTGTACAGTTTCTGGAGAAATATTAAACGAACATGCAACTATTTTATGATCGCTACCTGGGAATTCATGTCCCACATGAATTGTAGATGGTGCTACGTTGATCGTGAATATAAGATCAAGAATGTTATTGGACCTAGTGGGTACATTTATGTGTTGCATCCATCTTTCAGTGATGATGGAATTAAGAAGATTATCATACCTCGAGGGTCCACGAAGTGTACGCCATGATATATCAGGCAAATTGAAGTCACCTCCAATTATATTATAACTGAAGGGAAGATTGGATGCAACACTAAATATGTTGCTGAGTACGTTATCGTATTCGCGGTTGGATGATGGCGGTCGGTATACGCAACCTATAAGGATAGGCTTACTTTTGAGAACTTTTATTTCGACCCACACCGAATCATTAAGTTGTGACAGAATAGGGTGACTAAAATGCGTTGCACAAATGGGTTGTTTAGCGTATATGAGTGTTCCACCCCCATGACCTTTTTCCCTACCCCCTCGAAAAAGATTTTACTTATCAATTGATAAGCTACCATCCACAATATCACTTGAGCACCAGGCTTCAGTGATCATGATCAGCGACGGATTGCATATAGAGGCTAACGTACATAATGCTAAATGTTTGTGTGATTTTGTACATATGTTCATGTTGTATATACTGAATTGGTATCATCTTTCATCTGTCTGTTGGTAATTTTGGTGGTGTAAATTACTCTGTTTCTACACTTGGTTGACCAGATACGTCGTGTGTTTGTTCGTCATCTTTATTCTACGATATAATGACATGAGCGTGTTACCGTTCAGATTTGAGGATATAGCTGATAGAAGGAAGTCAGCAAATGAACTCTGTGACGATTTTCCAACCTAGGGCGTCAACCTGAGAAGGGTTGTAGGCGTACTGCTGTAAGTCCTACAATTCTTCAAAGGGTAGCGCATCAATGAGCAGTCCAATGTGCTTGGTGTGTGATTTTGTACATATGTTCATATTGTATATACTGAATTGATATCATCTGTCATCTAGCTGTTGGTAATTCTGTTTGTGTCCGGACGACTTCCACTTGGATCATCAACCTGAGAAGGAATGTAGGCGTACTGCTGTAAGTCCTACGGTTCTTCAAGGGTGGTTTGTCGTGTCAGAATCCACAACATTTGATGTGTTGATTGTACATATGTTTGTGTTAAATAGTTGTGTGAGTTCCAATTATTGTAATTGTTGGTTAATCTTGTTTGTGTCCGGACATTCCACAACTTACAATCGTCAACCTGTGAAGGGTTGTAGGCGTACTGGTGTAAGTCCGGCGATTCTTCAAAAGAGATAACATAGAGACATAATCTACGAGGTTATTTGAACTGCTTTTATATACGCGTGGTGTGTTATATCAATTGGTGTTTTGGGACTCACTGTGTTTACTTGTTGTTTTCGTATCTTGTTGTAATGCATAATTTTGTTAAACTTTTCGTCGTGCTAACTTCTGAAGTCGTTTCGAGTCTTCTACAGCCGTGAATGAATGGATCGATGTTAAAGATAGCAGATGGGTCGTATATGGCGGGGAGGCTGGGCTAGTGCTGAGAATGGCACGCACACGGAGATAAGGATTAGCTGTGGAACCAATGATTGAGAATGAATGTTTCTATTCAGGCTGTGGTCCCACACGCCGGGGGGCAAGAGTGTGGACCACTGAGGCTTGCATACGTCACCGTTACTGGAACTGAGGCAGAATGAGTGACAAGTGGTTGCAGTGGTGATTGGTAGTGAGTAGATAAGAGGATGTGCGTAGAGTATCGTGAGGTGCTGCTTTGATGACGTTACCTTCTGCAATAGTCATTCTAGCAGGTGGCGATTGTGTTGCAAGATGTCAAGAGGATGCTTTTAACTGGAAGGCGTAGGTCGTCGTTGACGAGTGTGATTGTGCTGTGGGTATGTCTGTGGTGTGTTGGCTTTTCTGTTTGTTTTTCATTTCAGCTTTGTCCGTGTGACCAAGATTCCCGCAATGGCATTCAAGTCAACGTGCATTGGTCGTGATTAAAAAAGGGATGTGTCCCATAGCTAACTGTGAATAGGCCTAATTATTTTAGCCTTTCGTCATTTGGTTTATTCCGGAGACCAGCCACTCCTGTCTTTGGACTCTTTCCAAGAGATTGGCGTCTTTTCTAAGCAGTGACGGTGCAATAATACTATGCACTTCAAGGTGTGGTCTGAAGTAAGTTTTGTACAACCTCAGAAAGTGCTCAGGGGTGACTACACCTAACTGTCTATGTGTAAAGTGTATGACCGCATATGCCCTCGCTACATCCCCCGAGTAATTTACGCCTATGTCCATTTCCTCCATTAGAACTAAACCTAGGTCACGCTCCGACATTACGCAGGACAATCTTTCATTGGACAGGGTGTAACTTGCATTCTGGAGCCTCCATGTGTGTAATTTCACTACTTTGCATTTTTTCAGGTTGAAAGTCATGATGATCTGACTCGATTGACCGTAGTGCGAAATTTCCTTTCAGCCATTTCCTTTGCTCGAATTCTACTGGATCTTTTTAATTATCAGAGTTGGTATTTAGTAGAGTCTGTGGTTAGTTACATGAGAGATGAGAATACAAATTACGCTGGTGGGTGTGCGTTCGAAATTCTGAATGTAACTTCCTAATATTTTTGGGGGCTGAATTATTATATGTTTCATAATATCGAGGCCTTGTATAGTTTGTCTTTTGTCAATGTCACAGCTACACTTGTTGCTGATATCTGCTTAAGTATACTGTTACTAACTCCCATCGACCAAAACATTGTATTCTATTCACGAAGAAACTAGAGATATCGGGACCCGATAATTTATTTTTTAAATTTTTTTTGATTTACAGCTTGACTCCACGCTGTATTTTTGGCACAAGTATGGAATTTTTCAGCATGGATATCGGTAGCCCAAATTTCGCAGGCCGACCATAGATATCAGGTGTGCGTCGGTGCGGGCTCGAACTCCGGACCATGTGCATGGTCGGCGAGAGTCCTAACCACAGAGGGCTACCAGATGCGCTAGCAGCTCACATAGCCCGTCAGTCACGTCTCAAAAACAGTTAATGCCCAGCTCTTGCTACGACGGGCCACTCGCTGTCCCTCGAAGCATTTCAGAAACGCTTAATACTGACGGACAAATAAAACACCAAAACACGGATTGGCCACTCGAGAATTTCATTCATTTCGTTCCCTTGATAAATTTTGACAAGAAAAGAAAGACCAGATTTGCAGTATAAAATGATATCATTCTATTTCACAGGTTCTCATCAGCTGCAAACTACCTGAAATTACAATGGTTATAAATAATAACATTTCATACTTCATTGTTTGAAAGGTAATAGAGAAAACATTATAAGGTGAACGCATCTGAAATATAAGTATTATAAATTATAGTTTAAGTTACCATCAATTTATATACTGTCGAACTATGAAAAAAGAAAAGAGGGAGGGGGTGAGACAGGACAGAAAACAGAAAAATCAAATCAAGTGTCAACAGGACAACTCGAGAAGGTCAAGGTTCATCAATTTGAAAACTTGGTTAGTGAGCTGAGCTCACTAGTGTGTATGACTAATCAGTGTAATGAAAGTGATATGGTTACCAAGGGAGTGAGAGATTGACCACACTCTCTTTCTGCATGCATAAGTTTGGTCTGTGACGTTTGATTGCAATTGCTTCAGAAAATAGTAGTAGATTAACTGTCCTTTGTATGTTCAATATTTTGAAGGATTTGGAAATCTCGACGAAATGACCCGTATCCACAAGGTGTCTGGTAATTGAACTTTGTAAATATCTGCTTCCTTTTAGGCACAAGTTTCTTGGAATATGCTCTGAAAACCGGATAGAAGCCCTTCTTTCTGTCCTTTCAATGTACTTGCTGCCGCAGGTACACGTAAATTTATAAATGCAGTTGGAGGTAACATCAACAGGGTACTTATCCAGTTTCGATTGCCTTATAGAGCACGTAGTACTGTATAGTGTCACCAGATTGGCTGCAGGGAAGCATCTTTTTATTGCTCCCTTCATCCTCTTTTCAATCTTTTGCGATACGGTTTCTCCTTTGTATGGGAGGCAAATGAACACTTTCCTCTTCGACAGGGCCATGAAGTTATGTTCGCCTAACAAAGTAGAAGAAGAATTAAGCTTTGTCGAAAAATGCCTTAAAGTAAACGGGTATTGTCAACTGTTGGAGATTTCTATTTCTCATCTCTTTCTTTGCTGTGCTTTAGGATAAATCGTTTAGAAAATTGTGGAAGTTGGGTTTGAGCAAACAACCATGAATTGATCGTTCAACCTTCAACTACATTTTCATAGCCGGTATATATTTTACCGTCTTTGACCTGCGTCTCTTGAATGGAGTATTACTCCATGACTAGTAAGACTCCATACTGATCCTCACTCACAAAGCGAGATGTAGACACCGTCTTTCTAGCTTTGGACCTCTCAGTTCATCAGCACTTCAATCAAGGTACTCGAAAGGGTCATAAGGAAAGCTGCCACGAAATATCCAGAAAATAAAAATGTATCGTATAAAGCAGACCACAGCTTCTGAGGAAACCTCTCAAGCCTGACAAACCTCATGGAAACAGAAAGCTGGGTCAGGTCAAGGGACAGCAAGAAACCAGTCGACATCGCTTCCACAGATTTCAGCAAACCCTCCAGCGAGGTACCTCGAACAAGAATGCTCATGAAATTGGAAAGTCCTGAAATCGATAGAGGATTATTCAGTCGGATTAAAGAATTCTTCAGTTGTTGGAGACAGAAATTCGGGGCAATTCAAAATTCTCCTCCTGGACAGTAGCACATAGTGAAGCGCCACGGTGTTACTTCCCCAGGCCCCTCTTATTTATGTTGCTTAGCGATGAATTACCTCGGTTTTCTGAACCCCTTGTGATCTTCTACCCAGATGATATGAATATCCAAGAAGGTTAAAAGCTAATGGTGGGAAGTTCACGTTGTGAGGAGACCTCAACAGGTTGTTAGAGTGGTTTAAAGAATGAATGCTCCCGATCAATATGGCAAAGTGCGAAACAGTGCACACTGAATACGCAAGGGTAAGCTCCTACGAACTCGAGGAGGTCACACTCACCTGGATCTATGAGTCACAATAAACTACTTAAGAACGACATCACGCTGTCGCGTGGTGGCAGAACGTAGTGTCAGATCCTATTGGCCATTTCACGGGGCCCCTTCGAGAATCATCAGAGATATATTCATTTTCTTATATACATATCTCTGCTGAGGTCAAGACTGAAAAACGGCATCCAGGCAGTCAGTCATTGTCTCAAGAGGGACTCATACTTTCTGGGAAGGGTCCAAAGAAAAACAATGCATAAGATTCTCAGTATAACCAGTTTGCCACACCAGGAAAGACTAAGTTTAAATCTCTTCTCCCCTCATGCCGTAAGCAGAAAGGAGATGTAATCACAGTTTTTAAAATTTTAAATAATGACCATGGGCTTGACGTACTTGCATTTCCTTCCAGCCAAGTCGTAAAACTTCACAGAAAGCACCAGGAAAGCTTAAAAGCTAAGGTAGAGCTATACCACTGTGTTGTATTGGATCTCACCTCAAGTCGTCGACTGGAAACAACTTCCTAACATATGGCATGACTCCCCACAACTGGCTCGTTTAGGAAGCCTCGAGATAAGCAGAGAAATATATTAGCCATCAAGGTTTCTATCCGTTATCACTAAATATAAATCACTGTGTCTCACAATGTCATCTGTTTCATATGCATATTAGCTGACCGTACTAACTGAGGATCAATAATTAGCTGATATCCCGTGTTGATTAAACTCACCTACCAGCTTTCTGATAATGCACCAGCAGTGAAAGGCTCGTGATGATTGAGTTAATTGGCTCCATAGCACTTTAGAATGGGAATTACCACGGATTCGCTGTGTAGTAACAGTGACACTGGGTGAGTATAATGAGGTCATTATGATGATATCTCATCTTTCCGCCGTCACCAGCAGCTGTGAGAGCAAAACAGACACATCAAAGACATAATTAGACATATGAATATGTACGCTAGACACTAAGCGCTGCAATGAAATTTGTGTTAATACAGTTCAAGGATAAGGAAAAAGGGCGACCTAGGCCTCTGTCTGCAAAATCTAGTGCTCAGTCATGCTCTTCTCCATGCCCAGTAAAATGCCAAGTTGCTTCATTCAGCAGAGAATAGAAGACGCATTGGCTGCAGAACTCCGCCAGCCTGGAACAAGCTGGATTCGGGAACGACAAATTATGTGCTGATCAAACTGCGACCCTATAATCATCATCGAAAAAATAACAGAATGGCAATCAGGTCTCTACTTCAGCCCCATCGAACCGGAAAGAGCGTTTGATATCGCTGACCGTAAAGTAATTTCGAAACTACTCAAAACATTCTCCAATTAGCATTACCAACTAAATTCGCAGTTGCAATACCAATATTGGCTCAGTCACTTCTTCCCTGTAATCAGAAACGCGGCGTCAGCATTACGTAAGGCATTTCGATAATTTATTGTGTGTATACATATATATATGCGACTGTACAACTTGTGAATGATATCGCCGAAAATGGTAACTCATAGCTGAAAGCGTTTTCTTTTATATGACTCAGTGGGAATTTTTAGGTTAATCTATTTCAAGCAAACACTGATTCATCGGTGGCCTGCTTAAATTATTGGGCTACCGAAATTACCTTCCTCCAAAATGCTTAATTTCATCTGGATTTATCGTTGTTTTAATCTTCCAGTTATATCAAATGACCTATACATAAACTTGCGCGATGATTTAACTTGCTCCCAAGTAAACGCTTTACAATTCTTCAACGAAATGAGGATATACTTCAGATTATTACCTTAATATGTGAATCCTGTGTGAGGAAAAAAGTACTTTGGAACTGAATACGCTGAAAATTTTTGTACCGTATACTCGCATACTGTCTTAAATAAAGCTTTACCATTATTATTACTAGTAAAAACAGTATGAAATGTACCGATTTTAAGTGAAGTTATGTTCCAAACAGAAGCTTAAGTGTCTCACATTAATTTCTCTGTGAGTTATATCACACAGTAAGACAGTACTATTTACTGAGTGACAATATATTGTTGACAATCACATCAATTGTGATATGATATGTGAAGACATGAGTAAGACTAGGCTTTCTATTGTCATCGACGATAAATCTAATTGTGGTAAGATGCACTATGCATCAGACAGTGGGAGAGAGAAAACTGGAATACGTTGGGTTGACCAGAAGATTATAAAAGAGATTAACGTCTACCACACAAACTCAAGGACCTATAGGTGAATACCGAAAGCTGGAAGCAGAGTCAGGAAGGGAATACAGAACTTCAAGTGAAGAAAATAAGAAAGCGATGTTGAGAATAACCAACTAACAACAATAAGTTCCAGTCACTATTAATGAAAGAAATTTGAAAGAAGTCACTCACTTCACTTATCTTGGAAGTATCATTTCAACTACACGTGATAGCACGGATGAGGAAGTAAAAACCAGCCAGTCTCAGAAAACCAGGGCAGAAATTCACCACTCTGAAATCAGTCTGCAAACATTCTCCAATCAGCATTAACAACTAAATTCACAATTTCAATACCAATGTAAGGTCAGTTACTTCATCTTTATGCATCAGAAACTCGGCGTGCGCGTCACATAAGAACAGCCCACTACAGGTTTTTATCAACAGCTGCGGTGCTGGCTCAACGTTGAAGACCAAACAGGTAGAAACAACTGGCAACAAAAACCCTGGGAACAATGAAATCAGGAACTTTCTTTACAACAAATGTGTGTAAGGAAATTGAGATGGGTAGAACATGTACTACTGAGAAGACCGCTGAGTGAAATCTAACGCCAGAAACAAACTTGAATAGAAACACAATAAGAAATGGCGAGGTGGACATCCGCGGATGATAGAGAGGAGGTAAGGTAAGGAGGAGACGAAATCTCATGGCAGAGAAAACTCCGGAGAACGGGATGAAGTGGTGATGTGCTGTTGAAGCGCTATGTCCCACTCTGAACCCAAGAGAATAACAAATAAAACAGGAGTACTGTGTCCAATTTTTACATGTATATTCGAAGAAGTGTCTCTCTATTCTCCCATTTTTGAACTATACCAGTAAATCATTTAACTCATCAATATATCCACATAAGATACATATTATGTTCGTGCATCGGTGGTTCAGTGGTAGAGCACTCGACTGAGGTTTGGTTCCCAAAAATTCATAATCAAGTATCACCCAGTCTGCACGTAAATATTAGGCTTGGAATAAAGGAAGATCCATGGTAAGAGAACAATTTCCATCCATACTGAACCTTCAGAAATCCTGAAGCCAAAGGCTTATCTTCGAGAACGAAAGAATGAAAAATAAACGCGGAGCACTGATAACTTACCTGGTTGATTCGATTTTCTCTTCTCTTGATACCCCTTTGCGAAACAAAGATATATGAAAGACAAAGCAGAAATTATTCAATGATTAGATTTATCGGTGGATCATGTAATCAATAAACACAGTGGAATCAAATATAAAAACCGTTATCAGTCACAAAAAGTTGCAAGGAATGACGTAATCGAACTGTCACTGTCCACACAAAAGGAGTTAATTCCAGTCAATTAATTGCCTGAGAATTTGAATTCTTATAGAAAGAATTATTTTTTTATATTTTTCTGACTTCTGTGTCTTCTTTATCACTTGGACTTACTGCTGAGTTATAATCGTGATAAATATATTCAGTGTCTTCAAAATTTTATGTGCAGTTTTGGCTAGGCAACACATTAGATAGAGAAATATGTGGCAAACAGTTTAAGAAGTAAATCAGCTATAGAGATGAATAACTTTGCTTGGCAGCCAAATAATATAAACTTGTGTCAATCACATAATATGAAACCTATAACAAATTAGACACTGGCAATATTTCGATCTCGAATTTGTCTGAAATTAAAAGCAATTTAGCGAAGAAAATTTCCCTTATCCACCAAGTCATCTTCAAAGGTCGTAGAGAGGTATTTACATTTGCCAAAACATATATAGTCTAATCGTTAGTAATGGGGGAGTGATGTAATTGATTCAACCACTCAGAAGCGGTCTTCAAAGGTAAAATATTATGTAATAGTCAACGATATCACGGGAGCAAAAGTTTGAAATTTGACCAAGTGAAAACTGTTATTCAATGAGAAGCAAGGGAGTTGAGTGTCCACTTCAAAAGTGTTCAGAAATAACTTAGTAAAATACACGCAAGAAACATGTCGCAGTGATAATAGTAAATTCATTGCTAAAATTATAGGCAGACTAGTGCAACAGGGTTTAAGGCCATGGAGGCACAAGTGACTAAAGCAACTTCCCTAAAAAGCAATCGTATTCACGCATTGTTAGTGCCTCCGCCATACACAAACACCGGAAGACAACACCCCGTATATTATCGGGTCCTCAAAGCCACATAATTTAACAGACGAATCTGGAAGTGCTTGGCGACGTGCTCAAGAATCAAGCTGGTAGATATCCCTGATTCTGCTCCTGACAATCACGTCGGATAGTGTTTACAGAGGCGTTCCGAAAGCCTACGACTTATGCTGCCAACATAACCAGCAGCTCATGAGCAGGTGGATTTATAAACCCACATTGGAGCGACAAGAAAGCCGGAGATTTCCCCTTCACACATCCATCGTTCATTTGGGGACTGTGGAAATTAGTCCGTGGCTGAGATGACAAAGATGATTCTTCCAGCGATATGGATGAGTGGTTTGTCGGATTATCACGTGAGGCATCACAATTATTTCAACACACACAAACAGTAGTTTCCTACACACAGCTCAAATTCTTTGAGACTTGTATTATCCTTTCAAAATATTCTTCAATAGACCCTTAAGGATATCCATTTTAAACAAACCTTCCAGAAAACACTACAGATATTTGATTCAATTTGAATACTAGTTAAAGGAATACTGGACTAATTGGAAGCGTATATTTCCTGTGTGGCAGGAAAACACGAAAAAGCATCAGCTGCCCTGGAACTGTTCCATAATTCGAGGTTTGTATCTTTACATCGTTTCCTTGTGGTCTTCGAAATTTCTCTGCTCGTCTTCTGACAATTCGAATAGCGTATGTGCTCTCAACAGAATGTTTCTTCCCATTTCCGGTGGTCGAAGTTTTATCTCACCAGTCATATTAGGCATCTGGGCGAGTGAATATGATTGCGACACATACATTCCCACCACACTCTGCAATATTATTTCTTAAATATACAGCTCTTGTCCGCAGGAATTGTGCTGATATTTTGTGTTATCCTCTTACTAACATTTTTAATGCTTCTTTTTCCGGTAAAGTTCTACCCTATACCAAAAGCATCTTCTGGTTCTGATATTAAATTTCGGCCTATTGCAATTACTTCCCCCTTTTTAAAATTGATGGAAAAATTACTTTTACTTCGTCTTGAACCCGCTTTGAAACCTTTTAATGATCCTAAACAATTTGCATACAAACATGGTAGAAGTACCTTGGATGCTGCGGTTGTCTTATATCACAATGTTGTCTCTTGTTTAGACAAAGGTGCTAAATATGTTCGTAGTGCTTTCTTAGACTACACATCTGCTTTTGACTCTGTACCTAGGGGCCTTTTGCTAAATAAGCTATCGTTGACACAAACAGGATCCTGGGCAAAGAGTTGGTTGCATTCCTATTTTTCTGATAGAATGCAGTATACTGTGTATAACGGCAAATCTTCTTCTACCTCGCTTACAAAATCCGGTGTTCCAAAAGGCGCTGTCCTCTCTCCTTTTCTTTTCCATTTCTTCCTACATGACCTGCCTCATTCAAACGAAACTAACTTTGTCAAATATGCAGATGATCTGACTGCATCACTGCCTATCACTTCTGAGTCTGACAGCTCCAAACTTAATAGCTTTCTAGATTTGATTTTTATGGTTTTCTCTGTCTTCTCCTATTTGCCCTATGGGCAGTAGAATTTTCCATATATCTGGGACAGGTGTTAAATCATTCCTATTACATGTATTTGCAGTTGATTTGATAAACAAAGCTTCCGTTGCTATCAATCTCTCCCTCCACCCTGTGAAATTAGATTTTAAAACTGTCATCCTATCCCATCGTATTGTATGGTTGTGTGTGACTGCATGTAATGTTATGGCTGAACTATTCTCTAGATTTCTTATCTTATTTGGGTCAACCAACCTAGATTTAGCTAGGTTTTTATGTTCGGCTAGTCTGACTGCCTCTGTCCTACTAGTTTGACCTATGTATTTGACCTCACAATCATTGCAGGGTATTAGATAAACTAAGTTGATTTGTTTTAATGGCTCTACAGGATTGATCCTTTAACCGACAAAGCTTGTTTCTAATTGAGTTTGTGGGTTTGAATGCCACTTTTATTCCTGCCTTGTTAAGAATTCTGCGTAAGGCTTCCGAGGTTCCTTCTTTGTATGGAATTATTGTTGATGGCTTACATTCCTTATTGTTGGTGTTGTTATTAATAATATTAATATTATTATTATCATCACTATTATTATTACCATTATTATTATTGTTATTATTATTATTGTTATCATTATTATTATCACTATCTCTGTTATCATTATTCATTTTATTTTTACATTTACTTACATATTTCTTGACTAATTTATCCGGGTAATTATTAAGTTTCAAGGCTTCTTTTATGTGTGTCACTTCCTGTCTTAGATTTTCCTTGGTACTACGTAGTTTTTGTGCTCTGTCATTTAAACATTTCACTAATTCTATTTTTACTGACATAGGATGGGATGATCGGAAATCCAAATATCCGTTTACATGTGTGGGTTTTCTGTAAACACTAGTGTTTAGCTTCCCATCTTCTTTCCTTTTTACCATGCAATCTAAGACTGGAAGTTCCCCTACCTGACTTTCCAATTCATAGGTGAAATGAATTGCTTCTAAATTCGAGTTAATGTGCTCGAAAAATCTATCTGTATCTTGTGTTCTAAGTACAGTGAATGTGTCATCTACATAACTCCTGTCAATGCAGTTGAAGATTGAACGATCAATTCATGGTTGTTTGCTCAAAACCAACTTCCCCAATTTTCGCGGAGGCATCAATACGACAGTCATCGTCTCATCGGTCGCTGGTCAGAAAGAAGTCAGCAATAAACCGTCAGAAGTAATATTGTGATTTATTATTGTAATATTTGTTCACAGACCTTAGTGGAAGATTTTTTATATGTTGGTGTTACAATAAAGAATTCTCAAGTGGCCAATCGGTGTTTTGGTTTTTGCGTCCGTTATTACTAAGCGTTTCTGAGAAACTTCAAGGGACAGCGTGAGCCCGAGCGTAGCGAGAGCTGGGCATTAACGGTTTACGAGACGTGACTGACAGTTTCTGACGGTAGAAACAGATTCTGGCGGATTCAGACAGTTGGTGAAAGTTTGGATAGTCACCGTTCATGTTTCCTGGTGCCGGTCAAGTCCTCTTTGAACAAGCAATATCTGGAACCTTTTTGGAATTGGGTCAAGTTCAACAATGCCTGGGTCAAAGAAGGGACAGAGTGTCTTGGATGCAAACAGGAAAGTAAGTCATGGTGACTTGTCTGTTAATTGTAACGATGTGTCTGAAGTTAAGCATGACATGGTTGATATTACTGTTTCGCCGTTCAGGGATAATAGGAACATCAAACTCCCTAAATTTGAACCACGGTGTTTCGATGGAAACCCAGCTGATTATTTACAATTTGTAAAGGAGTTTGAGATCATGTTGAGTAGTTTTTATTAAGTGATGAATTGAAATCGATGTATTTGATGAGGTATTCCACTGGAGATGCTTCAAGAGTTATACAGTGCTGTAAGCTCATGCCCCCTAATGAGGGATACGCTGAGACTATGAGCATATTACGTAAAAGGTTTGGAAGACCTTCAATGATTGTAAGGAACGTATGCGAAGCTGTCAAAGGTAACGGCAGTCAACTTCAAGATGACTCCAAGGCACTTACTGAGTTTCTAGATAATCTTATGACTTATAAGAATACCTTGATTTCGATGAATTGCATGAGTGACCTCAACTCGAGTTTTATACTAGAAGTAATAGCAAGGCGCCTACCTACTCGACTGCAAAGGAAGTGGGTGAAGATAAGCTCCCGTATGGAGGATGAGGGTATCGAGGCAAAGTTTGATGATATCCTGAAACTGGTAAATACTAGTGTCAATGAATCTATGAGCAAGTTCGCCAGTCTATTAGATCTCACCCCAAGAATAGAGCAGTCTGAGGGTAAAACGCAATCATTGATGACGAATAGGCCTCAGAGTGGTGGATTTCGAGAAGGCTCCATGATGTCTAGTAATGCATATAGACCTAGTGAGTGTAACAGGTTTCGTAGTACATCCTCAACAGATAAGTTACAAGGTGGAAGACAAACACGGTTGTTAAACATCAAGCGCATGAAACCTGATTTATGCGTCCAGAAAGAAGCGGTTATCAGCCTTTCTTTGCCCTGGTAACTGGATAATTTCACCTCTCTTTCATCCGAATGTGAAATGCTAAAAGTTTCCATTGTGTTTGATGATTATTGTTGTTCGGAATAGTGGTTAATATTGCATATTTATATATGTATATATTTTTAGTGTATGCGTATATTGATCGATTGATTTTTTGTTTAAACTGAACTCTGTGCAAGTATGTTAAAATTGTTGTTGTAGATATATTTAATAATGTCTTTGCCATGTAAGCAGCTGACGAGAAGGCAACGAAATAAAAGATGGTACCATTTTATTCTGCTAAAACTGTAGTTCTTGCATTGTTCAAACACGGTTGTGTTTTACACGTTTGCAAGAGGTGCATACAAAGTTGAACTGTCAACCAGTGAGCAAGTTCAGTGATAAGCTAAATGTAAACTCCAGGCCTGACTCCGAATTGTGTGACGATAACGGTGCGGTGAAGAAGTCTGTAGTTGCAACTGGTAAGCCATTGTTGAATAGAGTGTCACAGAGTAGAGTTACTGCTTCAGCGTCCAGTTCTGACCCTACAAGTTTACAAGGTATTACCAGCCAGAGTGAAGTAATAAAACCTTTTAGGATTTGCAAGGAGGAACCAAAATTGTCTACTTCTGTTATTAAAGAGTTTGAAAATGATGAAGTTGACGGTAAAGTGAATATTCGTGATAATGATCATGATACTTCATAGTTGTCTTTGGTTGATCATGATGAGATGAGGGATATGCCTACTATTGATAAGTTTGTCAAATATGCAGATGATCTGACTGCATCACTGCCTATCACTTCTGAGTCTGACAGCTCCAAACTTAATAGATTTCTGTTGGACATCAACAAGTGGTCCAAGTCAAATGGTCTTATATAAAATCCATCCAAATATCAGGCACTTGACTTTACTTTGAAGCATCGACGTGACTTACTTGAACTAGTTAACTCGCATGATCCCTGCAGCAAAGATGGCACGAAAATTGAAACCAAATCAAGCATTAAATACCTTGGATTAGTTCTTTCCTCTGACCTTTCATGGTCATCCCATATCTTATCTATCTCTAAGAAAATGTTTCGTCTTACCTTCTACATTAAAAAATTAAGACAATCAGGTATCAACCAACCTTTAGTTTTGCAATTTTGAAACTCCTGTATTTTACCTATTGTACTCTATTGCTCTCCATTAATCTTTCCTGGGCTTCTCAAAAAAGATTATATACCATCCGTCATATACAAAAATGGTGGTACGGATATGATAGCATTATTACTTAGAATATTTAATATCTCACTAGTGACTGAAACCTACCCTGAAACTTGGAAAAACACATATATATTACCTAAGCATAAAGGAGGGGCCAAAACTAGTGCATGTAATTATAGGCCTATCAATATAACACCAGTCATATCAAGGATCATGGAGAAAGTAATCAAAGACCAAATGTCAGACTACTTTCTAAAACATAAACTCATCAACCTGTCACAACACGGATTCCTCAAGAAAAGATCTTGCGTCACTTGCCATATAGACTTTTTCAACGAAGTCACCTATAGAAGAGATAGGAGAGAGCTAGTATTAATCCTCTATTTCGATATAAGGAAAGCCTTCGACAGAGTCCCACACAATCTGCTAGTCGGTAGGCTATGCTCACTAGGGATACGCAACCCCCTCTACAATTGGATAAAATCATTTCTCAATGACAGGAATCAGACAACTAAAGTTGGCTCAATGACCTCCAGACCTAGACCAATCAGCAGTGGCGTCATCCAGGGGAGTGTATTGGGACCCCTTTTCATTATATACATAAACAGTATATGTGAATGTTTTAGTATAGGCAAGCCAATACTGTATGCAGATGACTTGAAGGTGACATATACCTGCACAAATACAGATATCGGCCCAACTATGAACTCAATACATGAAGAATTAGCAAAAATGGATAGATGGTGTGACACGTGGAGACTTGAGTTTAATGTTGAAAAGTGTGGATGGCTCTGCATAGGCTGTTCCAACCTTGACCTCAACCTAGCAATTCAGGGCCACAAAATCCCCAGACTCAAATCTGTACTAGACCTAGGACTGAAATATTCACACAATCTATCATTTTCAGAGCATATCTCGAATCAAGTGTCGAAATCACGCAGGCTTATTGGTTTCCTACTCAGGAACTTCTACAGAAACGAGTCCAGAATACTACTGTACAAGGTATGTGTGCGCCCACTCCTAGATTACTGCTCATTCATATTCAGTAGTACACGCATAGAAGACAAACTGAAAGTAGAAGGAGTACAGAGGTACTTCACGCGAAAAATACTCGGAACCGATAACGGCACAAACTACTCTACCAGATGTGAAATCCTGGGACTAGAAACATTATGGTTAAGGCGACTGCGACTAAATGTTACTCTTCTATAAGCTTCTTAACCAAATAGTGTATACCCCTGCCAACTATACTCGGTTCTCAGGTAACACAGGATACAACCTTAGACACACTAAAGGTACAGTGGCTATAGAACCATGTAAAACAGCCACCAGGCAAAAGTTTTTCTTGATTAGGTATGCCCAAATATGGAACAAACTACCTGAGAAAATACGACTAGCAAGCACACTAGCCTCCTTTGAAAAGGCACTTAATGACACATTAAGTGAGTTTGCAAGTAACACCAGTGCTAATTCCCATGTAAGATTTTCAGAAATCATAGGCCCATTGAATGTATGAACTTAGAGACTACACCTGTTGTTTGTTTTGCCTCTATTTATAATTCCAGACAAAAAGGCAGAAGTCATGACAATAACACCCATTCAATTACGAGTCGATCGAACTATGTCTACCTGATACAAAGGGTGGACCATAATCAACATACGAATGAAATATGAGAAAACAAGGTAGGAACTTACCGCAACACCACATGAAAAGATAAAAGTTACTTGGATATCATTCACAATCCACCAACTGGTCTCCTACCCAAAAAGAATGCGGCGATGTTTTATCCAAAAAGGCGAGGAAATACATAAACCCACAGCTGCTGTTGTTAACACTCAGTGGGGGTAGGAGCCAACAAAGTAATCCTTTCAAAGCACATGTATACTTCAAATGGGCACGGAGACTCTGTAGAATACGTCATAATCCAAATCACTGCCTCTACAGCGCCAATAAACCTGGATATCTATGATATAACGAAAACATGCTGAAAGCTGCATCTCAGATCAAGTTGATTCATTCGATGGTAATGATCTGCTCCTGCATGCCTTATTCGACATATTTAATGGAATGGTTCGCAGTTATTCTGGTACTAGATCGAAAAGAATATAAAATTCACCGGTTGCTGAATCAAAAGTACTTCTCTACATGTTTAACTGTATTCTAACTGCTATGATTAATTCCAAACCTTTTATCTCATAATCAATCAAATTCCAGGAACGATCCAATTCTACCATTTGAAGACGCTGGCGAACATGCCGTAAATGAGTATTCATGATCTGAAATGAAGAAGCAACTGGTTCTCAACATTTTACCCAACTTACGAGTACAGTCCGCCATGCAGACACAAATGGCGAAAATGGAGAATTCTGGAATCGACCTCGGCACCATTTGATGCAGTAAAACAACCCAACATGACCTTATCTAGTTTTCGCCTCCACGATCAAATTTCTTTCCTGTTATGAAACTGCGATAAGACTACTGAAAAATGGAATAAATATATCACTGGTCTCAACATGATACATCAATAATCTTTAAGCCAAGGGTGTTGTTCACAACAAAGTTATATAAGAGAATTGACTTCAAGCTTTTTTTCCCAGATATCCGTATTACATTCATCTGATGTCTAGGTTTATTTTTAATGCGAAGACAATATTTCTATATCTCTTTATGTGCTACACAGACTTTATAGGTGACTGTTCCAACTGACTCTCATGTCAGAGAGAACAACAAACTGTAAATTCTTCATACATCAAATTGTGTAATTTATATAATAACTTATCCATGCCTGTACAATAGGTATGTTCCTGCGTAAACAGGAAGGAATATATTATTATTATTAAAACAATATTTATGCATGCCTATACAATTGGTGTACCCTAAATTGCTAGGGAAAAAATGTACCTACTCATGATATTTTACTAAATATGCTTATTAATATTATGTGTAACTTATCGAATTGATGATGCCTGTAAACTGCCGTCCCTCATGTAAAAAATGAGAATATATTATTATTATTATTATATTACGAAGAGTATTAAATGCTGTGAGTAGAGCTTGTGGTCTGCCACTGCATGAGCTCGCTAATACTATAGTCGAGAGGCATATAAATCCCTGTACGAAATGGGCAAAGGCTATACACTCAGACCCTCTGCACCCCCTTTATTCACACCTGTCCCCATGTATCTCATCAGGTAGGACGAGAAGTCAATATAAAAAGTTATATGCTCGTACCACTAGGTATAGAAATTCTACAATACCCTATTTAGCCCGTACTTTATGTGATGAAGACTCTGTTAGACGTGAAACTTACAAGTTACTATGTAATTAGCACAGTAAATCGACCCTTTCATTGTTCATCTTTCTATATTTTATGGCCTCACACTTTCTATCGTTTAATTGTTACTCTGCCATTTTATTTTAGTTGGTATTACTATCATTACTACAATTTTGTATTTTATGCATATTTTTCTCCGTATGGCATACAGTATTTTGCTATGTAGCCGTTATAACAATCGTTTTATTACTGTTATGTAATGTGTATTTTTAATTTTTTTGTCGTTTTTGAGTAAATTAGATGCAATATTAAACTGAAATGCTGAAAATTCCTTGCTGTATCATTAGTGCTGTTTTTGGAATAAAACAAAAATTTATTTATTTATTTATTTAAAAAATTGATCCTGATGTTCGCTATGACAAGCCCGACAGAAAAGAAAACTTTTGGACTATTACACGGTTCTTGCTCTGTTTCAAGTAACTAGAACAACCCATTGAGTCATGAATAAGATATGACACTATCCAGAGAATAAAATTTCCTTTATCTACCACGTCATCCACAAAGGCCGTACAGTCTTATTTATACTTACCGAAATAATTTAGTAGTCTATAAATGAGTAAAAGAAACCACTTCTGGGTAATTGTGTGCGTTGCCAACCCCACTCCTTATCACTCAATAATAGATTACTATGGGTTTTACATTAATGTGAGCACATTTGCACGGTTTGTACAGATGAGGTCGTCGACAAAGGAAATTTCCTTTTCTGAATTGTGTTCTGTTTCCTCCAAGTAACTTAGAATTCGTTATACTTTCATTCAATAACGATTCTTGTATATGCACCTACGTCTAAGCAATATACATATATATATATATATATATATACATATATATATATATATATATCTGCATTAGCTTTTCAGACAATTGGTAATTCCATATTTCTAATTTTTTGATATACGGAATTAACGATTAGGGAAACGCTCAGGAAGTCAACCCTACACAAACTCAAACACATTCGAAAATATCACACAACGGAACACGGTGTGATATATGGAGCGAGATTTACTACCTCCAATAGAATAAATCACATCTGAACGGCGAATTTTTCAGTACGGACCACAGAACACTATTATTCAGATATGTAGTAGATTCTTATCTAGTGGACCAGAAAGGGTGCAGTCTAGACGGAAATTCAATTATAAAATGAATCTACAGTGGACTGAACGCCACTTTTATTTTTGGCATACTTACGATCGAAGTTAGAACATTCTGCCCCGTTGACGCCTGTGAGCGTTTATTAGCGTAGTGTTGTTCATATTCCTGACCATGGTTTACTGAATATCCTTCATAACTTAAGATTCTTAGTTAGTGAGAAATGCTGGAAGTACCTTTTTGATGCTTTGTGAATGGCGGTTAACCAATTTTGGAAAGAATTTCCTGTTTCGGGCTTCAGATAATATACAGCTCCGGGATGTTCTGTGATCTAAACCAGCTGTAGAAGAATAGTTCCTTACTGTAATCCAAGGAGTATCATCATCGGGGTATGAAATAGAAACATCTGAATGCCTGAGGAAAATCTTAAGGCAACTATTACGGTTAGTGTGATCTTATAGTTTGAAAATAATTTCGGTGAATTTACCTGGGAATATGAACAGGCTGTCAGACTTAACGTATGCCCAGCGCTTTAGAATATAGCTTTTTTGCTTATGTCTTTGTAATTGAAAGACGAAACCATGAATAAGAACAAGGTCCATATGTTAACCTATGTTGAACACCGCGGTCGTTACATATTTTAGTTGACCTTTACTAAAATAAAGCCACCATTAGCTTAAACAAAGAGGTTTGGATCAGACCTCTGAGTCTTATCTGGAGATAGAAGGCTTGAAACCAACGTCAACCCTTCTCTACTAGGTAGCTGTGATTTTCTAATGTCTTCTTGGACCACTTGATTGAGAGCACAAACAATGCTGCCTACATGATTCAATTAGAAGGAGAACCGGTTCTCCACAACGAATTAGTTCTCCTTCTGTCTTTGAACACTTCCGCTATGTCCTCTGAGATATTCTGGCCTTGTGGAAACGAAAATAGGTGTCTGTGGTCCACAGACATTCCTTATTACTTCAAAAATCATGGTTAGATCAGTATGTTTGCGTTTTTATGAGGAGAGGCTGTTCACACACTTAGGTTGTTCCTCATGTGACAGACTACCCATACTTGGAGTTATAAGTGAAGCTTTTCCCTGAGCTCTTTCTAGAATATGCGAACCTGAATACGGTGTTTTAGTATTTACCTTATTAGAGGTGTGCGTGAAACGGTGAATATTTCGCCAGCGGTTCTAGTAAAGGCAGTGCGTATTGGACATGAAAATCTAAAAGTAAGAGCTACAACTGGGCAACAGTGAGCCGAGGCTTTTAGGTTATCACTTGCTGTGAACTGAAGGGAGTTGTATTCCCGCTATGCCGTACGCACTGGCACTTGCGTGCTCGGTGTTTATGATTGATTACTTCACCACGTTGTTGGAAAACGTTTATTCTTCAGATCAACCTGATAATTTGTCGGGATCCGTTTGCAGCGTAAACATGTGACTTTCATCCTTCAACTCCCCTTAAATGTTAGGCCATCTATGTGAACAAGTACAGAACATTTGATCAGCTCAGGTATTTCGTTAAATAAATAAGAGGTGGTTGATCACATTACCTTTTAGCTCACGACTATGTACCATTGTCCAGGAAGGCAGTTTCCAGTTAAACCTGACCCTTTTTCTCTCATTTACGGGTAACACTTGATATAGTCCTGTGTATTGCTCTTGATTCGAAAGCAGATTTACTTTTTCTATGAAAGGAATCTTCATGTATTTGTGACATGTTCTCACATGATGTCTGTTTTGTTTTGACAGTCTGTTATATTTTGTTATGTGTATATGGATCGATATTCCATTGTAACTGACAACATACTTCTGTCTGTTCATTAGCTAAATAAACATTGTATGACTTTTACATCACATGACATCAAAACCACTCATGATAAGACTGTCTATCGTTTGGTTCATGTATATTGGTCATTATCATATATACTATACACCTACGACCTTGGCGGCCTGTTCGAATTCTTGGGCCTGCTACCAAAATATCTACATTTTGCATCCAGTTTACTGTTTACCAGCATACATTTATCACCTAAATATGAATTCTAACAGAATCATTTACTCTCGTAACTTTATTAATGATTTACGACCAAATGACTTTCATATTCCAAAGAAACCAAGAAGGAAACATCGTAGTGGTTGGCAGAGAGCTCTCAAACGTACACCAATACACTTAACTACGGTCCCCGTCATAATGAACTCAAACTGTCGCTCTCTGCCAAATAAGATAATGTACCTACAATCCCTGATGTCAACTGATACGTATCATAACACCGCCATAATCGCATTACAAGAAACGTGGTTGCATGAACTGTATGATGACAACCTTATCTCACTAAAGGACTTTATTTTATTTCGTCAAGACCGTCAATGTTGTAATAAGAAAAATGGTGGTGGCGTTGCAACTTTTATTCACTCCAAATGGTCTGTCTCAAATAACGTCTGCTTCACCTTCTCAAATGACTTCATTGACTGTATTACTGTCAAATGTCGCCCCAAACACCTCCCCAAGTATAAACAATTCTATATTACAAACATGTACATTTCTCCTAGTTGCTCTCCATCTGATCTATCTAATTTTGCTGATGAATTCACCATGTTTGCTGCTGCCAACTTCGACAACTCTCTATCCGTTATTACTGGAGACTTCAACACATCGGATTGTTCCTTTCTTGAAGCTCTTGGTCACACAAACATAGTCAAATTTCCCACTCGACTTGACAAAACACTCGACCTCGTTTTTACTAATGACGAAGGAGTATATGAAACACGAAGACGTTCACCGATACATAACTCCGATCACTGCATTGTCCGCGTTTTGCCAAAAATATACAGCAAAACACATATTAAAATCTTCTCACACCTGTCTACGAAAGCACAAGAAAGATGCTACACATCTGACAACTTACTCAATCTAAGATGCATGTTAAAAGATACCAACTGGGATCTATTCTATGAAAGTACATTAGATGACTCAATCACCAATATAATGGATTATCTTAAGTTCTGCCTCGACATATGCTGTCCCAAACAAACACTGTTCAAACGCCTCGACCGCTTCTCGTCTCCCCGTCTCAAACAACTTCGCAGGCAAAAAGAAATGTTATATAAATGCAAAGACAAGTTAGGTCTTAAAAAGATTAATGCTCAAATCAAATCTGAAATCAAAAATCTTAATGCTATCTATAACCAAACACTTTTATCATGCAAATCTCCAAACAGCATGTGGAAACTTTTCAATGAAATTACTGGCAAAAGTAAGCGATGTAATGTTTTTCCCTCTTGTGATGTTAATGCTCTTAATCTGTCTTTTTTACGCTCTCCTTCTACTATAACCACTTCTAACGTTACCAATCTTGTAGCTGATAACTTCCAGGACTTCAATACTCTCGATGTTTTGAAATGTCTTAAAACTCTTAAGCCCTCACATAGTCTTGGCCCTGATAGCATACCTGCATATGTTCTAAAACAATGTGCAGATGCTTTATGTTCTCCTCTAACTAATATACTAAATGCTTCTTTCCGTGAAAACGTTGTACCTGTTCCATGGAAAGACATTAAAATAGTCCCTGTCCCTAAACCTGGAAATAGCAAGAACGTAAAGTTCAGACCCATCGCCATCACTTCCCCGTTTCTAAAGCTCATGGAAAAACTAGTACTTCTTAAACTCGAACCCTCCCTTAAAAGCTTCGAAGACCCCAAACAATTTGCCTACAGACAGGGTAGGAGTACTTTAGACGCTGCAGCCGTCTTACACAACAGTATTATCTCATCATTAGACAAAGGTGCCAAATATGTCCGCTGCACGTTTCTTGACTTTACTTCTGCTTTCGACTCTGTACCTAGAAGTCTCTTGCTAAATAAGCTCTCCATGACACAAACCGAGTCCTGGGTCACTAACTGGTTGCATTCCTACTTTTCAAACAGAATGCAGTACACCGTATACAAAGGCCAATCCTCCTCTGCTGTGCTCACAGAAGCTGGTGTCCCCCAAGGTGCTGTACTCTCCCCACTTCTCTTTTCTTTCTTTCTACATGACCTACCGTCTTCAAATGACATTAACTTTGTCAAATATGCTGATGACCTAACTGTGTCTTTACCTGTCAAATGTCAAAGTGACTGCTCTAAACTAAATGGCTTCTTATCGGAAATTAGCCAATGGTCCAAGGAAAACGGTCTAACCTTAAACCCCTCCAAATGCCAAACAGTTAATTTCACCCTTAGGCATAAATCTGACCTAAACAAACTGGTTAGCACTCACGAGGTGTGCAACATAGATGGCAGTGAAATAGAAACCAAGTCGGAAATTAAATACCTAGGCGTCACTCTATCTTCTGATCTTTCCTGGTCGTCTCATATCTTGACGATTTCCAAGAAAATATACCGTCTTACCTTCTACATCAAGAAGTTAAGACATTCTGGTGTAACCCAACCCTTACTCCTACAATTTGTTAACTCCCGTATTCTGCCTATTATTCTCTATTGCTCCCCCTTAGTCTTTCCTGGGCTATTGAAGAAAGACTATACCTTATTACGTAGGATGTTAAAGGTTGTCAGCAGGGTAAGCAGCTTGCCACTTAGCCAGCTAGTTAATATTCTGGTGGACAGGCATATGGACTCATGTGAAAAATGGGCGAAATCCATTTTATCTGACTCACAACACCCTCTACATTCACAACTCTCCCCATGTATCTCTTCAGGGAAAACAAGAAGCCTATATAGGAAACTATATGCCCGCACTAGTAAGTACAAAAACTCATCCATACCCTACTTAGCTCGTGTTCTGTGCGATAAAGAATGCATCAGGCATGAAACCTTTAACTTATTAAATAGTCAGTAGAACCAATGGATCTTGTCTTTCCAACTCACATCATTTATAGGTACAACGTTTTCTCGCTCTTCATTCTGTATTTATTTTTGTTATGTGCTGTTTTGTTTCTCTCTTCCTTGCAAACTCTACTTAAAACATTCTTGTTCGTTCTTTCACACTCTGTACATCTCGAACATTTTGCTATCGCTTACGCCAGTAAATATGCTAGTAGTATCTACTTTTCTAACACCTTCAAACACTTTAATTTTGGCTTTGCTACCGACATACTAATATGTTGTTGAGATAACTTTAATCTATGTAGAACTTTATTTATTGTTAATGTAAAAAACTGGATGCAATATTGTAGTAAAATGCTGAGAATTCCATTCTGTATCACAAGTACTGATTTGCGATAAAGCTTATCTTATGTTATGTTACTTTTGCATTGTATACTTTTACATACACTTGTTCACACATTTCGTGCAGTACGTACCCTTTCACTCATACACTTGTGTCACATTTATTTTCCTTGTTTGGAAAATGCAAGTATCATCGTGAACGAGGTGGTCTTCTGATTTTCCACCTTTCGCGTCAGGACAATTAACCACTCAGCAGTACATAACAGAAAATTGGCAACGATTACACAACAATTTGCTCTCAAAGAAATCGTTCATATAATGGATTGTGTAGAGCAGCTGTCAATATAATTCTAAGAAGAGAACGATTTAGGCGACGTACAAATTATTCGTTTCAATATTTGGCGGGATTTAGGGAGATCTGTTATGTGAATAATATGTAAACCTGGCTAATAACAGTAAAATGTAATTAGATATTTTTTGCTATTTAGGCCGGGGACATCATCAAATTTGCATTTGATTAAATTACACGTTTTTCGGATAAGTATGAGGCAGTTTCTTTGCACTCATGATATTGTTTCATCTCAGAGTGCACCACCGCGCATGATTTTTCATTCTTTAATGAGTTGGACAATTTTGTTGTTCATCTTAGGCTTCTGAATTTTGTTTAACTCACATCTTAGTTAACTGTCAGGGATTTAGTTCAGTCATCACAGCCTTTGTGTTTGAACACATGGTAACAGCAACATTGAAGGATTGCAACGTAATTCCTTGGTATAAACTCTAAACAGAACGTTTTTACTGCTTTCAGTATAACTCTTCTTGGAACAAAATGGGTTTTTGTTTGGCTGTTTCGTTCTTGGCTACAGTTCTCTTTCTTCAATGCCAGTTATTGGCCACTGGTTAAAGTGCCTTGACTGCTTTTGTCCAGCCGGCCCACCTTGTGGGAGGGTGGCGTTAGCTGATCAGTAGATATGGTGGTGGTCACTAAGGTGAATCGCCCCATTCTGCAGGAACAGCAATATACAAATTAAAGGCTCGAGATATTTCTGATTTTTATGAGGGCTTAGATCTTTATCTTGAAAAAGATAATAGTGAACGCCTTGACAGATAATGCTTCTACCTTTAAATATATACCATTCGCTCAGCCTATTGTTGAGATGCGACCACGTGGGATCTGCACAGATTTATGGGGCATCTTATGAATTAACTTGCTATCCATTGTCAGATCTTTAAATACCACTTCACAATATCTTGTCTCACTTATTTTCTAATAACGTCTTTACTTGATTCTCATTATATTCCATTAAACCTAACATTTTATAGCTCTTTATGAATTTGATTCGACTTATTCTATTCCTATTCTCTGGAGGGTACGGTTGTGTACCAAATAGAAAAAAAGACATGAAATAAAGACAACTGGCTTGAAAATAATTGTATTAAAGCCAAAAGTGAACGCATGATAGTATAAAATATATTGGTTTCATTATACATTGCAAATGAACGTTGTCGGCCTAAGGATTAATTACTTCCCCATTCTGTTTTCTATATAAATGTGTTTATTAATGATATATTTCACTCACTTAATCTATTACACTTTAATGTTACACCACAGCACTTTAATTTTTCTAAAAAAGCTTCCAATTCCTTGTAAACGTTGTACTTACCTCAATATTGGTTGATTATCGTATGCCTACAACCACGGGATGAAAACGAAACGAAGTCGATTTTCCCGCTCAACCTGGAGGACAATTGTACAATTCAATAACTATACAGCCTAGTTCAGACAATGTGTATTTATATATATATCAAATATTTAACTGATGAAACATTATTAACTTGTAGACAATTTAAGATTTGACATTATATCATCCTTGATCGTGCCTGTAAAAATGGCATGCATTTTCATGTAAATTTATGTTTATATGAAAATAAATTATTATTATTATTATTATTATTGTTGGAATGGATGCAGAATTCTAACTATTGAGCACAGAACTAGCCTGTGAGTTGGATGGTTGTGGTGAAAGTCCTGGGAACGCGAGTAGTGAATTGTATCCGATTTAAGGGAGTTGTCGACACACATCACTATCAGTGCCTGCATGTTAAATATTGATATGATGTTTTATGATGGCAAGCATGACAAGTACAGCAAGCTTAATACTCATTTCGGCATTACTGAAAATTAATGCAATGAAGGTCAGAGTTTGACATAATTGCTATACTTTCTTCACAAACCGAGGCTATTGAATCCCGACAAGCCCAAATACATGTGACGAGACGGTGCCGATCATTTAGCATTTACGGAGAGGACAGAAGTAGATAGAACGACGAATACTCGGTGCACTTCCATAAATAAGAGGTGATTTGAAGACAATTGCATGCCAATAAAAACGAAATTTCAGAACTGGGGTCCTACGCTTTGGAATCAAGAGCAATACACAGGACTATATCAAGTGTTACCCGTAAATGAGAGAAAAAGGGTCAGGTTTAACTGGAAACTGCCTTCCTGGACAATGGTACATAGTCGTGAGCTAAAAGGTAATGTGATCAACCACCTCTTATTTATTTAACGAAATACCTGAGCTGATCAAATGTTCTGTACTTGTTCACATAGATGGCCTAACATTTAAGGGGAGTTGAAGGATGAAAGTCACATGTTTACGCTGCAAACGGATCCCGACAAATTATCAGGTTGATCTGAAGAATAAACGTTTTCCAACAACGTGGTGAAGTAATCAATCATAAACACCGAGCACGCAAGTGCCAGTGCGTACGGCATAGCGGGAATACAACTCCCTTCAGTTCACAGCAAGTGATAACCTAAAAGCCTCGGCTCACTGTTGCCCAGTTGTAGCTCTTACTTTTAGATTTTCATGTCCAATACGCACTGCCTTTACTAGAACCGCTGGCGAAATATTCACCGTTTCACGCACACCTCTAATAAGGTAAATACTAAAACACCGTATTCAGGTTCGCATATTCTAGAAAGAGCTCAGGGAAAAGCTTCACTTATAACTCCAAGTATGGGTAGTCTGTCACATGAGGAACAACCTAAGTGTGTGAACAGCCTCTCCTCATAAAAACGCAAACATACTGATCTAACCATGATTTTTGAAGTAATAAGGAATGTCTGTGGACCACAGACACCTATTTTCGTTTCCACAAGGCCAGAATATCTCAGAGGACATAGCGGAAGTGTTCAAAGACAGAAGGAGAACTAATTCGTTGTGGAGAACCGGTTCTCCTTCTAATTGAATCATGTAGGCAGCATTGTTTGTGCTCTCAATCAAGTGGTCCAAGAAGACATTAGAAAATCACAGCTACCTAGTAGAGAAGGGTTGACGTTGGTTTCAAGCCTTCTATCTCCAGATAAGACTCAGAGGTCTGATCCAAACCTCTTTGTTTAAGCTAATGGTGGCTTTATTTTAGTAAAGGTCAACTAAAATATGTAACGACCGCGGTGTTCAACATAGGTTAACATATGGACCTTGTTCTTATTCATGGTTTCGTCTTTCAATTACAAAGACATAAGCAAAAAAGCTATATTCTAAAGCGCTGGGCATACGTTAAGTCTGACAGCCTGTTCATATTCCCAGGTAAATTCACCGAAATTATTTTCAAACTATAAGATCACACTAACCGTAATAGTTGCCTTAAGATTTTCCTCAGGCATTCAGATGTTTCTATTTCATACCCCGATGATGATACTCCTTGGATTACAGTAAGGAACTATTCTTCTACAGCTGGTTTAGATCACAGAACATCCCGGAGCTGTATATTATCTGAAGCCCGAAACAGGAAATTCTTTCCAAAATTGGTTAACCGCCATTCACAAAGCATCAAAAAGGTACTTCCAGCATTTCTCACTAACTAAGAATCTTAAGTTATGAAGGATATTCAGTAAACCATGGTCAGGAATATGAACAACACTACGCTAATAAACGCTCACAGGCGTCAACGGGGCAGAATGTTCTAACTTCGATCGTAAGTATGCCAAAAATAAAAGTGGCGTTCAGTCCACTGTAGATTCATTTTATAATTGAATTTCCGTCTAGACTGCACCCTTTCTGGTCCACTAGATAAGAATCTACTACATATCTGAATAATAGTGTTCTGTGGTCCGTACTGAAAAATTCGCCGTTCAGATGTGATTTATTCTATTGGAGGTAGTAAATCTCGCTCCATATATCACACCGTGTTCCGTTGTGTGATATTTTCGAATGTGTTTGAGTTTGTGTAGGGTTGACTTCCTGAGCGTTTCCCTAATCGTTAATTCCGTATATCAAAAAATTAGAAATATGGAATTACCAATTGTCTGAAAAGCTAATGCAGATATATATATATATATATGTATATATATATATATATATATATATATGTATATTGCTTAGACGTAGGTGCATATACAAGAATCGTTATTGAATGAAAGTATAACGAATTCTAAGTTACTTGGAGGAAACAGAACACAATTCAGAAAAGGAAATTTCCTTTGTCGACGACCTTATCTGTACAAACCGTGCAAATGTGCTCACATTAATGTAAAACCCATAGTAATCTATTATTGAGTGATAAGGAGTGGGGTTGGCAACGCACACAATTACCCAGAAGTGGTTTCTTTTACTCATTTATAGACTACTAAATTATTTCGGTAAGTATAAATAAGACTGTACGGCCTTTGTGGATGACGTGGTAGATAAAGGAAATTTTATTCTCTGGATAGTGTCATATCTTATTCATGACTCAATGGGTTGTTCTAGTTACTTGAAACAGAGCAAGAACCGTGTAATAGTCCAAAAGTTTTCTTTTCTGTCGGGCTTGTCATAGCGAACATCAGGATCAATTTTTTAAATAAATAAATAAATAAATTTTTGTTTTATTCCAAAAACAGCACTAATGATACAGCAAGGAATTTTCAGCATTTCAGTTTAATATTGCATCTAATTTACTCAAAAACGACAAAAAAATTAAAAATACACATTACATAACAGTAATAAAACGATTGTTATAACGGCTACATAGCAAAATACTGTATGCCATACGGAGAAAAATATGCATAAAATACAAAATTGTAGTAATGATAGTAATACCAACTAAAATAAAATGGCAGAGTAACAATTAAACGATAGAAAGTGTGAGGCCATAAAATATAGAAAGATGAACAATGAAAGGGTCGATTTACTGTGCTAATTACATAGTAACTTGTAAGTTTCACGTCTAACAGAGTCTTCGTCACATAAAGTACGGGCTAAATAGGGTATTGTAGAATTTCTATACCTAGTGGTACGAGCATATAACTTTTTATATTGACTTCTCGTCCTACCTGATGAGATACATGGGGACAGGTGTGAATAAAGGGGGTGCAGAGGGTCTGAGTGTATAGCCTTTGCCCATTTCGTACAGGGATTTATATGCCTCTCGACTATAGTATTAGCGAGCTCATGCAGTGGCAGACCACAAGCTCTACTCACAGCATTTAATACTCTTCGTAATATGATATAATCTTCTTTGAGAAGCCCAGGAAAGATTAATGGAGAGCAATAGAGTACAATAGGTAAAATACAGGAGTTTCAAAATTGCAAAACTAAAGGTTGGTTGATACCTGATTGTCTTAATTTTTTAATGTAGAAGGTAAGACGAAACATTTTCTTAGAGATAGATAAGATATGGGATGACCATGAAAGGTCAGAGGAAAGAACTAATCCAAGGTATTTAATGCTTGATTTGTTTTCAATTTCCGTGCCATCTTTGCTGCAGGGATCATGCGAACTAACTAGTTCAAGTAAGTCACTTCAATGCTTGAAAGTAAAGTCAAGTGCCTGACATTTGGAAGGATTTAATATAAGACCATTTGACTTGGACCACTTGTTGATGTCCAACAGAAATCTATTAAGTTTGGAGCTGTCAGACTCAGAAGTGATAGGCAGTGATACAGTCAGATCATCTGCATATTTGACAAAGTTAGTTTCGTTTGAATGAAGCAGGCCATGTAGGAAGAAATGGAAAAGAAAAGGAGAGAGGACAGCACCTTGTGGAACACCGGATTTTGTAAGCGAGGTAGAAGAAGATTTGCCGTTATACACAGTATACTGCATTCTATCAGAAAAATAGGAATGCAACCAACTCTTTGCCCAGGATCCTGTTTGTGTCAACGATAGCTTATTTAGCAAAAGGCCCCTAGGTACAGAGTCAAAAGCAGATGTGTAGTCTAAGAAAGCACTACGAACATATTTAGCACCTTTGTCTAAACAAGAGACAACATTGTGATATAAGACAACCGCAGCATCCAAGGTACTTCTACCATGTTTGTATGCAAATTGTTTAGGATCATTAAAAGGTTTCAAAGCGGGTTCAAGACGAAGTAAAAGTAATTTTTCCATCAATTTTAAAAAGGGGGAAGTAATTGCAATAGGCCGAAATTTAATATCAGAACCAGAAGATGCTTTTGGTATAGGGTAGAACTTTACCGGAAAAAGAAGCATTAAAAATGTTAGTAAGAGGATAACACAAAATATCAGCACAATTCCTGCGGACAAGAGCTGTATATTTAAGAAATAATATTGCAGAGTGTGGTGGGAATGTATGTGTCGCAATCATATTCACTCGCCCAGATGCCTAATATGACTGGTGAGATAAAACTTCGACCACCGGAAATGGGAAGAAACATTCTGTTGAGAGCACATACGCTATTCGAATTGTCAGAAGACGAGCAGAGAAATTTCGAAGACCACAAGGAAACGATGTAAAGATACAAACCTCGAATTATGGAACAGTTCCAGGGCAGCTGATGCTTTTTCGTGTTTTCCTGCCACACAGGAAATATACGCTTCCAATTAGTCCAGTATTCCTTTAACTAGTATTCAAATTGAATCAAATATCTGTAGTGTTTTCTGGAAGGTTTGTTTAAAATGGATATCCTTAAGGGTCTATTGAAGAATATTTGAAAGGATAATACAAGTCTCAAAGAATTTGAGCTGTGTGTAGGAAACTACTGTTTGTAAATTTTGTTTTGATAAAGTCTCACAGCGTTATACAGTAATGTTTACTGATGACGTTTCGAGCACAATTTATTGCTCATAATCATATCAAGGTCCTTGATATGTTTGTGTGTGTTGAAATAATTGTGATGCCTCACGTGATAATCCGACAAACCACTCATCCATATCGCTGGAAGAATCATCTTTGTCATCTCAGCTACGGACTAATTTCCACAGTCCCCAAATGAACGATGGATGTGTGAAGGGGGAATCTCCGGCTTTCTTGTCGCTCCAATGTGGGTTTATAAATCCACCTGCTCATGAGCTGCTGGTTATGTTGGCAGCATAAGTCGTAGGCTTTCGGAACGCCTCTGTAAACACTATCCGACGTGATTGTCAGGAGCAGAATCATGGATATCTACCAGCTTGATTCTTGAGCACGTCGCCAAGCACTTCCAGATTCGTCTGTTAAATTATGTGGCTTTGAAGACCCGATAATATACGGGGTGTTGTTTTCCGGTGTTTGTGTATGGCGGAGGCACTAACAATGCGTGAATACGATTGCTTTTTAGGAAAGTTGCTTTAGTCACTTGTGCCTCCATGGCCTTAAACCCTGTTGCACTAGTCTGCCTATAATTTTAGCAATGAATTTACTATTATCACTGCGACATGTTTCTTGCGTGTATTTTACTAAGTTATTTCTGAACACTTTTGAAGTGGACACTCAACTCCCTTGCTTCTCATTGAATAACAGTTTTCACTTGGTCAAATTTCAAACTTTTGCTCCCGTGATATCGTTGACTATTACATAATATTTTACCTTTGAAGACCGCTTCTGAGTGGTTGAATCAATTACATCACTCCCCCATTACTAACGATTAGACTATATATGTTTTGGCAAATGTAAATACCTCTCTACGACCTTTGAAGATGACTTGGTGGATAAGGGAAATTTTCTTCGCTAAATTGCTTTTAATTTCAGACAAATTCGAGATCGAAATATTGCCAGTGTCTAATTTGTTATAGGTTTCATATTACGTGATTGACACAAGTTTATATTATTTGGCTGCCAAGCAAAGTTATTCATCTCTATAGCTGATTTACTTCTTAAACTGTTTGCCACATATTTCTCTATCTAATGTGTTGCCTAGCCAAAACTGCACATAAAATTTTGAAGACACTGAATATATTTATCACGATTATAACTCAGCAGTAAGTCCAAGTGATAAAGAAGACACAGAAGTCAGAAAAATATAAAAAAATAATTCTTTCTATAAGAATTCAAATTCTCAGGCAATTAATTGACTGGAATTAACTCCTTTTGTGTGGACAGTGACAGTTCGATTACGTCATTCCTTGCAACTTTTTGTGACTGATAACGGTTTTTATATTTGATTCCACTGTGTTTATTGATTACATGATCCACCGATAAATCCAATCATTGAATAATTTCTGCTTTGTCTTTCATATATCTTTGTTTAAAAAGGGATATCAAGAGAAGAGAAAATCGAATCAACCAGGTAAGTTATCAGTGCTTCGCGTTCCACGAAATCATAGGGTTTGGATTTTTGAAATTTTACTAGCGATAGTGTATTTTAACCTGCCGACTGACCTTTCCTTCTATTCCAGACTTAATATTGACCAGTAGACTACGTTGTGTTTAGTTATATATCTTCCGGGAATCGAATCTATGGCGATGTGTGTAGTTGGCGGGCATTCTACCACTGAACCACCGATGCACAAACATAATGTGTATCTTATGTGCATATAATGATGAGTTACATTCTTAGCTGGTATATTTCGTGGAGAGGAGAATAAACAGACACCTGAGCTAATATCTATGTAGAACTTGGATACAGTACTCTTGTTTTATTTATTATTCCTATGGGTTCCGTGTGGGACATTGTGCTTCATCAGCACATTCCTCTCTAGCTGCCCTGATGATTGCCCATAGTCACTCATCTCCTTCTTACTATACCTCGGATGCTCGACTCGTGGTTTCCTATTCGGTTTCTATTCGAGGTTTGTTCTGGTGTGAGATTTCGCCCAACAGTCTTCTCATTGGTGCGTGTTCGATCCATCTCAAGTTTCTTCCACACATTTGTTGGAGAATAGATGCTTGATTGCATTGTTCACAGAGTTTTTTTTGCTGCTAACTACTTCTGGTCATCTGATCTTCAACATGTAGCCACGGGAAGGCAGATGTTAATAAAAGTATATAGTAGCCTGATCGAAATGCTTTAGGTGACGCGCACGTCAAGTTTCTGACTTAACATTGGTGTTGAAAAGTCGAATTTAATTGTTAATGCTGAGTGGAGAATGTTTGCAGACTAATTCGAGTGATGAATTCCTGCCTTGGTTTTCTGATGCTGTCTGGTTTTGATGTCCTCATCCGTTCTGTCACCTGTGGTTGGTGTGATACTTCCAAGATAATTGAAGCAAGTGACTTCTTCGAAATTTCTTCCGTTATTACTGATTGAAACTTGCTGTTGTTAGTTGGTTATTCTCGTCACCTCGTTCTTATTCTCTTCACGTGAAGTTCTGCCTTCCGTTCCTGAGTGTGGTATCAGCTTGTCAGTTTTCACCTGTAGGCCCTAGAGTTTGTGTGGCAGACATTAATCTTTTCTATATTCTTCTTGTCAACTCAACGTATTCCGGTTTTCTAGCTGCCAATAATCTGACGCATAGTGCATCTTACCACAGTTAGATTTATCGTCGTTGACAATAGGAAGCCTTGTCTTACTCTTGTCTTCACATATCATATCACAATTGATATGGTTATCATTAATATATTGTGTTCGAAACGTCATTCAGTAAATAATACTGTTTAACTGTGTGATATATCTCATAAACAAATTATTGTGAGACACTTAAGCTTTTCAAGTATTGGTTTTGTAGGGATTTTGTTTGATTGCATGGAGGATTTCATCATGAGCTGACATCAGTTAGAGAACCACAGGAAAACATGGGAGTACTGGACAACTGTTTCGTCCTAGTTTGGGACTCTTCAGCAGTACGCACACACAGGGGTTCGAACCCAGGACCTTCTGGTTACAAGGTGAGCTCGTAGACCATTGAGCCACTGGGACCCGATCCGATGGTCCTTGAATTCTAACTTCTGCCAATTCACGATATAGCGCGACCACTTCGCAATGTCTTCTTCGATGAGTTACTGCCTCATCTTCAACCTGCTGTACCCTACTGGTCACGGCTTCCCACTAGAACCCCAGGTTAACTACCTGAATAGGCCAGTCACTAGTGAGCATCAGATTAATTTTCAAGTATTGGTTTTGTAGGGATTTTGTTTGACCCAGGTAGTTAACCTGGGGTTCTAGTGGGAAGCCGTGACCAGTAGAGTACAGCAGGTTGAAGATGAGGCAGTAATTCATCGAAGAAGACATTGCGAAGTGGTCGCGCTATATCGTGAATTGGCAGAAGTTAGAATTCAAGGACCATCGGATCGGGTCCCAGTGGCTCAATGGTCTACGAGCTCACCTTGTAACCAGAAGGTCCTGGGTTCGAACCCCGATGGGTGCGTACTGCTGAAGAGTCCCAAACTAGGACGAAACAGTTGTCCAGTACTCCCAGGTTTTCCTGTGGTTCTCTAACTTAAGCTTTTGTCTGGAACATAACTTCATTTAATATGGATTCATTTCATACTGTCTTTTTTTTACTAATAATGAATATTTGCTTGAAATTGATTGAGTCATATAAAAGAAAAGGCTTTCAGCTAAGAGTTGCCCTTTTTGGCTACATCATTCTCAAGGTCTTCAATCGCGTATGTATATATGCAGTAAATTTTCTTCACAATAAAAGGAATGTGCTCCACCTATGCAGCTAGGTATGTCGTCCGTACCCAGCGTTTGCTATCCAAAAGTATCGTCGAACACCTATCCATAGTCATGTTTTTATAAAGGCCTAAAAAGGTCCGCTCTCAGCTCTTTTCTGAAACACCTGATCCAATCGGAGCACTAAGCAAACCTACAAAGTAGCTTCAAAGTCATCTACAGAATACGTGGGAATCTGACTAAACGAGTACGAATCCTACTTCCTCAAACCACAGAAGCAATGGCAATTCGCATATTAAAACCTGAACTCTGCATACAAAAGCGGAATTTTGTTCAGTCATTAAATCTACACTGGACCTAACCTATCTTAACACCAAATACGTAATATTTGTTTCGTCTTTTTCTGGATTGCTTGTTTCTAAAGTTTTTCCAAGTATTGGTTTTGTAGGGATTTTGTTTGATTGGACTGGAGGATTTCATCATAAGCTCACATTAGTTAGGGAGCCATTGGAAAATCAGCTGGGAGTACTGGACAGCTGTGTCGTCCTAGTTTAAGGGACTTTTCATCAGTGTACTACTATTTTCTTCTCTCACCCCTTATTCAATCTCTACCTCTGATCACCAATGTTGTTAACTTGACTTTCGTTCAATTTTAAGTTTAGTCGAGCTCTACGCAATTACGTCAATTAGATTACGTCACTCAACCTTCTTGATATAAGAATAAAACTTGTGCACTGTGGTGGAGTCTAATTCCATTATGGGTAAATTTTGCTTTGATAAAGTCTCACAGTGTTATACAGTGACGTGACGTTTCGAGCACAATTTATTGCCACTCAATCATAATCACACGACTTCCTGACTTCATTTACATAGTTCCATTATTTTTCACTTGATCTGATTGGTAGTAGTATTTTCCATATTCCGGGTATGAGTGATGCATCATTTCTATTGCATTTGTTGGGTGTAGACTCGATGAACAAGGATTCAGTAATCAACCTCTCTCCCCACCTACCTAGATTACTTTTTAGAATTTTAACCCTCTCCCATCCACCCTATTGTGTGGTTGTGTGTGCAGTGCAGTGCAATGTAGTGCTGAGCTTTTTTCTCAATTACTTATCTTCTCGGGGTCAACCATTCTAACCTTAGCTAAACTCTTATGTTCTGATAATCTCACTGCTCCTGATCTACAAGTTTGACCTATGTAGTTGACTTAACTCACAGTAATCTCGAGGTATTTTATAAATTATATTATTTTGTTTAATTGGGTCCACCGGGTCCTTTAACCTACAGAGCTTGTCCAACCTGAGTGAGTTTGCAGGTTTAAATGCCACCCTAATTCCCGCTTTATTTAGAATCATACGTAGGGTCTCAGATGTCCCCTCTTTATATAGTGTAACTGTAGATGACTTATATTCTCTCTTATTTATGTTATCATTGCTAGTTTCACAATTATTTTTCTTTTTCTTTTGGCCGTTTTCGATCTTCCTCATGGATTTTATAGGATAATTATTTGACACCAACGCCTCTTCTATATGTTTTATTTCATCATTTAGGTCTTTTTTGTGCTACTTAGTGCTACTGCTTGGTTTGTTAGACACTTCACTAAGCGTGCCTTAACAGTTAACGGATGAGATGAATTAAAGTCTAAATATCTATTAGAATGAGTTGGTTTTCTGTACACACTAGTGTGCAGTTTACCTTCTTCTATTCGCTTTATTTTACAATCCAACATAGCTAATTTTCCTCGTTCATTTTCCGCTTCAACTGTGAATTTTATTCCCTCTACTAGTGAGTTTATATGTATCAAGATGCTAGAGAGATATATGTTCTGTTTTTAACACTGTGAAAGTGTCATCCACATATCTCCACCATATTTTTGGAGTAGGATTAAACGTATTAAGAGCCATATTCTTCAAGCTGTCCACAAATATATCTGCTATGATAGGGGATATTGGTGATCCATCCCATTGCTACACCTTCAGTTTGTCTATATATTTTGCTTTTGAATTTAAAGATAGTAGATGTGAGGCACAAGTGAATTCCTAAAATAATTTCTTCAATAGGTAGCTTCGTTCTATAAGTGATCTGCAGTTTATTTCTTCTTTAACTACTTCTAAGTCCATATCGATTGGAATGTTAGTATAAAGACTAGTCATCAGGAAACATTACTGTACAACACTGTGAGACTTTATCAAAACAAAATTTACACCCATAATGGAACTCAACCTGCTTATTTAATCTAATTTTAGTATCTAAACAAACTGGTTAGGACTCACGAGATGTGCAACATAGATGGCACTGAAATTGAAACCAAGTCGGAAGTTGAATACCTAGGCGTCACTCTATCTTCTGATCTTTCCTAGTCGTCTCATATCTTGACGATTTCCAAGAAAATATTCCGTCTTACCTTCTACATCAAGAAGTTAAGACTTTCTGGTGTAACCCAACCCTTACTCCTACAATTTGTTAACTTCCGTATTCTGCCTATTATTCTCTATTGTTCCCCCTTAGTCTTTCCTGGGCTATTGAAGAAAGACTATACCTTATTACGTAGGATGTTAAAGGTTGTCAGCAGGGTAAGCAGTTTGCCACTTAGCCAGCTCGTTAATATTCTGGTGGACAGGCACATGGACTCATGTGAAAAATGGGCAAAAACCATTTTATCTGACTCACAACACCCCTACATTCACAATTCTCCCCATGTATCTCTTCAGGGAAAACCAGAAGCTTATATAGGAAACTATATGCCCGCACTAGCAAGTACAAAAACTCATCCATACCCTACCTAGCTCGTGTTCTGTGCGATAAAGAAAGCATTAGGCGTGAAACCTTTAACTTATTAAATAGTCAGTAGAACAAATGGATCTCGTCTTTCCAAGTCACATCATTTACAGGTACAACGTTTTCTCTATACCTTTTTTTGTAATGTGTTGTTTTGTTTCCCTTTTCCTTGCATACTCTACTTAAAACATTCTTGTTCGTTCTTTCACACTCTGTATACCTCGACCATTTTGCTATCGCTTACGTCAGGAAATATGCTAGTAGTATCTACTTTTCTAACACCTTCAAACACTCTGTTTAAATTTTGGCTTTACTACCGACATGCTAATATGTTGTTGTCAAAACTGACTGAGATATGATTATGAGCAATAAATTGTGCTCGAAACGTCATCAGTTCATATAACTGTAAACACTGTGCGATTTATCAAAATAAAAATCTTATCTATAATGACTGAGATAACCTTAATCTATGTAGAACTATATTTATTGTTAATGTACTAACTGGATGCAATATTGTAGTAAAATGCTGAGAATTCCATTCTGTATCACAAGTACTGATTTGGAATAAAGCTTATCTTATCTTATCTAACTGACTAACGAAATTTGTTATCTAAAATTTACAATTTAATGACACATTCTTGGAAATATTCTTTTTATTCATAGGACAATTTACGATATATATGTATGCGACTGTACAGCTTGAGAACGGCATCACCGGAAAAAGTAACTCCTCTCTGAACGCCTTTTCTTTTATATGAAATAGGTTAAGGGTGCTAAGTTGGAGAATTCGACGAGAGCTGAATAATTTCATTGATGTTTTGTTTTTCATCACCAGTTTGAAATCATTTTGATAAGAAGGGAGAAAATAGAATGCTGAATGGCTGTTTTAACCATGATTCCACGCGCTCACGTGAATTGGAGCTTAGACATGTTAGGTGTACAATAATTGAGTTATCATTCAAACAGGGAGTCCAAATTCATGCACATTAACATCTGCTAATTCATGGTGTTTCCCTAACTATTATTCCGTGCTGTTGTGTGTGTGTGTGTGTGTGACTCCCCTCACACACCATACTCCATTAATTGGAAAAGCTTCTCGATTTGATTTTCTCTGAATGCATATAATGTTTTATTGAGTTATAAGCCATTATCATGGACTGAGTTATGAGAAATCAAGATGTTTGTGGTCAGGCTTAAAAAACCTGATATTAATCAATGAAGTTGTTGACTATTAGTCTGACTTGTTCCCGGTAGTATCAATTGCGTGGTTGGTGTCTTTTGGCACGTTTTGAAAATGAATCGTTCGGAAATCTTCGTGATATAGCTAAAAATAGTTTACAGTTGCGGAGACTTATTGAATCTTTGTTGTTATTTAGGTTCTGTAAAGTTCCACTAATCCTTATCTCATGATTCTCTCTGTGACGTACATCTTCATCCATTCTAGCTCCATTACTTTGCATGTCTTTACTCTTGTGTGCCTTTTTTAAGCGCCGTCACATTATTCACTGGACAATCTGTCCCTCATAAATTTACCCAGTGGGTTAAATGTGAGAATATTGCGCCACTTGAAGTTGATTGGCCTGAAAACGATAACGTGATTATCAGCCGGTTATAGTAGCTCATTTGAGACAGCGCCAGGCTAACAATCCAGAGACTGTCGGTTCAAATCGTTCTGTGGTTTAGATTTTCATTTTATTATCATTATTTATAGCCTGACTGAGAGGCCTCTTTCAATATCGTTTACGTGTTTCATTTGATAACTGTTCGACTCGAATTTAAATGAAATGCAAGCAGTTACAATTGATGAGTTATAAACAGAACGGGACACGTATTCTTGAAATGCTCCCATATGACAGGGCGTCTTACATAGCCTCTCCTGAGGAAGTCCTACTCACTGCCTTTACGTGGCGGAGGTGTTTTTCACCAAAGTGAGAGGGCAAAAGCGGATGCCCGGCGCTCTTCACCGGGTTGACTGTCCATTGGATGACAGTCTAGGGGAGATGGCTAAACCCTGATTCCAAACCTCCAACGACTGGCGTATGAAGCTCACCGGAGCTCACCGGCAGACGTATGGACAAAGGGCTTATTGGATGCCCTGGTGCATATCTGGCCCCATTCAAAAAGGCGAATGAACCGGACTCCGGTCACCGGCTGCCAATGAATAGTGGACTCCCTACTCTACTCCTACTGCCTTGTAGGTCACACTTGGTTGTGTAAAGGCTGGAGCTGCACTCTCAAACAAAAGCCGAGTGATGCTGGGGACATCACTCGTACCCAATTCCCATGAAACTTCATGGTTCATGAAGCCGGCTCATCCTCCCGTAGGAGATAGCCGAAGTAAAGTCAAAAAAGAGTCAAGACACGTATTCTGCATTCCATGTCGTCATCCTAAGTCCTAACTATCCTGCATTCCACGAGAGTACATAGCGATGAAAAGTACCAAATGAAGAAAAAACAGTTGAGTAGTGTTCAAACATTTCCAATAGTACACTAGCCGATGTTAATTTATTTCATCAGTAAACGAATTCCGTTAAAGAATCACTGCAAACCAGAGAGTGTCAGGCAGATATTTGGTCCCAGTTCGGGACTTTTCATCAGTACGCACGTATTACCCCACCACCAGGTGTAGAACCTAAGAGCTTCAGGTTACCGGGCGAATATGTTGACCATTAGACCACTGGGATGAAACCTGGTGGCTGGTCCATGCATCCATAGACATCACTGGCCATAATTTCCCATTAAAATGTCGAGCAACTTCATTCTGTTGACAGTCATTAGTGAGCATGTATTAATGTAAATCTTATACAATGAACACCATTCACTATGATACCAAAATATTTTATTTCGTTTTCAGATGACAACTATTTCAATACGTATCCTATCAATGAAAATTTAAGAATGAATGATGCTTATGACAAAAATATAAAATATGCAAATGGAAGATCATTAAATCAAGGTTCTCAGTTCAAATTTACCTCAGATGAAGCGAAACCTCCACCAAGACCACCAAGAAATCCACATACCTTACAGACAGTTAAAGAACACGCCAGTATGCGTGATGATGAGATTGTAGTAAGTTGATACAGATACCGATTTTCTTAAAAAAAATTATCATCAAAGCACATTCACGACTACATGCATGTCAAACATGTGCAAGACAACACCAACAATAAGGAATCTAAATCATCAGTAGTCATTCCATGCAAGAAAGGAAACTCGGAAACCTTATACCGGAGAATTCTTAACAAGACATTCAAACCCACAAACTTAATTAGAAACTTGCTTTGTCGGTTAAAGGATCCTGCTAGTGAAGCCTTTAAAACAAAACAATCTAGTTTATCTAGTACCCTGTCTGAGATGACTGTCAGGTCAAACTAGTAGGACAAAGGCAGTCAGGCTAGCCGAACATAAAAACCTAGGTAAATCTAGGTTGGTTGACCCAAATAAGATAAGAAATCTAGAGAATAGTTCAGCCATAACATTACATGCAGTCACACACAATCATACAATAGGATGGGATAGGATGACAGTTTTAAAATGTAATGTCACAGAGTGGAGGGAGAGATTAATAACAGAAGCTTTGTGCTTATCGAATCAACTGCAAATACATGTAATATGAGTGATTCAACACCTGTCTCAGATATCTGGAAAATTCTACTACCCATAGGGCAAATAGGAGAAGACAGAGAAAACTATAAAACTCAAGTTTCAAAGTCGTGTGATTGCAATTGATATGATCATAAACCACAACAAATTTTGTTCGAAACATTGTCATCCAGTAAATAATACTGTTTCACTGTGTGAAAGATCTAATAGACAAACTAATATGGAATTACTTACCACCGCAGTGCCCAAGTTTTACACATATATCATTAAAATAATCGGTTTATTATAATTTTGAACTATCCATGAATAGTGGATATATATATATATCTTTTTGGCGATTTTATTCTCACAGACAGCTGTACAATCGCATTTATAGACATAAGTCTGCATTAGATACAATTATTATTTATTTAATTCCACACAGTAACGAAGGTGATTAAGGGTCATAATAATTTTCAACTTGATATGAAAGTTTGAAGGTGTGAATATAGACAACAAGGGCTTTAGAGACACGATTCCACAGGACTAGACAACAGTTGCAGTGTATGTAAAATTAATATTTAATAAATGCAGTTAGCAGAAGTTAGGTTTCATGGGTCATTGGATTTGGTCCAAGCGGCTTAATTGAGTACAAACTAGCCTAATAACCAGAAGGTCCTAGGTTCGAACCCCTGTGGTGGGTGCTTACTGCTGGAGAGTCCCAAACAATGGTGAAGAAACAGCGGCCCAGTACTCTCTGAAGGTTTTCCAATGGTTCCCTAACTGATGTCAGCTCATGATGAAATCCTACAACCAATCAAACAAAATTCCTACAAAACCAATACTTGAAAACTGGAGAAATAATTTGAATTTTAACTTGATATGAAAGTTTGAAGGTGTAAACATTGTTTACAAGTGGCTTGGAAACAAGGCTATGCGGGATTGGGAAATAGGTTTTTTTATTGACTAAAGGTGTGAATGGGATGAGCATGGGAACAAGTTGAAAGAATAATATTTTAAGACTGAAAAAAATGGCACAGAAGGAGACAAACCGAACTAAATCCGTGGTGAATCTAGAGCTTGAGCCAGTTACTTTTGAACACAGAGCTCCGGTTTTTAGATGCTTATAGCGAAGGCTTCTGCAGTACAAAGAATTCGGAAATACATTGCCTTTGGTAGATTTTTGTTTATTTTCTAAATGACTCTGAATTATGGATGAGTCAGTTAAGGAGATATGACAAGTGTTGACGAGGTGTTCAATTATGTCGCTCCTGATTAAACCAGCGCCTCCTCTTTGCAGCCATTCTGGGTAATGTTCTCTAACACGTTTTGATAGGACCCGCATAGAATGATCTATGTACCTAGATCCTCACGAGCAGGTGAACTGATATATATGCACGTTAAAGTGGTCATATGCGGAAGTCTGTACATTTGTCCACTTTTGACTAACGTTAGAGGTTACGATTTGTTTTTTTAGTACTTGAAGAATGTGTTTTTCCTAATTGGGATCAGATACAGTTAATCGGTGATTCTTAGATCAAATATGAAACGATACTCCCCGGTTTTCACTGATTCTCTGACTGATGTCAATCCATGGTTTGAATCCGAAATTTCAGTGCATTTCATTTTAATATACTATTTCCTTAATGATCTCCTCGACGTATACTACAATATATCTGGCACATCAACAAATACAAACGGTTATGGAGTGAGATTTAAAATTTTATTTTCGATGATATTTAAGGGAAAAAAAATACTTTTTGATAGGCAGTCGCGAAAAGCAGCTTAAAGAGGCTTATACTAGTTAAATAGTGCTTAAATCAGTTTGGATAAGTTGAACCACTGGATCGATGTAGAATATTTACCATCATACGATTGGACAACCTAGAAGCTTAACCTTCAACAACCAATTTAATTGGTTATTTACTGACTTAACTTTCCGAGGTAATATACGATTTGTAAATGATGCAGGACTTTTGTACAGACAAAGGTTAGAAGAAGTCTATAGATCAGCAAAATCTTGAAGAGTGGACTCCTTGCTTTTCGATAACCAATGTCTTGTGAAGTCATCAGTGCTCCCCCCCCCTTCCCATCCAACTGAAGTGTCCGTATTTAGATGAAACAGCTCTCTGATTAGTGTTTTGCATCCATTTTTGGCTTTCAATAGGTAGGTTTTTTTAGACTAACACGATTTATGTCAAATTTACACTGGTTAGTCATACTTTATTTTATGCGTCAGAAGAAAAAATCAATTTTCATGCACGTGATGGGTGTGGTCAATGACAACATTTAGGTGTTTTCTTCATTTAACTGCTTGTTTCTCTTTACCTTTTTGTATATCTCTCAACCACTCAATATACACAACACAACAGTTCATCATCATATAACAAAACACACCTAGTTATCAAGAGTTTGTTTGTAAGGATTCGATTTGTTTCACGTTTCGAGCACGGACTGATATCATTTAGAGAGCCATTGAAAGCCAACAGAGAGTACTAAACAGCTGTACTGACAATGGGCTCCAAACTAGGACGAAACAGCTGGCTGTCCGATAGTTGGTTATCAAACTGATATCAATCCAAGATCAAAACCTGAGACATATTTAAAAAAAATATTCTGATGCTCACTAGTGACTAGTTGCAGGCCAAAGTTGCCCGCAGTTATAGTGGAAAGTCTAGACCACTGAGGTTCACTCGGTTGGAAATGAGGACGAATACTCGCAAATGATGACACTGGCTGGTGCCAGTCATGATAAACTTATCACGAATTGGTAGAAAGTAGAATTCATGGGCTTATCACTGACTAGTCAGGTCCAAGTGATTGGCTTGCAACTGGGAGGTCCTGGGCTAGAAACCCAGTGAGTGAGTGCTGCCGATGAGCCCCAAACTAGGACGAAACAGCGGGCTGTCCATTACTCCTTGGTTTTCGATCGGTAGTACTAACTCACCGAGTTTCGAACTTAGGACCTCCCAGTTACAAGGCAAGCTTGTAAACCACTTAGCCACTGGGATCCAACTCACCATTGGCTAATCTATGAACTCTACTCTCTACTAATCTGTGATTTTAGCGCGACCGTCACCAGCCAATGTCATTGGCAAATATTTTTCCTCACTCCTGACTGGATGGAGTCCACTGGTCACGACCTCTCACCAGAACTCCATAAAACTCCAGTGAGGATGGAGTTCCCGCCGGTAGTCGCACTAAAATCACGAAGTGGTAGAAGTTGGAATTCATGGGGTGACCCTTGAATCGGGTCTCAGTGGCTTAATAGTATACGAGATGATTACCTTCTAACTGGAAGGTCCTGGATTCAATACCCAGAGGGTGCGTACTGCTGATGAATCCCAAACTACGACGAAACAGCTGTCCAGTACTCCCAACTGGTTTTCAATGGTTGTCTAACTGATATTTATCCGTGTTCAAATCTGAAACAAATACGATCTCTACAGACTAATCCTTGAAAAATTGAATCTGATATTTTCCCGTTGATTGATTGGACTGGGTTCGAGCCTCGGTGGGAACATCATCGCTTACAGAAAAATGCAGGTACATCTAGATTACGAGTCCCAAATAGGACGAAATGCGTATCCTGGATTCCACTGCTAGTCACCATCCACCAATTAATTCTTGGAAACTTGTTATTATTGTTCCTTTCTTGTATTACGAGTGGATTATAGGACTTATTCTTGATTTTGGCCATTAATTACTGAGTTGAACTCACGATTAAGTCTATAAATTTACTTAATGATTTGTCTATGTCATAATTTTACTTTACTACTCACTCATACTCTCTAGAATTCTCCATCTTATTAAGTATAAATTCATTCTGCTGTCCTACTTCATATGTTGTCTGTGCGTCGGTGGCACAGTGGCTAGGACTCTCGCCGACCATGCACATGGTCTCGGGTTCGAGCCCACGCCGACGCACACCTGATATCTATGGTTGGCCTGCAAAATTTGGGCTACCGATATCCATGCTGAAAATTCCATACTTTTACCAAAAATACAGTGTGGAATCAAGCTGTAATCAAAAATAAAATAAATCATGATGGATTGGTTTGCTCTTCAGGTCAGATAGAAGGAACTGTGTCACACACGATTTACTGTCGATTAATCTTTTACTGGAAGATCCGCTGAAAATTCTGTACATTATATGAGCATTGTTCAGAATAAAGCTGTTATTATTATTATTAGGTTCCATCGGTGGTCCGGGTTCGATCCCCGGAAGGCGTACGCCTTTACCTCTCTTAGTCGGTTGTAACCTCGACAAAGAAGGAAGGTTAGAGGTGTGGCTAGCAACCCTATCCCGTGAAAGCATCACTACTACTGAAGCTTCAAAGTTGAAGCTTGAAGCCCTATGTTTCTCTCGGAATGGAAAACGAATTAAATAAAAAAATAATAATAAAATATTAATATTAAACTAATAAAAGAACCCGGTGGTGTGAAGTAATACGGAGTCCGTGTGCAAATGATGATCTTAACATACGATAGACATATTTTGACATATATGTGTACATCAACTTGTCAATACTGCAGACATATTGCGCTAGTGAAAACCAGCATTGTTCCCCTGTTACGGATCTACCATTTATTAATTCAAATTATTGTTTATTTATTATTCCCTTGGGTTCCAAGTGGAACATAAAGCTTCAACAGCACATCTTCACCTTATCTTGTTCCTTGCAGTCTTCCGTAGCTGGCTCCCCACAACAGTCCATAAGCTTTCGTCTCCTCCTCACACGGTCTCTTCTATGTCATTCTCAGATAAACGCTTCACTTATTTCGGAAGTTGCATCAGCCAGTGCCAACGGGTTGATGTCTGAGGAAATCTCAGAACGGATACAGAAGGCTAGTTTCGCATATACTAGTTTACGCCGTCTCTGGCTATCGACCAAAGGGTGAGTGTACTGCTCAGCAGTCTGCTCCGTCCTCCTTTATGGCTGTGAGACTTAGCCATTGAGAGTGGAAGACATGAAAAGATTAGCTGTCTTTGATCATAGGTGCCTGCGTTCTATTTCCCGAGTGAAGTGGTATAACAAGGTGAGCAATATTGAGGTTAGGCATCTGTCAAATGCTACGTAAGGAGGAGAAGTCAATCGACGAGGCTGCGAAGCTACATTGACCTAGATAGTTAGGACGTATATTACGCATGCATCCCTAGCCATCGATCGCCTTTCTCGACGGGCATTGTTAGTTGACATAGGGTCAGGCTGGAAAACAGCTAGCGGCGGTCAAACCAAAACATGACTTCACCAGTCGATGAAATAAATCCACAACAGTTGGTTTAAGCCAGTCAATTATGTAGGAAGATGTAGACTTCCTGACTGGTCGGGGTCCTCGGGACGGTAAAAACTAACGGCTGGAAATAATCGGCGATATGGCTCAAAATCGTTGTTCTCAATGGCTGGCGCAGATGTATTCACTCCTTGTGAATTATGATATCCAATGAAACTATGTTGTTCTTCGTCATTACCATTCCTTTCGTCTCATATCCTTTGTCTTCTGTCTCTATTTTGCAATTCTATTTTCTGCGGGCGTTTTGTGTTCTACAAGGAAGGAGTGTGGTGACTTGAACTGCTGCACACTGGTGCAAAGTTATATGTCAAAACAGACAGACACAAACGCCCAACTCGTCCCTACCAATTCAAGTCCCACCTGAACGACTATCTCGCGTGTGATGTCACGCAACATGTGTCCAATCAATTTCCATTTCCTTCTGCGTATTTGTTGTCCAACAGGTTCTTGGTTGGTTCTTTGACGGCTAGATTCCCTTGTTGTTAATCTTTTCTGACAGGCCATCTGATTTCCAACACTGAGCCAGAGAAGAAAACTGCTGATGAAAATCTGAAGCCTGTTGGAAATTATTTCGATGACACGCCAACTCTCTAAACCATACAGAAGCACTGAATGACTTTTTATTTATGCTTAGTGCAGCAGATTTCCAAAGTGATTTCAGAATGAAGTAAAATATGCCTTACCTTTTCGACTCTGTCTTTGACATTCTCAACTATGCAGCTCCCCGTAGTTGAAACGATGCGAAGGAATTGATCTCATTCACACTGCTTCCGTTGATAGTAACTGATACTTGGCATTGTCGATTAGTGGGTATCTTAGTCACCTTCGTCTACTGTGCATTTACTTGAAGTTGCGTTGTGCTACAACAATCAGCATGAATGGGAGAAATTTGAAAGAAGCAACCTCCTTCACCTACCTACCTACCTACCTACCTACCGACTTGGGAAGCATCGTTTCAACTACAGGCCCACAGAACTGGCGAGGATATCAAAGTAACGAGGATCGGGAAAGCAACATAAGCTTTCATTACTCCCAAGTCTGTATGGAGGTCAGTAACACAGCATGAAAAATAACATCCGGATTTTCAATTCCAACATCAAGTCAGTTCTAACATACCCATCAGAGACTTGGTGCGTCACGAAGGCCACTTTGAACGAACTACAGACTTTCGTCGATAGCTCTCTTCGCTCAATACTCAAGATCAGATGGCCAGAAAAGATCAACGATAGGGATCTCCGGGAGTGAACGAACCAACTCAGCAGGAACCAATTTTGCAACAAATATGCAGGAAGAAATGGAGGTGGATTGGAGGCCATACTCGGAGGAAACAAACCATCAAGTGACATCACACGACAGGCCATAGACCGAATGGAACGCGGATCGGAAGCGGCGAGTTGGTCGCCAATGCGAAGGTGACATGCAGGAGGGGGAAAAGATCATGTGAAGAGGAGATGAAAGCATGTGGGCAGACGTGGAGCCAGGTGACGAAAAGTTGGCAGAAAACCGAACGTGCGCCTGACGCCGTATAATCTGTTTTTGCTATTCCCTCTGTCGACTTGTTGGTTTCTCACCTGTAATTCTTCGAATTTAATCAATTCACATGATAAACACTAAAATATATCATACTTTTAGGCCCAAATAAATGGCAGCTTAGATCTTTAAAGAAGCCTATTTCGTAGAAATGATAATATGCAGGCAGGTGTTGTTACATTTCCGTCTGTGTTTATATAAGCTCATATTACAGAGACAGAAAGAAGCACAGTCAGTCAAAATGAACAAACTTATACTACAACTCTAATTGTGTGTGTGTCGTTTTACTTTTGTCTATGTTATCAGGTATCATGTTTATACGAAGCACAACCAAAAATGAAAAACTGTTATCTCATACAAAAACACACATATATAAATATTGATTAGTACATATGGATACCTCACTAGTTCTTGTTGCATTGTATGACCTTAAACTCACTTAAAATTACGTGTAATTTTAACCCACCCCATCCCCAACCAACCAATTAGATCTCAGTTGGATAGTCAAAACTGTGGTAGTAGTAGTTTCGGTATTGACAAATGTACAAAAAAAATTAACATATTTATGAAATACTATAGATCTCTTTTAATACATTAAAGTAACATGGACATGCAACAGCATATATGCATAAATCGATAAACCCTCATGTAATCATAACAATACCTACTTCTCTCTCTCTCTCTCTATGATTTAACCGCACACTAGATTCTGAGTAGATGTGCATATCATTAGGTTTAATTGTTTTAAATTGTAAAGAAGGGACACTATAAAAAGTCATATTTGTAGATTAGATTTATTTTATTTCGGTTGTTGGTGGTGATTAGAAGTTAGAAGAATCACGGATATGCTTTTTCATGCTTCATTCCTCGGAGTTCCAAGTGGGATATGGAGCTTCAAGCCTCAGCTGTTGAAGTTTCAGTAGCACTGGTTTGTTTCTTTTACAGAGTGAGATGGCCAGCCTTACACCCGCCCGACCCTCTCTCCTTACGATGTTTATTACCACTGCAATCTTTGTATTATATCTGATAATTTGCCTCTGGATAGGTGTGAAAAGATATGACTATGAACTTGTGACTCAGTGATGAATGTCTAAACTAATGGTGAACAGCGGGGAATCATATTTATGCATCAAGGAGATTGTTGAAGAAAAATGGTATATTATATTGAAATACGTTGAAATTTTGGATTAGACCATGGATTGACATCAGTTAGAGAATCAATGAAAGCCAGAGAGTACTGGACAACCAGCGGTTTCGTCCTATTTTCTTATTCTTCGGCACTCACGATTTCACGATATATTGATTATTGGAGAACCAAGGTTTTACATAAGCGAGAGATCATTCAGTAAGATTTCTTCACCCATAGACTCTATCCAGCCTTTGTCTATGCATAGTGTAGTATAAATATGAGTGAATTTAGAGGAGTCCTAATTTATAGCTTGTTGGATTGAGTCTCAAAGGCTGAAATGGCACAAGCCCATCTGCTAACATGATCCACGTTGATGTCATGGGTGTCAACTGATTGCCAAAGAATTTTAAAATGAGAGGAAACAATTCTTCAGGAACTCTTGGTTTTCACCGTCCCTCCTTACGGTGTTTAGGAGTGATTTGGTTCGAATGTCATCCCACAGGCTTCCGTACAGGCCTGTGTTCGCTAGCCCTGGGACGGGATGGAAAAGGCGGAGAGGTGGTCAGTCCATGACGTGGCGTCGTGGGATGAAGGATTTTTGGGCTAGATTAGCATCAATTGGTGTGTCACGGCTCCCTCGTTGGGGTCCGAGAGATAGCTCAAATCGATGGCTCGAAACGCTATCGGATATGGCTAAGAATCATAATCAATGGCGAACGTGTTGCAATTTCCTTCTTTCTTCCCTACCCGACCATAGTTAACTTTTAATCTATGTTGTTTTATTATTATTATTGTGTGTCGCATCTTTCTTGGTGCCATACTGTACCATGTTTTTTCTGCGTTTAAATAAAATAAAATAGAATAAAAACTCAACATGCATCTGATCCATCTCCACTTCTTTTATCACACTTCTTGGGCAGTAGGTTCTTATTTGGCTCACCGCCAGAGTTTACTATTGTTAATCTTTTTTGGATGACCAACTGATCTTCAGAATGGAGCTGAGACAGCTGTTGATGAAAATCAGAAGCCCTTTGGAAGTGCTTTTCATGACGCACTAAGTGTCTGAACTATATTAAAGCAATGAATGACTTGACATTGAGGTTCAAAGTTCGAATCTTTTTCTTTATAGTTGGTGTGAAAAGTTTCCACACTGATTTCGGAATGAGTAATGAAGGTCTGTCTTGCCTTTCTGATCCTTGACGGTTGATGATGGCTGAATGGCGACATAGTCGCCTGGTAACATGTGAAGGTGATGAGTTTGTACCATGTTGACGTCATGGTTGTTTACTGACTACCAAAGAATTTCCAAGTGAGATGAAACAGTTGTTCAGGAACCCCTGGGTTTTAACCCTCATTCTAAGGTAGATCAGTTTGTGATGAAACTGTGGTCAGAGGTAATCGATGTTGTGAAGAATCTTAGACTTAAGCGGAACTGCCAACATGTTTTCTGGATTTTCAATAATTATTATAACTTGTTTGTATTTTTGAAAGGATAATCCACTCTTTAACAAGGCTAATATTAGAATATCTTGAACTCAGAACTTGTGATAAATCGTCAAGCCAGCTAAACGATACAGTCAGCAGAGAACTCAATAAGATGGAGATGTGCTTCTGAAGCCTTATGTCCCATTTGGAATCCAAAGGATGAATAATAGTAATAATAATAATAATCATAATACAACCGTGGAATTCTTAGCATTATTGCTTATGCATTCATTATTTCTAATAAGGAAAAAGAAGTAAACAACTTAGAAGGAAATTTTCTTTTCGACGATTCATTTTCTTAAGTTGTACAATCGTAATTATTTTTTTTACGAGTTGATCACGGATTGATATCAGCTAGAAAACCATTGAAAACCAGCACTGGAGTACTGGACAGCTGTTTCATCCTAGTTTGGGAATCATCAGCAGTACAGACCCACTGCTAGGATTCAAACCCAGGATCTTTCGGTTACAATGCAAGCTCGTAGACCATTCAGCTATTGGGACCCGACTCCTCAATGTCCACTGCATGAATTCTAACTTCTACCAATTCGTGATTTAGCGCGACCCCAGCCATTTTCATATGTGGGACATCCATCTTCACATGTGACATCTCGATGGAACTCACTGGTCACGACTTCTCACTAGAACTGCAGGAAACTCCATCCTGTAGCAAGTCACTAGCGAGCATCGGATTAATTTTCTATAGTTTGGTTTGTAAGGGTTGGTCTTATTTTTATTTTTGATTACAGCTTGATTCCACACCGTATTTTCGGTGCATGTATGGAATTTTCAGCATGGATATCGGTAGCCCAAATTTTGCAGGTCAACCATAGATATCAGGTGTGCGTCGGCGTGGGCCCGAACCCTGGACCATGTGCATGGTCGGCGAGTTTTTAATAGTTCTCTAGCTGATATCAATCCGTGATCAACTCGTAAAAGGAAATCCAACCCTTACAAACCAAACTATAGAAAATTAATCCGATGCTCGCTAGTGACTTGCTACAGGATGGAGTTTCCTGCAGTTCTAGTGAGAAGTCGTGACCAGTGAGTTCCATCGAGATGTCACATGTGAAGATGGATGTCCCACATATGAAAATGGCTGGGGTCGCGCTAAATCACGAATTGGTAGAAGTTAGAATTCATGCAGTGGACATTGAGGAGTCGGGTCCCAATAGCTGAATGGTCTACGAGCTTGCATTGTAACCGAAAGATCCTGGGTTTGAATCCTAGCAGTGGGTCTGTACTGCTGATGATTCCCAAACTAGGATGAAACAGCTGTTCAGTGCTCCCTGTTTGCTTTCAATACTTCTCTAACTAATATCGATCCGTGATCAAGTCGTAAATCTCTACTTCAGTTAAGTTTCGAGTTTTTTAGGCTAATTAGTAGAATTTCTATGCGACATTAAAGGAATTCATAATCCTTTTGGTTGTCACCATTATATATTACTTAGTGGTAATACTTCACGTTACGTTGGATTCACTGGCTAATATTATCCAGGTAAATTGTTGAGTCTCATTCAACTTTGGTCACGAATTATAAATCAGCTGGTGGACCATCGGAATACATGGAGTTCTGGACAGCCAGCTGTTTTTTTCCAAGTTTGGGGACTTAATTACTGTGGCACATTGTTTAGGACTCTCGCCGACCATGCACATGGTCCGAGGTTCAATCCCCTTCCGACGCACACCTGATATCTATGGTCGGCCTGCAAAATTTGGGCTACCGATATCCATGCCGAAAATTCCATACTTGTATCAAAAATACAGTGTGGAATCAAGCCATAATCAAAAAAATAAAAAAATAAAAAAATCTGTGATCAAACTGGAGATCACCCGAATCCCTGTAAATGAACCCCTTGAAAATTAGTGTAATTCTCACTAGTAACTGATGACGCTTTCTAGAGTTCTTCTGAGAGGAGGGGGAGGGAGAACACCATGTTGGTCATGCGGAGAAATACTCACGGATAACCTTTGTTTGTGGTTGACCTTTAAAAATCTCAAGTTCATGGTCATTTGACCCTGTTCCAGTGGCTGAACAGTCCACGCTGTTGCCTGTTGACTTGAAGGTCCTAGATTTGATCCTTGCCAATGGGGGATTATGGGTGCGTACTCTACGTAAAAGTCCAAAACTGGGAAGAAATAGCCGTGTAGTACTGTTTAGTTTCACATCGATCTCTAACTGATATAAATCGGCGATGAAGACTGAGACAAATTTAATTCCTGCAACTGTTATACGTTTCCCTTTTTTTCTTTATCAGGAGACCAAACCATTGGCCAATGTGAAGCATAGGTATCCTGTTACTGGTCTAGCTAAACGAATGAGTATTGCAGCCTCTGATCTTTTGGGTAAATCGGTAAGTCTAATTCTTTAAAATACACTTTTATAATGTAATGCTACCATATCTTTGATGTGTTTGACTGGAGCTCAGTAGAAAAACCTGAACCACAATCGCATTCAAAGTATCACAGTTTCTAGGTCTTTTATGTAAGTGATAAACTTCGCATATTCGTGCTTATTATTTCAACAACGAAATTGTCTTATCACCTCAACTGGCACACTATTTAACTACAAAAGTGTTGTGATTGGTTGATTAAAGTCAAGGTTAATTGGTCCATATAATTTATCGTGATCTGGCTCAACCCAATTTTGACTCGATGTTATTTGTTAGGGGTGATTAGCCGTGGAATGCATAATGTGCATTTTGTGCTCCTTGGGACTTGTCAGCTGAATACGTCTCTATCCTCAATCAGAGTTTAACTCAACACTCATTACTTCAAGCGCCAAAGCGCAGGCCCTAGACTCAGACATCATCGAAACTTTCTTATTGAGGGCTGACATGTCAGCAACAGAGACCGAACACTTCAGTCCATTATAATCAATAAGTGAGAAGTACAAAATTAAGCTGATCAAACGATTTGAGACGTGTTAGTTGGGTCCACCTGCATTGCAACAGATGATTGTTTTCGTGCAGATACTTGATTCTAGCGGTTATTGTTCCAAGTTCCAAAGAGAAGATTCAAAAGTTTCGACAAATAATAACTGATTCCCATATTTCAAAAGAGATAGTGCTTATAGTTGGGAATCTAGGTGGATATAACGCTTTAGCGTTTGAAACTATTATACATACCGCTGATTTTGACTAATTTAAAACCAGTCTGAACAAATTTAAACCATTGGGCCAGGCAGAAATTTTACTGTGATATGATTGGATAAACTTGATAAACCGGAAGTTATCCAACCAATTAAATTAGTTGTTTATTGGTTGAGTTTTTCAAAGTGTGTGATATATGAATATAGTGTACTTTTGTATAGTGGAGAGTGATTGTTTTCACGAGGTTGAAATAGTTTGTCTTCTGTCTCAATTTGCTTGGGATTTGGGTTCAGAAATGATTGGAAATCACTATTGGAAGCTCGCTCTTTAGACGGACTATTTTTTGTCTTTACATCTCGAATACTAGTTGCAGAACCATTATTTGGGCTGATCATCTCATCGTAATTCTGGCGAAGTAACCAAACCCTTACCGTTCATATAAAACGATGAGTGTGTGGGAGGAGTCCCAGTCTTTGTGGGAATATCATCAACCAATAAAGATTTAAGTAGATACAGTTGCTGTTGTTATCTGGAGCTTGACTCATCTATTATTGGCCATTCATTGCACAAAGCATTAGACCTTTGCCAACCCACTATCGAGTTTGATTCTTGGTATACGATGGGTGAAGGCAATCGGCCACAGGAAGCCTTGGACCTAGGTTTCGTGCTAGTCGACACTCACCAACCTCGAAGGAACTCATGTCCCTTCAGAGACTCGAACCCGCGTCACCCAGAGCTGCAATCACAGACGTTACCACTTAGCTATTCGGGCTCACGGCGACTGACCTTCTGTAAGTCTGTATTGGATATTTTTGACTGGACACCCGTCAGTAACTAGTTTAATGTGTCTAGTCCTTATTTTTGGTGCAGATTGAATTCTATCCGTCAAGTTTGCAGTGCCTTGCACGAAACCTAGGTCGGGCAAGGCTTCCTGGAGATTATCTCCAACTAATCTTATACCAATAATACACAGTGCACCGTGATAGCGAGCCACCTAGCATGATGGCCACATTGCAAACTTAACTGATAGAATTCAGTCTGCACCAAAGATAGGGACTAGACACATTACACTAGTTACTGACTAGTGTACTATCAAAAATATGAGTTTGATTCTGATTGTATTCACAACCCCTGTTTGTATTGCTAGAAGGAAAGGAAGGTACCTACTGATAAGAAGAAAAGACTGCCTCCTCGAATTGGCAAAGAAGGGAAACTTGAGTCTATGTAGAAACTCACCCCCGGAACCATGGTCCTCGCCACAGTTAGCAAAATATTACCTCCCAAAATCCTGGAGAGACTAAAGGATGCCTTGGGTGGAAAATTATACCTAGAATAAGATGGATTCAGGAAAAGCAGATCATGTGCGAATCAAATTTCAACTCTACGTATCATCTTCCAAAAGATTTTAGAATGATAGAGAAAACTCTACGTCAATTACATCCAGTTTGAAGAGACCTTCGACAGCGTTGAACGTGAATGAGTTTGAAATCTACTTCAAATATTCATTCAACAGCCTTATGACAACGTCATATGTCAAGTGATTCACAAAGAAGAACCCAGCTAACCCTAATTATGGTGAATTGGATCAGGAAACAGACTGTGGAGTGCAAAAAGATGGGCATTCGTTGGACCAATAGAAAGACTCTGGAAAATCTAAACTTTTCGGATGACTTATGTCCAATGTCACACAAATTCGAAGGCTTACGGGCAAAAACCACCAGGTTGGTAGGAGAGAAAGGCAGCGGAGAGACGAATTCAAGGGAACATAGAGAAGACAGAGGTGATGAAGATAGCTAACCAACCGAAATTAACAAAAAGCACCAGTCACAATCACCATCGACGCAAGACATTTGAATGAAGTTGTCTCTTTCACTTACCTTGGCAACATCGTTTTAACTGCCAGCTGCACGGATGAAGATGTTAGAGGAGGATTGGAAAAGTAAGACAGATTTCCACTAATCTGAAATCAGTCTGGGAATCGTCCGCACTCAGCATAAGGAACAAGGTCGAGATTTTCAACAACACCAATGTTAAGTCAATCATTTCTTCCATATGTTTCAAGGATAGCAAATCACGAGGAGCATTTCCAACAAGCTGCCGGTTTCCATCAACAGCTGCATTGTCTCTATATTCAAGACCACATTGCCGACAATAATGGATTAACAGCAAGGGTCTTTGACGACCAGTCAACCGAGAAACGATGAGCAAACAAAACTATACCAAAGAAATTGGAGAATGACCGGAAAAACGTTGAGGGGACCATAATGCTACGCGCCAGTTGGTCTGGTGGATCTTACATGGGAAACGGTGAGTTGGAAGTATATCCGAGCTAAAGAGGACATCGGAGGACCGGCTAAAATGGAAATGGTCTATTGAATCCTCCCTTTCATATCAGAACTTAAGGGAGGAACAATAATATTGCTATGTACTGTTAGGAGAGAATTCACTCTGTCCTATCTCTCAATTTTTTATTTCTATAATGGTTTGTTTTCGCCATCAGGATGTTCTTAAAAAGAAAAAAGTTCAACTTATGAGTGTGTGAAACAACTTTGTTAAACATTTTAACAATAAAAACTTCATGCATTTCTTCTCATTAATAAACTTGAACAAAGCAAGAACAACAATTCTACAAGGATAATGTGGGCTCATGTTTCATTATTATTTTGAGTATTCTTCCCAACTGGTTACAACCTGAACGATAAAAAATATGAGTTACATTGAAGATATGAACATACTTTTCCACGATCACAAGGAGTAATTGGTAGGAAGTAAAAGTAACATTGGAACTATTTGAAGGCGATTCTCAGCGAAATGTGTTCAACGGTTCTAGGAAGAAAGAAGAGTCAAGACAAGGAATAGCTCTCAACGGACACTTGAAAATTAATAGAAGAGAGGAGAATGGTGAAAGGGAAAATGATTCAATGCAAAGATGGACAAAAGAAAGAGACACTGAGCTCAACGTACACAGCACTGGACAAGGAAGTGAAGAAGAGTGCTAGGAAGGACAAAAGACGATTCTACGACAATCTGGCCACTGAAGCTGAGAAGGCAGCAGGCAAAAAGGTCCTGAGGACATTACATCAGATAACCAAATCTCTATCCGGGAAGAGATCAACACAAGCGAAACCTATAAAAGACAGCCAAGGGAACTTAATTACCAAGGAAGAAAAACAGATTAAACAATGGGCGGATCACTTCAAAGGACTCTTGAACCGACCATCACCTGCAACCCGTCCAGAAATACCAACAACAGCGCGCACACAACTGCAAGTTGACACCAATCTGTTATGTACTCGTCGCTAAATTATTGTTATGGACTGGTCGAGAAATTAATAGTCCTGACGCAAGAAGGCGGAAATCATAAGACCACTAGGTTTGCGATGATACTTCTATTTCCAAACACAAGGAGAATGCAAAAGTGGTATCACACCAAAGTGTAGTCACACAAATTGTGAGAGCGAAATATATATGAATGTGTGTGAACAAATCAATAGACAGTCTTAACATGAATGGCTAATTATAATGGAGTGTCGATCCAAATATACATAGCAAAATATAGCAGACATGTCAACAACCACCATATATGGATATATGTCACCAAGCAACGGACTGTCGACAAACACTCATATTATATTATATATAATATAAGGGGAATATACATTGTTAAAGGAGACAGGTTCATACAAGTGAAATGGTCACAGACTAAGTGAGCAAACAGAAAGAGAGACCAACATACACACACACACATAAATATATATATGTGGATACATATCACAATCCTCCAACGAGAGCTGAAGTCTTGAACGCGATCAAGCTTCTGAAAGCTGGAAAAGCAGCTGGACCAGATGGAATACCCCCTGAAGCACTAAAAGCGAACCCAGAGACTACAGCAGATATGCTGACTCCATTATTGCAAAATGTCTGGAAGGAGGGAAAGGTGCCTACCGTGGAGGAGGAAAGGTTACCTCGTGAAACTACCAAAGAAGGGCGACTTAGGACTCTGCAAGAACTGACGAGGAATCATGCATCTGTCGACGCCAAGTAAAATCCTGAGTCGCATCATCCTAGAGAGATTAAAGGACGCACTGGATGCAGAACTCCGACCAGAACAAGCTGGATTCAGGAAAGGCAAATCGTGTACTGACCAAATTGCAACTCTACGCATCATCATCACAGAACAAAGCATGGAATGGCAATCAAACCTAACTCTACCTCAACTTTATAGACTTTGAGAAGGCCTTCACCAGACAGCGTTGACGGCGAAGTAATTTGGAAACTACTCGAGTACTACGGCGTACCCCAAATATTCATCAACCTTATTCAACAGCTGTACGACAACGGCACATGTCAAGTCATCCACAGCGGAAAACTCAGCGAGGCGTTTCGAGTAAACACATGAGTCAGACAAGGGTGCTTATCATCTATCACCAATGATATTCCTAATTGTGGTGGACTGGATCGTGCGTCAGACAGTAGGTGGGAAACGAGAAGACAGGAATATCCTGGACCGACCGACGTGAAGAACCTCGAAGACCTGGATTTCGCGCGTGGATGATTTATGCTTCATGTCACACAAAATCGAAGACTTACAAGCGAAAACCTACCGACAAACTGGTTGAAGAAGCAGCAGGCGAAGACAGGACTCCATGGTGTGGTGAGAGCAGGCTGCTAGCCGATTGGTTGGCACTAATCCACGTTAAGGTCTAGGTCACTAATATGGGCCGTGAGAAAATATGAACAAGCCTGAGTCAACAACCAATCACAGCAAAGTTAACGTGGCAAAATATGATTCGCAGAGAGAACTCTATTTGTCAAGGAATCCCGAAACAACCAATCAGAAGCCTGCGTTTGTCTACCTAAACAACCAATCAGATGACTGCGCTTGTCTATAATAATGTAGTTGAAAGATGTATAAATACGTGTTGATTTTGATAATAAAACGATCTGTTGCTTCGCCCTTGTCTTCTGTTGTTACATTTGGTGTCGCTGCCTACCGACAAATGAAAAGCCTATACCCTGCAGTTTTTGATGGAGACATATGGATCTTCGGGCAGGACTTCAAGGCTTCTGCGCAGTTGAGTGGCGTTCAAGATCTGTCAGCGATGGAGCTGCTACTTGAGACGCTGCTGGGAGGTCGGGCGAAAGCAGCATATGAAGGTGTGGGCCGAAGTATGGACGAATGTTCGACAGGGTCAGGCAAACAGATTCCAAAGTGGGAAGGACCATATATGGTCACTTCGAGATGGGGTTACGCAGACACAGTCGCAATGGCGAACAATGAGAGGCGCGTGAACGTCAGCGAGCTCCAGAAATGGATACAGCGAGACAAGCCAACGATGACGCCTGCACCAAGTAGATCAAGCCGACTTCAGTCGCACGTATTTGACGGGGGACGAGTGTGGTGAGAGCAGGCTGCTAGCCGATTGGTTGGCACTAATCCACGTTAAGGTCTAGGTCACTAATATGGGCCGTGAGAAAATATGAACAAGCCTGAGTCAACAACCAATCACAGCAAAGTTAACGTGGCAAAATATGATTCGCAGATAGAGAACTCTATTTGTCAAGGAATCCCGAAACAACCAATCAGAAGCCTGCGTTTGTCTACCTAAACAACCAATCAGATGACTGCGCTTGTCTATAATAATGTAGTTGAAAGATGTATAAATACGTGTTGATTTTGATAATAAAACGATCTGTTGCTTCGCCCTTGTCTTCTGTTGTTACAATGGGAACATAGACAAGACGGTGGTTATGTAAATAACCAACCAACCAACAACAACAGCAACATCCAGCGTCAATCACCATCAACGGGAGAGATTTGAAAGAGGTTACTTCATTCACTTATCCAGGGAGCATTGTCTCAACTACAGGCAGTCGGAACGGACGAGGATGTCAAATCGAGCTAGAATCGGGAGGGCGAGAAACACATTCACTCATCAACCTGAAACCAATCTGGAAATCTTCGTTACTCAGCCAGCATCAACAACAAAATTCGGTTGGATTTTCAATACAAACGTCAAGTCACTTCTTCTATACGGATCAGAAACTTAGTGGGCGGGTCACAAAGAATATTTCCAACAGCCTGTTGCAGACCTTTATCAACAACTGTCTTCGCTGGCTGTATACTGAAGATCAGATGGCTGGGCCGGAAGGACTCACCAACATGAAACTATGGGAAAAAACAAAACAAGAACCAATCGCCAACCAACAAATATGCAGGAGAAAGTGGAGATGGATGGGACACTCGCTGAGGAGGCCGCTGGTTGACATCGCGCATCAAGCCCTCCAGTGGAACCCGAAAGGGAAGCACGCGGCGAGTGACATGGAGGAGATTATGTGAAGAGGAGTCGAAAGAGTATGAACTAACATGGATGCAGGTGAAAAGTACAGCAGAAGGAAGACAGAAGTGGCAAGTGGAGACGTGCAGTTGAAGCCCTATGTTCCACTAGGAACCCAAGGGAGCAATAATAATATAATAATAAAAGTAACATTAAGAGTTACAAACACTGACTATTTATAGAATAATTGGACAATTAGGCTTGGGAACAAAAAACAGGGTTGTGTATATATATATGTGTATAGAAGCAAGGTTTAGCTAGAAAGACCATAACAAAAAAGTAGATTACGTAACTAAAGAAAATGCTTCATCCGATGGCTTATAGAAAAAAGAAAGAAAAGAACAAGGTAGGGTGAGTCATATTTAGATGAGAGAGTAGAATTTTCTAAACAAGAAAAAAGGTGTCTCATAAAAGTTGTATATTTTGTCATCACCAGGGCAGTGCAAGATTTACCACTGTCTCTTTCTGCGTACATAGATTCAGTTTAAGTTGTTTGATGGCAATTGCTTCAGCAAAGCGTAGCAAGCTAGGTTTCTTTAGCTTTTTGATTATTTTAAACGACTTCAGGTTGCCTACAATATGACCAGTGTCCAATAGATGACGCACAATCACACTGTTTAATGCTTGGGGACCTTTCAGTCTCAGGTTCTTTGGTATGTGTTCACAAATGCGGACAATAACCCTTCTCTCTGTTCTTCCAATGTATGTGCTTTGACACGTACATGTAAATTGGTAAACACAGTCAGGGGTAACATAAGGTGGGTATTTGTCCACTTTTGATTGTCTCAAACAACTAGTTGTTTGGTAAACACATACAAGCTTGGCGGCTGGATATGTTCTTTTCAGGGTAGCGTTCAGTCTGCATCTTATTCTACTAGAAGTATCATCACCTTTCAAATGCAAGCTGTAGGAAGATAGGCTTTTTCTCTACTGCTTTTCACTTTTTCAACATGACGTCTCCCATACTTGTCGATGGACTTTTGTGGGTAACCTTTGTCGCGTAGGCATTTTATAATATTGTCTGTATACAATTTAAAGGTGTCATGATTTAATCAGTGATTAAATCGCTTCCGTTTTCCACTTCTCCGCTCTGACTCTCTCTCTCCCCTTTCCTCCCTCCATATCGGTGTTTAGCGTGATGACCTTATTCTGCTACTTCTTCAACTGAATCGTGAAAAAGCTAATTTAAAACGATGGTATGAATATTTCACCTATCAAATTGATCAAATTAAATTGATAAAAGGGTAAGTTGAATTTCTTTTCTCTTTTTGGTTTTATTCAATATTTTTATTATTATTATTATTGTTTCCTCTAATTCCTAGAGGAACATAGGGCTTCATCCACACGTCCTTATTGTGTTTGGTTCCCGGACAACGTTTTCACTTGGCTCCACGTCTGCCCACACTCTCTCATTTCCTCGTCACGTTTTCTCCTCCATATCACTCTTCTACAAACGACCAACTCGCCGCTTCCCGTTCGGGTTCCATTCTGGCTATGGCCTATCGTGTGATGTCACTTGATGGTTTGCTTTATCAGGGTATGGCCAATTCACCTTCATTTCTTCCGGCATATTTGTTTTACAATCGGTTCCTGCTGAGTTGGTCCGTTCGCTCCCGGAGATCCCTGTTACTTATCTTTTCTGGCGTCCATCTGATCTTGAGTAATAAGCGAAAGCAGCTGTTGATGAAGGTCTGTAGTTTGTTTGAGGTGCTCTTCTTGACGTGCCATGTCTCTGATGGGTATAGTATGACTGACTTCACATTGGAGTTGAAAATTCGGATTTTATTTTTCATGCTGAGTGTTATTGACCTCCACGTAGACTTGAGACTAATGAAAGCTTGTCTTGCTTTCTCAATCCTTGTTTTGATATCCTAGGTATTTACTAGATATTAATTTCAAGTTTTGATCAAGGATTGTCATTCGTTAGATAAACTATTTAAAGCAAAAAAGAATGTTTAATTTCATTATGGATATTGTATTAATGGACTTAACCCTAATTGATCTAACTTCAACGGCCCAAGGGATTGACTTGTTACCACTAGGGAATAATGGTCTGGTTGACTTAGAATATGCAGATGATATAGTTCTTCCTTCTAGGTAAAGACGCTGACAAAATGCAGAGTCTTCTGAACACTTTGAGGAGTAGCAATCTTCGAATGCTCAACATACGATTCGTGCCCTCCTGTCGATTGTAAGATGATGGTACAAGACGAGAGTAGACTACATTGGCTCCTAGCTTAGAGACAGGGAGTGAAGTGGTCAGCAGAGCATATTGACGGCTTCACTTGTTTGAGAAGTTGTGTCAGCCAGACCCACCAGGTTGATGATTGACGAAAGCTCATCACGGATATAGAAACCTCGTTTGGCACTTATTAGCGAACTTACGCCAGCTCTGGCTTAGTAGACGTGATATCCGAATGTCGACCAAAAGGCGTGTGTACCACACAGTAGCAGTTCGCTCTGTGCTTATTTATGGCTGTGAAACATGACCATTGAATGTGGAAGACATGATTACCTTGACTAGCTGTCTATGATCATAGGCGTCTGTCTTCTACCTCCCGTGTTAGGCAATAGGTATAATAAAGTGAGCAATATTGAGGTTAGGGACTGGTCGATTGATGGCTGACGAAGGGAAATCAATCATGTAGGCTGGGAAATTACACCGATTGAGATGGTTACGACATGTGTTACGAATGCATCCCTAGCCATCGATCGCCTTCCTCGATGGCTAATGACAGCTGACAGAGGATCGATCAGGTTTGAAAAGAGTTAGCTAGTGATGGTCGAATCAAAACATGGCCTGATCAGTCAATGAAACAAATCCACAACAGTTAGTGTAAACCACGTAGGAAGGTCTATACTGCTGTCTGTTTTTGGTCCTCGGGATGGTTAAAATCAATGATAGCTGGTGACATGGCTGAAAGCCGTTGTCAATGGCTGGGGCAGATGCATTCACTCCTTGTGATTTACCATATCCAATAAAATCCTATTGTTCTTCCATATTACTATTATTTTTGCCTCACCCACACTTCTCTTCATTGTCTTAGTTTTGAATCTTTCTCCACTCTCTTCTCCTGCTTTGTGTGCTACAAGTAGGGAGTGTGGTAACTGGAACTGCTGCACATCTGTGCAAAGTTCTACGTTGAAACCAGTTAGTTAGTAAAGAAGGGAGTACTAGAAATGTACTTTATCTTAGTTTAGAACTCTTCACTAATCGGAACTCAAAATCCCACCATTAAGAACTGAACTCATGACCATTTATCTGATGATCGGTCAACGAGCTGTAGTCGTAGCTTCAAGATTGTGGGCTTGTTCTGTAGCGGTGAGGTAAGAGGTGCCTATTATGCTAGGGAGTCTCATAGTAGGACGAAATAGCTGTTCAGTACGCCCCTTGAATTAGTAATCTCATATTCATAATAATAATCATGTGTTTTATTCCCAAATAGTACAGCATGGAATTCTTTGCATATGGTACAATAGTGCATCTAATTTACTCAAAAAACAAACATCACATGGTATAGATAAACAAAATTGATAAATATCAGATTTTTGGCGTTTGCCATAACAAAAAAGTCAAAAATATGCAAAAAAAGATGAAATTGATGAATTCGATGTTACTACTATTATTATAACCTTGCGTTCCGATTGGAAAATAGGGAGGGCTTCTGCAACACATTTCCACTTTGTTCTGTTTTCTCCCGTCCTCTTCAGCTGGGTCTACGATTCACCAAGCTCTCTCATCTCTTCCTTACACGATCTGCTCCATGTCATCCCCGCATCGACGACCCACTCTTCGCTTCCCATTCGGATTCCACTCGAGCCATGGCCTCAATTACACGCGGTGAAATTCGATGGCCTCCTCAACATATGCCCGATCCATCTACACTTTTTCCTACATATTTTTTGACTGATCGGTTCTGGATTTGCTCCCATAGTTTCTTGGTGCTAATTCTTTCTGGCCATTTTATCTTCAGTATTAAGCCAGCGAAGTGGGTAGCTATTGATGAAAGTCTGCAACCTGTTGGAAATCCTTTTCCTGACACGCAGTGCAAGCTTCTGACTCGTATAGAAGCACCGACTTCACATTGGTGTTGGAAATTCGAATCTTGTTCCTTATGCTGAGTGCGGAAGATTTCCAAAATGTTTTCACCTTGATGAAGGCGTGTCTTGCCTTTCCGATTCTGACTTTCACATCTTTGTCCGCTTAGCCTGTAGTTGAAACGATGCTTTCTTGCTGGGGGTAAGTGAAGGAGGCAACCTCTGTTAAATCTCTCCCGTTGATGGTGATTGGTGCTGGTTGTTGTTGCTGTCGTTCATTGGTTGGTTATCTTCATCACCTCCATTTTCTCTGTGTTCACCTGGAGTCCTGTTTTCGCAGCCTTTTCTGACAGTTTATTGGTTTTCGTCCGCAAGTTTTGGAGTTTGTGTGACATTACAAATAGAAGATCTAAGAGCCATTTAATTCGCCTGTGACATAGTAATGTATAAATTTCGATCATAGATGTCTGCGATCTCTGTCTCACGTTAGGTGGTTTAATAAGGTAAGTAATGTTGACGTTAGGCGTAGAGTGTTGGGCAAAGAGGGAAAATCAATCGACGAGGCTATAAAGTTACATAGACTAAGATGGCTAGGTCACGTGCTGCGCATGCCTAACCACCGCCTCCCCCGACGGGCATTGCTAGCTGATATAGGTGGTGCAGGTTGGAAAAGAGCCAGTGGTGGCCAAACAAAAAAATGGCCTCATCAATCCATGAAATCCTTGACAGTTAAACTGAGTCAGGTAGGGAGATGCAGACTCCCGGGTTGGGGGCCTCGGGACTCTAGGAATCAATGGCTGGAGACAATAGGTGACATGGCTCAAAATCGTTGTCAATGGCCAGCGCAGATGTATTCAGTCTCTGTAATCTTTCATATTCCTTTCTACCATTACCCGTTCTGTTTCACTCTTATACTTGTCAGACTGTATTGATTCTCTTCACTCATCTTCTTGCCTACCTTTGTGTGTGTGCTATTTGGAACGTGGCAACTCGAAATGCTGCACTTCGGTGCCAAGTTCTATGTTGAATCCAGACAGACAGACGTCTAACAATTTCCGCCTCACGTTGAATGTGGGTTGGATAGAGCATCTTCGACTTTGTGTACTTAATTGTACTTGGTATATCATCTTTTACAGTGACTTCTAAGTTCTACCTGATGACTGACTGACTGATTGGTTTCAACTTAGAACCTTGCACAGATGTGCAGCAGTTTGAGTCGCCACACTCTATGTACCACACAAAGCAAGAGAACACAGTAGAGATTCAAAAGACAGACAATAAACACAAGTGTCATTGAGGGATAAAAGAATAGTAATATGGAAGAGCAATAGAACTTTATTGGGTATTATAAATCTTGAAGAGTGAATTCATTAGCGAAAGCCATCTTCGAGAACGATTTTGAGCCATATCTTCAATTGTCTCAAGCTATCATTGGTTTTTACCATCCGGAGGACCCCAACCAGGTAGCTGTTTACGCCTCCCTACGTGACTGGCTGGCTGGCTGGCTTAAACTAACTGTTGTAGAGTTATTTCATTGACTGGTGAAGCTATGTTTCTGTTTGACTACCAACAGCTAACTCTCTTCAAATTTGATCCTAATCCTGTGTCACCTAACATCGCCCGTCAAGTAAGGCGATCTATGGCTAGGGATGCATGCGTAACACACGTTGCAACAATCTCAATTGGGGTAACTTCAAAGCCTCCTCGATTGGTTTCTCCTCCTTATCTATCACTCGACCAATGTCTAACCTCAATTTTGCTCGCCTTATTACACACCTACTACCTATCATGGGAGATAAAAGACAGACACCTATGATCAAAGACAGCTAACCGATCTTTTCATATCTCATACCTGATGAGATGCAAGAGACCTGTGAATAAAGAAGTTCCTGGGAGTTAAACAGTATGGATTTAACCCATTTCTCACAGATGTCCAGATGTCTGTTGACTACACTAGTAACGAGCTGACTCAGTGGCATATGACTTATCATACTGATAAGCTTTATTACTTTTCTCAGTAGAATATAATCCTTTTTGAGTAGATTAGGAAAGACTAGCGGTGAACAATAGAGAACACTAGGTAAGTTTCAAGAGTTAACAAACTGTAAAGGTAGAGGTTGAATGACACTTGATCGTTTTAACTTGTTATCAATTGATATGTGTTTAGTAACGCCAAGTTCAGTACCAAGTCAAGTACCACTTACTGACTTGAGTAGTATGCTACTGTGGTGAGAGCTGTCTGCTAGCCAAAATTGGTAGACATCAATTAATGTCAATGTTTACAGCCCGAAGTCTTGGTCACGAGAAAAAAACAAGAACAAAGGCTAACTCAATAACCAATCACAGCAGACTTTGCGTGGGCGGCGGATACAATTCGCAGACATATGGTCTAACCTTCAAAGAAACGGCCACAAAGAGATGACGGGATAACCTTGGGCACGTAAGGAATCAATCAGAAGACGCCATTTCTCTGCTAGTAAAAGCGAATAATAATATACGTAAAAGTATACAAATATCTCTTTATCTCCTCAATAAAGAATCAGTTGCCTGGCCCTTGTCTTTTGTCGTTGCACTACTACTTATCCTAGTTAATCAGTAGTATGCAGTTGTATACAAATAATCATGTTTCATTGCATATTTTACCTTTTGCATTTTTTGTTTTGTTTTGAATTTCATGTACAATAGTTCTACTGTATTAAATTATATTGATTACATTCAACAAGATATTCATGAACTCACACTAATATCATCAATGAGTGTTCACACTTCTTTGTCAACATTTCTAAAGTTTAACATCATTTACATAAAGCTTCATTATACTTTCATAATTCTTGATTTATGCTTTATATACACATATATATCTATATTGTAAAGACAGAATCACAGATATTCATGAATAATTGTGTCAGTATAACCATAGGGTGTTGAGAAATATGTTTTAAACTAGAATAATATACAGCGACATATATCCTGAAATTACTGGCTTTATATAATAGAAATAATAATAATAGTAATAATGAGATGTGAGCGATCAGGTGATATTTTTTTCAGTATTATTGATCACATTTTGAAGGACATTAATTGTATGCTCAATGTGTAGCCTTTTAAAGACAATACTTTATAGCATTGGTTGATGATGTTATGCTAACAAGAAGGCAAAATGGCTGTATTGGGTGGGTTGGCCAATACACCGGTTTCAAATACTTTGTTCCTTTTGTAAAGGAATACCTCGATGTTTCATACTAGGGAAAGCTGCACAGCCGAAACTCTTATTATATGAGAACGGATACCCAGAGGAATCTGCTAAAGTCTGCATGATGATAGTAGGCAGAGAGAAATTCCTTCAAACTATACTGAAGAAACGTGTATATATATATATATATATATATATATATATAGGGCTTTACCGCTCAAAGTAGATGCAACCCCTCAATTACTGGTATCGGAACTCTGACAGATAATAGCTAAAATATCCTTTGACTCCATATCATGTTTAAATTTTACTACTCATTCATTGTATAATTCTAATCCGGGTGAAGGAGAAGCTACCAAGTCTGACCACTTCACTGTGTACTTTGATTGGACACTACTAACTAATGCGATGTGTCTAGAGTCCTATCTTTGGTGAAGACTGAATTCTATCAGTCAGGGTTGCAAAATGGCCACCATTCTAGGTAGCTCACCATCACGTGATGCACATTGATTTGATGATATTAGATGGTCGGAGGCAATCAGCAGGAAGCCTTGCCTGACCTAGGTTTCGTGCTAGTTGGCACTCGGCAGTCAGCATCGCGTATCGCGAACCCGAATAGCTCAGTGGTAACGTCTCTGGACACAGCAATGGGTGATGTGGGTTTGAATCAGAGAAGGGACATGAGTTCCTTCAAGGTTGAAGATACCCCTTGCTGATGAGTGCCAACTAGCACGAAACCTAGGTCAGGCAAGGCTTCCTGTGGCCGATTGCCTCCAGCCATCTAATATCAGTTCACTTTGTATTTATAAATCCAGTTGTTCTTGTGGAGGCAGTCACTTTAGTAGGACGATTCGGCAAGCCCACCGTCGCCTTCTGGAACACTGTGCAACGTGGTTAAAGTGAAGGAGTCGTAAAGTCAATCAGGTGTTCCATATTGACACACCTAGTGGATATGGAGAATAAACTGGATACAAGATACCACCTCAGTTCCCTAAGTTGAGCATAGTTGAGGCAGGGTTTTGACTACTGAAATGTCCAAAACTAGGGTGAAACAGCGGTTTTTTAACTGAAGTTATTTCATGATTTAAGCTGTAAAATTTTCTTATAGTTTATAAGAGACATGAAATATGGTTACACAGACTATCCTTCCTTTTGAATCCTGGCTTTTAGTACAAAGGCGAATCGGTCATCATCTACTCCATCTTGAATCAGAGAACTGGAAATTATTACTTCTGTCTATGAAATAGATTTTAAGTTGGCATTTGAATCCAACATTTCATCTTTAATTTGTTGTTATTTTTAATTTGCTACTGAATTATTTTTAAGTACCATGTATTTGAATCTCTTATAAATGCTTTTTTTATAGGAATACTAGAGAGGCTAGAACAGATATAGCCGCTATCCAAACAGAATTGAATGACGTCACCGGACAGCTGGAATTATCTGAACCTTTAATTAAATTTTTAGATAATATGATACGTATGGGTGATGTATATGCAGGTGATGATGTTCTGTTTGCTAGTGAATATCGAAAGGTGAGTGAGTACTACTTCTGTTGAGTAGCTATAATTTACGTCATGAGATTATGAGTGTTTTCTAGGCATATGGATTCATTTCTAAAAAGATTTCTTCGCGACCCAACACTACTCAGGTATCAGTTGAAACTTGGGAGTACTGGAAGGCTGTTTCTTCTTAGTTTGGGACTTTTCTTCAGTGTATATTCATAACTCATGGAAAATTCCCATTGTAACATTTAGAAAATCAAAACAAGTGATTCAGCGAAGAGACTCTTTTCAACGAATTTATCATCAAGCTGTACAGTCGTATATATATGGTTTATCAGAAGTTATATCCGGTGAGGGAATTGAATCTTAGGTGTGAATGCACAAAATAATAATAATAATCATATGAAGTTCAATTAAAACTAAAATGTTTGTGATTATAATCGTAGTTAAATGTCAAGTGGCAAAGCAGATTAATGTCATATATAGAATAATTCATAGGAGGGATAGAACTTGAAAAAGGATGTGCAATTATAGGATTAGTAGGCAAATCGAATAAAACAAAAACGTTACGTAATATTGTGTGAAATTTAATAGCATAGAATTTATCGTTGTAAAAAAGAATTGATTTAGAATGACAAGTGGAACAAGTGAAATAATACCGGGGACAGTTCAAAGTGAGAATAGTAATAATAACAATTGACTTAATAAGGAAGAGTATACAAATTGAATAGACAAAATGAAAAATTGGTAGAGCTAAAATATGATTGGGGATTATCATATTTTAGCATAGAGGGATTAAGACCATGAAAGTTGGAGGGGTTGAACGAACTTTTTCTGTACACAGAGATCTGGCTTTTCTGTTTCGATAGCCAAAGCTTCAGCAATACAGATGAGTCGGGTACGTAGGGATTTAGGTAGATTGCTCTTTGCCTTGTAGATGACTTTAAAGGCGGAGGCTATAGAGATAGGGTGATCATTTTCGACCAGATGTTCTATGATCGCGCTTCTTATTGCTCCACTTCCACCTTTTCGTAGCCATGCAGGATAATGTTCTTGCACCCTCTTGGACAAAACTCGAGTCGAACGACCGATATACCTAGCTCCACAAGAGCAGGTGAATTGATAAACGCACATAGAGTTGGTCAACATTGGGATCTTGTCCTTCAGGTTATTGAACAATAATGGTCGGCTAGTAAAAGCTATTCTCAGAGAGGCAGCAGGGAATGTTCTTTTCAGGGACTGTGATATCCTTCGTTTCATGATATCGGAAGCTAAGTCCCCTTTGAATTCTAAGCTCATGTAAAGTATTTTCTTGGGAGCGGTTGATAAGTCACGTTTTGTAGGCTTTGAATGTATATTCTTATCTATAAAACGTGGTGGAAATCCATTTTCCATTAGGATTTTCCTCAAAGTGTATAACTCATCTTCCACAGTATCAGTGCTACAAATGCGCCGAATACGAGTGGCAAGCGACCGGACCAGGTTTCGTTTTCGACCAATAGGTACCCAGCTATAGAAATTTGTCAGTTGACCATTCCATAACAGCCTACGATAAATCGATCTCTTCAGAGTTCCATCGGTCCTTCTTGATAAGTTCACATCGAGGAAATGAATGCTAGACTCGTTCTCCATTTCGAGTGTGAATTTTATCGCAGGATGGCACTCATTAAATACATTTAATATATCATTATTATTATATTCATAACACTACCTTAAAGGATCGGATAAAGGACTTCCAGGTAACGAGACGAGTTCACAGACTATTCAGCTCTTGGATGGAATCCGTGTGTCATGTGATGGACTGTACTAGTCGTCACTTCTGGCTGCAGCTTCAGAACATTTTCCCAGTAGCTATCAGTCAGCTGTTTTTATTGTAACTAAGCTTTTGTGGGATTAAGTGTATTCACATGATTACCTGATAACGAGCGATGCAGTACATATGATACATAGTGCTGATCAAACAAAGTTAAATCCAACATTGAGGACTGGACTCATGACACTGGTTACACCTTAGTAACCAATGAATAAATCCTTTACAGTCCTGCTGGAGGTCAGCCGTCAGCCCAAATAGCTCGGTAATGGTGTATCTGACTACAATACTGGGTGACTCACTGGTTCTGAACCATGGTTGTTGCCACATTCCCTAAACCTCGTTTAGCCACCAGTAAACACGATATTATTTTATTGTATTATTGCTTCCTTAGGTTCCGAGTGGAACACAGGTTTTAAACAGCACGTCTCCACTTTGTCATATTCTCTGCTGTCCTCTTTAGCTGCCAATATCCTCACATCTCTTCCTCGCATGATATCCTCCATGTCACTCTCATACCGACGACCCACTCGTCGCTTCTCATTCGGGTTCCATTCGAGTGATGGCCTGCATTGCACACGATATCATTCGACGGGCTCCTCAACGTATGCCCGATCAGTCCATCTCCATTTTCTTCTACTTACTTGTTGGGCGATCGGCTCTCACTTGTTGCTTTGTTGCCAGCCAGCGTTTCTTGTTGCTAATTCTTTCTGGTCAGCCAACCGGCCATTTAATCTTCAGTATGAAGCCAGCCAGTGAAGGTGGAAGCTGTTGATAAAAGTCTGCAGTGGCTTGCTCGAAGTCATTTTTTTTGACGTGAACATGGTGCAAGTTTCTGATCCATATAAAAAACCTGAATGACTGACTGACTGACTTCACATTTGTATTGAACAGAATCTTAATCTTGTTCTTCATGCTGGCTGAGTGAGTGCAGAAGATTTTCAAATGGTTTCAAGTTGATGAAGGCGTATCTTGGCTTCCTGATTCTGACTAGCTTTGACATCGTCACCCGTTCTGCCTGTAGCTGAAACGCTATTGTCTGAATAAGTGTGAAGGAACGAATTTCTTTCAAATTTCTCCCGTTGACTGTGATTACTGCTTTTTGTTGTCAGTTGACTGATTGTCTTCATCATCTCGGTCTTCTCTGTGTTCACATAAATTCCCGTCTTGGCTGCTTCTTCTGCCAGTTTGTTGATTTTCACCTGTAGGTCTTCGAATTTGTGTGAAATTAAATATAAACCATTCGCGAAATCCAGATCTTTCAAAGTTTTCTTATCGGTCCAGTGTATTCTACTAACCCGATGGTTTTCTTGCAGTTCCCAAACCCCGGGAAAAGAGGGAGAGTTGGGCGTGGGTCTAAGGACCCTATCCCGGAAAATAGAATAAACTATTACAGAAACTTCAATGCACAGGTAAACCCAGTAAAGATGGGAAATCGGGCTTGGAAGTAGCAAGTCTATTCCGTGGAAAATAGACACCGTTGCTACTGACACTTCAAACGATGAAGCTTGAAGTCTTGATGTTCCATTCAGAATACAAGGGAATAAAAGGAAAACCAGTCAGTGTAAAGATAAATCCTTCAACTTCTTGTATGGAACCCGTAAATTGTCGTTTGTAATTGTGAACTCTATTTTGAGTCTATCAAATGATAGACTGTTGTGTCAAGTGTTTTATTCGCAATAATATCTGCAGTCAGTGTGGTCATCAGTGACTACAAAAGTCCATATCTTGTTTATTATTTCATGAACTCATCATACACATTTAGGTTATCGGTTCAAAATCAGCCTTATTCTATACCTCAAAGGGAACTATTCATGACAAGTTTTGAACTTTTATACTCACCTGAAGACAGAACCCTAAGTGAACATAGGAAAGACACTGGTGATGATTTTTGATTGCCCACTAGTCAGTAATGTGTCTAGTCCTATCTTCGGTGCAGACTGAATTCTATCAGTCAAGCTTGCAATGTGTCCACCATGCTAAATGGCTCGCGAGCCTGAATAGCTCAGTGGTAACGTCTCTCACTGTAGGCAGCACTGGGTGACGCGGGTTCAAATCTCAGAAGGGACATGAGAGTTTCTTCAAGGTTGCAGATACGCCTTGCTGTGATGAGTGCCAACTAGCACGAAACCTAGATCCAAGGCTTCCTGTGGCCCATTGCCTCCAACCATCTAATACACTGGTGATGAAGATAGTTAACCAACGGTAACAACATTCAGCATTAATTACCATCAACGGGAGAGATTTAACAGAGGTTGGTCCCTTTTCGCTATCCAGGAAGCATCGTTTTAACCACAGATAGTCGGAATAGATAAAAATGTCAAAGCCAACCATAGTTGGAGATCCAAGGTACACCATCATTAATCTGAAATCGGTCTGTAAATCTTCTGCACACTGTCAGCATAAAGAACAAGATTAGGATTTTGAACACAAATGTTTAGTCAATCACTTCTATATAGGTCAGAAACATGACGAAGGCGTCACGAAAAGAATTTCCAGCAGGTTGTATGTATAATTTTATCAACAGTCGCCTTCGTTGGCTACATAATGAAGTTCAAATGTTCAAAAAGAATTAGCAACAAGAAACTATGGGGACAACCTAACCGCAAACTTATTGCTTAAGAAATAATTGGAAGAAAGTCAAGATGGATTGGGTATACGCTGAGGAGACTATTGGATGACATCGCGTGCCAGGTCTTCGAGTAGAACCTGAATGGGAAACGAAAAGTTGGTCATCGGAGGTTGAAATGGAGGAGATCATGCGGGGGAGGGAGTTGAGAGAGACTATAGGCAGTCGTGGCCATAGCTAAAGAGGATCTCAGAGAATAGGATAAAGTGGAGACTTGTTATTGAAGGCCTACGTCTCACTTGAAATCCAAGGAAACAGTAATAATAATAATACTCAAGCCTTAGTGTCCACCAAAACATATCCAGTATAATAATAGCTTATAAAATTATTCTACAGAGCACGCGAAATATGTTCTAACAGTACAATCGAATGCCAAATAAAGACCCTGAAGGATATTACATCTAAGAATGAATATCCTGAGAGGTTCACCAGTAAATAATCTGAAGAAATGAGCCCCAGTCTAACTATCCAAATAGTTTCAAAGAAAGCTGTATACAATAATTTGCCATTCAAAGGAGATGACGTACAAGAAGTAGTCAAAAGAAAGATGTGATAAAGCTCTCAAAAACTTATTATGCTTCAAAACTCATATTCCTTAACATTACCAAGCGTTTGCTTCTAGAATTAGGAAGGCATCGGTTGTCAATCCTGGACACTTCAAACTGCATATATCAATTTGAGTGTTTTTGTGGAAGCCAATATATACTAGGTAGTACGAAAAGCCGATTGTCTGGTCGCAGGATGGAGCTTTCGCCAAAGTGGTTGAACACGGCTGAAGCCATAGCACCGAAACGTTCAATGGCAAAGCATCTTGTGAACTACAGAAGTGGTATTGACGCTGTTAAGTCATTCACCCTCTATCAGCAGACAAACAAACAGGAAGATGCTTGTAACTGTGGAGGACGTTTGTGCAACTACAGTCCATAAACCCAGTCTCTGTGTACAGAAGGAAATGATGGTCACTCGTCTTACTTACGTCTTACTTATTATTATTATTATTATTGATTTCTTTAGTTCTCAGAGGAACACTAGGCTTCAGCCAAACGTCTCGATTGTGTTCGGTTCTCCGCCAGTGTTTTCACCTGACTTCACATCTGACCACTTGCTTTCATCTCCTCTTCGATTGACCCCCTCCATGTCACCCCCGCACTGAAGACCGGCGCGCCGCTTCCCGTTCGGGTTCCATTCGAGCTATGGCCTGGCGTGTATGTCACTTCATGGTTTGTTTCCTCAGAGTATGGCCAATCCACCTAAATAAGCGCAAAACCATAAAGGTATCATTGTATAGAAGTATTGTCAAAAGGAAAGTAGACTCCATCTTTCTCTGGCTCAACAAAGATGAGGCACTTTTCCATATTGAAATCTTTCTGGTTTATAAGTTATTCGTTTGGCTCTTTTCACCCTCCCTTACCTCACCCCAATTTTTTTCATTCTTTCTTTTCTCTCTTTTCTCGTTAGCATTTATTGCCTTCTCATGAAATTGTTCCATCAAAGCCAAGTTTAGAATTTGCCCGAGATGTTGAAGAACGTGAAGTCGCCCGTGTACTGAATAATTCAATGCGTCAAGTACATCGTTCAGAATCCCTATCAGATGGAACAACAGCAGCAGCAGCAGGTTACAGTAGTAGTAGTGGTAAACCAGTGTCACCTTTACCATCAATAACCGATATGGATATGAGTGATCCAATCATTCCTAAATTGGATAATATGCCTGAACCAGATGAAATTCGTTTACAAAGACGACAGCTGGAAAAAGAATTAGATAATTTGGAGAAATTATGTGCTCCGCATCAGTTAATTCATAATAATTTGAGAAGTACACAAAAAGCAATGAGACAAGTGGATAAGGGTACTAAATTGTCTTCAGAACAGGTAAATGTTTAAATTTTTTGAATTTATGACCGTTATTGTCATTATTATTATTATTTTTACTACCAAGCTATACCTACAATGAGGGGAGCGGGAGTTCCTAACTCTCATGAGGAGATTGTCGCTCCTTCTGGAACATGCGTGTAGATACCGATCACGCACTGGTCCGCCCTCGTGTGTGCTTACGACTGAACGGACGTAGGAAACAGCTGGCGGTAAAACCATCACGTCCCCAGCTCGATCAGGAAACTAAATCCGTATTTGAGGAAGAACTAGCTAAATGCATATCTGAGTTCGACAGCTGTGCTCACCCTGGAGAAGCTTGGAGGAATATTCAGTCAGCTATAGATACAGCTGTAAAAGCTGTGAATAAGGTAAACCCAAAGGTGAGTAAAAACCGTTGGATTTCGACTGCCTCATCCGAACTGATAGATGCTAGAAGACTTATTCCGGCTAGCCCCGAATTCAATGAGGAGCGAAAGCTGCACAAGAGGAAACTTACGAAAAGTCTCCGCAAGGACCGTGAACCGTGGTGGGGTGACAAAGGCGAAAGAGATGGAAAAAGCATCAGCGATAGGCAACACCAGACAACTATTTAGGCTTATCAGGGAAACAGGTGGCAAAAAGCAAATGATAAGTGAAACAATCTCGGAGAAAAATGGCACCATAATTAGCTCCCAGGATAGACGACTGGAACGCTGGAAAGAACACTTTTAGGAGCAGTTTATTTGTCCTACAGCCGCACTCAACTTACCGAACATTCAACACCTCCCTGAATGGGATATAGACACAGGTCCTCCGTCACTAACTGAGGTTACTAAAGCTGTCACCAATCTGAAACTAGGCAAAGCAGCGGGACCTGATGGAATGACTCCAGAGGTATTTAAGTACGGTGGAGACAGTTTACTGTCTGCATTAACAGAGGTTCTAGTTAGTGCCTGGGAATCAGACGAAGTCCCATCGGGTTGGTGTAAGACACTGATTATCTCCAAATACAAGAAGGGAGACAAATTTTCCTGTGATATTCACAGAGGGATTAGCTTGACTAATATAGTATCTAAAGTCCTAGGCTTAATAATCATGCGTAGACTTAGTGGTGCTCGGAAAGCACAAACACGAGAGAGTCAGGCAGGCTTTAGACCAGGAAGAGGGTGTATTGATCATATCTTCACCCTCCGACAGATTCTAGAACATAGGCATTCCTACCGGCGTCCAACGGTCATTATATTTTCTCACCTAAAGGCGGAATTCAGTTCTGTCGACCGTGAGGTTCTCTGGAGATGCTTGGCTGTAATGGGAATTCCGAGAAAATACATTGCACTGATTAAAGCACTCTACTCGTACTCATGCTGTCAGCCAGGTGAGGGCTTACGGCGAGTTGTCATCTGAACTGATGACGACTAGTGGTGTCCGTCAAGGATGCCCATTTTCCCTTTCTCTATTCAACTTCATCATAGATGTACTAATGGACTTAACCTTAACTCACTTCAGCGACTCAGGGATTGACTTGCTACCATAAGGGAATAATCTCGTTGACTTATAATATGCAGACGATACAGTCCTTCTAGGCGGGGACTCTGACGAAATGCAGAGTCTTCTGAACACCACTCTACGAATGTTTGGCATGCGATTCGCTCCCGCCAAATGCAAGATGATGTTACAGGACTGGACTACATCGACTCCTAGATTAGAAATATGAAGTGAAGTGGTAGAGCACGTTGACCTCTTCACTTATTTGGGAAGTACCATCAGCCAGTGCCAACGGGTTGATCTCTGACGAAATCTCAGCACGGATACAGAGGGCTGCTCTCGCATATGTTAGTTTACGCCATCTCTGGCGTAGACGTGATATCCGGCTATCAACGAAAGGGCGGGTGTACTGCTCATCAGTCCGCTCCGTCCTCCTTTATGGCTGTGAGACGTAGCAAATGAGAGTGGAAGACATGGGAAGGCTGGCTAGCTGTCTTTGATCATAGTTATCTGCGTTCTATCCCCCGTGTGAAGTGGTATAATAAGGTTAGCAATACTCAGGTTAGGCGTCGAGTTCTAGGTAAGCAGGGGAAATCAATCGACGAGGCTGGGAAGTTACATCGACTAAGGTGGTTAGGACATGTGTTACGTATGCCTAGTCATCACCTTCCTCGACGGCCAATTTTGGCAAATATAGGATCAGGCTGGAAAAGAGCTAGCGGTGGTCAAACGAAAACATGGCTTCAGCAGTCAATGAAATCTACAACAGTTAGTTTAAGTCACGTAGGAATGTGTAGACTTCCTGACTGGTTGGGGTCCTCGGGACGGTAAAAGCCAATGGTTGGAAACAGTTGGTGACATGGCTCAAAATTGTTCTGTGTTGGCTGACGCAGATGCATCCACTCCTTATGATTTCCAATGAAACTGTTTTTCTCTTCGTTACTACTTTTCCTTTGTCTCACACCTCTGTTTACTGTCTCTATTATGCATTTCTTTTACTTTCTTCTCTTGCTTTGTGTGCTACATGGAGGGAGAGTGGCGACTTGAACTACCGCACGTATGTGCAAAGTTCCATGTCGAAAATAGACAGACACAAACGCCCAACTCGTCCCTACCAATTCAAGTTCCACCTGAACGACTATCTCGCGTGTAATGTAACAGACAGATAGACTCTCATGAGGCACTAGTTTAATGCATTGTTCAGTTTCGATTTCCGACCGACACTTCCCGAAACTTTGCCTAGCCGTTAGTAGGTCCAGAAAGAGCGATAGTTGGCCATGAGGCTAGCAAAGACACTTTGTGAAAACAAACAATGCCGCTGCTTATTGGTACTTCGAAAATTCTCTATTCCATTTAGAACGCAAGTGATATAGAAAGCTGGTTTATTGTTCTGAATGAAATTTAATAGGAGTTGTTATTCTTATTGGTGAGACTCACCAGCGCGTACTTTACCACAATTTAAGCAATTACATTATGGATAAGATGTTATTTTGATAAATCACACACAGTGTTGTACAGTTATATTAACTGATGCCGTTTCGAGCACAAACTGTTGCTCATAATCATATCAAGTTACTCACACAACTTTGTTCTTTCATTTATATACATGTGTGGAATCGATTAGATATTGAATTAAAAATCAATATGAGATAATGTACATTCAGAAATAATAGTACGAGTGTTGTTGATCAATTGCAGTTAGATGGGAAAAAAGGATGAGTGTTTTTTTACAGTTATAATCAGCTACTTGTTACTAGTTACTAGTTACTTTTGAACTCATTGCTCCGGCTTTTCGGTGTATATCGCGAAGGCTTCTACACTACAAGGAAGTCAGGAACACACTGTCTTTGGTAGATTTTATTCGCTTTATAAGCGACACTGAATGATAAGTTAGTTGAGATGCTGAGACAGATGATGATGATGATGAGGTGTTCACTTATGACGTTTATAACTGAATCAATGGCTCCTCTTTGTAACCGTATTGGCTAGTGTTCTCTAACATGTTTTGAAACGACGTGCATAGAAAGGCAGATTCCTGTAAGTGACCTCTCCATTATGCATATATCAATTCATCCACTGATGTGCAGCTAATTACGTAGGTCGTTCTACGCTCCTCCCTTTATTTATTAGACTCAGTGATTTTTTCAATACGTCATACGGAAATAACCATTTTTCAGTTAGCTTTAGGTATCAGACTTGAGTTATCCTGGTTTAATCGCCTATAAGGACAGTGAACACTACACACAGACATTCGTGCAACTAAAAATCACAAAGTAGACTAATTTTCTGTCGTCAGAAGTTTATGGTGTAACTACAGAAGACAAGGGCCAGGCAACAGATCGTTTATTGGGAAAATCAATAGATACTATTAGATTTTTATGTACATTATTGTCAGAAGAAACGCAACTTTTTCTGGTTGGTTGTTTCCTTGCCAAAGGTCGTTCTGTACTTCTTGTGACCGTTTCTTAGAAAGTTAAGCCATATATCTGCGAATAGTATCTGCACACGCTAAGTTTGCTGTGATTGGTTGTAAAGTTCCTCAAGGTTAGGCTTTGTTCTCGTTTTTTCTCATGACCGAGATTTGAGACGTAAACACTGACCTAAATTGTCGTCTACATTTTTGCCTAGCAGACAGCTCTCACCACGATATTCTGAGTCAGAGTGAAGTTTTAGTGCTTTGAAGACTTATTCATGAAGGATTACGAAGGGACCGAATGCATCTGCGCTATTCGGGACGTTTTTCAGACTTATCACCAACAATCTGGTGGCACTGATTATTACCATCCAGAGGACCTCAACTTGGCAGTGTGTACCACCCTAAATGACTAACTCATATCAACAGTTAAAGACTTCTTGAATTTAGTCCAGGTTTTGAACTGACCACTCCCTAACTCTTTTCTGATCAAATTCTGTGTCTGGCGTTACTGTTTAACGAGGAAGAAGGTGACTTGGCATACACAACATGTATGGTAGCCATCTTATTTTCATTTAATTAGTGATGTTCAATTTATCAATGTTTTATGTTCAATAGTGCACATGTAACGTATACATGATAAGTGAAGAAAACATCAGAAACTATAAATTACTTAGCTGTTAATGTTTGTAGTGTTTCTATTCATAGGACTAACAATTCTGAGGTTTAAAAAAGTGCATGAATCGGAGTTTTCAAACATACTAGTTACTGTATTGAGCAGTTGAAAGAGAAAGCCATTCACGTTGAATAGACTGTTGCCTAATGTATCTTAACACCTGGTTTTAGAAGTAGGGAAAATAATCACTATGTTCGTAAGGAAAGCATTAAAAAAATACATATTCAGATATGGAAATAAGAACAAACAGTTCAGCAAAGACAGGGCTAAAGTGCTTGGTCTCAGGTTGGCATGTCGGCTTCTTGTACAGATGCTTCAACGATGTGCGGGCATGTAATAAGAGGTTACTTGGTTGGTGGTGACCAGCAGTGGAATCCATCAGGATACGCATTTCGTCCTATTTGGGACTCGGCAGCTTGACATACCCTCACTATGCGGTGAATAGTAATGTTCCCGACGGGGTTCGAACCTCGTGACTTTAGTTTCAAACGCCAGAACGTTATCCACTAGACCATCTGGACCACGAGGGTCACCTCCTATGCCACGGGTTATATTAATTGTTTAACTGAATTTTAGGTTTTCCCGTCGATTGATTGGAGTGAAGTGCCCGGTTTCAGGTTGACATGTTGGCTTCCTGTGGAAATCTCATCACTCACTGCAAACCTTAGGTATATCCAGTGACAGGTCCCAAATAGGAGGAAATACGCATCCTGGACTCCACTTCTAGTCTCCATCCACCAATTAAGTTCAGTGAAGGGTCTGCTCTCGGTGAATTCCTCCACTTAGCTATGCAATCACAATTATATATAATTATATATGAATATGAAAAAACATAAGGCGTCTACAGTTTTACCATATAAGGAGGGGACATCTGTGACCCTACGTAGTAGGATTCTTAGTAAATCAGGAATTAGGGTGGCATTGACACCTACAAACTCCATCAAGTGGGACAAGCTCTATAGGCTAAAAGACCCGGTGGACCCAATTAAACAAAATAATATTATTTACAAAATACCTTGCAATGACTGTGAGTGAGGTCAAGTACACTGGTGAGATTATAAGAACATAAGAATTTAGCTAACGTTACAATGATTGAACCCACTCGTGAAGATAAGTAATTTAGAAAAAAGCTCAGCACTGTATTGCACTGCATGCCTCTACATACAATCATACAATAGTGTGGGACAGAATCGAAATTTAATAAAGTGATATAAGTAAGTGGAGAGAGGGAGATTGATCAGTGAATTTTTGTCTACAAACCCAACACATGCATTAGAAGTTACTCAACGCAAATACCAGAGATATGGAAGATATTATTACCTAGTGTCAAATCAGAGGAGGATAATAAATAATTTTAAAATTGTATTTAAATTCACGTATATTATAACACTCTAACAAGTTTATTATTTTTACCATGAAACTATCTTATTCCCCATCTGATTGTATTTTATTGGTAACACTCATCCAAATTCCGAATGTACTTTGCCTTATATTGATTTTATTCAAATGTCTAATCAATTTTACTCATGAACGCATTATTCCCATATTGAGTCATAAGAAAAAGGTATAAACAGCGAAGAAAATTTTCTTTCCGGTGATTCATTTTCATGAGCTGTACAATCGTAATTATATCAAACAACGAAATCTTTAGACCAATCAGATACTGGTAAACTTTGACCTTGAAAAATTGTATTACATAATGTAAGGTGTAAGAAGGGATGACTAATTGTAAGTTAGAAAGGAGACAGAAGTTGGCATGACCTAATAAGTGTGAGATAATGACTAATCAATAAGCTCGTGTAGAATGGACAGGAACTAGTGGAAAGCCGATAAAGTGTTTTTGTATAAAATCTGTATGAAAAACCAATGTTATTAATAAACAGTAATAGAGTGGTAATAAAGTGTGGATGATGGGAATAATAATGATGAGGGCTGGCTGCTAGCCAATTTGGTAGATAGTAATTTACGTCAATCCTTACGTCCTCAATATTGGTCGTGAGAAAAATATGAACAAGGACTGATTCAACAAACATTCACAGCAGACTTTGAGAAGGCAGATACAATTTGCAGATAGATAATCTCAACTTCAATAAACAGCCACAAAGAGATGAAAGATTAACTTTCACTGAGAAACAACCAATCAGAAGACTGTGTTTATTTGCTTAAAATAATCTAGAATAATGAACATGAAAATCTGTAAATATCTTAAAACAATTAGTCCCTTTGTTAAATTTGAATAAGGCATTAAGAAGACAAATTTACCGAGATGATATCGTCATTTCGTAGTTTCTTTACAACCGCTTTACAACTACTAACATGGTTAACAATAATCAAATAAAGTTCATAACAATTACTCAGTTAAATAAAACACAAAAGTACATACTAATAACCAATCATATTTAGATAGGTCATGTAGTCCAGGGTAGGCGAAGATTGAAGTCTATTCTGTCTTTTTGTACACACAGTTTAGGCTGTATGTGATTAATCCAAAGTGCTTTAATCGTGGACTCTGAATTCTGTGGACTCTACTTCAAACTGTATCTACAAGTTCACCTGCAGCTGCGGTGACACCTATATTGGTAGATCTAACACAATGTTCCAATGTCGTCGAAAAGAACATGTTCCAAAATGGCTGCTAAATCATATAGAAAATCTCAATGCGATTTATCTGAATAGAAATCCAGCATCATCCACTGGAAAACACTTATTAATGTCAGGTCACAAACTCAACATTAATGACTGTTTCACAATTACTTTACGTAACTCTAATTCACTGTTGGTTATTGAAGGTGATGGAAGCACTTTGGATTAATCACACACAGCCTAAACTGTGTGTACAAAAAGACAGAATAGACTTCAATCTTCGCCTACCCTGGACTACATGACCTATCTAAATATGATTGGTTATTAGTATGTACTTTTGTATTTTATTTAACTGAGTAATTTTTATGAACTTTATTTGATTATTGTTAACCATGTTAGTAGTTGTAAAGCGGTTGTAAAGAAACTACGAAATGACGATATCATCTCGGTAAATTTGTCTTCTTAATGCCTTATTCAAACTATAAATATCTGTTGATTTCGTATGTAAACGATCTGTTGCCTGGCCTTTGTCTTCTGTTTTTCAGTAATAATGAGAATAATAATGAGAATAATAATAATAATAGTGAAGTGAGATAATAAAAGAAAGAAGCAGAATTGTAGTAAGAACTTTACCTCTGGCCATGGTAGGGTGAGAATATGTATGTATCGCTTTTGAATGCAGATGTACAGTTTCAGATCTTGATTGGCTAATGCTTCATGTTTAGAAACGAAGCAAGAAAGTTGTGTGTGACTACCTTGATATGATTTTGAGCAGCAATAAGTTGTTTTCGGAATATGGTCATCAGTAAATAATACTGTACAACACTGTGTGGTTTTTCAAAATAATATTTTATCCATAACGGAGTTATACTCTCCCACAATGCGCAAGGTTTATACTTATATCTATAATAATTTTTGTATGTGTGGGTGTACATAGAATCCACCAAAGAAGACCTGACCTCTGTTCCGAAAAAGATATCATAAATGAATGTGGAGTTCAGTAGTGGCTGTCTGACTGAATAAATTTGCCGAAAAGCGACTCTTTACTTAACAGTTTGTTCATAACTTTACACCTAACTATCTTTTGTCTCTATTTAATTTTTTTCATTTTTCTTTCTAGCCGAATAAATTCACTTCAAAGGCACCATCAGCATCACTGCTACGCCGATTACATCCAGATGGTGGATATTATCGTCAACCGAAATCAGCCAATAGTTCATTAAGACGAAAAACCTTCAATAATACAGATGAATACAATGATGATATATATGACTATATGTATAAACGACCAAGTACCGGTTTTGAACATTATCCCCAGTCCTCATTTCGACATCTTAGAAATAACAGTACTCACAGTAGTCATGATCGTGATCGTCGTCATAGTCACCGTCGTGAGAATTATCTCCTTGATGATGAAGGAGATGAAGATGCAATCAAGAAATTTCAAAGGTTTGTAAAGGTCTATGATTATGAATTTCTTCAAAACCACACATAGGGCGACGCATAAATTCGAAAGCACAGGATTTGATGTGGTTGCGTTCTCTGAGCTGGATAGTTAGTTAATTTGCGAAGCTTTCATTGCCGTCGATGTGAGATAGACAAAATTTATCAACCGATAAGAAAGAAATCTCAAAAACAAAGGGTCAAAGTTCAAGTCAGAGAAACAATCAGTTCCAATACAAGTAGCCTAGAAGGTGTGAAAACACACAAAAACAACCAATCACGTCCAAGGTCACCAGGAGAGATGATTAATAAACTTGTAGAGAAATCTAAAAGCTCGCTTCAACGAATTGAAGTATGCGCTGAAGATGTTGCCTAGTAGGGTGATGAAAGCTTCGCAAATTAACTCTCCAGCTCAGAGAATCCAACCACATCAAAATTATCCACCTGAGCTACAAATCTTCTCTATCATATCTAAAACACAGGATTTTTCTAAATTATTGTACTATATTAAAGATGAAATATGAAATATAACTTTCAAACCTCAATTGTGAGGCGTCTGTGGCTGAATGCCGTCAAAAAGCACAGTCAATGTTTGTCAATAGTTAAAAAATAGCAGAGCTGTGTCAAAGGTGATCTATGCCTTATTCAAACAGCGCGCGAATGCCAGACACACAATAAAACAATACGGATAAACAGTGTTCAGCAGTAAAAGTTGCACGAATGAAGCATAAAGGGTACACTTATAAGGCATATACAACAAATAATGCTCGACTATCAGAAAATAATTATCATACATCTAATAGATTATTGATGCATCGAGCGAGCGAAACTTCAGTAGCCAATGAAGACATAGTTAAGTTGTTTTTAACAAATACACCTTTTACTACTTACTACAGATAAGTAGTATAAATTTATTCTCAAAAGAAGGAGTGACACAGGGGATATAGGAAAGGAATAACCAATGATTGTTATTCGTTTTCAATCGTTTGTCTTTATATTAGCCTCAATCTTGTTCTTATTTTTGTTATGTATTCGATCACAAGATATGATCTACTTGATACCATGAATAGCAATAAAAAAACAGGCATAGATGCATGATCCAACGTGCGTTGGTGGAACAGTGGTTAGGACTCTCGTCGACCATGCACATGGTCCGAGGTTCGATCCCCTGCCGACACACACCTGATATCTATGGTCGGCCTGCAAAATTTGGGCTAACGATATCACATGCTGAAAATTCCATACTTGTACCAAAAATACAGTGTAGAATCAAGCTGTAATAAAAAAAATCATGGGTTGACATCGGTTAGAGAACCACTGGAAAACCAACTGGGAGTACTGGATAGCTGTTTCCCCGTCCTAGCGTGGAAATCTTCAGTAGTACGCACCCGCGGTCGGAGTTAGAACCCAGTCCCTTCCGGTTACATGGCGAGCTTGTAGACTACTAAGCCACTGGGACCTGATCCAATGACCTGGCCATGAATTCCAACTTTTAACCCCGGTGGGTGCTTACTGATGAAGAGTGCCAGGCTGGGACGAAAAAGCCATGCAGTACTCCTTGCAGGTTTTCCAATGGCTCTATAACTGATGTCAGTTCCTGATGAAATCCTCCAAACAATCAAACAAAATCCCTACAAAAAACAATACTTGAAAATAAAGATGAATTAGTCGGAATAATAAGAATATTTCGGACAAAACATTATTTGCAAAAAGCTTAGGAGGCGTGGGGAAATGGTTAGTTTTTCATTCATGTAACAATCGCCAATGTAAGGAAAGTAGCTGCTCAAATATCTTGTGAACACACAGTGGCCTGGCTTCTTCAGATGCATGTGGAAGATGGAATGTTAAACCTATTTAATTTATCTTCTTTCCGAATATCATTCTGCATAGTGAAGCAAGGGATAGATAAGATCTATTTGTAGCTCTGTTTTAGCCCACCGTGTTGACAGTTCGCATAAAGTTGATGTTAATAAAAACATTTAAAGTTATTTGTCTTATTTCAATCAATATTAATTTCGCTTTATTACCACTACACTGATAAAAATGCTTTATATATATATGAGGACCTAATTCAAAAATAGACATTTCTTCGCCCAATCGTTTCATCTTCTAAATGTCTGAATAGGGATTTCTCTATATTGAAGTCGTTTGTTTGATTACCGCCAGCATGTAGAAGTATCTATACTAAAACTCAGGAGATTATATCTCATGATTGACAGGGTTTTCAAAGTAGAACTTTGCACTATAAACTGCATTAGTTCAGATAGCCACATTCCATATGTAGCGCACATAGGTAGAGAGAGAAAAGAAATTCAAAGCAACTAGAAGGGAACTATACGGGAGAAAGAATAAGCACTTGGAGTATAATGGAAATTTGATGAATCTGCTGCATTCAGACAGTGATTTGGAGAAATATCACCAATTGTTTCCAGCCTTCATTAGTGTTTATTTTGCTGAGTACCCCAACCAGGAAGTCTACACCTTCCTGTGTATCCCGTTTAAACTAACTGTTGTGGATTTCATGGATTTAAGTCATGTTTTGGTCTGACCGCCTCTCTTTTCGAGTCTTACCCTATGTCAGCTAACATTGCACATTGTCGAGGAAGGCGATGGTTAGGGATGCATGCGTAACACATGTCCTAACCATCTCAGTTGATATAATTTTACAGCCTCGTCTATTGATTTCCCCTCCCACCTAGCACCTGACTGACGCCCAACCTCAATATTGCTCACCCTGTTATACCACTTCACACGGGAGACACAACGCAGACATCTATGATCAAAGACAGCTAGCCAGTCGTCTCATATCTTCCACTCTCAATGACCTTTTCTCACACCCAGCCAAAGAGGACGGCGGAGCGGACTGCTGAGCAGTGCACACGTCCTTTAGTTGATTGCCGGATATCACATTTTACGCCGGATATGGAGTAAGTTAGCATATACGAAGTGACACTTCTGTATCCGTGTTGAAATTTCGTCAGCAATGAACCCGTTGGCATTGGCTGATGCAACTACCCAAATAGGTGAAGTGATCAACAGGCTCCACCAGCCACTTCACCCCTGCCTATCTGTAGGCTAGGATTCGATGTACTTCAGTCCTATAGCATCATCTTACATTTGACGGGAGCAGGTGAATTGCATGCCAAACATTTGAAGATTGCAGCTCAAGGTGTTCAGAAGACTGTGCTCTGTTTTCTCAGCGTCCTCGCCTAGAAGGACTATATCGTCTGCATATTCTAAGTCAACGAGATTATTCCCTGATGGTAACAAGTCAGTCTCTGAGTCACTGAATTAACACTTAAGATTAAGTTGATTTGTATATCTATAATGAGATTGAATAGAAATGGGGATAGTGGGCATCCCTGACGAACACTACTAGTTGTTACCAGTTCAGATGACAAGCCCTCACCTAGCTGCATGAGTTCGATGATTAGGGCTTTTATTTATCATCGCCAGACAGTCAATCTATCACAATAAATTCAGTTACTTTTCAGTAACAGTAATAATATTACTGACTGTTTAGTAAATACGTTATCTCTGCTTTCTTATTCTCTCCTCCCTCCTCATCTTTAGTATTCCAGATGATTTAAATCTACTACCAAGAGATTCATTATTTATGCAGAGTAAAATAAAACCATTACAAGATGAAAGGCATAAACCGTTGAATTCTAGTAATCCAACTGATTTAATCAACAAGTCATCAGTTAGATCACCGAAAACATTTTACAATCAAGGAATATTATCACCAACAATCAATAATAATAATTTTAAAAGAAAATCATTTGAACTACCTTCAAGATATGATAATCACAATGATGGTGAGGTTGTTAATGATCGACTACGTAGAATGCCATTTCGTGAATTCTCTTGGAATGAAATACGGAACAGTAATGAATGGAGGTATAATAATAATGATTTATCGAGACAAAAAGTAAGATAATACTTGCCATATATCACTGTTATGTCAATTCATGTATATGTTTATTATGCTATTATTCTCTTGTATTCTGAGTGGAGTATGAGGCTCCAAGATTGACTATTAGCTTTTATTTCCTTCTTATCACATGATATCCTCTTTGGTACCCTGGAACCTGCGCCGAAATTGTCGTTTCCCATTCGGGTGCTCTACTTGATGGCCTCACGCGTGATATCATTCAAAAGACTTCTCATATTATTATTGTTATTGTTTTTTTAAGTTCCTAGAAGGAATACTGAGCTTCAGCCCCAAGTCTCCATTGCGTTCGGTTCTCTGCCAACGTTTTCACCTAACTCCACGTCTGCCCACATGCTTTCATTACCTCTGCGCATCACCTCCTCCCCCATGTCACCCGTTCAAGTTGCACTCGAGCTATGGCCTGGCGTGTGATGTCACTCACTTGATAGTTTGTTTTGTCGGAGTATGACCAGTATCACCTCCATTTTTTCCTGCATATTTATTGCACAATTGGTACCTGCTAGGTTAGTTCGTTCGTTTCCAGAGATCCCTGTTTCTGATGTTTTCTGACCGGCCATCTAATCGTGAGTAGTATGGAGCGAAGACAACTGTTGATGGAGGTGTGTAGTTTGTTCGAATTGCGTTCATGATGCGCAGTGCAAGTCTCTGATGCGTATAGTAGCACTGACTTCACATTGAAGTTGAAAATCTGGATGTTATTTTTCAAGCTGAGTGCTGTTGACCTCTACACAGACTTGAGAGAAATGAAAGCTTGCTTTGCTTTCCCGATCGTCGCTACTTTGATATCCTCTTCAGTTCCATGGGGTTGTGGTGGAAACGATGCCTCTCAGGTAAGCAGGTAAAGGAGGTCACTTCTTTCAGATTTCTTCCATTTATGCTGGCTGATTGTTGTCTGTTGTTGTAGCTGTTGCTGTTGGTCAGGAACATCCATCACATCTGTTACCTTTATGTCCATATGAAGTCTTTTCTATCTCTGATACTTCATCTGCCAACTTGTTGCTTCTCATTTGCATATCTTCCAGTTTGTGGGAAATCAGACAGTTGTCATCGGGGAAGTCCTGATCCTCCAAGTTGTTTTTGTGTGGGTCCATTTTATACCTGTTTCCTCGCTGTTCGCTGTCTGTCGCATTATTCAGTCTACGGCAATCAGGAAAATCATTGAAGTTAGTAGGCAGCCTCGTCTTACTCCCGTCTCTACTTCTTTAAAGGATTCTGTGAGTTTTCCGTTGTGAATTCCTTGGCATGCAGCATTATCGTACAACTGTTGGGCAAGGTGTTTAATTGTTGGTGGCACCCCGTAGTAGCGAAGTAGTTGCCAAATCACCTCTCGATCGATGCTGTCGAAGGCCTTTTCAAAGTCGATGAAGATGAGATGGAGAGCTTACTGCCACTTCAAGCTGTGTTCAGTGATGATCCATAGAGTGGCGACTTGATCGATGCATGATTTGTTTCTCCTGAAACCAGCCTGTTCCTGTGAATGCTTTTCATCCAAGGCTTGTTTGATTCTGTTCAGGATGATGCAGCTTAGTATTTCACATGGCGTGAATAATAAGAGCATTATTGCACGCCGCTTCTTGCAGAGGCCTAAGTCTTCCTCTTTTTGTAGTTCGACAAAGTGACCTTTACTTCTAATCAGTAGATACCTTTCCTTCCATTCAACAACATCACCGCCAAAGGTCAAATATTGTCCACTGAAATTAAAACTGTGGAGCATCTATGACACCTATTCAAAGAGAAATACATTGATGAAAACACGCCCTTGAATATCAAGCCAGTTGAGTCACAAACCTTAAAATTATATGGACTTGCAAAAGTACACAAGACAAGAGCTTCCTTCAAAACACATTCTCTCAATTACAAATTCCCCATACCTTAAATTAGCTCAGTGGTTATGTGAATTACTACAGCGCTTACAAAAACGCTTTAGAACGTATACTGTCTCTGAATCATTCCATTTTTTCAGGAAATCCTTTATTTATTTATATACCCTTTTATTTCTTTCGTAAATTGAAGAGATTCAATGGAAAATTCGATGGGGATTTAGAGGATGATCTTCGGGAGTATTCTAATTTTATTCAATCTAAACAGAAAGCGTTCACCTCTCAACAAAAATCATTTCCTTCCTATGGTGGGTATATTTTAAAATTGATGAATTATATAAGTGTATGTATACATAGTTTTATTTATCAATAAAGCTAGCTACTTTGATTTGACACTAGTAACTAGTGTGATGTGTCTGGTCCTCTCTTTTTTTGGTGCAGACTGAATTCTATCAGTCAGGTCGTAATGTGGCCACCATTCTAGGTAGCTTACCATCACGGTGCACATTGATTTGATGATATTAGTGGATTGTTGGAGGCAGGTTCGGATCTCAGAAGGGAAATGAGTTCCTTCAAGGTGATCGCAGATACGCCTTGCTGACTGTTGAGTGCCAGCTAGCACGAAAGCTAGGTCCAAGGTTTCCTGTGGCCGATTGCCTCCAACCATCTAATATCATCAAAAGCTAACTACTTTTGAAAGGTATTTTAATGTAGTGATTTCAATATTTCTTTACTTGTATGGCATAAGTTTTTAAGAGATAGAAGTTTAAGAAAGTGTTCTTTTGCTGGGAATCCTTCAATCTAGAAACCTTTTATGTTTGAATAAAGCAAGTAATACAGTTTTTGCAGAATAAAGTGGTACCATCATTGTTTATTTCTTTGCCTTCTTATCAACTGTTTACTAGCCCCACTCATTATTAGGTAAATCTACAGAAACAATTTTAACATACTTGCACAGAGTTCATTTTTAAACAAAATCAATCAATCGATATATGCATACATTTATATATATATATATATATATATATATATATATATATATATATATATATATATATATATATATATATATATATAATAGTAAACACCATTCCGAACAATAATGATCATACCCAATGGAAACTTTCGGCATTACGTAATCAGATGAAAGAGAGGTTGAAATATCCAGTTACCAGGATGGGCAAAGAAAAACTGATAACTGCTTCTTTCTGATTACACAAATCAGGTTTTAGGCGCTTGTTGGAGATGGCTTCAGCAAACTTCGAGAGAACTGAGCTCTTTTGCCTACTGATAATTTTAAGCGATCTTGCGACGTCCACATCATTATCCGTGTCAAGAAGATGCGTGCAATGGCACTGTTGAAAGCATTTCTTCCCTTTGGGCATGAGACGTTTTGGTACATGTTCAGAGATATGTCCTTCTTTCTGTCCTTCGAATATATATATATATATTTATATATATATATATATATATATGTATATATACATAAATTTACATGTATCTGCGGGAGCAGTTACATCGGAAGAACGGAAAGAAGGGCGATTTTCCAAGCATGTACCAAAAAGCTTATGTCTAAAGGGAAAAAATGCTTTAAACAGTGTCATTGCCCAGGCATCTCCTTGACACAGGTCATGACGTGGACGTCTCAAGATCATTCAAATTTATCACTAGGCAAAAGATATCAATTCTCCTTAAGTTTCCCAAAGCAAATCCATCAGGTGCCTGAAACCTGATTTATGCATTTAGAAAGAAGCTGGATATTTTCACTCTCCCTTTCATCTGATTACGTAATGCCGAAAATTTCCATTATATATATATATATTGTTATTGTACGCATATATTGACTGATTGATTGATTTTTGTTTAAAACTTAACTCTGTGCAAGTATGTTAAAACAGTTTCTGCAGATATACTTAGTAATGACTGTGGCCTGTAAGCAGCTGATGAGAAGCTGAAGAAATGATAAATTATGGTACCATTTTATTCTGCAAAAACTGTTGTTCTTGCTTTATTCGAATTTATTAAGGGGAATGAATGTATGAAACTGTTTATGCGTTAGTGAAACACGATCATAAATGTGTTGACGAGAATCCAGGGAAGTATATAAGTTGACCACGAAGTAATTTGTAAACTACTTCAACACCACAGAGTTCCAAAAATCTTTATTAATCTCATTCAACAACTGGCTGGCTATATGACAGCGCAATACGTCAAGTGATCTACAATGGAAAATTCAGCGAAGCGTTTGAAGAGAAGACAGATGGTATTATTAAGACAGGAGTTTGTTTGCTCTATAAGAAGACTCTAGAAGACTTAGACTTCGCAGGCGGTTGATGTTCAATGTCACATAAATTCGAAGAATTACAGGCGCGAACCAATAACTCGACAGAAGGAGCAGCAAAGACAGAACTTAATATGAACATAAAGAAGACGAGGATGATGAAAGTAGCCAATCTTTGTCAATGCAATAAATTTTTGAAAGAGGCCACCTCCTTTACTTATCTAGTCGGCATCGTTTCAGTCGCAGACGACAACACGGATGATGATGATGTTATAGCCAGCCAGGATCAAAAAGGCAAGACACACCCTCATTAGTCACTCTGAAATCAATATGGAAACCTGCTTCACTCAGCTTAAAAAGGAAACAGAATTCGGATTTTTAACATGTATGTCAAGTTTTTGTCATTGCTTTTATTTACTTCAGAGACTTGACTTGTCATGGAAAGCATTTCGAACAGCCAGATGCTGATGTTCATCGACAGGCACCTTCTATGGTTCTGTACAGAAGACCAGATGACCAGAAGGGATCAGCAACAAAGAAATCTAGTAGTGAAACAACCAAGAATGTACTTCATAACAAATATTCTTATTAGAATGAAGATGGATTGGGATGCACCCTGTGGAAATCGTTGGATGACATCGTACTGTAGGCTACTGCTTGCATGGAACTCAAGTGGGAGAAAACGAATTGGGCGTCCAATGGGGGTACAGAGGAAATGAAGGTTTATGAAAAATACTTGGGCTAGCTGAAGACGTCTACAGAGGATGGGATAAAATAGAGATGGGCTGTTGAAGATCTATGTTCCACTTAGAATCCAAGCGAATAATAAATTGATGTAAATAGTGTAAACTGTCGCCAAATAGTTAGCTTCTCTTTTGAGTCCGCCTATTTCATCAGGAGTCGAGGAAAGGCGCCCAATTACTATTTGAATTCCCTCAAGTATGACTGACTGGCTTCGCCATAGAATTTTGCACCGACGTGCGGCAGTTCCAGTCGCCACACTTCACTCAGCACACAAAACAAGAGAAGAAGAAAGCAAAATGAGATGCAAAATAGAAATAGTAAACAGAGACATGAGGCAAAAAGAATAGTAATATTGAAGAACAATAGAGTTTTATTGGGTATTAGAAGTCAAAACGAGTGGACACATCTGTACAAGCCGTTGAGAACGATTTTGAGCCATATCGTCAATTTTCTCCAGCTTTTATTAGTGTTTACCGTCCTGAGGACCCCAACCAGGAAGTCTACACCTTCCTCCGTGACTGGCTAGCTTAAAGTAGATGTTGTGGATTTGATTGATTGATGAAGACATGTTTTGGTTTTTCCACCACCGGCTCTTTTACAGCTTGATACTATGTCAGCTAACATCGCCCGTTGAGGAAGGCGGTGGCTATGGATGCATGTTCTAACCAGCCCAATCGATGTCGCTTCACAGCCTCGTCGATTGATTTCCCCTTCCTTACTTAGCACTCGACGTCTAACCTCAATGTTGCTCACCCTATTATACCATTTCACAGGGGAGATAGAACGCAGACACCTATGATCAAAGACAGCTAGCTGGCATTTTCTTGTCTTCCACTCTCAATGCCTATTTCTCACAGCCAGCCATAGAGGTGGACGTAGAGAACTGCTGTTGTGAGGTACATACGTCCTTTAGTTGATAGCCGGATATCACGTCTACGCCTGAGACGGCGTAAATTGCGATATGCGAAATTCGCCTTCTGTATCCGTGCCGAGATTTTGTCAACTTTTAACCCATTGACGTTGGCTGATACAACTTCCCAAATAAGTGAAGTGGTCAACACGCTCTACCACTTCACTCCCTATTTCTATGCTGGGAGTTAGTCAATGTAGTCCAGTCCTGTAGCATTATCTTACATATGAGGGGAGCAGGTGAATTGCATGCCAAATATTCGAGGATTGTTGCTCAAGGTGTCCAAAAGACTCTGCTCTATTTTGCCGACGTCTGCACCTAGGAGGAAAGACTATGTCATCTGCATCTTCTAAGTCAACGAGACTATTATTCTGTGGTGGTAACAAGTCAACCCCTAAATCTCTAAATTCAGTTAGGGTTAATTCCATTAAGTACATCTATGATGAAATTAAACGTAAATGGGGACATTGGTGAGCATCCCTGTCGAACAGAACTAGTTGTCACCACTTCAGATGACAGCTCACCGCAAGCTCTTACCTGGCTGACTGCATGAGTTCGAGTATAGTGAGTGTCTTGACCAGTGCGTTGTATTTCCTCGGCGTCCCTTCGACAGCCAAACATCGCAAGATTACCTCTCTGTCGACAGAATCGAATGCCGCCTTCAGGTCAAGAAATATGACGATTGATGGACGCCAGTGGTGAGTATGTGGTGACAGCAGGCTGCTAGCCAAATTGGTAGACAATTATTTACGTCAATGTTTATGTCATAGCAGACTTTGCGTAGGCAGATACAGTTAACATAAAGATGACCTGACATTCAAGAAACAATCACAAAGAGACGCAAGGTCAACTTTCAGTGAGAAACAACCAATCAGAAGAGTGTGTTTGTTTCCTTGAATAAGCTATAATAATGTAAATGAAATTATATAAATACGTGTTGATTTCCTTAATAAACGATCTGTTGCCTGGCCCTTGTCTTCTGTTGTTACAAGTATACCTGTGTTCTGGAAGAAGTGACTGAAGATGAACTAAGGATTTTAAATGACACCTTGATTGAAAATAGCTATCCAGACAAATTCATCAAGAAACTCATGACAAAGAAAGCGGAAAAGTACTATTCACTAACCTCCAGCATGATGCCTGTATACGACTGCAATTCAAGGGCGATATACCTAGCGAAATAATTACGAAAAAGTTAAGAAAATCAGTTCAAAGAACTTTTAATGCTAGCAAATTACAAGTCTTAGTTTCTATACGACCGATGGTGATTCCCCGATTGAAAGATGAAGTACTTAGACTAGCCACTTCCAATTATATCTACCAATTCAACTGCTCTTGTGATGAAGCGAGTTATATTGGCCGGGAACATCTATCTGTGTGCTTAAATAAAGGTGTAGTAAAAACCCTCAACAGTGCGATATGATACCAACTGGTCCGAATCGGCCACAAAACCAGCATTGAAGAATCCTTCTCTATCATCTACTGGGTGCCAAATAAATTGCCAAAATCATTGAGGTACTGCATACTCAAAACAGCAGAGGTTATTGCAATTCGCCTTAAACAGTCGGTGTTATGTGTGCAGAAGAAGCAAGTTCAACCACTACTACTACCCTGGCCAGCCTTCAGTGGAGACTATAAATTTATGAATCTGTATTGTTATTTTTCCCAATTTCTCTGATATTCAGTGCTATGTTGATGCTGTCGAACTGTAATCCAATGATATTATTAATATTACTATTATTATTACTAATGATTCGATGTCATTTAAACAACATTAATGTTGTTAATAAAACTAATTCATTCACTATATTGGATGGATATATAACTGTAGAACCTGATGCAGACGGCGTTATCGAAAAGCATATTCTTTGTTCAATAATCAATCTTTTGAAAATGTTTATATTAATGAAGTAACTTTGGTATTTTAGATTCAAATGAATTAAATCGCAATATTCAACAGAGGTTTGATCATTTACTCGAAGATATTGATTTTCCATCAGTTCCTGGTCAATTGGATAGAGATGTTTCATATGAAGATCGATTGTCACGTAGGAAACACAACAGAGATCAACTTGAGGAAAACAGAGTATAAAACTTTTCTCTTTTTTTATATGTCAAAAATGATTTGTTTTATTTATATCCCACATTTTTTGGAGTCATGAATATCTGTGAATTGCAAACATATCGATGTGTGTGCAGTTTGTTCAACATAATATAAACCTTCCAACATGTTTTGCTGGCACTGGTCACAACTTGTACACTAGAACTTTAAGCCCCCTCGTCTTGTAAACACTCACTAGCGAGCTGAATTTGGAATTTGTGGGCCATTGAATCCGGTCTCAGTAGCTGATTGGTTTACGAGCTCGCCTTATAACCGGTAGCTCCTGGGTTCGAACTCCGTTGGGGAATTACTGCCGAAGAAACTCAAACGAGGACGGAAAAGCTATTCAATCCTCCCTGACTTTCAATAATTCTATAACTGATATCAATCCGTGCTCAAATTTGAAAAAAAATCAAATATGTACAAATTTACTCTTGAAAATTAATCTGAGACTCTCCACAGAATGGCTACGGGACGAAGTTGACCGGAGTTCTAGCAAGAAGTTGTGACCAGTATGGTCCACTACATTGAGCGTGAGGAGGAATACTCCTCAATGTCAGTGCTGTTTTCTTTCATTCATTTGAGATTGATTACGAACGATTGGAAACCAGCATGAAGTATTAGGCAGCTGTTTTATTCTTTTTCGGGGCTCTTTAGCAGTCCACACCTATGACTTGACTAGGGATCGAACCCAAGGCCTTCAAGTTATGAGGTGAGCTCATTGACCCTTCATCCAATGAGATGGAATCAAATGATCCTATGAATTTTAACTTCTACCTATTCTCAATATACGCAGCATGACCGCCAGCCAGCGTCGTTAATGAGTATTTCTCGTCACGCCCCGCTTGGTGGACTGCACCATAGGCTGAATAGTCAGCAAGCTCACGCTGCGACCTGCAATCGCTGGGTGAGAGATCCATGGTGGTGGTGTTTTGGGTGCGTACTATTGAAGACTCTCAGAGAAGGACGAAACAGCTTTCCAGTACTCCACAGTGGTTTTCACTGGTTCTGTAACTGAAGCCAACCCTACATAAAACTTGAAATTAATCTAATCCCTAAAACAACACTTGAATTTGTGATGTTTTTAATCTCTTAGTAGTTCCCCAAACCTCCTAGTTCAGTGTAGTATGAATTAATCTAAGGGCTGATGATTATTTGCTGCAAAGCCTTCGTTTGATTTGTCGTTAAGAACAAATAGGAGGAAATAGGAAATACTTCTAGGCTAAATTTGTTTAAAGTGCAGCTGGGAGTCACCGGTGGATGCATGGAGGTCACGATCTCAAATCCTGAGATTCACTTTTAATAGTTGTGTAGTTTCAGACTAAAGGCATAAATAAGTTGGTTAAGATCTTCTTAGCGCTAAATAAATCTCTGGCCAACTTCATGACTTTATCCATTAGATTTCTCTTTATTTAGAAAATAATAATAATACCTTAAGTTGCCTTCTAGTAATCTGGTAATCTTACATAGTAATTCCGTAAAATACATCCGTCTTACAGTCTAGAGCTCAAGTCTCTCGAGTGCACCCTGGAATAAATCCAACAGATGTCATAGAAGTTACATCTCAGCTTATTGTTCTTCAACACCTCACATTAATCGCTTTATCAGAGTCTGAAACGAAGACCATAGGAGTTATGAAGTGACCCCTACTAACCATTCAGTTACCATGTTTAAATCTAGTGACCTGCGTGGTAACTCGAAGGTCCTGGTTTTCAAACAATGTTAAGGGTGTTCAATGTAGACTGCTGAAAGATACGTAATTGGGACGAAACAGCTATCTAATGCTATCTAGAACCATTGGAAACCAAGGATTGCCGGATGGCTATTTCGTCCTCGTTTGAGACTCTTCGGCATAGCACACCCATGAATCCATAAGGGATCGAGTCTAGGACCTACAAGCCACAAGAGGAACTCGCTGACCATTCAGTTACCGGGATGGAGTCTAGTTATTCGTGAATTCTAACTTCTGCCAATTCGCGATATCATACTTAGTGGGACACAAGCGAATTTCATCGGCAGGTGTTTGCTGTCATACACAGCTTGGTGGACGACCGTACCTTGGATACTGGGCTTAATCACTGCTGTTAGAAGTTGTGGAAAAGTTTCAAACAAAGATGAATCAACTGTGTAATAGTCCCTAGTTTTGAATGATTCTTTAATTCATGTTGGTTTATTGTGAGTTTTTCATCGACATTAATCGAATTTCCTACAAATTCAAAGGTGTAAATGTCCTTCCTACGTTTGAAATACAAATGAAAAGTGAAATACACCCTTTGTCAACTGTGTAATAAAGTTTGCGTACGATTAAGCCTCCTCTACAGTTCATTGTGATAATACTAACAACCTGTTTTCAACCCTTTGCGTTCGGAGTAAAACCTAGTGCTTCAGGCATTTTGCTGATGTTTCGGTAGCTTTGGTGCTGTTTTTACTGGGTAGTGGTTGATAGCCTAACACCCAATATTCTCTCTGCTCTGGTCTTACTATCGGCCGGCAAACTAGGTGGGGTTAAGGTGTTTCGGCGTGAAATCGAACCTATAACCACCTACTTGGTCGCTAAGTATTTTACCATCGAGCCACTGACGTACCGCGTCAGCGGTAAACCTATATTTTGTGCTTGTCAGTACTCATCAATATGATGTTCCTCTACAACTTTGAGGGAAATGGTGTTCCTAACTGGAATTCGAACCCGCATCATCCATAGCTGCAGTCAAAGATGTTATCTTTGTGCTACTGCAGTTTTTATGTTTGGTTGTCGCTCACTTTTGATTTTTCTGAATTGTGAATGTTTCCTCCTCAGGTTTAAATGACATCCTGTGGTGTAACTTCATTAATCTGGATTATAAGACGGCCATAAGCGGAATGTCAAAGCTCTGAAAGCAACAATCAATTTTCGTCTTCATTGTCAGCCACAAATCTTCTGTGTTATTCTAAAGTGTGAAAGTAAAGCTCAGTAGTGTAATGTGTCGATGGTGCAGTGGTTAGGACGATCGCCAACCATGCTCATGGTACGGGTTTCAATCCCTGGCCGATGCACACCTGATATCAATGGTTAGCCTGCTACGGATATCACATACTGAAAATTCCATACTTGTTCCAAAAATGCTGTGTGGAATCAAGCTGTAATAAAATAAATATAAATGAAATATAACTCTTCGCTTTGAAGTTTAATTCATCAAAGCGTGTCTTTAAACGGTATTCATATAATCTTGTATTAACGTTTTGTCTCATGAAATGTTTCTCGTTTGCTTTAACTACAAATGTGACTAATAATAATAATAGTTTCAGGATTTCATCATGAGCTGACATTAGTTAGAGAACCATTGGAAAACCTGGGAGTACTGGACAGCTGTTTCGTCCTAGTTTGGGACTCTTCAGCAGTACGCACCCACCGGGATTCGAACCCAGGACCTTCCGGTTACAAGGCGAGCTCGTATACCATTAAGCCACTGGGACCCGATCCAATGGTCCTTGAATTCTAACTTCTGCCAATTCACGACATAGCGCCACCGCTAGCCAATGTCTTCGGCGAGTATTTGTCCTCACACCCGACCAGCTGCACCCTACTGGTCACGACTTCCCACTGGAACCCACCTGAATAGGGCCAGTCGCCAGTGAGCATCTCATTGGTATTCAAGTGTTGGTTTGTAGGGATTTGATTGGTTTCAGGATTTCATCATGAGCTGACATTAGTTAGAGAACCATTGTGAGGACATGTGTGAGGACAAATACTCGCCGAAGACATTGGCTGGCGGTGGAGCTATGTCGTGAATTGGCAGAAGTTAGAATTCAAGGACCATTGGATCGGGTCCCAGTGGCTTAATGGTATACGAGCTCGCCTTGTAACCGGAAGGTCCTGGGTTCGAATCCCGGTGGGTGCGTACTGCTGAAGAGTCCCAAACTAGGACGAAACAGCTGTCCAGTACTCCCAGGTTTTCCAATGGTTCTCTAACTAATGTCAGCTCATGATGAAATCCTGAAACCAATCAAATCCCTACAAACCAACACTTGAATAATAATAGTAATAATCTACATTATTCCAAAAACAGCTTTACTTACAATCCAAGATGGAATTCTCAGCATTTGTCACAATATTGCATCTGATTTACTCAAAATATAAATAAAATTAAAAATTAAAACAAAGTTAACCAGAGGAATTTGTCCACGTTTACGATATAAAGTCAAAAATATTCGAAGTACGAGTTGAGAATATTAAATGTAATAATAATAATAATAACAGCGAGTTTGTTTCAAAAAGTATTGTCGATTCAGTTTGGAAATTTTAGCATGTTATGGATTATTGAATCTAATATTCTGTTGATATAGCAGCATGGTGAGGGGAAATACAAAATTAACAGTTATAACACAGCTTAAATGATGTTCACAATTACGAAAAAATAAATAAAAACAAAAAATTGAGAGGATTATAAGTATAAGAAGTACAATAATAATAAAACTTAATGTTGTAAGGGTGCAGGAAATGGTTTATTTAGTAGTGTAAAGAAGGTTAGTTAGTTCATGCCTGACACCATTTTCATCACATGAAGTACGTGCCACCAAATTTGGTATAGTGGAATTTTTAAACTTAGATGTACGTGCATAAATTCATCTGAAAAGACTTCTTGTTTTACCTGAGGAGACACAAGGTTGGAACCGCGGGTAAAGTGGATGCTCACAGTCTGACAAAATTCCTTTAGCAAATTTGTTTCATGACACCAAGTGCCTATCAGTGACAATGTCAATGATATGGCCCAATGAGATACCAGTCACCCTACTGACTGACAGTCTTCAGAGTTCTACAAAGTATGACGTAGTCTTTTTTAAGCAATCCAGGAAAGAATAAGGGTGAACAGTAAAGAAGAATAGATAAGACGCACGAGTTGACAAACTGTAAGAGGACGAGTGGTTGAGTTATGCCTGAGTGCCTTAATTGCCTAATATAAAATGTCAGACGAAATATTTTTTTTAGAAATCTCTTAGACATGGGAAGACCAGGATAGGTCAGTAGAAAGAATTAATCCAAGATACTTAAATTCAGACTTGGTTTCTATATCGGTATCATCAATTTTGCAAACGTCATAGGAACCAACGGCTTCATTTAACTTTCGTTTACATCTGAAACTGTAATTAACAGTCTGGCACTTGGAAGGATTTAGTTTAAGACCATTAGACAAAAACCATTTGCTAACTCCTGATAGAAAGCTGTTCATCCTAGTAGAGTCTAGTTGAGAGTTAGCAGACGTTGAAATAGTTAGATCATTGCCATACTTAACAAAGTTCATTTCATCAGAATGAGGCAAGTCATGCAAGAAGAAAGAAAATTGAAAAGGAGAAAGAACAGCACCTTGAGGGACACCAGCCTCAGTAAGCAATGAAGTGGATGACTTTCCCTGAAATACAGTGTCAGGAAATAAGAATGCAGACTAGTCAAACTCTGCCAATTATTTTAATCTATGAATACAGGTAGTAAGGACGTGGAATCAAGCTGTAATAAAAAAAAGAAGGATTGGGGCTTTGATTGAGGTCGTCTAATTTGCTCCATTGTTAAACACACTAACATAATCAACAAATTCTGTCTCTATTATTGCTTTTATATTCATTCATCCGCTAAATGCTAATTTTTTGAAACCATCCTCACTAATAATTTCGTAATTCACCCCCTCATTTTAATTTATTTATATATTCAAGGTATATAATGATGCAAGAGTTGCACGCAGCCGACAACCAATTACAGTTGTTGACAGTTATTCATGGAAGCCATCATCTTCGTCATTGAGCACTCGTGGTCAGTATCCAGATACTGTGTATGCAAATATTTCACAGAGTTATTCAGGTTAGTCTTGAAAATAAGGAGGAATTCTTCGCTAAACTTTTTGATGAGTGTGTGTAGTGTGTATTTTACTCAGGTATGATATAGTTTGAGGTAGGAATACTTAAACTAGTAGGTTCACATAGGCCACGTTCTTGTCGAATTCAGAAAATTGTCTGGTATTCTTGTGACTATAAAGGTATCTTACTCTATAGTCCATCGTAGTTAAAACAGAGATTGCAAGATAATAAGACACAAGCTATGCACCAGCATAAACCACATAAGCTACACTTAGCACTTCTCCTTCTCTATGGCTCTGAAACATGGCCAATACGCGTTGAAGACATGAAAAGGTTGACTGCTTTCGATCATAGATGTCTGCGATCTCTGTCTCACGTTAGGTGGTTTCACAAGATAAGTAATGTTGACGTTAGGCGTAGAGTGTTGGGCAAAGAGGGAAAATCAATCGACGAGGTTATAAAGTTACATAGACTAAGATGGCTAGGTCACGTGGAGCGCATGCCTAACCACCGCCTCCCCCGACGGGCATTGCTAGCTGATATAGGTGGTGCAGGTTGGAAAAGAGCCAGTGGTGGCCAAACAAAAACATGGCCTCATCAATCCATGAAATCCTTGACAGTTAAACTGAGTCAGGTAGGGAGATGCAGACTCCCGGGTTGGGGGCCTCGGGACTCTAGGAATCAATGGCTGGAGACAATAGGTGACATGGCTCAAAATCGTTGTCAATGGCCAGTGCAGATGTATTCAGTCTCTGTAATCTTTCATATTCCTTTCTACCATTACCCATTCTGTTTCACTCTTATACTTGTCAGACTGTATTGATTCTCTTCACTCATCTTCTTGCCTACCTTTGTGTGTGTGCTATTTGGAAGGTGGCAACTCGAACTGCTGCACTTCGGTGCCAAGTTCTATGTTGAATCCAGACAGACAGAGACACTTAGCACAATGAAGACTGTTTATGCATATTTTTATTGTTCCATTGGGTTCCGAGTGTGAGTTAGGGTTTCAACTGTACATGGCCACTTTGTTCTACTCTCTACCGTCCTCTTAAGCTGGCTGCACAATTGCCCATAAACTCTCATCTCATACTCACCACACGATATCCTCTATTTTAACCTCAGACGCCCTACTGGTCGTTTTCTACCTGAGAGATGGCCTGGCTCGCAATGTCATTCGACGGCTTCCCTAGGGAGAGGGTGTTCGATCAACCTCCATTTTCTCCTACATGTTTGTTGAGAACTAGTTTCTTGATTGGTTTGTTCCTAGAGTTCGTTGATGTTGATTCTATCTGACCATTTGAACTTCATTATGGCGCAGACTGTTAAGGGTATTAAAGAAGCAATGGAAGCGCATACACAGTAGTGAGTGAAAACAGATTTGTTTATCGGTCGTCCTTACAATAAAAACGCTTATTGCAGTGGCTTGCTTCGTTGTCATTTTCATGCAACGAAATAATTAATATATATTTTTTAGATATCTGACATCTGATAAGTTAATGAACGGAGAGTCTTTTTCATGATGTATTTATTGGAACGGCTTATGAGTTCCCCATTGTCCGTATAGCAGTAAATGTTGCTTGACAGTCGTATCCAAACCAATAGATTTCAAAGTCAAACATATAAAATTACATTTTCATGATGTTATGAATGAGATTAGCGCCTACCTCTAGATGTTTTTGCCCACAGTGTAGTCAACATAATAACACATATTCTAGCTACTTAAAGAAGTTAATGAGACACCTGCAAAACAGCCAGACGTGATATCTGATTTGATTACAGCATTTCTCTAGACCTACAATTGCAGAAAGTGACTATATGAGAACATTCAAGTCGTATTTGACTGTTTCCATTCTAACTATACAAGCATGCTGAAACGACAGCTCAGTAAGCTTGATTTGTTATAGGTTATATCCTCACCTGGTTTTATATTAGTATATATTTTGAACTGTTGCATCAAAAATGCCTTATTTTTACTCGTATCTTTGTGGCTCTTGCTGAGACTGCTTATTCAGGGAAATATGCCCTGTCATCCCTCGTGAAAAGCATTAGATTCCAAGAGTTGGTCTGTTAGGATTCGACTTATCTTTCAAGCTTCTCCACGAATTGATATTGTTTAGAGAACTGCTAAAAACCAGTTGGAAGTACTGGATAGTTGTTTCGTCCTGGTTTGGGTCGCATCAGCAGTACACACTCACCGCCAGGGTTTGAGCCTAGGACCTACAAGTTACAAGGCAAGCTCGTAGACCATTCAGCCACTGGGACCCGACTCAATGGCCCATGAATTATCACTTCTTCCAATTCGTGATTTTAGCGCAACACCCAGCCAATGTCATCGAGGAGCATTTGTCCTTACTATCCATAGGTTAGACCCCACTGGTCACAACTTCTCATTAGAACTCCAAAAAACTCCATCCTGTAGACAGTCACTAACGAGCGTCAGATCAATTTTCAAGAGTTAATTTGTACATAGGGAATAAAAAGATAGTTGCAGCGAAGAAAATTTTCTCCTCAACGAAGTCACCGCAACTAGATAATTGTACATTCGTGTATTTATAATAGTAAATGGGTGGGAAAGTTCCAGATTAATTTTCGATCAAGGGTCAAATTAATAAAATTATAATTGGGAATTAAAATGCCATAATAAACAGGTGGAGGGACAGATAAACCTCTTACAAAGTAACATCATAATTACTGAGATGATTTACATATTGTGCAGTTAGAGGTTAGAAATTTAGAAATAACAAAAATAGACAGGATGTTTGGATGAAAAATCTAGTGACCAATAATTGTTTATGCAATCAGGGATTAAATATGTAGAAATAGTAAAATGACAAAATAGACAGGATGTTCGGATGTGAAAATATGGTAGTCTAAATAGTAGGGATTAAGAAAAACTTAAAAATAACATGAATAAACAGGAAGTTTGCATAAGAAAGGCAATGGGATGGGCACTATTAGAAAAATTGCCTGTTTATGATGGCTATGGCAAGGACAAGGGTTGGATGTATTTCTTTTCAACACATAGCGTGGGTTTGACCTTTTGGATAGCTGATGCCTTGGTTATGCCCAGATGTTTTAATTTCACTCCCTTTGATAGATCTGTAGGAGTGTGATTTATTTTTTTCAAGTTTTACCACTGACTGATATCAGTTAGAGAACCATTGGAAACCATCATGTGGAGTACTGGACAGCTGCTTCGCTCTAGTTTGCGACTCTTCAGTAGTACGCAGTGAATACCCCAACGTAGAATGAACGAGATGACTGAATTCAGGACGAAGTTGCCTGAAGTTTCCTAATGAGAACTATTGACCAAGGGAGTCCACCACGTCGGGTTTGAGGACAACTACTTCCAGGTGATATTAACTGTCGTGGGACTGAAATTGCGAATCGATAGTAGTTAAAACTTATGAACCATTTGATTTCTTCCTAGTGGCTGCGTGGTCAGCTAACTCAGTAAACTGTAGGTCTTGGGCTCTATCCCTGTGGGTGGAGTCATAGGCGCGTGCTTTTGAAGAGTCCTCAATAAGGACGAAACAGTTCTCGAGTGTTCACTGATGACTTTCAGTGTTTCACAAACTAGCACTTGTATTAAGTATTATTAATTTATTCTTATTGTAGAATGAATTCCATCAAGTATTTATAATGATGCATACATTTTGCGATGTAATTTTCATTAACAACAAGTGGCCTACTTGAGCAAACTATTGTTTATCAGTAATTCTAATTTTCTTAAAGTTAAAAATAATTATTCTCTTGTTTGCTGTTTTAAACATACTTTCCCAACCTCTGAAAGGTTCAACTTTACAAAGAAGTGACATCCTTACAGATGTTAATCAACCTGTTGATCGTTCTGGTAATCGATCTGACTACTGTTCTGTTTACAATTCAAAAAAAGACACGATCAGTTCACGTCGTTCATCAATTTCAGAACATAATCGCATACAACCAATCCGAAGACATTTACTGCCATATACAAATACAGATTCAAGTAAATATAAGTCAAGTGTAGGCAGTGATTCACCAAGACATGTAAGTAGTTATTAGTATTGTTAAAAAAAGTATTGAAATTTTATTTTTGGGTCTAATGAATGGTGATTAAAGGTGAGACGATGGTATGCGTCATGGGGAGATTTTAATCACTTATTCCTCTCCGGAATCGGATGGACGAAATGACGCAAGCTGGCGACGTTTCTAGGCTGAGCCTATCCTGTAGGTAAGATGATTCCCGTCTATCGAACAACTTTCTCTTTTGAGAAAATTAAAACAATTAGTCCCTTTGATAAATTTGAATAAGGCATTAAGAAGACAAATTTCCCGAGATGATATCGTCATTTCGTAGTTTCTTTACAACCGCTTTACAACTACTAACATGGTTAACAATAATCAAATAAAGTTCATGAAAATTACTCAGTTAAATAAAATACAAAAGTACATACTAATGACCAATCATATTTAGATAGATCATGTAGTCCATGGTAGGCGAAGATTGAAGTCTATTCTGTCTTTTTGTACACACAGTTTAGGCTGTATGTGATTGATCCAAAGTGCCTCCATCACCTTCAATAACCAACAGTGAATTAGAGTTATGTGAAATAATTGTAAAACAGTCATTAGTATTGATTTTTCGACCAGACATTAATAAGTGTTTTCCAGTGGATGATGCTGGATTCCTATTAAGACTAATCACATTGAGATTTCTATATGATTTAGCAGCCATTTTAGAACATGTTGTTTTCGACGACCACATTGGAACATTCTGATGGTTCTAATTATATAGATGTCACCGCAGCTGCAGGTGAACTTGTAGATACAGTTTGAAGTAGAGTCCACAGAATTCAGAGTCCACGATTAAAGGACGAAATTCTGTGGACTCTACTTTAAACTGTATCTACAAGTTCACCTGCAGCTGCGGTGACATCTATATAGGTAGAGCCAACAGAATGTTCCAATGTCGTCGAAAAGAACATATTCCAAAATGGCTACTAAATCATATCGAAAATCCTAACGCGATTTATCTGAATAGAAATCCAGCATCATCCATTGCAAAACACTTATTAATGTCTGATCAAAAAATCAATACTAATGACTGTTTCACAATTATTTCACATAACTCTAATTCACTGTTGGTTATTGAAGGTGATGGAGGCACTTTGGATTAATCACATACAGCCTAAACTGTGTGCACAAAAAGACAGAATAGACTTCAATCTTCGCCTACCATGGACTACATGATCTATCTAAATATGATTGGTCATTAGTATGTACTTTTGTATTTTATTTAACTGAGTAATTTTCATGAACTTTATTTGATTATTGTTAACCATGTTAGTAGTTGTAAAGCGGTTGTAAAGAAACTACGAAATGACGATATCATCTCGGGAAATTTGTCTTCTTAATGCCTTATTCAACTTTCTCTTTGGTGCAATCAAAAATCGACAGGTATCCTTCTCATGGTAACTCCAACTGTATATACAAATTTACATTTATCTGCGGGAGCAGTTACATTGGAAGAACAGAAAGAAGGGTATACGTTCGATTGTCTGAACATGAACAAGCCTATGTCTAAAAAGAATAAATGCTTTCAACAAGTGCTATTGCCAGGCATCTCCTTGACACTGGTCATGAGGTGGACGTCGCAAGATCGTTTAAAATTATCAATAGACAGAAGAGTTCACTCCGCTTTAAGTCTGCCGAAGCCATCTCCATCAAGCGCCTGAAAGCAGATTTATGCATTCAGGAAGAAGCTAGTATCAGTCTTCCCCTGCCCTGATAACTGGTTATTTTCACTCTCTATTTCATCTGATTACGTAATACCGAAAGTTTCCATTATGTATGATCGTTATTGTTTCGGATGAAGCTTTCATTATATATATATATATATATATACATTTAAAAATGAACCCTGTGCAAGTACGTTAAAATTGTTTCTGTAGGTATACTTAATATTGACTTTAGCGTGTAAGCAGCTGATGAGGAGCCAGCAAAATATTTTTAATTTGTTTTACTTTTGATTACAGCTTGATTCCACACTGTATTTTTGGTACAAGTATGGAATTTTCAGCGTGGATATCGGTAGTCCAAATTTCGCAGGCCGACCATAGATATCAGGTGTGCGTCGGCGTGGGCTCGAATCCCGGACCATGTGCATAGTCAGCGAGAGTCCTAACCACTGTGCCACCGACGCACAGTTCCGAGCAATACTGTAACAACAGAAGACAAGGGCCAGGCAACAGATGATACCATTTTATAGTGCATTTTATTGGAAATCTGCACTAATTCAGCCAGGATAAAGAACCAGATTCTGATTCTGTTCAACACAAATATGGAGTCAGTCAGTCACTCAACTCTTTTATACGGGTCAGAAACTTGCACTGCTCTAGTGTCACGAAAAGGACTTCCAACAAGCCACTGCAGACTTTTATCAACAGCTGTCGACTTCGGCGGTTGGCTCCATACTGAATATCAAATGACTGGTTAGCCGGCTGGCCAGAAATAATTAGCAAGAAGAAACTCTGAATTATAACAAACCAACGGGTGAGAGCCGAATGCTCAACACGTATTTAAGAGAAAAAGGTGATGGTTTGGGATGCGTAGAGGAGGGCGTCAAATGATATTGAGCTCAATGCAGGCTACTGTTTGAGTGGAATCTGAATAAGAACCGATCAGTGGGTCTTCGGTGCTAGGGTGACATAGAGATCTCGTGTTTTGGAGGAGGAGGAGGTGAAAGATTATGAGGAATCGTGGAACTAGTCAACTCAAGAGGACAGCAAAAAATAGAAGAAGGTGTAAATGTGTTGTTGAGGCCCTATGTCCCATTTGGGACCCAAGGGAATAATAATGTTTTTGTGCTCTATAAAGACGTTTTTATATGAGGTCACAACCATTGCAAGATATTAAAGATAAACTAAATCCTTTTTCAGAATGGTTTCTTCAAGATCCTTTAAGAGACTTATGTTGTTTCTAATTCAATTTGCAGGTTTAAATGTTACTTCCTTTATTCTTGCCTATAGTTGAGAATCTTACACTAGATTGCACAGGTTCCTTCTTTGTATGACAGTACTCCTGTAACAGAAAAAGCCAAGAGTCTTGGTGGTGACGAGTATTTTATATTGAGGAAAACACACTATAGTTATACATTTTTAGCGACATTTATAGTCGGCAAGGTCGATGGATAATAAACTGTTCTGATTGGCCGTTGGTTTTGCAATGGCTAAAACTTGTGATTATTTCCTAACCACAACGTAAGCTAAGTTCAGATTTGACGTTAGGCATACCACGATACACTACTTTTATGTCCATTGTTGTAAGTAGTGTAAACCATGATAGAATTCATAATCCTTCTTATCTTACCTATATATAATTATATACTAATTATTGTTTTAAAATGGAACGATTATTTGATTAATGTTTCAACTGGTTTACTCTTTCTTCCTGCTAATTTCTCTTAACACATTTTGATGAATAGGCATATCAGGATCATGAGAATCTGAATTCAACTGGATCACTTGAAAGTGTGGTAAGAGACAATGATGTCTTTTACTCTGATTTATAACAATTATAATTTAATTTATCTTGTTCACTTTGTTTTAATCACTTTAAAATATGACCTCTAGTGATAATATTTACTCTGGCGGGTATTTAAAATATTTACAACTAGCTGGTTCGCAAGTTTTTACTGAAGTTGAGAGAAAGTATAATTTTCAAGTAATGGTTTTGTAGGGAGTTTTGTGTGATTGGTTGGAGGATTTCACGGCGAAGTTAAACTTTCGACACCAATAACTACCAATCAGCGAATTGTCCAATGAGATTCAAGAACGACGTCGAATTATCCAATGAGGTTCACGAACGTAGTTCAATGTTGTAGAGCGCTTGATTCATTTCTAATGCGTGATCTTACAAGTTTACGGTTGCAATTCGAGGAGGACAGTGTTCTCCAGTATTGCCTGGATTTAGGGTTGCCCGGAAGGAACGAACTTGTTCGTGTGTTGGTATCATGACTTTAAAAAGCTGTAGCAGATCGACTGATGGGTTTGGTCATCGTTGTGCTATATGTTTAAAGTGTGCTAACATTAGAGAGGGTAAGCTGATAATTCTGATATCTCATAGGAACTTTTTTCGCTAGGTCGCATCTCTCCCTAACCCAGATTTGGTATATCTGCAACTGCTGGGTGTTGAAACAGCCGGTGAGAGCAGCAGCTGCCGAGACTGAGAATAGTTTCGTCTCAACAGTTTAGTGGTACCAGCATTGCAGAGATATTGCTTCGTGTAAAATAGAGAGAATCACTTGTTCGCTGGGTGCATCCCGTTACGAGGACTCATACGAATTCCACTGAAGGTTTTTGAGGCCGCTTGAAAAACAGGATAAGGGCTATAAATGGATCACAAAAGGATCTCATTTATAGCCACTCAGATGAATATAAGTACAGGATGTGGTGTGACTTCTCCATTGACAGTCACATGCTAAACTGGGAGATGTTTCTCTCACATGTTCCAGAAACATACCCCTTGTAGCCGTTTTATGCTTTTTTATGCTTTTTTCCATAAATATACGTATCCATTCACCATATACGCCTATTTAATGTGATTGGTCCGTTCAAGGTCGTTTCCTGATTGGCTGTTAGTGGTGTCGAAAGTTTAACTTTGCCGATTTCACGATAAGCTGACATCAGTTCAAGAACCATTGGAAAACCTGCAGGGAGTACTGGACAGCTGTTTCCTCGATCCTAGTTTGGGACTCTTCAGCGGTACTCATCCACTACCAGTTGTCGAACCCAGGAACTTCTGGTTACAAGGCGAGCTATCCCGTAGACTATTCATACAGCCACTTGTAACCGATCCAATGCCACGGCCAGAATTCTACCTTCTGCCAATTCACGACATAGCTCGAACACTTCGCTGTGTCTTCTTAGGATGAGTAACTGCCCTCACCTTCAGCCTAAAGTCTCCTATTGGTCACGGCTTCCCACTGGAGCCTCATGTTAACTACCTGAATTGTTGGTGACGGCGTATTCCAATAGATGAAATAAGTGCTCCTGAGTTATGTCCTGCAGATTGTTTTAATGATTAGCTTTCAACCAAATATCATGCATTTCTCGAAGCAGCCAAAAAAGAAATATGTATCATAGTTGGATTGGTTTGTGCTTCAGGTTAGACAGCATCGTGTTATATGGTCTACTGACAATTAGAATTTTATTTTAAGATCCTGAACAAAGAGAAAATGTCATGCAATAAGCCGCTGAATATTCTGTAGATTGAATTAACATCGTCTGGATTAATGCTATTATTAGTCCAAATAATAATGATGCTAAAATGAGATGAAATTATTACTGGGGGAAATGTGATTCCTGCTTTTTTTTACTGGAGGGTTTCATCATCAGGTAACATAGGCTAGGAAACCATCGGAAAGCCTGTAAGGAGTACTAGACAATTGTTTCCTCAGTCCTAGTTTTGAACTCTTCAGCAGTACACACCCACCCCCATGGTGAACCCTGGTGGTGGGTGTGTACTGCTGAAGAGTCCCGAACCAGGACTGAGGAAACAGTTGTTCAGTACTCGCAGTTTGGTTTCCAATGGTTCTCTAACTGATATCATCTCAGGATGAAATCCTCTAACCAACCAAACAAACCCCTTACAAACCAACACTTGAAGATTCCTGTTTATTTGCAATTGATAGTGTTCTCTGAGCTCCTTGGTTTAATTGCGGAGCTTTCATCGTCTTTCTGGAAGACATCTTCAGCGCAGTATTTAGGATAAAGTGAAATGATTTAAATTTCTTCATGAGTCTCCCGGTAACCATCTTTAGATATTTATTGACCGTTTTCTATTGATTGGGATTTTAAACTTTCTGATCACCTGATTTACTTCTTATTAGTTGGTATATTTCATCTATATTAACGTGTTTATTAATTGCGTTTTCATTTGAGTACCAGGCTTCTAGGAATTCTCTGGCACATTTGGTGTTTCCTCTGTTTAAGATTTTGACATTATCCCAATCAAATTGATGTCCATGATCGTCTGAATGTATTGATACTAAAGAATTTATATCATGTCTTTTCACGGCTGATTTGTGTTCCTGGATTCTTATTCGAAGGGGACGCCCACTTTGACCGATGTAATGTTTGTTACAGTTCACACAATTTATTTTGTAAATGGTGTTAATTTTATCTCCCTTTTCTATCGGATCTTTTGGTTTGCATAAGATGGAATTAAGCGATTCGGCTGGTTTGTGTGCTACATCTATATCAAACGGTTTCATTATTCTAGCCGTTATTTCAGAGATGTTTCTGATATATGGTAGGATGAATTGCTTTTTGGTCTTTGGTGATGGTTCTTTGTTGGTGCTTTCATTCGATTTTAAACACTTTTTGATGAAATTTTTTGGATAACCATTCTTCTTGAACATCGTTTGTAAGTATCTTTTTTCCATTCTTTTCAACTTTGGTGTGCTACAATGTGTTTGAATTCTTCTAAACAATGTCTGCACACAGTTTCTTTTGTGAGTAATTGGATTGTTGCTAGTGTAGTTGAGTATTTGATCTGTGTGCGTTGACTTTCTGTATACTTGTGTTTCTAAATTTCCTGTGTTGGTTCTCCTGATTAAGACATCTAAAAATGGGATTTTGTTATCTAACTCTTCTTCTCTTGTGAATTTGATGTCTTCAAATATGTTGTTTATGAATTTATGTTAGAAAAATATTATGTTTATGTTAGGAAATGACTAGTGGTGAAATTCATGGCTGAGATTTTTTTTTCATTATTTGAGATTTCTTAGCTGGTTTCATCCGATTGTTTGGTATAGTGTTCTCATTGAGATTATAACTCAGCAGCCATTGTTTCAAGTGCATAAATGTCTATAAATAACGACAGACATTCATCATTTTGATCCGATAAAACAACAAGGAGTCGACATGTTAACAGATGCCGATGGTTCAATCACTCAACGGGAAGTTCAAATTGAATTGAATAATAATTGATACCCTTTTCACAAAAGACACCTGCCGTAGCCCAACTGGTCTAATGGATAACGCTTTGATGTTTGAAACGATGGGCACTGGGTTCTAGTCTCAATGGGAACTCCATCAATTACTGAGAAATGCAGGTATATCTACTTATCTGAAGAGTCCCAAATAGGACGAAATACGCCTCCTGATGGATTCAACTGCTAGTCAACGTGCAAAAAATTACTTTAAGAAACGAATGAGTTTTAATAAATAACAAATCATATCCGTTTTTAAAATATTCGATTGTCATGGGTCACTGGCCTTATGGATAAGGCTTTAAGGTTTGAACTGTCAGGTACGAAGCCTACGTCTGATGATATTGGATGGTTGGAGGCAATCGGCCACAGGAAGCCTTGCTTGACCTAGGTTTCGTGTTAGTTGTCATTCACCGACAAGGCGTATCTACAACCTTAAAGGAACTCATGTCTCCTTTGAGATTCAAACCCACGTCACCCAGTGCCGCAGTCAGAGACGTTACCACTGAGCTATTCGGGCTCGCAATTGACCTCCTGTGGGACTGTAGGAGATATTTCGATTTGACACTGGTAACTAGTGTCCAACCAGAAGCCTACGTCTCTCTTGGAACCCTATCACTTATCGGGATTCTGAGTGGTTTATCTAATCTGTTGAAATATGCGGTGAGTGTATTAGTTACATCAGAACAAATTTATCTCCGTTTAGTTTCTGCTTACTCAACGAATGAGTAGAATGGCGGTGGTTAATTACGATTTGAATTTCTGCAGGTAGTTAATTGGTTTTATTGAATTTTGTCTTGCGTGTTTAGAGAATGGCAATTAGCATATCAGGTGTTACGTTTGCCTGTATTAAAGTTATTTTATGATATTTTGTACACTACTGGAATACCCGCTGTGACGTTTGCTATACTATGCGTGGAAACACGTTGCGATTGCCTTTATCCTTACCTTAAAATTTTTATCGGAATTCAATGTGTAGCCATCATTTAGCGAGTAACACTAAACTGAGACCCATAGTACCATTTAGGATATCCTCCGTAGGAAGTAATATACCAAATAGAAACTGCTTATTCCTTTGTTCCAATAATCTAATCCAGTTAGAGCTAGAATGATTGATCTGGTCTCGTAAAAGTAAATCATAAGGCCATGTGAATATACATTGGTATTTACGTATTGGTTTTTGTAGGGAGTTCGTCCGATTGGTTGGAGGATTTCATCACGTGCTGACATCGGTTAAAGAACCATTGGAAAACCTGAAGGGAGTGCTGGACAACTGTCCTAGTTTGGGGCTCTCCTGGGTCTGAACCCTGTTGGTGGCTACGTACTACTGAAGCGTCCCAAACTAGGACGGAGGAAGCAGCTTTTCAGTACTCACACTTGGTTTTCCAATGGTTATCTAAATGATATCAGCTCATGATGAAATCCTCCAACACATTGATATGAATATGAGCAGTGAATTGTGATGGAATCGTCACCTAGTAATCCATACTGAATCACTGTTTGTTATATAAAGTAAACTTGCCTAATATTGAATTACATCCGACCACATTGCCCGAATTCTGCACTTGTTTCACACTTGCCCACTTTCTATAAAAACTAGAGATACAAGTGCTCAGCAAATAGGGCATAGCTGTCGAATAACCCCATGAGCTCCTTTTGTATACATACTAAGAAATCTCACCGATTGCAAAAGTGTTTCATTTTGTAGTTTCAAAGGAAATACTTGATCTCACCAGGCTTTTGTTACAAACTGACATTGGTGAAGAAAAATATTTAAAATTAAAGAGCAGTAGTCTGCCTTTTTTTACCCTAGACTCATACTCCTTCACACTGCTAGCTAGTTCTTCCTGTTGAGATTTAACTGTGCGTCGATGGCACAGTGGTTAGGACTCTCGCCGACCTTGCACATGGTCCGAGGTTCCCCCCCCCCTGCCGACGCACACATGATATCTATGGTCAGCCTGCAAAATTTGGGCTAACGATATCACATGCTGAAAATTCCATACTTGTACCAAAAATACGGTATGGAATTAAGCTGTAACCAAAAAAAAACCTCTTGATTTTTGTACAAACACACTTTCATTGAGATATCATTTCTAATTCTTGTAGTTCATGTAGCTTATCGATTTTCAACTAAAAGTCAGTGTTTTTGGTTGGACACTAGTCAGTGACTAGTGTAATATGTCTGTTATCAACCAAGGGACGTGTGTACTGCTCAGCAGTTCTCTCCGTCCTCCTCTATGGCTCTGATACATGGCCAATACGAGTTGAAGACATGAAAAGGTTGACTGCTTTCGATCATAGATGTCTGCGATCTCTGTCTCACGTTAGGTGGTTTCACAAGATAAGTAATGTTGACGTTAGGCGTAGAGTGTTGGGCAGGCAAAGAGGGAAAATCAATCGACGAGGTTATAAAGTTACATAGACTAAGATGGCTAGGTCACGTGCTGCGCATGCCTAACCACCGCCTCCCCCGACGGGCATTGCTAGCTGATATAGGTTCAGGTTGGAAAAGAGCCAGTGGTGGCCAAACAAAAACATGGCCTCATCAATCCATGAAATCCTTGACAGTTAAACTGAGTCAGGTAGGGAGATGCAGACTCCCGGGTTGGGGCCCTCGGGACTCTAGGAATCAATGGCTGGAGACAATAGGTGACATGGCTCAAAATCGTTGTAAATGGCCAGTGCAGATGTATTCAGTCTCTGTAATCTTTCATATTCCTTTCTACCATTACCCATTCTGTTTCACTCTTATACTTGTCAGACTGTATTGATTCTCTTCACTCATCTTCTTGCCTACCTTTGTGTGTGTGCTATTTGGAAGGTGGCAACTCGAACTGCTGCACTTCGGTGCGAAGTTCTATGTTGAATCCAGACAGACAGTAATATGTCTAGTCCTATCTCCGGTGCAGACTGAATTCTATCAGTCAAGCTTGTAATGTGGCCACCATGCTAGGTGGCTCGCCATTACGGTGCACTGTGAATTGTTGGTATTCGATGGTTGGAAGCAATCGGCAGGAAGCCTTGTCTGGACCTAGGTTTCGTGCTAGTTGGCAGAATTGTGTCAGTCTACACCGAAGATAGGACTAGACACATTACACTAGTTACTGACTGGTGTTCAATCAAAAATATCCAATACAGTCCTATAGGAGGTCATTCGCGAGCCTAAATACCTCAGTGGTAACGTTTGTGATTACAGCACTGGGTGACGCGGGTTCGAATCAAAAAAGGGATATGAGTTTCTTCAAGGTTGCAGATACGCCTTGCTGACTGATGATTGCCAACTAGCACGAAACCTAGTTGGGAGGCTTCCCGCCGATCACCTCTAACCATCTAATAAACGTCAGTGTATTACAATACCTGCCGTGTCTCACCGTTGGGGAAAATTCACCTTAGTAGTGGCCACTAGCTAGCATTTAAAGATGATCTATTGGATTTCCCCCCGATAACGGGGTCTCCAAAAGTCTTGACGGTCCTGGAGTTGATCACTCATGGCGTTATTTATTTGCTTTGATTGGACACTACATGAGGGTAGCCAATGTTATGCGTCTACCTCTTCGTTTGATGCAAATTAAATTCTATCAGCCAAGTTTTCAATGTGACCACTATGCTAGGCCACCACGATGCACTCTGAAGTTTTGTTATTAAGTTGTTGGAAGCAGTCATCAGAAACCCCGCGACCTGGACCTAGGTTTCGTGCTTTTTGGTATTCCTTAGTCAACAAGGTAAATCTGACCTTCGAACTTTGGTCACCTATTGCTGCAATCAGAGACGTTATCACTGAGTTATTCAACCTCTTGATACACCTCCTGGGTGACCTGAGTTTGAATCTCAGAAGAGACATGAGTTCCTCCAAGACTGCAGGCACGCCTTGATGACTTTTGTGTGCTAACAACCACGGAACCTAGGTCCAAAGCTCCTTTCCTATCGCTTGCAATTGTCTAGCAACAACTCCAGAAATGATTCCCTGATTAATCTTAGTACTTGACTACAGGTCTCCACGAAGGGGATATTTTTCTTGTGAACTGAGAAGACGTCAGGAAAATGCTTATTCTTTCTTTTTTTGTTCTTTTTAAAACCTTTCTTCTCTTGGAATTGATAGTGTTCTCTGAGCTCCTTGGTTTAATTGCGGAGCTTTCATCGTCTTTCTGGACGACATCTTCAGCGCAGTATTTAGGATAAAATGAAATGATTTAAATTTCTTCATGAGTCTCCCGGTAACCATCTTTAGATATTTATTGACCGTTTTCTATTGATTGGGATTTTAAACTTTCTGATCACCTGATTTACTTCTTATTAGTTGGTATATTTCATCTATATTAACGTGTTTATTAATTGCGTTTTCATTTGAGTACCAGGCTTCTAGGAATTCTCTGGCACATTTGGTGTCTCCTCTGTTTAAGATTTTGACATTATCCCAATCAAATTGATGTCCATGATCGTCTGAATGTATTGATACTAAAGAATTTATATCATGTCTTTTCACGGCTGATTTGTGTTCCTGGATTCTTATTCGAAGGGGACGCCCACTTTGACCGATGTAATGTTTGTTACAGTTCACACAATTTATTTTGTAAATGGTGTTAATTTTATCTCCCTTTTCTATCGGATCTTTTGGTTTGCATAAGATAGAATTAAGCGATTCAGCTGGTTTGTGTGCTACATCTATATCAAACGGTTTCATTATTCTAGCCGTTATTTCAGAGATGTTTCTGATATATGGTAGGATGAATTGCTTTTTGGTCTTTGGTGATGGTTCTTTGTTGGTGCTTTCATTCGATTTTAAACACTTTTTGATGAAATTTTTTGGATAACCATTCTTCTTGAACACCGTTTGTAAGTATTTTTCTTCCATTCTTTTCAACTCTGGTGTGCTACAATGTGTTTGAATTCTTCTAAACAATGTCTGCACACAGTTTCTCACAAAAGAAACTGTGTGCAGACATTGTTTAGAAGAATTCAAACACATTGTAGCACACCAGAGTTGAAAAGAATGGAAGAAAAATACTTACAAACGGTGTTCAAGAAGAATGGTTATCCAAAAAATTTCATCAAAAAGTGTTTAAAATCGAATGAAAGCACCAACAAAGAACCATCACCAAAGACCAAAAAGCAATTCATCCTACCATATATCAGAAACATCTCTGAAATAACGGCTAGAATAATGAAACCGTTTGATATAGATGTAGCACACAAACCAGCTGAATCGCTTAATTCTATCTTATGCAAACCAAAAGACCCGATAGAAAAGGGAGATAAAATTAACACCATTTACAAAATAAATTGTGTGAACTGTAACAAACATTACATCGGTCAAAGTGGGCGTCCCCTTCGAATAAGAATCCAGGAACACAAATCAGCCGTGAAAAGACATGATATAAATTCTTTAGTATCAATACATTCAGACGATCATGGACATCAATTTGATTGGGATAATGTCAAAATCTTAAACAGAGGAGACACCAAATGTGCCAGAGAATTCCTAGAAGCCTGGTACTCAAATGAAAACGCAATTAATAAACACGTTAATATAGATGAAATATACCAACTAATAAGAAGTAAATCAGGTGATCAGAAAGTTTAAAATCCCAATCAATAGAAAACGGTCAATAAATATCTAAAGATGGTTACCGGGAGACTCATGAAGAAATTTAAATCATTTCATTTTATCCTAAATACTGCGCTGAAGATGTCGTCCAGAAAGACGATGAAAGCTCCGCAATTAAACCAAGGAGCTCAGAGAACACTATCAATTCCAAATCATCCACCTGAGTTACAAATCTTTTCTATTACCTTTCTTCTCTGCTAAGTTTACTACTCAAGATCCGAATACAATAGAAGAACGTTGGTTATCAACTCCAAAATCTTCTCCGCGTAAAGATGTCAATAAAAGCAGTGACAATAGCAACAGCAACACCAACAACAACAACAAAACTCCCACCGAGAATGAAGATATTGTTATTATGTTAAGAAATAAAGAAGATAAGATAAATTCACTGAGAAATGTTTTACTTCGACAAAGGTTGGTTTTTAATCTTTTCATTATTGTATGAAATCTGCTCATTTACTCATGAATATTTCACTAAATTGAGTTTGTAGGGAGTTGGTTTGGTATAAGCCTGACCACGGGTTGATGTTAGAGATGTTACCGGAGCTGTGGAAACCAGGGAGTATTGGATAGCTAAGTTCTAGTGAGAAGTCGTGACCAGTGGGGTTTTCTATGTTGAGCGTGAGGCCAAACATTTGCCGATAACAATGGCTGACGGCTGCGCTACACATATCGCAAAAAGGCATAGGTTGGAATTCATCAGTCGTTAGACCAGGTCCTGTTGAGTGAATGGTTAACGAGTTTACCTTGTAACCACAAGATCCTGCACCCGAACCAGAGTCGGCGTGTACATCTGAGAAGTTCAAAATGAGGACGAAACCGCTTTCCTATAATCCTCTGGTTGATATCACCCTGTGATCAAAATTAAAATATTTTTCCTTTCAGTGACTTCATTTCATCAAACTGTACAGTTGTATTTTTACTATGGTAAAGGCGTTAATTGTCATTAAAATATATGCTGAATGAATACATATATTCGAGTATTGGTTTATAGGGAGTTTGTTTGATTGGTTGGAGGATTCCATCATGAGCTGACATCGGGAGTGCTGGATAGTTGTTTCCTCCTTCCTAGTTTGGGACTCTTCAACAGTACGCACCCACCGCCATGGTTCGAACCCAAGATCTTCTGATTACAAGGTGAGCTCGTAGACCATTAAGCCCCTGGGACCCGTGACCAGTAGGGTGCATCAGGTCAAAGGACAGGAAAGTTACTCATCGAATAAGACATTGTGAAGTGGTGGCGCTATGTCGTGAACTGGTCGAAGTTAGAATTCTTGAGTCTTTGAATCGGCTTTTAGTGACTGAATGGGTCTACTAGCTCACCTTGTAATTGAAAGGCCCTGGATTCGAACCTATGCGATGTATATACCGCTGGAAAGTTCCGGTGTAGGATGAGACAGATGTCCAGTGCTCCCTAGCGGTTTTCAATGGTTGCCTAACTAATATCAATCCGTGATCAAACCTGAAACAAAATTACATTATGTTGACCTTTTAGACCCCGGCGATTTATCCGTATTAAGGGCAGACATTTCACCAGAGACCCCGAGGATTTTGGTCTAGTGAAAATCAATCAATAAAATTGACTGGTTTCAACGTAGAACTTTGCACAAATGTCCAGCAGTTCCAGTTACCACAATCCCTCCATAAAGCATAAAAAGCACGAGAAGAGAGTAAAGAGGAATTCAAAAGAGAGATAATAAACAGAAGCGTGAGTGAGACAAAAAATAATAGTAGTATGGAAAAACCATTGAATTTTATTGGATATTACAAATGAAAAGGAGTGAATGCCTCTGCACTAGCCATTGGCAACGATTTTTAGCAATGTAATCAATTGTCTCCAGCCTTCATCCATTTCCTCCCTCCTGAGGACCCCCAACCAGGAAGTTTACACCTGCCTAAGTGTGTGACTTGAACTAACTGTTCATTAGCTGATGAAACCATGTCTTCCTTTGAATACCAGTAGCTCTTTTCCAACCTGATCCAATGTCAGTCAGCTGACACTGCCCGTCGATGAAGGCAACTGATGGCTAGGCATGGATGCGTAACACATATCCTAACCATAACAATCGGTGTAACTTTACGACCTCGTCGATTAATTCCCATCCCCCTAACCTACTACTCGACCGACGCCTACCCTTAATATTGCTCAGCCTATTATGCTATCTAACCCTGGAGACAGAGCACAGACACTTCTTGTCAAAGATGGCTAGTCAGGCTTTTCATTTCTTCCACTTTAAATGGCCACGTCTCACTCACAGATATGAAGTAGGACAGAGAGAAGTACTAGGCAATATCTACACGTGTCTTCTGTATCCCTTCTGAGATTTTGTCAGCAATCAATCCCCTGGCTCTGGCTGATGTAACTCCCCATCAAACTAACCTAGAAAGACAAATCACTGTTTTTTTTCACGGCATCTATCTATGTGCTAATCTCTTTCTTTTTGTAAATCTTAGCTTAACAGACTCACCAGTATATAATCCAAAAGATGATCGTATGGTTGATTTAGATCAAACTATAGAAAAGAATACAGCTGTAGCTGAAAGATTTCGTTTAATTACCGTGAAAGAACAATTAGCTAAAGAAGCAGCAGTAACTGTTGCACGTGAGTTTATGTGTCTGTGTACATATAACACCATATCCCTTTTATCAGTAATAATTATTCACGTGTATACGTCAGTTTTTTTTATGTCAAATACGTTTGTAAGCAAATGACAAACAGTTGTGGACTTAGACGATGTCGTGTTCATTGGCACTCTTAGGTGTACAATGCATTTGTAGCCTCGACAGAAAGGAATTGATTTTCCCTTGGAGAATTTAACCTACCATACTCAGTTGTACAGTGAAGGATGTGACTAGCAAACTGTTCTAACCACGACTGACTTCCTGTAAGAAGAAAGTGGTCAGTGTCGTATATTTATTCGTGGATGCTGACCAAGTCGTATCAGTTAAAAAAACAGGTTTCTTTTAAAGTCTGTCTGTCTCTCTGGTTTCAACAAAGAACTATGCACCGATATGCAGCAGTTCGAGTCGCCACACTCCCTTCATGCAGCACACAAAGCAATAGAAGAAAGTAGAAGAAATGCATAATAGAGACAGTAAGTTGAGGTGTGAGACAAAGGAGTAGTAATAACGAAGAACAATATAGTTTAATTGGAAGTCATAAGTCACAGGGATTGGATGCATCTGCGCTAGTCATTGAGAACGATTTCGAGCCATATCACCAATTGTCTTCAGCCTTCATTGGTTTTTACCGTCCCGAGGACCCCAACCATTAAGGGAGTCTACATCTTCCTACGTGACTCGCTTAAACTAACTGTTGTGGATTTATTTCATTGACTGATGAAGCCATGTTTTCGTTTGATCACCACTAGCTAACTCTTTTCTAACCCGACCTTATGTCAGCTTACACTGTTTGTCAAGGAAGGCGATGGCTAAGGATGCATACGTAACACATGTCCTAACCATCTCAGTCGATGTAGCTTCACAGCCTCTCCCCCCCCTTACCTAGCACTCCACGCCTAACCTCAATATTTCTCACTTTATTTTACCAATTAACACGGGAAATAGAACGCAGACACTTATGATCAACGACAGCTAGCCGGCCTTTTCACTCCAGATGGCCAGGTCTCACAGCCATAAAGGAGGAAGTAGAAAATATTTGCAAGTAATTTATCTTTTTGGGATGAGCAGTCTGATCTGTATTCAAAAATAAGGTTTTAATAACATTTTGGGATTCATCGGTAAAAGGTCTCAGCAAGCAGTAAAATACCTCAGTCTTATTTAGAGCCATACTCACTCGCGAAAATAATCACTTTTGATAATACTCGTTTGAAATATTACAGTACACACATTTCCCATTAGTACAGCTCTGGACGCAGTTAGCAATGAACTGAACATTGATCCTGAACTCAACAGTAGGAGTAAGATCTCGGTTGATGAAATAATATTAGGTGTTCAGTTATGTATTACCTCCAGTGTATTCAAATTCCAAAATAAACTCTATAAACAAACGAATGGGGTGACAATGGGATCACCAATATCTCCATTAGTGGCAGATATATTTATAGATAGTTGGGAACATAAGGCTCTTAGGACGTTGAATTCTGCTCCTAGGTTATGGTGAAGATATATCGATGACATATTCCATCCCATTGTTGAAATATGAATGTATCCCTCAGTTCCTCATGCATATAAACTCAATGCAAGACAGAATCTAGTTCACTTCTGAGTCAGAAAATGAACATGGTGAGTGGGCTATGCTAAACTGTAGAATAAAACGAAAACAAAGTGGTGGGTGGGTTAGATACCAGTATTTATAGGAAACCGACACAAACACACGCTCTAATAAATACTTAGACTTTAATTCATCCCATCCAGAATCGGTAAAGACAGGTTTTGTTAAACGTCTGCGTAATCGGACCAGGTGCCCAATTAGTAATGAAATCAAACAAATAAGGGGAGTATTACTAGTGAATAACTGCCCAACAAAATTTATTCAAAATTATATGAAGAACCATAGAAAAACTAAGATTAGCAATAAAAATGACAAAAATAATATAGAATTCAAAGCCTCTATAGTACTGCCGCATGTAGAAGGGACTTCAGAGGCTTTATGTAGGATTCTGAATGAGGCTGGAATTAGGGTGGCATTTAAACCAATCAACTCTCTCAGAGATGAACTTTGTCGGCTTAAGGATCCAATAGATCCAATTAGGAAAAATAATATAATCCACCAAATACCATGTAATGACTGTGAAGTCCAATGACATAGTTCAAACTAGTAGATTGGGGTCAACTAGATTATTGGAACATTATCTAGCTAGACCCAGGACTGTTGACCCTGGTAAGTTAAATAACCTAGGAAAAAAGCTCAACAATTGCATTGCATCCACTTGAATGTTATCACAAAGTAGGATGGGTTGGACATGGTGAGAGAGAGAGAGAGAGAGGTTAATCACTGAAGCTTTGTTTAACGATTCAACACTGAACACGTGCAATCGGAATGATCCAACGCGTTTATCGTAGATATAGAAAGTGACAACAAATAACAAAGGGAAGTTGGAGAGACAGAAAGAGAGAAAAAATATACAATACAAATTGTGAAGCCGTATGACTAAGATTGATATGATTATGAGAGGCGATAATTTATACTCGAAACCTTGTCATCCAGTTGTTAATACTGCGTCATCATCACTGTGTGATATTTGAAATAAACTTAACTAATATGGAATTACATTCTACCACCAAAAGGCCAAAGTTCTACACCTACACACACTTCTGAACTGACATTTTAGCATCATTTTAAACATTATTATTCTATTCCTTCCGGTTCCGAATGGAACACACTGACAGAGAGATTCAGTGATATATCTCCGTTTCATTCTGTTCTCTGTGTGATCCTTTTTAGCTGGATTCACGACTGTCTGTAAGCTTTCATTTCTTCTTCACACTCTGACCTACTCTCGACCCATCGTTTCCCGTTCAGGTTTCACTTAAGAGTCAGTTTGACGCATGGTGTCACTCAACGGTCTTCTCAGCGTATGTCGTCAGAATCCGTCTTCATTCCCTTCTGAATAATTCTTGGATGATTATGTTCTTCTTGATTATTTCATCGCTTATCCTTCCTAGCCGGTCGACGATCTGATCTGATCTTCAGCATGGGACCAACAAACATTGCTGTTGAAAAGTCTTTGTAGAAGCTTGTTGGAAATGCTCTCGCTGACGCACGCGCGCTCCATGTCTCTAAAGGGACTTGACATTAGTGTTGAAAACTGTAATTTCATTCCCCATGTCTATTGCAGTATGCTTTCATACTGATTTCAGAGTACTGAAGGGATGTCTTGCTTTTCTTGTCTTCTGGAGTATTTTTTCAGTTCAGAAAGTATGCATCAGCTAGCTCCTCACTGTATGCTGCATGATTAAGCCCAATACAGCCATAAATATCGTCGGTGATAGTGTAACAACAGGAGACAAAGGCCAGACAACAGATCGTTAATTGAAAAATCAACAAATATATATCTAAAGATTTTTATGCACATTATTATTAGGGTTATTGTTAGCAGAGAAGCAGTGTTTTCTGATTGGTTGTTTTCCTGCTGAACGTTATTTTCTCATCTCTTTGTTTCCGTTTCTTGGAAAGTCCGTTGATATATATCCGTTAATTGTATCCGCCCACGTTAAGTATGCTGTGATCGGTTGTTCAGTTAGTCTTTGTTCTTGTTTTCTTCTCATGACACCAATTTGGGACGTAAACATTGACGTAGATTTCTGTCTACTAATTTTGGCTAGCAGACAGCTGTCACTACAATAGTAACTCAGTGTCATACCAGCAACTAGTGTCTCATTATTATTATGTCATCGACGTAGAACTCAAAAGTAGCTACCTAACCGTTCTCTCTTTCCTTCTAAAATTAATCAAGCTCTGTCTACCTATATAGGAAAGTCATTCCTTCTGTCTCACATTTACCATATTCCAAAACTGAAAAAGAAGTCAACGCCTTCATGATTATTAATATTATAGTAATAATAATAACCATATACCTCATTGTCTTTCTTAATATCAGGTTTGAAATAAAGATTAAAAAGAAATTGTTATTGGTAAGAATAACTGGGCAGTTTTGTTATTTCATAGCATCCTTTTAATCACCAAGACTTTAAAACATTCAGAGAATATATGTCTGTTCTTGTTTGTGATACTACAGCCTAAAGTCTGTTGTTTCTCTCCTTGTAACGACAGAAGACAAGGGCCAGGCAACAGATCCTGTATTAAGGAAATCAAAAAATATTTATAGATTTTTATGGACATTAATGTCAGCGAAGAATCAATGTCTTCTGATTGGTTGCTTTCTTGCCGAAGGTTAATCTGTACTGCTTGTGGCCGCTTCGCAGAAAGTTAAGCCATATATCCGCGAATCGCGTTTGCACACGTTAAGTCTGCTGTGATTGGTTGTTGAGTTCCTCAAGTTAAGCTGTGTTAATGTTCTTTCTCATGACCCCGTTTCGGAACGTAAACATTGGCGTAAATTGTCTACAATTTTTGGCTAACAGACAGCTCTCACCACATCCTTACTGAATGACTTCAGTAATTAACCGATCTATGATATTCGCCGTAGTTTACTTTTTTTTCTTCTTTCACCCTCCGAGTGGAGCATAGGTCTTCAAGTTTCACCCTTTGAAATTTCATGACCAGTGGTGTTGTTTTCACTGGGGAGAGGAGTTGCTTGTCACGTTCCCAGTCTTCTCTCTTTACCAGGCTTACTATCGGCTGAACAAGGTTTAGCAGAGCGTTGGCCGATAATCGGACGCAGACCACGTGCGTTGCAGATGGTGTACACGGTGCTTAGTTCTGTTGACTGAAATGTGTCAGTCAGTTGCATAGACTGAATTAGGAGGGAGAAGATTCGAACCCTAAACCCATCAGTTGGAAATCGATTGCTACTTAAGGCAACTGACCACAGTCTCTTAATGCTAACGGTGAAATCTGAATACATACCATGTAAATTGTCAAATAAGGTTTTACTCTATTGACCTGTTTGTTAGTCGTCTTAGCTCTATTTCTGTGCTGATTTCAAATGACTTTTCTTGAGTAACTTGAATAGTTGCCTGGACTATTTATCAGATCGTGGAAAATATACATTAGGACATTAGAAAGAAGAGAACACAAAGTTCATCAAAGATATCTGTCTTTTCGAAGATTTCATTTTCAAAAGTAGCTCTACAATTTCATTTAAATACATAAATTTACATACATACAATTTTTTAAATTTGATTCCACATAATTACGACGGCGAATAAAAGGCGACAATTATTTTCAACTAATTATGCTTTACGAGAGGCTTAAAAACCAAAGTACACAGGATTAGGACGAATTACAGGTGTGTAAACACAAAATGAACATGGAAACAAATTGAAATAATAATTTTCAACTTGAAATGGAAGTTAGGAGGTGTGAATATAGATTGCAAGAGCCTTAGAAACACAAATTACATAGGATTAGGATATAATTGTAAAATAGTTATTTTAAACGAATTATAAATTTGAGCAGGAGAGGCATGGAGACAAACTTGAAGTAACTGTTCTTATAACTGGAAAAGTGAGATGAACTGAATGAAGACAAAGAGGGATAAACCACACACACAGCAAACGAAAGAAAATCAAAAAACAAAACCGGATGCTAAGGGAAGATACCGAACTAGGTCAATGGTAGTTGTAGAGGTTGGATTAATTTCTTTTGGATTTCGATGCATTACCCAGCATGGCTGCAAATAGGAAGCACTGGTTCAATTAGAAGTGCCATTATTGAACATCTGATCAACACCTCCCACAGTAACTCAACTGATTCATTCAAAGTAATTTGCAAAGTCGACAGAAACCTACCAAAAGCAGTATGTTTCCAACTTCTCTGTACTTCAGAAGCCCTCGCAATATGCATCGAAAAGCCGAAGCTGTGTGTCACAAGAAATTAATCCAACCTCTACAACTACCATTGACCTAGTTCGGTATCTTCCCTTAGCATCCGGTTTTGTTTTTTGATTTTCTTTCGTTTGCTGTGTGTGTGGTTTATCCCTCTTTGTCTTCATTCAGTTCATCTCACTTTTCCAGTTATAAGAACAGTTACTTCAAGTTTGTCTCCATGCCTCTCCTGCTCAAATTTATAATTCGTTTAAAATAACTATTTTACAATTATATCCTAATCCTATGTAATTTGTGTTTCTAAGGCTCTTGCAATCTATATTCACATCTCCTAACTTCCATTTCAAGTTGAAAATTATTATTTCAATTTGTTTCCATGTTCATTTTGTGTTTACACACCTGTAATTCGTCCTAATCCTGTGTACTTTGGTTTTTAAGCCTCTCGTAAAGCATAATTAGTTGAAAATAATTGTCGCCTTTTATTCGCCGTCGTAATTATGTGGAATCAAATTTAAAAAATTGTATGTATGTAAATTTATGTATTTAAATGAAATTGTAGAGCTACTTTTGAAAATGAAATCTTCGAAAAGACAGATATCTTTGATGAACTTCATGTTCTCTTCCTTCTAATAGACTATATATTCCTTAAGATATCCTGGCTAATAGATACGCCAGAAAGTTATTCTTGATGTCAGAGTGTAAGTCCTAACAATTATTTATTGATTGAAGATACCCATTAACATTTTGAAAAAACTGATCAGTGAACAGAGATCAGCAATGGTGTTGCTGGACCTGTTTCTTTTATATGTCAAGTTCCCGTTGTTTTTTTAGGTGAACTGCTAATGGCCTCTAGTGTTTGGAATATTCCTTATCTTATTGTCTATAAAGCCAACAGTGAGAAATCTTTCCCCTATCATCTATCGAGTACCAAGTAAATCGCCGAAGGTCTGTAGATACCAAATACTTCAAACAGTAGACAGTTATGCCCTATCCTAGTGTGTGATTGTGTGTTACTTCATGCGTTGCACCCTCCGAGATTCTCTCCAAACTATTTACCTTCTCGGAATCGATCAATCTACACTTAGCTAAGTTCTTGTGTTCCGACCACCTGACTGACCATGATCTACTGTTCTGCCCTTTGTGGTTGATCGCACAGTCACTGCAAGGTAGATTTCACAGATTAAATTATTTTGTCGCATTATTGGATCAATAGGTTGGATGCTTTGGGCTACAAAGCTTATCCCTGAGTGAGTTTGTAGCTTTGAATGCCACCTTAATTTCTCGATTACTAAGGATCCTACGTAAGGTTTTAGATGTCCAGGGCCTCCTGCAAATTTCTTTGAACCTTCATATAATAATAATAATCTTTAGTACAGCTGGATGGCATAGCGGTTAGGATGCTCGCCGACCATGCACATGGTCCGGGACTTGATCCCCGGCCGACTCACTCCTTTACCTCGCTAAGCCAGAAATAATCCTGATAAAGAGGAAAGGTTGGGCATGAGGCTAGCAACTCCATCCTGTAGAATAAACACTGCTACAGAAACTTCAAGCCATTGGCTTGAAGCCGTATGTTCCACTGGGGAACGTGAAAGGAAAAAAACAGCTTGATGGTGAGACACCTGGCATAGTGGCCACATTGTAAACTTGACTGAGTGAATTTAGTCTGCACCAAGCAAAGGATTAGACCCACGGCGTTAGTTACCTACCTGCTACTGCTACCCAATGTTCCAATTAAAGTATCCATTATAGTCTTACAGGAGGTGACAGTGAGGCCGAATATCTCAGTGGTTACATCTCTGGCTTCATCGCTGGATGACAAGGGTGTGAATCTCACTCACAATGAGGAAATGAGTTCCTTCAAGATTGCAAATACGCCTTGCTGTGACTGGTGAGTGTCGACAAACACGAAATCTAGTTCCAGGTAGGGCCTCCTGATGACTACTTCTAACCACGTATTAGCAACCTAATAGCAGTATGCGTATTACATATTATTATACTTATTACTATAATTATTGTCACGCACATACTTATATTTCTATCTCCACTATGAATTGCTAGCTTTATGGAAATAAATCCTGTGTCACAAGGTTAGTTTAATCGAATGGTGGAAATATTATCTCTCCTGTTATAACTAATTATGTTTATTTATTCTATTTAACTAACTTTTTATACTACTCATGTGACTAATTCAGATAGCTGTTGTCGGTAAATAAGTCTTACTACCCAGTAGTGGTTGGTAGTCATGGTGACAGCTGAAGTTGACACAAACTACCCTTGTTCTTGACAGCACTTTAGGTAGTAATAGTAACCTTGACAAAATCGATATATGGTTAGCAGTTAGGTGGAGGACTGTTTGTCACCTTGATCCTCAGCATGGGGAGGCACCACTGAATATTCTCCTCAGTATCTAATGTTGGTGCTCTAATTGATGTTAGTGCGTGATCTAGCTTGATACCACTCAGATCCGATGCTCACTAGCAACTGGCTTTATACAGAAAGTTGCACAGAGTCCTAGTGAGAAGTTGTAACCAGTGGGTTAGTCAGGTCAGGCAAGAGATCTTGCTTATGGCATTGGATGGCAGTCGCGCTAAACACATCGCGAATCAGCAGAAGTTAGAATTTATGGACCATTGAATTAGATCCCGGTGACTGAATGGTCTGCGAGCTCGCTGGCCTTGTAACGAGAAGGTCTTGAGTTCTAACTCCTTGTTGTGCATACTGACGAGGAGCCCCAGTGAGGGACGAAACAGGTGTCCAGTATTCTCTGGCCTACCAAATAGTTCTCCACTTGATATCGGCTCTTAATTAAACCTCCAAACTATGTAGACCGTCTTGGTTAGAACCCTTCTGACTACTTATTATGCTCAGTTTGTCAATTTAGAAGAAATAATCACGTATAGGTTGGTTTACAAGTGAGCATTCCCGTAGTGAAAGAATTGATTTCCATTAGAAATTCTTCTGTTGGTGATGATTGATACTTGCTGTTGTTGATCAGTTGGGCATCTTAATCACCTTCTTCTCCTTCTGTATGTCTAACTGAAGTTCTGTCTTTGACGTGTTTAGTCGACAACTTCAGGTCTTCGAGTTTGTGTGACCCTCAGTATGGTCTACAAATCTAAATTCCACTAGTCATAATAGTTTCACTGTGTCATTAGTGATATCAACCCAACAATATAGAATTATATACTATCACAGTGTCCATATTTTACGCACAGACTAAAGCATACACTTAAATCAATTATTTTTTTTAAGAATTATAGTACTCTATGCACAAACTGAAGGGTGTATTTTATGTTCCTAACGTCTAACTACTATACCCTGATTAATTTAACTATTAATTGAATTAATTATTAACTAATTAATGAACTACGCCTAGTCTTGATATTCCTCACATCTAAGCAACTGTATAAACTATTCCTCAGAGGTAATTTGTTAACAACTATTTATGGGTGATGAATTTATTGTGTAACTAACTTGTGGTGAATAATTTGTTCAAACTATTGTGTAACTGATGTTTAACTCGAATGATAAATTTCAATTAATGTGATCTGCATCTCCTTCTAACTCTTTATAACCACGCAAGATAGTGTTCTCGTGTGAACCAACAATCTAAGGTAACACGAAAGTGTTGTGCTAAATGACGTGGATGCCACACATCGCGTACTTTCAGCTTAATTAGTCGAGGCAAAGTTAAACTTTAAGCACCATGCGCCACATGTGTTTCAGCTATCTCAGTCGATTCACCTTCGCAATCTAATCGATCGAATTGCCCTCTTCACCCAACCCTCTGCCCCTAACCTCAACATCGCTCATCATGTTATATTACTTAGGACGTGAGACAGAACGTAGACACCTGTGGTCGAAGACAGCTAGACTTTCTATATCTTCTACTTTCAATGGATGTATGTTACAGGCATAATATGAAGAAGGATAGAGATAACCCATTGCGATTGTAAATGGTATTAATTTTATCTCCTTTTACTGTTGGATGTTTCAGTTTGCACTGCCTTGTGTGCTATATCTATTTCAAATGGATTCAATATTCTAGCTGTTATTTCAGAGATATTTTTATATATGGCAGAATGAATTTTCTTAAAGTCTTTGGTGATGATTTCTTGTTGGTGTTATGAGTCGGTTTTAAACACTTTTTGATGAAATTGTTAGGGGGATATCCATTCTTTTTGAAGACAGTTATTAAGTATTTTTCTTCCATTCTCTTCAACGCTGAAGTGCTACAGTGTTTGTTTGAACTCTTTTAAACAATGTCTGCACACATTTTCTTTTGTGGGTAACCGGGTTAATACTACTATAGTTAAGTATTTGGTATGTGTGTGTGTGTTTATGGTTGCCAGGAGACACAATTCTAAAGAATTTGAATCAGTCGTTTTTATGCTAAAACTTGTGGCGACGATATTGTCCAGAAGGACGACGAAAGCTACGCAATTAAATCGTCAACCAGCTCGGAGAACACAACTAATTCAAAATCATCCACCTGAGCTACAAATCTGACTGTATCACTGCCTATCACTTCCGAGTCTGACAGCTCCAAACTTAATAGCTTTCTGTTGGACATCAACAAGTGGTCCAAGTCAAATGGTCTTATATTAAATCCTTCCAAATGTCAGGCGCTTGACTTTACTTTCAAGCATCGACGTGACTTACTTGAACTAGTTATCTCGCACGATCCCTGTGGCATAGATGACACGGAAATTGAAACCAAATCAAGCATTAAATACCTTGGATTAGTTCTTTCCTCTGACCTTTCATGGTCATCCCATATCTTATCTATCTCTAAGAAAATGTTTCGTCTTACCTTCTACATTAAAAAGTTAAGACAATCAGGTATCAACCAACCTTTAGTTTTGCAATTTTTAAACTCGTGTATTTTACCTATTGTACTCTATTGCTCTCCATTAATCTTTCCTGGGCTTCTCAAAAAAGATTATATCATATTACGAAGAGTATTAAATGCTGTGATAGAGCTTGTGGTCTGCCACTGCATGAGCTCGCTAATACTATAGTCGAGAGGCATATAAATTCCTGTACGAAATGGGCAAAGGCTATAATGTCAGACCCTCTGCACCCCCTTTATTCACACCTGTCCCCTTGTATCTCATCAGGTAGGACGAGAAATCAATATATAAAGATATATGCTCGTACTACTAAGTATAGAAATTCTACAATACCTTATTTAGCGCGTACTTTATGTGACGAAGACTCCGTTAGACGTGAAACTTACAAGTTACTATGTAATTAGCACAGTGAATCGACCCTTTTATCGATCATCTTTCTGTATTTTATGGTGTCACACTTTCTATCGTTTAAATCGTTACTCTGCTATTTTATTTTTAGTTGGTATTACTATTATTACTACAATTTTGTACTTTATACATATTTTTCTCCGTATGGCACACAGTATTTTGCTACGTAGCTGCTATAACAACCGTTTTATTACTATTATGTAATGTGTATTTTTAATTTTCTTTTTTTTGTCGTCTTTGAGTAAATTAGATGCAATATTGTACTGAAATGCTGAAAATTCCTTGCTGTATCATGAGTACTGTTTTTGGAATAAAGCTATTATTATTATTATCTTCTAGATTATTTCAAAATTAATTAGTTAGACAAATCGTATGAAAACAAAAGAAAGTATATGGAGGAAGTAGAGCACCTTGAAAGAGGGACACACTGGCCTCAGTAAGCAAATAAGTGAAACATTCCCCCACCTAAAAACAAACAATGCCCTATTTTGTTCATCGAAAGATGAGAAGACAACCACTTTGTGATCCCAGGACTCTGTGCTTTCTGGTGTCGACCTGTTTAACCGTTGATTCTCCTAGGAATAGATTCAAAAGTGGCAGTGTGTAGCGTGGAATGACAGATTGAAGAATCTTCGCATTATTTGTCTCGATTAGCAAAAATATTATAGTCCAGTAAAATGGCAGAATCTTAAGTACTTTTAGTGAATTTATAATCATATTGCTTGGAGTCATTGAAAGATTTTACTGAGGAGTTAAGAACAGTTTTAAGTGAAGTTTTTTTTGAAACTCTACTATGGATAAAATTTTATTTTGATAAAATCACACAGTGTTGGTATACAGTAATGTTTACTGATGACCATGTTTCGAGCACAAATTATTGCTGCTGATAATCATATCAAGGCACTCACACAGTTTTATTGCTTGATTTATATACATGAGTAAAAATTGATGATTAAACATTTGAATAAAGTCAATATAAGACTTATGTGAAACAGAAATGAAGATAAAGGACATCTGGAACCACTATTAGTGTTATCAACAAAATAAAATAGGATGGGAGAAAAGACGAGTAATGGTGGGACATTAACATACAACCACACAATAGGGTTGGTGGAACAGAGTCAAAATTCTAAAAAGTAATATAGGTAGGCGGTGAGAGAGATTGATTACTGAATCCTGATTCATCGAGTCTACACCCAACACATGCAACAGAAATGACTCAACGCAAATACCAGAGATATGGAAGATATTATTAACACCAGTCGAATCAAAGGAGGATAATATATAGTGTTAAAATGTATTCAATTCACATTATAACCAGTTACTTATTTTTACTATAAAGACATCTTACTTCCCATCTGATTGTATTTGACTGATAACACTAATATTATTTCCAAATATACTCCACCTTATATTGATAGAAGCATCAAAGTTAGGACTTCAGGTGAACATAGAGAAAACAGAGGTGATGAGGGTTTCTGGCCAACAGCAACAGCAACTACAGTAGACAACAATCAGCTTAAATGGCAGGAGTCTGAAGGAAGCAATCGCCTTTACTCACCTACCTGGGAAGCATCGTTTCAACTACAGGCCGACGGAACTGACGAGGATCGGGAAAGCAAGGCAGCCTTTCGTTTCCCTCAAGTCTGTGTGGAGGTCAACAGCACTCAGCATCAAAAATAAGAACCGGATTTTCAACTCCAATGTGAAGTCAGTGCTACTTACTACATGGATAAGAGACTTGGTGCGTCGTGAAGAGCACTTCAAACAAACTACAGACCTTCATCAATAACTGTCTTCGCTCAATACTACTCAAGATCAGATGGCCAGCCAAAAAAGATCAGTAACAGGGATCTTTGGGAGCTAACGAACCAACCCAGCAGGAATCAATTGTGCAACAGATATGCAGGAAGAAATGGTGGTGCATTGGCCATACTCTGAGGAAATCATCAAGTGATTTCACACGTCAGGCCGTAGCTAGAGTGGAACTCGAATGAGAAGCGGCGAGCTGGACGTCAGTGCGAGGGTGACATGGATGAGGAGGAGGAGATGAAAGCATATGAGCAGACGTGGAGCCAGATGAAAACGTTGTCGGAGAACCGAACACGATGGAGACGTGTGGCTGAAACCCTTTGTTCCTCTAGGAATTAAAGGAAACAATAATAATGTAATATATTGATTTTATTCAAATATCCAGTCAATTTGTTACTCATGTATATAAATGAATCAGAAACGTTCTGTTGAGTGACTCGATATGATTATGAGCAGAAATAATTTATGTTTAAAACGTGGTCATCAGTCAATATTTCTGTATAACACTGCTTGATTTCATCAAAATATAATTTTATCCATAATTCATTTTTTATCCTTATATCATGTTTTTCTATAGTTTTCAAAAATAGAGATATCTCTCACCATAGAGGGATACTTTCTCTGTGTAATTATGATATGACAGATAAATTCAGTCTTCCCATCATTTGATATTGTATTCTAAGTATGCGTTTTATTTAAATATTAATTCTAGGCTACCGTTCACGTGAACAACCATCTTTCAGTGCATCTGGATGAATGGTATTCATTCAACACGTACACACACACACACACACACACACACATAACGATTCTCCTCGGCTTCACAATCTACATCGATGAACAATACAGTCTGCTGTAGAATATACTCAGCTCAGTGATTTACTTAGCAGTTTTTTTCGCATATTGCATCTGATTATCCTCTTTTTATGCGTCTGTCGAACAATGCAGCCTACATTTGCGTATTTACAGTGTAATATATGCGTAAAACTATACAAAAGTTATTTGATTTATTCATATTAATAAAGAACAGGCTGATATGAAGTTGATTTTAATCTAATGTCTACCTCAAAACACTTCTCTTATTTTCTAATTGTATAATTCTCTTTTTCGACAGCAATCGTAATGGTAACAATAATAATAGTAATCCCTTTACGCATTTTAAAATCGAATATTCCCTATCATTTTTGTGTAGACTTCACTTCATGTATGCACACATACATTGGAGTGAAAAATACTTTTTTCGTCTAATACTTATTTTACTTATAAGTAGTTTGATTTTGTATGATTATTTTATTCTAAGCAGCTCTTTACAATGTGAATTTGTGATTTTTAATTACACAATTGTCTTTAATCGAGAATTTGGTTACATTTATACATAACTAATAACTTTTCTAAAATATATATATACTACTACTGAGTGTAGTCTTCTAGAAATGATAATAAATCTTGTCTGTGTGATTGTACAACTTCCACACCATGAGGATTGTAACTGCATTACTAACTTCGAAAACAAATTCAGTGGAAAAGTTTGTAAACAACTTCTCAAAAGAAATATATTGTAGGAAATGTGTCTCTGTGCATTCACAATAGTGTCCCAAATACATCATGAATCCAACATTTCAGACTGATTCTATGTCAATAATATAGTTTTTTAGGTGTTAGGGTAGTGGACAGTGTTGTCCAAAGGCGGCAGTCTAAATTTATGTCAACTACTTTATCAAGTTATAAGGCATGGGTAAAGAAGAGATACCACAGTCCAATGACCATGAACCAGCCAGTTAGATCTCTCAGCATTACAAATAATTACTTTCCGTGAACTTAGTCACAAGTCTCACCCTGATTCAGGGTTATGGTTAAAGTTAGGGTGAAAATTGCAACGAAGGGCGAAGTCTAACTTTGAGCACTAGTGATCGCCAACAGACTAGTGGCCTTGAAAGCACCAGCTATGTGATGAATGGGATTTTTACGCACAGAATACGTATATTCGTAAAAATAATAAATTGGAAGTCATGAAACTGTTACGCAGTATACTTTTCTCTGGTATGCGACAAAAGTGCCTCTTAGTTTTGGATTAGAGTGTCACCGAAGTAATTTGACCACACTCTATGCATATACTTATCTAGTTCTTCTAACCCCAAGCTTCCCCTAACCTAATCCGAATGTGAAAATATCCCCAAACTAACCCTAGTCTAACTCGAATCTTTTTTTATTATTTATTTATTATTTTCATAGCTTGATTCCACAGAGTATTTCTGGTACAACAATGTAATTCTCAGCATGTGATATCTGCAGCCCGAATCTGGCAGGCCGACCATTAATATCGGATGTGCGATGGCCGGGCATCAAACCTCGGGCGATGTGCGCGGTCAACAAGCATCCTGACCGCTGCGTCACCGACTCAAAGTCATCTGAGCGAGTTCACTTATAGCAATTGGTCTGCCCTACCTCTGAGGACTTCTATGAGATATTGTGTGGGCTCCTCGTAACGCATACAAGAAAGTCACCTCCTATGACCATGTCTTCACATTACGTTACTTTTCTATAAACATTTTTAAGATTATATACTTTTACTGTGGAGTCATATGAGTGGTCTTCAAAGATTTATCAAGGTCTTCATCTGGTAGTTTCGTTTCGGATCGCTATGGCTTAGAGTTACCCTTAATCGTTACGATTATTGTAGACCGCCTACGGGGTCCTTACTAGCATCGTAGCAGCTGATGGTACAAACGATAAACATAATCCAGTACTACAGTTAACAACCTGTTAACCAAGAAGATATCCAGTATCACCCTCCTTGTTTCCATCCTTTGCCTAAAAAATGCGCTTCACTCTACTTATTTCTGCAACCAGACCGAACGACCACAACCAAAAGCAAGCAAGGCGCCTTCTGTAGCCACAACATATCAAGGTCGTTCACTCACTTCATTTTAAGACTGCCGAAATATCCCACTGGATACCGGGTAAAGAAGAACTACATCAGGCTACTGACTCGAATGCTTACACGGCGGCCTCGAAATATTTTTGAATAGAGTCATTTATTATCATTATTAGTCCCCTGGGTTCCAAGCGGAATATAGGGATTCAACATCATATCTTAACTCCGTCCTTTTCTCTGCAGACCTTTCTAGCTGGCTGCGATACCGCCAATAGGCTACCATCCCCTCAAATGATCTCTCTCATGCCCCCTTGGACACCTAACTTGCCATTTCCTACTCGAGTTCCACTTGAGGACCTGGAGCTTGATGTCATTCACCGGTCTCCTTAGTGTATGTCCAATTTCATATTTCCCGGGCGATAGGTTCCTATATGGTTGGCTGCCAGAGTTTAATGATGTTTCTCCATTATGGCTATCCACCTGATCTTCGACACGGAGCCAGAGAAAGCAAAAGTTGATTGGAATCTGCAGTCTGGTGGAAATCCTTTTCGTGACACGCCAAGTCCCTGGTCCACACGGCAGAACTGACTTAATACTGGCGTAGGAAACCCAAATTACGCTATCAAGGTTGAGTACAGAAGATTTCCAAACTTGTTGCAGAGTGATCCTGTTTCTGACATACTCCTCCCCACTGTTGATTGTAGCCGAAACGACGTTGCCTAGATAAGTGAATGAAGCGACCTCTCTAGTAATTTTTTACTCTGTAGTGATTGGTGCTTGTTTGCGTTGGTTAGTTGCCGTCGTCATCTCCATTTTTTCTATTCTTCTCACTTGAAATCCTGCCATAGCCACCTTCGTCTGAAGGTCTTCTACTTTACTTGGCACTAGACATAAATCGTTCGCGTAGTTCACATCATCAGGAATCTTCATATCGGTCTAACGTATTCCTGCATTCCCATTCCCCATGCGTTGTCTACCGAATAATCCCCCACAATAAGAAATACAATCGGCGATGGTAGGCAACCATCTCTTACTCCAGTCTTCACTTCAAAGGCTTCACTGATTTTCCCGTTATGGATCACTTGACACGTGGCATTGTCAAATAGCTAGCTGTTGAATCTGGTTGATGAAGGTCTGATGTGCTGTGTGGTGTTGAAGGTTTTGTCGAATTACTTTACAGTCAACGCTGTCGAAAGCCTTTTCAAGGTTGATGCAGTTGAGATGGATATTTGCCTGCCATTCTATGACTTGTTCTGTGACGATGATGTACGGAGTCACAATTTGGCACGCATACCATTTGCCTTTTCTGCATCCACCTTGTTCCAAGCTAGTGGATTTCTGCATCCCGTGCATCTTCCATTATCTCTAGGATGACGCAAGTTAGCGTTTTACTTGGTGTGGACAAGAAGATTACTGCGCTCCAGTTCTTGGAGAGAAACCTTCCCTACACGATTTCCGCCTTTACTGGAGGGTTGTTGTCCACTGGCAGTTCTGTGCCTGCTGTCACTCGTAGTGGTATTTCTGGGCGAATCAGAGGTACTGGCAGATTCAGGATTCTTTTGAGGTGACCAACCCATTCACTGTTTCCCCTCCTTGGCAAATGGGTTCCTCTGAGCACCTTTTATTGGTTTCATCATCTGAGTTTATCCCTTGCCGGATAGAGAGCTGGTTACCTGATGTATTATCCACAGGTTCTTTTTCCTGCCTACCTGTTCTGCTTCAGTTGCTGGCCGATATGTCGTGGAATTGCCTTTTGTCTTTCCCAGCACTCTCTTTCACTTCTTTATCCACTGAGCAATATAAGGAACCCAGCTTCTCCTTCTGCTGTCCATCTTTACGTTAAGATATCTCTTTCACCATCCTCCTCACTTATATTAGATTTCATGTGTCCGTTGAGAGTCACTCCTTGTCTCACCCCTTCTTTCTTCTTATTAAGGCCATGCGCGCCGCCCCAAACAGCACTTTCGGAGAGTTCCAATGTTCTTCCATGCACATTTCCTCAGTGATGCTACGCAAAGCCAGCAACTGTGCTGTGATGGCCTCAGTGAAGGTGTCGTTTAATATTAATACTGATTTATACTTCGTATCAACGGGTAAGTTTACATGAGACGCATGCCACTTTTACAGTTACGATTAGTCATGCTATAAATTACATTCCTGTAGTATCATAAATTAATACTTTAAAAAAAATTAAATTGTCCAATTATTGTGCAATCAACCAGAACAGTTAAGCATAAATGTCAAATTGTAAACCCTTCACTAAAGTCACTATCTAAGTTGAGCGCCAACCCAAACTTCGTCTCTTGTCCTGTTGATAGTTATGGTCAACCGATGAACAGCCTATATTTGGATAAGTGTTATGTCGCCACGTGAATAAAAGCTAAATCAGGAAGAGTGGAACCTTCTGGGAAACTGCAAAATTGCATAAAATACAATTATGGATAATACATCACTGTAAGTAAATTTACAAGATAAATACAAGAAGAGGAAGCTATATAGCACTTGAAGTGATAGTATACATTTGCAGTGTTTAATGCTAACCATGTTGGTCTTACCATGAAAACCATAACGTTTCCGATGAAAATACAGCAAAGTTGTTGTTATGTTTTTTCCACCAAAGAAACCAGACTTCAAGAAAGCAACGAATATGGACAAAAAATAAGTTTTAGCTTTATTAAAGGCCTAGGTGGCTAGGACAAAATAGAGTATTATAGTGCGTAAATAAAAAGATTATTGTGAGGTAGATAAGTGATATTTAGGTGAGAAGTGAGTTCAAAGATCTGGAAAATTAGAACCTGTAGGACAAGCTGACCTATAAGATGTCTCAAGAATTTCCGTAGGACCCAATGGGTAGCATTTAGACAAGAAGCCCAACAGGCTTGTAGATGTCAGGAGATGGAGCAATTTTTATAATTTAGATCTGTACAACCCTTACTTTTCTTTTTTGTTAAGGATTTGGACGGATGTTTAATTCTTGAGCCGTCAACAAATGCATCTTGCCATCCTACAGATTGGAGTGATTCACATTTGTTATCACTACCATATTTGCTGATCAGCATGCGCCGCTTCGCCTACTGTTTCCAAACGCTGAACTTGAATTAACGTCTATCCGCAGTTGCTTTGAAGGCTTTCACCTCCAACTTGAAGGTTGCTTGGTATGGAAAATGGTCTGGGACCACGTCTACTCCCCTCTTTGACTTTGTATTCAACGGAGTATCTCCGTCTTCTTGAGAGTGGGATGAACCCTATATAGTTTCTGGTGTCCTTTAGGTGGGCCCTCTGTGGCCTTGGGTATATTCTTGTGCTTCTGCAGGCTGCCTCTGATCACCAAATCACTGAACGAGTAGAAGTCTTTGAAGATTTCTATATTAGTATTCACTTATTTGGGGGTTGATAAGTTCAGTGCTTAGCATTCATGTCGCCCATTAGGATTTTGATGTCACCATTTGAAATTTGCCAACTACTGTTCTCATTTGCTTATAGAAATCCCTCTTCTTCCCTTGTTGTGAGTTGTTTGTAAGCGCGTTGCTTTGGATGATTACCACTCTCCTGGCACAGATTATGCTCCCACAGCATAAGAACGCTGGAAGATGATGGTGACCGTGTGATAACTACTCCCTCTGTAATTTGTGAATATCGGGTGGTCTGCCGGATTGAAATAGTGACACTCAAGGATTCTAGGCACCTATATTCCATACCTCACTTCTTAAGCAACCTGCTAAACCTCAGCTTATTCAATTGTTCGAAAATTCCATTTCATTTCACCATTTTTAACTTTATTCTCATCGAAAGAAGACGTGTTGGCCGACTGGTTACCCGGAGGCGTTCGCCAAACCACATTTTTCCACCCGTCTAATTCCAGGCTAGAATAAGTTTTCGTTTTAAATCTTTGTTGTCCTATGAGCTAACTGTCGCGATTGTGCTGATTTTTCTCGATAGGGAGGCCAGGCTTCAAGCTCAACCTCTCCTCTCTTCTTAGATCAAGGACAAGCAAATAAACTAGTGAACTAGTAATCTAGGTGTTGATAGGATTTGTTCTACTACAGCCTGATACTGAACCACTTCTTATGGAACACTGGAACAAGTACTAACTACTCTTAGGAGCCAGGTTAGCTTAGCATAGCTCTTTATTTTTCGGGCCCAACTTCGCCCAACTTATTCGTTTGGCTGGTCACACCCGGGAGTCCGCCACCTAATGACACTGAAATTATTGACGGGGACATCATTCTCCCACATAAAGTCCAGAGAAGAGAGGCAAGTGCAGTCAGTGAGCGGTACAGACAAAGGTGAGAAGACTAGACTTTTATATTCCTGGCTAACACAAAAGAGGTAGCAAATTTTTGAAGGCCTGTAAAACCAAAAACGATCACAGACTCCTGGATAAGGACAAACTCGTGTTACGACACAACGGTGTTGTCTGGAAACCTAATAGTAAGTGACTATCAGAAGTTACTTACACTGGTCCACTTAAAGTTGATCTAATCCTATCAACAACTGGTGATGCATCTAAGATGCTCTCTCTTGGTAGGTTAAAGCGAAGACCAGTTAAGGTGGTTACAAAAATCCTCTGGTGAAATGAAAATCTTAAATCCCAGCAGCGGCATCTTCTTGAAAAAAAATCGTGTGATGACATGATAGGAAATGTAAAGCAGTTTTTCTTATGACACATGAACCAGACATTCAAAATACGCCTGAAATAAAAGCCACAACATTCAATACTTATCCCTAAATTCTAACCAGTCAAGTTAGAGTAGTTTCATGATTTATTTAGCTGAAATTTTCGGGCATGTAACCTCCTTCCTAAAGGAATAAACCACTGTCTTCTCGGTCTGTCAGCAACATTCGGGTGATTAAAAAATGTACCACCATGTGTTAGAGCATCAGTCGAAATGATTTCCAACGTAGTATTATAGTGGCCACGACAAAATCATGCACTTCGTCAAAATCAACAAACACCCGGCAATTACCTGCAGCACAGCTACAGCGATTGGAGAGAAATAACTTCTGTTATAGAATCTTACAGAGTTCCTAAAATAGCCTCAAAACACATGTAAGCTAATGCCAGGAAATCAGCAAGTTCATACATTGTTGCCGCATAGGTATTGGACAGTGGATACACACTAGGAGCGCTCCTTGTAATGTTTGCGCTAAATCCGAAGTAACTTGAAGCCCCGCGTGTTTCGAACTTCTTTCTGTAAAGATGATTATCAAGGAATAGTAAGTCGTTTACGAATGTTATAAATGGCGTTTTATATTATTTACTTTAATTACACAATATTAACCCCCTGACAGTCGTGTAATTTTACCTATGACAGTTGAGGAGTACCGTGTTGGGCAGTTGTACTCAGTTGCCGAAAGTTCCAAAGGTGAAACTGGTGGCGGTGATGGTGTACAGATTTTAGTGAATGAACCGTTTGATCAACACACTTATAAACCGGATCGTCCTTTACTGAAAGGTGATCCAAGGTTCACTACTGGACAGTACACACACAAACATTACCATCTTGCACGTAAAGTACCTGGATTTGTGCGTATGGTTGCCCCTGAAAGTGCACTTGTTTTCAATGAATATGCATGGAATGCCTATCCATACTGCAGGACTATTATTACAGTAAGTATTTACTTTTAATCGCTATATAAAACACAGAACAATTACATGCAAGAGAAATTTAATGTTACAATCGAGTCACTGCATGTGGATTCCGATATCAACATGGAAAATGTAAGTCTTTCATGCAGATGAGCGTCACTAGTATTTAATTATTTCATGTGCATTTTAAATTCATATTACTCTCCCATTATGTGACATAAATATTGGAAATACAGAAGACTGCCTTTGAGCTCTCACATCTGAGTTATAAGGCTTGGTTATTGTCTATATAATACCATTTCTCCCAGTAGTTCACAGTCTTTTTTATGAAGTAATAAACTTGGAATCATGACTTTGTTGCAAGTCAATTCAAAAGGTAATTTATTGTAATAAGCCTCTGTCGCTGAGTTAGTAAGAAGTCTCATTCTTATTAATTACTTTAGTCCATTCAGCCTAGTATTACAATTAAGTCGAAGGAAGTCTTTTGTCCATCAATAAATCAAAACGTCTGCTTAAAATACTCCCGTAGTTTTTAGGTAAATGAAGAGAATGTAATAAGCGTACAGTAGTTTATTCTTTGAGAACTCAAAGCAATTAATTATAAGATGATTGAATCCGCAGTCACATGCCACCTTTGGGGATAATTTTTATCAAATCTCAGTTATTTCTGAAGTAAAATAATTTTTGATTGTTTTTAAGGCAATCTGAACTGCTGAATTCATAAAACCAGCAGTTCTCTATTCAATAACTAGGAGAAACAGTTCAATGTAATAGCCAAAAGATTGATCGAAAGTGACAACAAATATATCTTCAAGGAGTTGACGATTGAGTGAATCAGTTGAAATAGTTATAAACTATAACTCCTGTTATTATTCTTATATGAAAATTTCTTAACCACAGGTTAAGGTTAGGTACACGTTTGAAATTAATAGTTGTTGATGTGTTTGTAGATTAGCTTCTCTTTCTCAAGACTAACGTAAATCCAGTGACTACTAGTCTGAGTTTTGTTTTAACAGTCCTTTGATTTCAAAGTTGCGGCGATTTCTTCACAAATAAATCAACCAGCTCAGAGAACACTATTAATTGCAAATCATCCACCTGAGCTACAAATCTCTATTATTTCAAAGACTGATTAACTATTATTAGTATGAACAGAGTATAAATGGGGTTGTTGTTGCGCTGAAGTTCGAGTACTTTCTTTAAAAAACAGAAAACGCAGATTATCTGCTTGCTGTTTAGGCAGTGGATATCAGTTAACCTTCTTTCTTTTCTTGTTGGCATCAACTAGACAGATATGGGGGAGGGGTAATAGTGTATAGTTTCAGGTGATTTTTTTCTCATTTCAAAAGTATCATTTCAAGTGTGTGAAACACTCCACATAGTTTTCTCTTTTATCGAGACTTTTAAACAGATTTATGTAACTCTGTTTTATTTATATCAGTATAAAACATCGCAAAAGCTGACAAACGAAACGCCACCATAGTTTTAAATAAATCTATCTGTTTTATTTAGGCTGTAAATAATGTGTCCGTATTACTTGTTATGTAGTTGTCTTCGTTGGTTGTTCATATTGAAAGCTGAATTGAAACGATTTTCTGTAAAACCAGTAGATTATGCTCTGTCTGTCTGGATTCAACATAGATTATGCAGGTTACCTGATTCTCTTATCCATGGACTGTTAGCACTTTGTATCGAATAGAGTAAAAGCAGGGTCGTACTGCTTAGCTTTGTAATCCACAGTAAAACTGACTGATAGATTTCTATCAATTCCCAGGGGTTGACAGCTGCATTAGTAATCGTTGAGAAACTGTCTTGCACGTAGGTACTGTTATGAAATCACTCTATCAGTCATGTAGTGCTATGTAAGTATATCATCCTTAGATATTTGGTCACTATTATTATTAGGATCATGGAGATGTCGCTTATTGACTTAAGCATTTAGTTTTTAGCCGTTAGGTCGCGGATTCGAGTCCTGCCCCCTCCCCCAGTATTTGAGCTTGAACGAACAGTTAAGATCCGTTTTATGGTAAATTATCAAGACGCTAAGCATTCTTCAAGTTTACTGTGTAGTCTTTTCCTTCATTTTCATTAAGTGTTACATTCTTTTAATTAGGTTTCTCCGTTAGTATCAGCCATCTTTTGACCTATTCTTTTTGGAAAACACTCAGTGTCTTCTTGGCTTTGTAATTTTCTTCCTTGAGAAATTTATTATATTGGTTGGAAGATTTCATCATGAGCTGACATCAATTAGAGAACCATTGCAGAACCTAGGAGTGCTGGACAGCAGTTTGAAGGTAAGGCTTAACTCGAAGAATACATTGCGAAGTGGTCGCGCTATGTCATGAATTGGCAGAAGTTAGAATTCATGGGCTGTCCAGTGGATCGCGTCCCAGTGGCTTAATGGACTACGAGGTAGCTAGCTTTGTAACCAGAAGGTCCTGAGTTTGAACTCCAGTAGGTTGGGTGCGTACTGGCAAAGAGCCCCAAACTAGAACGAAACAGTCGTCCAGTACTCCCTACAGGTTTTCCGATTGTTCTCTAACTGATATCAGCTCACGATCAGCTCTAACCACTCAAACAAATTCCCTACGATACCAATACTTGCGAATTTGTTATACTCTCATTCTGGCCTATTTTAAAAAAACTGAATTATTTTTGTTGTTTTAATTAGCCTCATCAGTTAACTCCACAACAGTTAGCTGAGCTTGAAATTATCTACATAGATATTGGTGACATCAATCCATCAGATAAAGATTACAATCCAAGCGAAGATCCTACAACCTTTCAATCTGCTAAAACTGGTCGTGGTCCCTTAGGACCTAAATGGTGGGAGGTATGTTGTCTGAAAATGTTTCACTTACATTTATATATATATATATATATATATATATATATATATATATATATTGGAACGATGTATGTCTATAAATAAGCCTATCATTTTGAGTCTAATATCCTATATTTACTTTAAATTTACGTATACTTCCTGTTGTTTTCTTATTATTGTATTCCTTGGCATTCCGAGTGGAACATGGAGCTTGAAGCTTTGAGGTTTGAAGTATCAGTTGACTGACTGGCTTCACCATAGAACTTTGCACAGATGTGCAACAGTTCCAGTTGTCACTTGTAGCACACAAAGCAAGAGAAGAGAGTAAAGAGAGACTCATCAAAAGAGAGATAATGAACAGAAATGTGAGGTAAAAAGAGCAGTAATATGGAAGAACAGTAGAATTTTATCGGATATGATAAATCACAAAGAATTTTTTGACGTAATTTACGAAGCTTTCATTGCCCTGCTAGCTTCGCAAATAAACCATCCAGCTCAGAGAACACAACTACGTCAAAATCATCCAACTGATCTACAGATCTCCTTCATATCACAAAGAGTGAATGCATCTGTGCTAGTCGTTGATAACGACTTTGAGCCGTATCACCAATTGTCTCTAGCTGTCATTGGTTTTAACCATCCTGAGGACCCCAATGAGTCAGGAAATCTACACCTCCCTACATAGCTCACTAGCTGGCTTAAACTGACTGTTGCGGATTTGACTGACTGATGAAGCCACATTTTGGTTTGACCACCGCTAGCTAACTCTTTTAAAACGTGATCCTGTCAGCTAGCTAACATTGGCCGTTGAGGAAGGTAGTGTTAGGCTAGGCATGCGTAACACATGTCCTAACCATCTCATTTGGTGTGACTTCAGTTATTATTACTATTATTATTCTTTTTTAGCCTCACGACCAACCTCGCCTCTTTACCGGGCTCACTTACCGGCTAGGTGAGATATAAGAGTGTCTCATTGGTCGGGGGACAAAGCCTAGACCGCGCTGTACCACCAACGCTAATTTACTTATTTATATTATTCTTATTATTATAATAATTTAATTAAACTGCTATTTAAAGAAAGCAAATATATGAGGTCAGCATGCCATTTAAAAGTACATTTGTATTATTAGAGTTTCTATGGTAAATACCAGATACATAGAAACGTTATTGTAAACACATGAAAGCGACCACCTTCATTTAAAGTAGACATCCGTATCAGCTGTTTTTTCTTCGCTGGAATTCTGTTATATAAGATCACTATAGCTATTTTTGTATAAATAATTATAAATCTATTCAAATCATCAGACAATTTAAAAGTATTATACCAACCTTCTAATAACAATAATTCAGAATGCAGTTTGAGGACAAGCTACCTAGAATGGGACGTGTGTACTGCTCATCAGTTCGCTCCGTCCTTGTCTATGGCTCTGAAACATGGCCAATACGCGTTGAAGACATGAAAAGGTTGACTGCTTTCGATCATAGATGTCTGCGATCTCTGTCTCACGTTAGGTGGTTTAATAAGGTAAGTAATGTTGACGTTAGGCGTAGAGTGTTGGGCAAGGAGGGAAAATCAATTGACGAGGCTTTAAAGCTACATAGACTGAGATGGCTAGGTCACGTGCTGCGCATGCCTAACCACCGCCTCCCCCGACGGGCATTGCTAGCTGATATAGGTGGTGCAGGTTGGAAAAGAGCCAGTAGTGGCCAAACAAAAACATGGCATCAATCCATGAAATCCTTGACAGTTAAACTGAGTCAGGTAGGGAGATGCAGACTCCCGGGTTGGGGCTCCAACAATTGACAACGATGATTTTGAGCCATACCACCGATTGTCTCCAGCCATTGGTGTTTACCGTCCCGAGGAACCCAAACCAGAAAGTCTATACCTTCCTAAGTAGTTTAAAATGACTGTTGTATTATTGATAGTTTGTTGCTTCATTACATTTATTGTTTGAGGGCTGAGATACTGCCCGGGTGCCCAAACTGAAGCAGGTGGTTTTCTTAAGGGACCACCCCCGGAGCCTTTGACTTGGAGTATAATCCGCAAGGCAGCGGAGCAGCGTCAGGAGCTGCATTCCCATGGTTGCCGGTGACCTATATAGGTTGTTCGTACGCCATTTGATCTGATTGGACTCTGGAACCCATGTACCCCATGGTAACTGCTTTTAGTTTAACCGCTATCCAAACAATCTTCCTGGCAAGGTAGGACCTCCAGGAACATGAGTCCCAGCCAGATTAGCTTGTTGGGTCACTCACTAAGGTATTCAAGCCCGACCACCACAACAAGATAGCGGTTGTTGGCCGGAAAAAACTGACTGTTGTGGATTTGATTGACTGACGCCACGTTTTGGTTTGACCTAGTCTTAAGTCAGCTAACATTGCCCATTGTCGAAGAAGGCGATGGCTAGGCATGCTTGCGTAACACATGTCCTAACCATCTGAGTCGACGTAACTCCACCGACTCCTCTATTGATTTCCCCCTCCTCCTTACCTAGCACTCGACCAAAGCCTAACCTCAATATTGCTCACCCTATTATACTACTTCACACGGGAGATAGAACAACAAGACCAGCGCTGATGAAACGTTTTCTCTTCGGTAAACTCATATAGCCTGGTGTATATACAACAGCGCATTCTTAGCCTTTGGCAAGGTTAAATGTGCGCAGTTCTATATATCTTATGCATATATATATTGTTTTTGCGTGCTCTATGTAAAACTACACACACACACACACGCATGCATCCATCTTACAACCCTGATAACACTGATATAAAGGTTGACATTTCACACTGTTCATATAAGTATGCATATATATATATATATATATAATGTTATATGAATACTTTTAAAGTAACATATCAGTTAATATTACATCAGCGATAAAAGTAGTAGAATGGAGAAAAGAGAAAGTAACACGACAACAAAGAAATATGTGAACTTTGTAATTTATAATTTATGTAAGTCAGAAATAGTTTAAGAATCTGTAAATTCTGTTTCTGTTTTGGACACACAGAAAAGCTGTACAGTATCACTGGTCACACACACACCGGGTTTTTTTTAAAAATCTTTTTGAAATTTGTAAATGTTGATTAAATCTTTTTTTTAAAAATGTTGTTTTATGGTCTGGTGTCGTCATTTTTACTGCAGTTAAAATCTAAGCTTTTTCCATAAACTTGCTTGTTTCCGAAAGTAACCAGGTGAGGGAGCCTACGGAGTGATGACAACCAGTGGTATACGTCAGGGATACCCACTGTCGCCATTTCTGTTTAATTTCATTATAGAGGTAATGATGAACTTAAGCCTAAGTGACTTCAGCAACTTTAGTATGGATTGACTCGTTACCACCATGGAATAATCTTCTCGTTGACTTAGAATATGCCGATTATATAGTACTTGTAGGTGAAGATGCTGACAAAATTTAGAGTCTTTTGGACACGTTGAGCAGGAGCAATCTTCGAATGTTTGAAATGCGATTCGCTCCTGCTGTCAGATGTAAGATGATGTTACAGGACTGGACTGCATTGACTGCTAACTACTACTAAATATAGGGATTGAAGTGGTTGTTGGAGTGTGTTGACCACTTCACATATTTAGGGAGTTGCATCAGCCAACGCCAGCCGGTTAATCGCTGACGAAATCTCAGCACAGATACAGAAGGCTCGTTTGGCATATACTGACTTAAGCCATCTCTGGCTTAGTAAACGTGATATCCGGCAGGCTGTCAACCATAGGGTGTATGTACTGCCCAGCAGTTCACCCTGCCCTTCTTTATGGCTGGCTGTGAGATCTCATTAAAAATGAAAGATATGGGAAAGCTAGCTGTCTCTGACCATAGATGTCAATGCTCTGTTTCTCGTGTTAATTGGCATAAGATGGTGAGTACTGTTAAGATTAGACGTCGACCGAGTGTTAGATATGGAGGGTCAGTCAATCGATGAGGTTGTCAATTCACATCGACTGAGGTGGCTAGGACTTGTCGTAGGTGATGAACTATCGCCTTCCTCGACAGACAATCTTAGCTGACATAGGACCAGATGGGTAAAAAACTGGTGCTAGTCACACCAAAAACTTGGAATCACTTCATGAAATTTTCGACAATTAGTTTAAACTAGCCAAGTAAGAAGGTGTAGACTGTTGTCTGGTTGGAGTCATTGGGTTGGTAAGAACCAATGGCTAGGAGTGACTGGTGATATGGCGTGAAAACCCCCCTTCTCAGTGGCTAAGATGCATTCACTCTTTGTGGTCTGCCATAACCATTCAACCCTATTGCTTTTCTATATCACTATTCTTCCTGCCTTACATTTCTGCCCCATTATCCTCGATCTTTTGAATCTCTTTTCTCTCTCTATTTACTCTTCATCTTTATGTACTAAATGAAGTATGGCAACCTGAATGAATTGCTGTACTTCTGTGCAAAGTCCTATGCTGATGAAAGCGGTCAGTTCAGTTAGACACCGTTCTTAAATGTCATAGAAATGTTTGTAAACGTCAATGTTTAGCAACAGTCGGTAACAGAAACATGTGAAATCACCTATTAGGTAGGGAAACAAACGTATAAATTGTGTGACTTCCTTAAGTAAGTGGTCTTACGTAGTGTACAACCACTAAGAATTATTATTAGCCTTCAGAAGTGATTTGCAAGCGCTTAGAAACTGAGAGATTCAAAATATCAGTGTTGGTTTGCAGAAGTTTGATTTGATTGGTTTCAGGATTTCATCACGAGCTGACATCAGTTAGAGAACTATTGGAAAACCAGGGACGACTGTTTTGTTCTAGTTTAGAACTCTTCAGCCGAATGCGCCCACTGGGGTTCAAACCCAGGACCTTGCAGTTACAAAGTGAGCTCGTAGACCATTCAGTCACTGGGACCCGATCTAATGGTCCATGAATTTCAACTTCTGCGACTGGCACTAGCCAGTGTCATCCGTGGCGAGTATCTGTCCTCACACCTGACCTGCTGCATCCCACTAGTCACGACTTTTCACTAGAACCCAGGTAACTGCCTTGTAACCGGAAGGTCATGGGTTCGAACCTCGGTGTGTGAAGTACTGATGAAGAGTCTCAAGCTAGGATGAAACATCTCTCCAGTACTCCTAGGTTTTCCAGTTGATCTCCAATAGATTCAGAATATGTTTTAGAGCATATTTTAAAGTCAACAGTTTGAAAAGTGGATCACGAATTACATACCAAATTATTGTATGAGTTAAGTCCGATGTAGTAAAAAAGCGTTAGATAGACCGCTATTTCATATTCATCAGAATGTTAAAGATAATGTTCCACAGTATTGGCAACATTTATATGCATATATCAACACACGCAGCCCAATGGAGCTACGTTCATTGTTTATACCCGTAGGATATTGTCTAAATGTGCCGAAGAACATCTTCCAATATCTGTCTGTCTGTCTGCCTGTATTCGACATAGAACTTTACACTTATGTGCGGCAGTTCGAGACGCTACACTCCATGTAGCACAAAGCAACAGAAGAAGACAGTAGAAGAAATGCACAATAGAGACAGTAAACAGAATTGTGAGACAAAGGAATAGTAGTAACGAAGAACAATATAGTTTCATTGGAAATCATATCACAAGGAGTGGATGCATCTGCGCCATTGAGAACAATTTTGAGTCATGTCACCAATTGTTTCCAACCATTGGTTTTTACCGTCCCGAGGACCCCAACCAGCCAGCTAGTCTACACCTTCCTACGTGACTTAAACTAACTGTTGTGGATTTGATTGACTGATGAAGCCATGTTTTGGTTTGACCGCCACTAGCTCTTTCCCAGCCTGACCCTATATCTTCCAATATTGGTTGTCAAAAGGAACAATTAGACATACTTTAATTCTTTAACACTTTGTTTTGAGTCACATGTTTGCGTATCACTAGAGAAGTCATTTAGAAGTAGGGTCAAGTCTCGTGCAAAGGGTTTCCGGAGACATATTCGGGTCACAATGGAGGCTCTTGCTGTATACACGAGAAAAACTGGTGTTTGTACAGTTTCTCTAGGATTTCATAAATGGTGAATGCATCTGCTCCATTGACAACGATTTTGGATCGTCATCAACAGTTTTAAGCCATCGGATATTAGATTCTCAACGACATCCGCGAGGCAGTCTAATACACCTCCTCCCTGCATGCTTGATTTAGACTAATAGGCAAAGACTTCATGCGACGGTGAAGGCGAGGACTTCGAATGCTAAACACATATCCTAACCATCGCCATCGGTGCAGCTTCATCTATCGACTGTCCCTCACCTAACTGTATGTCTGTCCTACCGCTTATCGCGGCAGATAGAATCCAAACGTTTATGATCGAGGATAGTTGACCTCTTCATCTCTTGTTCTCTTCCCAGCTGTCATGTTTCATAGCTATGAAGAAGTACAAAGCGTATTCTTTGCTCGACAGTCAGATAGCACGTTCACTCTAGAGATGACGTGAGCTGTTGGTAAAGGCCTAAGGGGCCTTTTATATCTGTGCTGAAACTGCATCACCAATCAGTCCATTAGGGTTGATACAATTTCCGAAATAAGTGAAGCGGTCAACACACTCAACAACTGTATACTCTCTACCTATTCTTTAAACTAGGTATCAGCGCAGATTAGTCCTGCAGTATTCTGTGATATTTCACAGGGGTGAATCATATGCCAAACATACCAAGATTGTTGCTTTAGATTGTTAAGCGTCGTAGACTAGAGGGATTATATGAGCAGGTGCATACTCAAAGGTGGTGACGAGACAATTTTTGCTTAAATTTCTTTGATTGTTCTACACCCAATAACCATTTTATTTTGTCTTTTTATTTTTATATTTTTGTAGAATGGTTATGAAGGACCGATTATGTGTGCTTATAAACTTGTTATGTGTGAATTTAAAATGTGGGCAATGCAAGGACGTGTAGAGAAGATGATTCAACGTGTATGTTACCTTTTCTTTTGTAAATTGAACTTTCTTTGTAAATTTCCTTTACGTTCCTCTAGTGGAACATAGGGCTTCAAGCTAGTGGCTTGAAGTTTCGATAGCAGTGGTGTTTATTTTTATGGGTAGGGTTTGCTAGCCTCATGCCCCAACTTGCCTTCTTTACCAGTCTTATTACTGGCTTAGCGAGGTGAAGGACTACTTCGTCGGACGGGGATCAAACCCTGAACCACGCATGGTGTGGTTAGTGAGCATTCTACAGCTATGCCATCGACGCACAAATTTAACTGATTGCAATTTTTATTATTTTGTTTATTTAAGCACAAACTGGGCACAATATAGTGGGGAGGGGGTACTAAAAGAAAGATGCAACACCACATTTCATGATTTGTGTGAGTGAGTGCTAAGATTCTACCTGAATACTACTCCGAAAATGAAGCAGACAGGGGTTATTTTAAAAAGATAACTTCCTGAGCTTTTGACAAAGCGGAGGAGGAGAGCAACATCGAGAGCTGCATTCCCATGGCTACTTGGTAACTAAAAAGATTTTGTCCACCATTGGTTTCTTTCGGATTCTGGAACCCGTGTGCACATCACAAATTTTATCATCAGAAATTTCCATCTCTTATAGATATACCTCGACGTCCACTATTCTAATAGTAGTAAACACCTAATACCCACATTCGTCCTCTTTTAGGACATTCTCCTACGCCTCCCCACCCCGCGTAAAAGCAGTGAACAGGATTTAAATGACGGAGGCTTTGAACATATGTTTACTTGGAGGGATTTAGAGAATGAAGACCTTAGTCCTATGCATTTTCGGCCGCATCAGATCACCGTAATGTGTACAACTTTTGTAAGTTGGAAAAAAATATTACTGGGACTGTGAATCATATATGTAAGCACTTAACTGTTCAACAATGGAGGTCATAGACAGCCGAATGTTATTACTAGTGTTCATACAATCGTTATGCTTAACCACTAGTGTACAAAACCGCACTTGGTTAGTAATAAATGCCTCCGGTCCACTAGTACACAGTAGTAATTTTGGGCATATTCTTTCTCAAATCATGATACTACTCTTTTTGATTTGACACTAGTAACTAGTGTGACGTTTCTGGCACCTCTCTTTTGGTGCAGACTGAATTCTATTAGTCAGGTTTGTAATGTGGCCACCATTCTAGGTAGCTCGCCGTCACGGTGCACATTGATTTGGTGATATTATATGGTTGGAGGCAATCTGCAGGAAGCCTTGGAACTAGGTTTCGGGCTAGTTGGCACTCACCGGTCAGCAAGGTGTATCTGCAATCACAGTGAAGGAACTCAATTTCCCTTCTGAGATTTGAACCCGCATCACCCAGTGCTGCCTACAGTCAGAGACGTTACCACCATCTAATCTCATCAAATCAATGTGCACCGTGACGGCGAGCTACCTAGAATGGTGGCCACATTACAAACCTGACTGATAGAATTCAGTCTGCACCAAAAGAGAGGACCAGACACGTCACACTAGTTAATGACTAGTGTGCAATCAAAAATATCCAATACAGTCCTACAGGAGGTCAATCGCGAGCCCAAATAGCTCAGTGGTAACGTCTGTGACTGCAGACCTCACTGGGTGACGCTTGTTCGAATCCCAGAAGGGAAATGGCTTCCTTCAAGGTGATCGCAGATACGCCTTGCTGACTGGTGAGTGCCAACTAGCACGAAACCTAGTTCCAAGGCTTCCTGCAGGTTGCCTCCAGCCATCTAATATCATCGTACTACTACTAATTTTGTGTCCAATTTAGTATCATTATATTCATATTGCTCTATGTTTGCTGTTTTTCGAAATATGGCACCTCTGCTCAAAGTTGTGCGATGATTTGTCTGTCAGTCAGTCAGTATGTCCCCTCTTATTATGATTATTATTCTCTTGAGTTCTGAGTGGAACTTAGAGGGCTTCCGTAGCAAATCTCTTCTCCGCAGTTCTCTCCAGCTAGCCCCACAATTGCTCACAAGTTGTCATCGCCTCTTCATACAATCTCCTCCAGGTCAACCTCGGACGCCAAACTTGTCATTTCCTACTTGGGTTCCTGGCATGTGGTGTCACTCAGCGGTCTCTTTAGTAGCGTGTGTCTGATCCGTCTCCGTTTTCTTCAACATATTTGTTCAGCAATAACTTCCTAGAATTTCTTGTTCTCAATTCTTTTTGTCTGACCATCTGATCCTCAGTATGAAGTCAGCAAAGAGGGCAACTGTTGATAAAAGTCTGCAGTAATCTATTTGAAATGCTCTTCATGATGATGCACCATCTGGGGGAATTGACTTAACCTTGATGTTAAAAATCCGAATTTCGTTCTTTCTTCTAAGTGCAGAAGATTTCCAAATTGATGTCAGATTGATAAACGTCTGCTTTGCCATTCTGATTCTGGTTTTTAACGTCGTCATTCGTGTACTGCCGTCTGTGTAGTTGAAACGACGCTTCCTAGATAAGTGAAGGAAGTGACCCCTTCCAAATTTATGCTGTTGATAGTGATTAATGCTGTCGGTTGCTTATCTTCATCACCTCCGTCTTCTCTACTATAACTTGAAGTCCTGTCTTTGCTGCCTCTTCTGTCAACTTATTGATTTTCTCCGGTAGGTTTTCGAGTTTATGCAGCGCAAGATGTAAAATCGTCCTTGGAATTCCAGATCTTTTAGAGTCTTCCTAGCCGCACAACATATTCCCCTCTTCTTTCTCCTGACAGGTTTCCGCAAGATCTTGTCCCCCACAATTAGGGCATATATATATATATATATATATATATATATATATTGGCGGAAGTCAGAGTTCATGGGCCATTGAATCGAGTCCCAGTGACTTAATGGTATACGAGCTAGCTCGACTTGTAACCAGAAGGTCCTGGGTTCGAACTCTGGCTGTGGGTGCGTACTGTGAAGAGTCCCAAACTAGGATGGGGGAAACAGTTGTCCAGTACTTCCTGCAGATTTTCCAACGGTTCTCTAACTAACGTCAGCTCATGATGAAATCCTCCAAACAATCAATATATATTTAATTAATTTTTAATTTTATTCCTTGACGTTACGAGTGGGGCATGAGGCTTTAAGCTAGAGGCCTGAAGTTTTGGTAGCAGTGGTGTAGCCCAGTGCTCTCCTCTTTACTAGTCTTATTACTGGCTTAGTGAAGTAAAGGAGTGCCTTATCGGACGGGTATCGAACCCCGAACCGCATGTGGAGTGGTTGGCGACCATTCTACCGCTGTACCACCGAACTCATATGTATATATATAATAGGAAATATATTTTTTCCTACCACCTTACATTCTCTTTCTTTCAGAGGTGAAAAAAGTTATAAGGAAATCAGGAAAATGTATGCAAATTAAAAGTCCATACTAGCAGTAATGTGATTACAAATTAGATTCATCACATGATTATAGTATGTTCCTATTTTTGAGTGATCAATTATATACATGTGTGTGTGTGTGTGTGTGTGTGTAAGTGTGGCATCCAGTGACTGACCAAAGTATTCCAAAGTAAATTTGTATAATCATAGAAAAAGTTATTTTTATTTTAAAAAAAGCAAAGCAAATCCACTTGAATGAAAATGCTTTTTTTCTGTCATTCCCACTCATACTTAATACAGTATTACGTAATAATAAAATTGGCAGAATTTAGAATTCATAGGCCATTGAGCATTCTGTTCAAGGGGAGTAGAATAGTTAACGAACTCGGCTTGACACCTGAAGGTTTTAAGTTCGATCCCTAGTGATGGCATCATGAGTGCTTATTGAGCTGCAGAGTCCCAAGCTAAGACGAAACAGGTTACTTGAGTACTCTCTAGTTTCCAATCGTTTTCTAATGCAGATTATAAGATTTGTGGTTATCTTAGACTAATTGTAATTGAATATCAATGAGATGCTCACTGGCGATTGGCCCTATTCAGGTAGGTAGTTTTAGTGGGAAGTCATGACCAGTAGGATGCAGCAGGTCGGGTGTGAGGACATTGGTTAGTGGTTGCTCTATGTTGTCAACTGGCAGAAGTTAGAATTCATGGGTTGGCCATTGCATCGGGTCCCAGTGGCTGAATGGTCTACGAGCTCGCCTTGTAACCAGAAGGTCCCGGGTTCGAACCCTGTCGGTGGGTGCGTACTGATAAAGAGTTCCAAACTCGGACAAGACAGCTGTCCAGTACTCCCAGCTGGTTTTCCAACGGTTCTCTAACTAACGTCAGCTCATGATGAAATCCTGTAATTATAATTGTGTTAGACTTTTGTCATGGACCAACATCAGTTACCAGAGACTTCATTGAAAGCCAGCAAGGAGTACTGGACAGTTGTTTCGCCCCACTTCGGGATTCGTCGGTAGTGTGTACCCATAGTGTCCTACTGCTGGGGATCAAATCTGGGACCTACAGGGTACGCAACCAAGCTCATTGGCCAAGCAGCCACTTGAAGTGGAATTCAATGACCCGTGAATTCTAACTTGTGTCAGTTCGCGATGGCAGCGCGCTATGGCAGTCAACCAGTACTGATAAAGCCAAAAATAAATCGAATCCCTACAAAATTAATCCGATGTTCGTTAGTAACTGGCTACAGGACGAATTTACCTGGAGTTCCGCTGAGAAGTCGTCACTAGTGCGCGTTGCATCTGGTCGAGTGTAAGGACAAATACTTGGTTTGTGGTCGCGCTAAAATGACGAGTTGGCTATTTAAGTTGGATCGTAATGGCTGATTGGTCTATGAGCTTGTCTTATAATTGTGGAAGGTCCTGGCTCCTAACCCCGATGGTTGGGTACATCTGAAAAATCTCAAGCTCGTATAAGACATAGTTGTCCAGTACAGTACTCCTTATTGATTTCCAGTGGTTTAGCTTGTGATCACACCTGTAGTCAGGCAAATCTTTGCAAACCAACTGTTAATATTATTATTATTATTACTATTGTAGCAAGAACGACGATTATTTGCCAATTTTCATCGCCAAGTATTCTGTTGGATGGATAAATGGCACGGGTGGACAATGGATGATGTAAGAAGACATGAAGAACGTACTAAACAAGAATTAGAAGAGGTAATAAGTTCGACTCCCTAACATTTAATAACTTTTATTCCTTACGTTTGTTTATTTATTTATTTCATGTGTTTTTTAATATCTTTCTCATTTTTCTTATCTCATGGAGTGAATAATAATAATTTTATGGCGAAATATATAAGGATTTATTAAACCTGGGAGGATTACAAGGAGTAAGTGCATCTAAACCACTGTGAAGGGGCTTTTTCACGCCATATCACCAGTCACTCCTAGCCATTGGTTCTTACCAACCCAATGACTCCAACCAGACAGCAGTCTATACCTTCCTACCTGGCTAGTTCAAAATAATTGTCGAAAATTTCATGAAGTGATTCCAAGGTTTTGGTTTGAATAGCACTGGCTTTTTACCCATCTGGTCCTATGTCAGCTAAGATTGTCTGTCGAGGAAGGCGATAGTTTGTCATCTGCAACAAGGTGTCCTAGCCGCTTCGATTGGTATGGCTTCAAAACCTCATCGATTGACTGATCCTCCATATCAAACACTCGGCCGACGCCTAATCTCAACATTACCCACCATCTTATGCTAATTAGTACGGGAGATAGAACACGGACACCTCTGGTCAAAAACAGCTACCCAGGCTTTTTATTTCTTCCACTTTTAATTGGTACGTCTCACAGTCGTACAGAAGAACGGGGTGAACTGCTGAGCAGTACACACGCTCTTTGATATATAGCTGGATATCACGTCTAGGCGAGATATTTCGTGACTTAATAGCTGTCATACTGTCTGTCTGGTTTTAACATAGAACTTTGCACCGCTCTGCAGCAGTTCGAGTCGCCACACTTCACTCACACTTCACACACACAGCCAGAGAGGAAAGTAAAAAGAAACGCAAAATAGAGACAGTAAACAGAGATATGAGGCAAAAAGAATAGTAGTATAGAAGAACAATATAGTTTTATCGGGTATTATAAGTCACAAAGAGTGGATGCATCTGCACAAGAAATTGAGAACGATTTTGAGCCAGCCATTGGTGTTTACCATCCCGAGGACCCCAACCAGGAAGTCTACACCTTCCTATGTGACTGGTTTACACTAACTGTTGTGAATTTGATTGACTGATGAAGCCATGTTTTGGTTTGACCACCATGTGCTTAGCTCTTTTCCAGCCTGACCATATGTCCGCTAACATTGTCCGTCAGCGAAGGCGATGACTAGGCATACTTAACACATGTCCTAACCATCTGAGTGGATGTTATTTCACAGCCTCGTTGGTTGATTTCTCCTTCTTACCTAACACTCTACGCTTAATCTCAATATTGATCACCTTATTATTCCACCTCACACTGGAGATAGAATGCGGGCACCTATAATCAAAGACAGCTAATCTTTCTCATTAGCGAGGTCTGACAACCAGCCATAAAGGAGGACGGATCGGACTGCTGAGCAGTACACACACCCTTCGGTCTATCATACACACTGACCAGTGTGTCTCTGAGAGAGCTTGGTCAGTTTCATTTACCTGGGTTTATGACCCGGTGTGGAATATGTCAGGATTCCAATATCAAAAATCGGTATTTTATTTCATTCATTACTTCCTCATTGGCGCCATTAAACACCTATAAAGTGAAAATATTAGACTCTGTCCTATTTCAAACTCTTATGATCACTCATTAATGGTTATCTTTGGTTACGTGGGTGTTATAGGGTGTCCGCTTACCCTGTTGGAAGTATATTTGATATAGTTGCTTTGTTTGCGCCAGTTATTTCATTCTTGGAGAATTTCAAGAAACTACTCACTTCACACAGAATTAAGCACTGAAGATGTAGTCTAGAAGAGTAACAGACAATGTGCTGTGCTCTGTGTCGTCAGTTGAAATGAACTCGTCGCCAGTTGTGATATGATCGCGTCGACAATTAATATGACCAAGCGGACTTATGAGTAAGCATGATAATACTGACGTAATGAACAACTCAACTCTGTGGTACCGTACACTTTACTGAGCCAATTAAATATCACGAGACAAAGAGTAGTCTCTGATTGTTGGAATACAACTTTATTAGAAAAAAAAGCACATATTAGTATACTTTTGACCACACTAAAATCTGCCTAGGGCAGTAGAAATAGATTGTTCTGATTGGTGGGTAGACGACTCGGCTAGGTCCACGGAAAATAAATATTCTGATTGGTTGACTACGGGACCAAGACCAAGGTTAGAAAAAGATGGTAAAATTTTACAGTCAGTCATATCCGATCACACGTTGAATAATACGATGATTACTATGTATAGACCGATTCACAATGAAAGCTCCCAAGCACAACGACATCAGAAGAGAAAGCATCCACCTGTACCCCATATCTTTTACATTACTATCAAAATTCACTGGGAGGTGATCAGATAGGTATCGTCAACTGTGGAACATAGGCGCCTTCAAGCTTAAGCTTTGAAGTCCCAGTAGCAGTGCTGTTGTTTTTTCTTGTTTTTACGAGGTGTGGAGTTGCCAGCGTCAAGCCTAATCTGTTCTCTTTTAACCAGGCTTACTCCCACTGGCTTCCATCGGTAGTCGGGACCTCCGCCACTGCAGTTGTTGGCAGACATTCTGCCACTCTACCACGGATACACTACATATTCATTAGTAAAGTTTAAGGTGTATTTTTATAGAATATAACATTTGCATAAATTTGATGATATGTTTATCTCTTTCCTTACTTTGTTATTGTCTTTCGTTTTTTTTTATTTGTCAAGCAACGTAAACGAGGCAGTCTACGTGGTCATGTCACAGAGGAATAAATGCGCATCTCTTTGGTAGTATTATTTATTTTTCTTTCACCCTGTCGGATTGTTGCATAATGATAACAGCAGCTCCAGCAGAAAAACACATCACATCCAAGAACGATCGTCATTTCTCTCCCAACTGCTATCTATCTATCCCCCTTTTTTTTGTTTTTCAAAAAATTCTTTTCTTTTGTATTCATCAACCACGTCAACTTTGAATTGGTTGCAGTATTTTCTTCTTCTTTCCTTGCCTTTGATTCTCTGAAGTCTTCTTCCACGACTTTTGTGAATGTATAATCTTATTTTTAAAAACTCAAACTTGTAGATCTCCTTTTCTGATTACTTTGTGTTTATATTTTACTCACGTGTTTAACTTACTGAATATCTTCCTGTCTCTTTCATGCACATAATGCTGATTAATATTTCCTATGGGGTGAATGAATGAATAACTTTAAACACGTGTGTATAGTTGCGTCATCTACTTTCTTCTAGTTAGTTACCTCATTGGCTTTTCCTACTCCTTTGCTTCGCATTGCTTTGCTTAGCTTCACTCACCTCACTTCAATCTAATCACCTCCTTATGTGGGTGGGTATACACACACATATAATATTGCATACATACAAAACTGTCAATTTATGGCTATAAAAATACCTCTCTGTGTACACTACAATGTGTGAGTGTGTGGGCGTGTGTGCGTGTTCAGGATATATTTAGCCATAGTATTCTCAGAAATTATGCTTATATATATATATATATATATATATATATATATATATATATATATATATATATATATATATATATATATATACAAGTATTCCATTCATCTCTACTTGTTTATATTTATCTTATTTGTTTATTTATATTCTCCTTTGTTGTTTGTTTTTATTTTTTTGTGTGACCAGTTTTACTACTACTATTGCTAATGTCGTTACTATTATTATTACTATCATGATTATTATTGTTACTCTACCAAGAAGGAATCCGACCCGTTTGTTGTACTTTCTCGGCTCACCTATTCACTCACTCAATTATTCCCTGGATTGCAATTAATCAAGTTTAACTATGGATACTCCTTTCCCACTCTCCTTCGACCGCCCTCCGCCGAAGGTGGTGCACTCACCCTCTCTCTCTCTCTCACACACACAAACACGTGTCTATCTCTTCATCATTCTGTCGATTCAATCATATTCATGATGTGTGTAGACGAGAGCATATCTAATACTTTTTCTTCGACTGTTTACCTCATTCTACGCGCGCGCACACACATACACATAGTGAGACTGACTCTAAAGGGAGAAGTAGTCGGACGTTGAGGATAGTTTTGACAATTTTACTTCAGATTTTGGTTGTTGTTGTTGTCGTTGGTTTTGTAAATTCTTCTTGTCTCTATTTCTCCTCCTGCTGCTGCTTGGAGTGTATTTATTTACCTTGTCTTCTTATTTATCGAACAACAATTTCTGAAATAATCACGATGTTCTCGTTGTCGTTTTTGTTGTTGTTGTTGATGATGATGATGATGATGGCGATAACGATGATAATTGATTGCTCTTCTACCTACGTACGTACATGTGCATGCGTGCGTGCTTGCGTTTACTTCCTTCTGTATATTCCTCTGTCTTCTTTATTTTGTTTACGCTTCAATTGTTGTGTTTCTTTGTTGTATATGATTCTAATCATAATCATAAGAATAATAATAATATTTATTATTGAGTGTTGTTCATTTATCCTTACTTAATCACTTACTTACGCTGTTGTGTAAGTGAGGGTGCATTCATTATACTAATTACTACCTACATATTATTATTATTATTGTTATACTTGGTGTCAATACTACTAATACTACTACGACTGCTATTACTGCTGCCGCTACTACTAATGAGTAGTATATACATATATATCTTCTTTTTGTTTATTATTCCTTTTTGTTTTGTAATTCACAAAGATTTACAAAAAGAATTTTTGTGTAAACAATCGAATAATGACGATAATAGTAATAATAAACTAATGATTATTGGAAACGAAAAAAAACAGGCAATCTGTATTATTATTATTATTATTATTATTATATCCTTTAATTCCTAGAGGAACATAGGGCTTCAGCCGCAAGTCTCCATTGCGTTCGGTTCTCCGCCAACGTTTTCACTCCGCTCCAAGTCTGCCCACATGCTTTCATCTCCTCTTCACATGATCTCCTCCTCCAAGTCACCCTTGCACTGACGACCATCTCGCCTCTTCCCTTTCAGGTTCCACTCGAACGATGGCTTGTCTAGTGATGTCACTCCCCTGATGGTTTCCTCAGTGTATGGCCAATCCATCTTCATTTCTTCCTGCTTATTTGTCACACAATCGGTTTCTGCTGATGAGTTGGTTCACTCGTTGGCAGAGATCCCTGTTGCTAATCTTTTCTGGCCATCTGATCTTGAGTGGTATTGAGCGAAGACAACTGTTAATGAAGGTTTGAAGTTTGTTTGAGGTGCTCTTGATGACTCGCAGTGCAAGTCTCTGATCCATATAGTAGCACTGACTTCACATCGGAGTTGAAAATCCGGATGTTATTTTTGATGCTGAGTGCTGTTGACCTCCACACAGACTCAAGAGTAATGAAAGCTTGTCTTGCTTTTCCGATTCTGGTTTTGATATCCTCGTCAGTTCCGTCCGCCTGTAGTTGAAACGATGCTTCCCAGGTCGGTAGGTGGGTGAAGGAGGTTGTTTCTTTCAGGTTCCTCCCATTCATGCTGACTGATTGTTGTCTGTTGTTGTTGTTGTTGCTGTTGGTAGTGTTGCTCAGGAATCTTCATCACCTCTGTTTTATCTACACCTGAAGTCTTATCTTTGATACTTCTTCAGCCAACTTGTTGCTTTTCACTTGCATATCTTCCAGTTTGTGGGAAATCAGACATATGTCATCACCGGCAAAGTCCAGATCCTCCAAGTTTTTGTGTGAGTCCATTTTATTCCTGTTTCCTCATTGCCCATTGTCTGTCGCATTATCCAATCTACTGCAATCAGGGATATCATTGGCAAGTAGAAATACATGAAAGGGATTTATCAGTACATCTCCATTTCACGGTGTTCTCTGAAGTCCTCTATCTCTTCCTTACACGATCTCCTCTAAATATAAATCTTGGACAATCAATGCTATCCTTACACCTGCGATTCCTCGTGAACTAGCTGAGGGGACTCCTGACACTCTTAAAGTGAAGTTTGTAGATTCACTTTGTTAGCCTGGTGATGTCTTGTATGTGTGTCTCTCTGGAACACAACATACATACATCCATGGCTCAAGATGCCAGACTTCTTGCTAGTGATGCCTATTGTCCGATTTGACGTTGAAAGCTTCCATATGAAGTTGGCGATGTGCCTTTAAGAGGCTGTCGATGAGCGGGGGGGTTTCTATGGTTGTCACCGTTGTTTGTTGTCACAGAGTGGAGTGAAGATGACTCACTATCCTGAAAAATAGTACTAGCTGTAGTAGAGAAGTAAGATGGTGAAAGTGATGTGGGTAGAGGAGAATGATTCTCGGGGAGGCTTCGTGTGCTTTTGGAAGTGTGTGAGTGGTTGTTACTTCTCAGCTGCTCATACCGTAGCATTTGATTGATTCTTCGGGTACGTGGAAAAGAAAGGGTTAGTGTTACGTGACCTCAGAGCCCAAGGGACAGCTGCTTGAGGTCGGTCACACACGGCATGTATGAATTGGTTTCTTGGATTGTTTCCATATTATTAAACTTACCACCGGTTACGGACTACCGTACGCTAAGTCGGGATGTACAATTGTTGGGGTCGAACTTTCCTAATCCCCTCTCTCCGGAGTGGAGAGAGAGCACAGCTGGCTCGTATGCCGGTCATCTGAGGGAAACACCTCACTGCTGTTACATTCCCGCTCCTGAGCAGTACAATTCTGCTGGTGTAAAAAATTCTTACACTAAGCAGGTAACTGCTTTTAGTCTAAGCTCTATGCTAAAAATCTTCCTGGCGTCGTAGGACCTGAAGGAACAGTAGTTCCAGCCAGTGTAACTTGCTGGATCATTATGATATGCGAGCCGGGCTACCACGTCAAGCTGGCAGCTATCTATCGGTCAGGAGTCCAAGAACTGCTGCACATCTGTTCAAAGTTCAGTCAATCTTGCACTCACGTTGAACTCGTCGTTTCCTGTTTCATAACATCTTGGTGTATATCCTATCCATTTCTTCTTTTTTACTGTACATAATCGTTGAGCAGTAGGCGGTTCTTCGTTGGTTCGTTCCCAGTGTTCTTTGTCACTTACTGGCTGGCCATCTGATCTTCAATATCGAGCGAAAACAGCAGTTGTTAACAAAAGTCTGAATACTGTTCTAAATGCTTTTCTTGACGTACCATGTCTTTGACCGATATAGCAGAACTGATCGACTCAACATTAGTGTTGGGAATCCGAATTTAGTTCTTGTTGCTGAGTTTAGGAGATATCCAAAATGATTTCACAGTAATTTTTTTTTATTTTTTGATTACAGCTTGATTCCACACTGTATTATTGGTACAAGTATGGAATTTTCAGCGTGGATATCGGTAGCCCAAATTTCGCAGGCCGACCATAGATATCAGGTGTGCGCTGGTGTGGGCTCGAACCCCGGACCATGTGCATGGTCGGCGAGAGTCCTAACCACTGGGCCACCGACGCCTTGTCTTTCAGATCTCGGTTTGCTTTGACACCTACATCTGTGCTACCGCCTGTAATTGAAACGATGTTATCTAGAGAAGTGAAGGAACTCACGTCTTTCAAACTTACTCTGTTGATAATGCTTGGTGCTAAGTGTTATTATTGTTATTATTCCCTTGCGTTCCGAGTGGTACATAGGGCTTCAACAACAGATCTCCACTTTGTTCTGTTTCTTGACGTCCTCTTCATCTGGATCCACGATTGACCTAACTCTCATCTCTTCCTCACACTACCTCCTCAATGTCACCGTAGGACCACCCACTCGTCGCTTCCCATTTGGATTCCCTTCGAGAGCCTGGCGTGCGATGTCATTAGGTGGCCTCCTGAATGTATGCCCAATCCATCTTCACTTTCTCCTGCATATTTGTTGAGCGATCGACTCTTGGTTGGTTTTTTCTCAGCCATAGTTTCTTGTTGCTTATTCTTTCTAGCTTTTTGACCTTCACTATGGGGCCAGCGAAGTTGGCAGCTGTTGATGAAAGTCTGCAACCTGTTGGGAATCCTTTTCGTGACACGCTAGCCAAGTTTCTGACCCGTGTAGAAGAACCGACTTGACATTGGTATTGAAAATGCGAATCTTGTTCTTTATGCTGAGCGCGGAAGATTTCTAAACTGGTTTCAGTTTGGTGAAGGCGTATCTTGTCTTTCCGATTCTTTATTCGACATCTTCACCCGTTCCGCCTGCGGTTGAAACGATGCTTCTGAGATAAGTGAAGGAGACAACCTTAGTGTTGTTGGCTGACTATTTTTGTTATCTTTGTCTTCTCTATATTCACTTGATGTCCTATCTCTGCTATCTGCTTCTTCTTCCAACTTGCTGGTTTTCGTCTGTGACTCTTTGAGTCTATGTGACATTAGACATAGGTCATCTACGAAGTCCAGATCTTCTACAGTTTTCCTATCGATCAAAGGTATTCTCGCCTTCTCACTTTCCACTATCTGTTGCATGATCCAGTCCAAGGGTAGTAGACTCCTGTCTTTATCTTTAAGGCTTCTCTGAGTTTTTCATTATGGATCACTTGACATGTAGCATTGTTATACAGCTGTTGAATGAAGTCGATAGAGATTTAGAATGGTGTAGGAGGTGATTATCACTGCGTGTGTGCTCGCTGACATTGTGGAATTTCATCTCTTATTATTATTAGAATTTAATAGGTGGATGGTGACTAGCAGTGTGGAATCCAGGATAACCAGCGTTTCGTCCTATTTGGGACTCGTCATCTGGATGTACCTGCATTCCCCAGTGAGTCAGTGATGATGTTCCCACCAACGATGCTCGAACGCAGCGCTCATAGTTTCAAACGCCAAAGTATTATCCACTAGATCACTTCAGTCACGAGAGCCACCTCTTCTTCAACGGGTCATATTAATTATTTAATTGGATTTTAGGTTTTCCCGTCGATTGATTGGACCGAAGTGCTCGGTCTCAGGTTGGCATATAGGCCTCGTGCAGATGCTTCGACGATGTCTGGGCATTTAGTTAGTATTTAATTGGTGGATGGTGACTGGACACTGGGTTTGAGCCTCGGTGGGAACATCATTACTCACTGCGGAATGTAGGTACATCCAGCTGACGAGTCCCAAATAGGACGAAATGCTCATTCTGGATTCTACTGCTAGTCACCATCCACCAAATAAATACTTACTAAATGCCCAGACATCGTCGAAGCATCTGCACAAGAAGCCTACATGCCAACCTGAGACCGAGGACTTCGGTCCAATCAATCGACGGGAAAATCTAGAATTCTTCTTGATATATTTCAAATTATAAATAACTTTAGTGTTGTATGGCTTCAAAGTTCAAGGCACGGATAACTGGGTCTATCTGAAGGGACTCTAATGTATATATATATATAAATCCTAAGGACATCCTGTTTATTGTTCTTGGAGTCTACAATCAAGTAATATTGTCTTATCTTTGCAAGTACGTTAAAAATTACCTCAATAAAGTAATCCGATACTCACTAGTGACTGGCCACAGAACGAATTTGCCTAGAGTTCTACTGAGAAGTTGTCACTATTGTGCGTTGCATCTGGCCGAGTGTAAGGACAAATACTCGCTGATAACATTGGTTTCTAGTCAAGCTAAAATGATGGATTGGTGGAATTTGATTTAGGTCTCAGTGTCTGAATGACTCACGAGCTCGCTTTGTAACCGGGAGATCTTAGTTTCCAATCTCTATGGGTGGGCACCGTTGACCAGTGCCGGGCTAGGACGAAACACATGGCTGTCCAATACTCCCAACTAGTTTTCAATGGTTCACTAACCGAGTTATCATTCTGTGATAAAACTTTAGAACAAATCAAATCCCTAAAAACTAAATTTTTAAAACTTACTGAAGTCATCAATAATTCAACTTACTAAAATCTTATGAAGTGCCATGTTCACTTCTCAAATGGTTCTTAAAATCTTATTAAATGAGTTATTATGCAACTTATAAGTGTTCATTTTTCATAATTAATTCATCAAGTCACAATACAACGAATTTTTTTCTAGTTTTAAGAGTTCACAATCTGTGTAATAGTAGCGTGGTAGTGTGAATAGTACACTTTGCATTAATCTGTGTATAAATCACAAATTTCAAATTTGACGGTACACTTTACAAAAAAGTGGACGGGGGGTGGCGATGGACTCCCCATTGGGTACCATTTTGGCAGATTTTTTTCCAAGACATTTAAGCCTATATGTCTTGTTCTAATATTAAAAATGGGAATATTTAAAGAACATATTAAGTAGTAAGTTTCACGCTTAACATTTTATCACACAAAATAAGAACTAAATATGGCATCGCTGAGTTGCTGTACTTGGTTGTACGAGCGAGCATATTTTATTTTATATTTTTGATTACAGCTTGATTCCACACCGTATTTTTGGTACAAGTATGAAATTTTCAGCATGGATATCGGTAGCCCAAATTTTGTAGGCCGAACATAGATATCAGGTGTGCGTCGGCAGGGATCGGACCATGTGCATGATCGGCGAGACTCCTAACCACTGTGCCACCGACGTATATAATCTTTTATAATAACTTCTAGTCCTACCTGATGAAATACGGCAAGGGTACAGTTAAGAATGTAGGTGGTGTCGACTGTTAGACAATATGGATTTGGAACATTTCTCACAAGAGTTCAGGTGTCTATCGACTACAGCAGTAATCAGCTGATTAAATATGCCACCATTTGATCTACGGATAATCTTTAATACCCTTTCCTTCAGTAGCACAGAAAAGAATAAGGGAGAGCAATAAAGACCAATAGGTAGGATACAAGAGTTAACAAATTGTAAAAGTAGAGGTTGAGTGATTCCTGGTTGTCTCAAATTCCTAATATTATAAATCAAATGGAACATTTTCCAAGAAATCGACAAGATATGGGATGACCAAGAAAGGTCAGACAATAGAACTATTCCAAGGTATTTTTTGATTGACTTAGTTTCCATTTCAGTGCCCTTTGTGCTACTGGTATCATATGAAGGAACAAGTTCATGTAGATCACGTTTATGCTCGAAGCTGAATTTAATTGTCTCAAATTTAGAGGTATTTAAGACAAGACAATTCAGTTTACAGCACTAGCTGATATCCGACAAAAAGCCGTTAAGTTTGAAATAGTCATATTGGGACGTAATTGGCAGTGAGACAGGTCAGATCATCAGCGTATTTCACGACGTTGATTTCCTCTGAAAGAGGTAAGCCATGCAAGATGAAAGAAACAAGAAAAGAAGACAGAACAACAACCTGAGGGACTCCATTTTCAGTAAGCAAGCGAACAAACAACAGGCTTTCCCACATCATTCCGGTAGGCTCTGTCCCTTATTGACGAAAACGTGTACAATCTAGCTATGACCTTTTCTTGACACAATGCAACACCTACATCACCTCCTATAGTTATTCTTGTTGAAACCACTATGACAACAGCAGCAGCGGGACCACATGACACTCTTTGCACTATCTCTTGCCTATTCAGTACCGTCAACGGGAAAAATCTAAAAGAAATCACCTCTACCACTTACCTGACCTAAGCAGTATCGTTTCGACTTCAGGCTGTGGCACGGATGAAGATACCAAAGGGAGGATCAAAAAAGCCAGAGAGGCGTCCATTATTGGGAATACGTGTGGAAATCTAGGCGAAGTTAAACTTTAAACACCAAAAGATAGTAACTCACAAATGTCCTAAAACGCGATTTTTATGTATAAAATACATGTATTTGAAAAAATAACGAATATATAGACGTGAAACTGTAATGCAGGATGACCTTCCTTCACATGTGACTGAAATACCTCCCAGTTTTTGCATTACCGTGCCAATAGAGAGATCAGATCACATTCTATGCATGTATTCACATACGTTTTCTAACCTTAACGTTAACCCTAATCTTTACTTAATATTACCCTAACACGAAACTATCCCCAAACTAAATTTAACTTAACTCGGACCAACCTCAATATCTCCCTTATTAGTCTAATCTGACCCTAATTTGTCCTTAGGCTAAACCGTAACAAAATCGCTCTCACAATTAACCTAAAACTTATAATATATATCCCATTTATTATGAAAACCTTTCAATTAAGCCTGTTCTATTCATGATTATAGTGTCATTTACCTGGTTTCACTAACTTGTTAACTGAGCGTTTCAAAGTCGCTGGTGTGATTACACTCGTTTGGTTTTCACTACTGAAATTATGGCAATCAACCAATCAATAAACTATTGCCCAGCAAACGTGGATTGTAAATACATGCTAAAGAAACCGCTGAGTAACATCCCGTGCCAATAGGTGCTCGAGTACTATCGAAATGGGAAAAGACTAGTTAGGCATAGGTCTGAGGTTAACATGGGGGGAGATCACGTGATGTGTAGGGATTGAAAGCTTCCAAAAATCCGTGGAGCCAGCAGAAAGAATGGCTGAATAGAAACGAGTGAAGTGGAGATATATTACTGGAACCCTATGTTTCACACGGAGCCTTTACGGTATTTCAAATCAACTTAAATAATTTGCACAGCTTAGAGTTTATTTGTAGGGATTTGATTGTTTCAAGGTTGATGGCGGATTAATATCAGTTACAAAACGATTGAAAACCATCATGTGGAGTATTGGACAGCTGACTCCTCCTAGTTTGGGACTTATCGACAGTATTCACCCACAAGGGTTCGAACCCAGGACCTCCCGACCAGACATCAGGATCAAGATCAATAGCCAATGAATTCTAATTTCTACTAATTCATGGTATTAATTCTTGATCATACTTGAAACTTTTGGAAATTAATCGGATGCTCGCTAGTGACTGGAGTACTAGTGAGAAGTCATGATCAAAAGGGTCCATCAGGTTGGGTGCGGGGACAATCACTGGCCGACAACATTTTCTGGTGGTAGCGTCCAAACTACTAACTGTTAGAAGGTGGAATGTATGCAGCATCGAGCCGGGTCCCATTGTTTGAATGATCTACATGCTTTCCTCGTAACCAAGATGTCCTCGATTAGAAAGCTGGTGGTTGGCTACTATCGATAAATTCCAAACTAAGATGAAACAGTTGGCTGTCCAGTACTCTGTAGTTCTCAACTGGCCCTATTCAGGTAGGTAGTTACCTGAGCTTACAGTGGGAAGTCGTGACCAGTAGGGTGCAGCAGGTCGAGTGTGAAGACAAATACTCGCCAAAGACATTGACTAGTGGTCGCGCTATGTCGTGAATTGGAAGAAGTCAGAATTCATGCACTGGTCATTGGATCGGGTCCCATTGGCTTAATGGTGTACGAGCTCGCCTTGTAACCAGAAGGTCCTGGATTCGAACCCCGGTGGGTGCGTGCTAATGAAGAGTCCCAAACTAGGATGGAGGAAACAGATGTCCAGTACTCCCTGCAGGTTTGGCAATCGTTCTCTAACCAATGTCAGATCATGATGAAATCCTGTAACCAATCAACCAAATCCCTACAAACCAATACTTGAATCTCAACAAATCTGTTTTTGTAGAACTTTGAGAAGTTACTCAAATAGATATATCATATTTTTACACCCATAATATATAAACAAAACAAGAAAGGTATGACATTAAATCAATGGCATATTTCGCTCTCTCTACCTTTCTAGTTTCTAAATGAATGTAATCAGTCATTCATTATTGAATTACCCCTCTTCTTCTATACTTTTGGCAAGTAGAATAGAGAGAGAGAGAGAGCTGTTGTTCTTGTTTTATCTCAGAGTTAATATCGATTTAATTAGCACTGAAATAGGACAAAATAGGAGAGTCAAATAGAAAAAAAATGAAACCAGAAACACCAATCATCAAATAAAAAAGAGTTATATATAATATCACCTCAACATTATATATATAGGGAGAGAAAGAGCGGTGAGTGGAAATTTTGTACCCGCTTAAAATTAGCCTTTAATTGAAGCCTACCAGCAGTTTGAGGTAATGATGATTTTTACAGAAAGCCCACTTGAACAGGTCAATACCTTAACTTTCACAGCTTCTGTCCATTACAGTATAAGAGAGGCTTGCTGAAGTATCTATTTAAGAGGATTCAGCGTATTTGTACGGCTGATGTTATAGACAAAGAAAATGAAATATTAATGGATACTCTTGTTGAAAACGGGATATCCTTTAAAATTTTTAAACAGGTGTAGAAGTCAACTAGCCTCTAAATCTACAATCCATACCGTCCCTAAAAAGAAGGTTTTCATCAAATTACCATATAACTGGGAAATAAACAGTAGGATTGTGAGACAAAGGTTGAATTCAATCATCCGTAGAACCTATTATGCAGCCCAGCTTGTAATTGTGGAAAAAGCTAAAAATATGCTTCACTGTAAACCTCAAAAGTGCACAAGTGATTATATCACATCCCACACACAATTTACCAATTTTTGTGTGTGTATGAACATACATACATAGGGAGGAGTAATCGCGCTTTGCACGTGACGGTGGGAGAGCACATCCCAAAATGGTTAGAAAAACAGATGAATTGTGTGACAAGCCAATAGATGCAGGTGTCAGATTACCAACTTCGTCTATACCTAAACATCTAATCGAGATGAACCATAAGATTGATTTTCAAGTATTGGTTTTGTAGGGATTTTGTTTGATTGCATGGAGGGTTTAATCATGAGCTGACATCAGTTAGAGAACCACTGGAAAACCTGGGAGTACTGGACAGCTGTTTCGTCCTAGTTTGGGACTCTTCAGCAGTACGCACCCACAGCCACGGTTCGAACCCAGGACCTTCTGGTTACAAGGCGAGACCATTGAGCCACTGGGACCCGATCCAATGGTCCTGGAATTCTAACTTCTGCCAATTCACGACATAGCGCGACCACTTCGCAATGTCTTCTTCGATGAGTTACTGCCTCATCTTCAACCTGCTGTACCCTACTGGTCACGGCTTCCCACTAGAACCCCAGGTTAACTGCCTGAATAGGGCCAGTCACTAGTGAGCATCAGATGTCAGCTCATGATTAAATCCTCCATGCAATCATTAGATTGATGTTAACTCAGCCTTTAAGTTCATCTATAAAAACGGTCTAGGGTGCTTACTGAAATACGCTGAGGCTATAGCTATTCATAAACTTAAGCCCCCCCCCTTGTGTATTCAAAAACAGTTTTTTATTACTCTTAACCTACCTTGATAATCCTTATTTGATTGGATTACCAAACGTTTGTGTTAATTATTCTTAATTCTTTCTTTTGTCACTTTGTTTAATTTAACCTTTCCATATATATTGACTTGCCAAGTAAATGTGTGAGGGATCAGATTGTTCGAAATGTATAGCGCAAATACATCACATCCCGTTTTTCAGATAATCTCCGTCTTCTAATAACGCTGTCAAAATGTAATGATGATTGCTGAAATTTAAATAAATTTATGATTATAATAAAAGTTTTGGTTTTATAGATATAAGAATAGAACTTGTGCACTGTGGTAGAGTATAATTCTATTGTGGGTGAAATTTATTTTGATAAAGTCTCACAGTGTTTGCTATACAGTACAGTAATATTTACTAATGACCACGTTTCGAGCACAATTTATTACTACTGCTCATAATTATATCAAGACAAAACTCACACACGCAACTTTCTTCCTTCATTTATATACATGTGCGTCGGTGGCACAGAGGTTAGGACTCTCGCCGACCATGCACATGGTCCGAGGTTCGATCCCCTTCCGACGCACACCTGATATCTATGGTCGGCCTGCAAAATTTGGGGTACCGATATCCACGCTGAAAATTCCATACTTGTACCAAAAATACAGTGTGGAATCAAGCTGAAAATAAAAAAAAATCGATACGATTAGACATGTGACTGAAAATCAGTATAAGATAAAGTACAATTTAATTGGTGGATGATAACTAGCAGTGGAATCCACCAGGATACGCATTTCGTCCTTTTTGGGACTCGTCAGCTTACTGGATGTACCTGCTATCACCATTCACCAATTAAATACTTACTAAATGCCCAGACATCGTCGAAGCATCTGCACAAGAAGCCGCCGACATGTCAACCTGAGACTGGGCACTTTGGTCCAATCAATCGACAGGAAAATCTAAAATTCAATTAAATAAGATAAAGTACATTCGGAAATAGTATTAGTGTAATCAATTGAATACTGGATGAACCAGGACTCAGTATTCTACCTCTTTCTCTCCACCTATATAGATTACTTTTTAAAATTTTGACTCTCTCCCACCCACACTATTGTATGGTTGTGTGTTAATGCATGCGGTACAGCTGTGCTCGCCCTGAAGAAGCTTGGAAAAATATCCAGGCAGCCATAGATACAGCTGTAAAAGCTGTGAATAAGGTAAACCCAAAGGTGAGTAAAAACCACTGGATCTCCACCGCCTCATCCGAACTGATAGATGCTAGAAGACTTATTCCGGCGAGCTCCGAATTCAATGAGGAGCGAAAGCTGCACAAGAGGAAACTTACGAAAAGTCTCCGCAAGGACCGTGAACAGTGGTGGGCGACAAAAGCCAAAGAGATGGAGAAAGCTTTGAGGATAGGCAACACCAGGCAACTCTTTGGACTCATCAGGGAAACGGGTGGGAGAAGACAAATCATCAGTGAGACAATCTCGGAAAAAAATGGCACTATAATTAGCTCACAGGATAGACGACTGGATCGTTGGAAAGAGCATTATGAGGAGCAGTTTAATTTGCCCACAGCCACGCTCAACCTTCCGAGCATCCAACACCTCCCTGAATGGGATATAGACACAGGTCCTCCGTCACTAACTGAGGTTACTAAAGCTGTCACCAATCTGAAACTAGGCAAAGCAGCGGGACCTGATGGAATGACGCCAGAGGTATTTAAGTACGGTGGAGACAGCTTACTGTCCGGATTAACTGAGGTACTAGGCAGCGTTTGGGAATCAGAAGAAGTCCCATCGGGTTGGTGTAAGTCACTGATTATCCCCATATACAAGAAGGGAGACAAGTCTTCCTGTGATAATCACAGAGGGATTAGCTTGACTAATATAGTATCTAAAGTCTTAGGCTCAATAATCATGCGTAGACTGAGTGGTGCTCGGGAAGCACAAACACGAGAGAGCCAGGCAGGCTTTAGACCAGGAAGAGGGTGTATTGATCATATCTTCACCCTCCGACAGATTCTAGAACATAGGCATTCCTACCGGCGTCCAACAGTCATTATATTTCTTGACCTAAAGGCAGCATTCGACTCTGTCGATCGGGAAGTTCTCTGGAGATGCTTGGCTGTCAAGGGAATTCCAAGAAAATATATTGCACTGATTAAGGCACTCTATTCGTACTCATACAGCCAGGTGAGGGCTTACGGCGAGCTGTCATCTGAACTGATGACGACCAGTGGTGTCCGTCAAGGATGCCCATTATCTCCTTTTCTATTCAACTTCATCATAGATGTGTTAATGGACTTAACCCTAGGTGACTTCAGCGATTCAGGGATTGACTTGCTACCTGGGAATAATCTCGTTGACTTGGAATATGCAGACGATATAGTCCTTCTAGGCGAAGACGCTGACAAAATGCAGAGTCTTCTAAACACCTTGAACAGCAATCTACGAATGTTTGGCATGCGATTCGCTCCCGCCAAATGCAAGATGATGTTACAGGACTGGACTACATCGACGCCTAGTTTAAAAATAGGAAGTGAAGTGGTAGAGCACGTTGACCGCTTCACTTATTTGGGAAGTACCATCAGCCCCAACGGGCTGATCTCTGACGAAATCTCAGCACGAATACAAGGGGCTCGTTTCGCATTTGTTAGTTTACGCCGACTCTGGCGTAGACGAGATGTTCGACTATCGACCAAAGGGCGGGTGTACTGCTCATCAGTCCGCTCCGTCCTCCTTTATGGTTGTGAGACCTGGCCACTGAGAGTGGAAGACATGAAAAGACTAGCTGCCTTTGATCATAGGTGCCTGCGTTCTATTTCCCGTGTAAAGTGGCATAATAAGGTGAGCAACATGGAGGTTAGGCGTAGAGTTCTAGGTAAACAGGGGAAATCAATCGACGAAGTCGTGAAGCTACATCGACTGAGATGGTTAGGACATGTGTTACGTATGCCAAGTCATCGCCTCCCTCGACGAGCTATGTTAGCGGATATAGGGTCAGGCTGGAAAAAAGCTAGCGGCGGTCAAACAAAAACTTGGCATCAGTCAATGAAATCCACAACAGTTGGTCTAAGCCACGTAGGAAGGTGTAGACTTCCAGGCTGGGGTCCTCGGGACGGCAAAAATCTATGGTTGGAAACAATTGGTGACATGGCTCAAAATCGTTCTCAGTGGCGCAGATGCATCCACTCCCTGTGACTTATGATCTTCAATGAAACTGTTTTGTATTTCTTTATTACTCCTTTGTCTCACACCTCTGCTCACTGTTTCTATTATGCTTTTCTTGTACTTTCTTCTCTTGCTTCGCGTGCTACACGGAATGTGGCGACTTGAACTTCCGCACATTTGTGCAAAGTTCTATGTCGAAAACAGACAGACAGACAGGTACAGTGTAGTGTTGAGCTTTTTTTTGTGAATTACTTATCTTGGTAGGGTCAATCATTCTAACCTTAACTAAATTCTTATGTTCTGATAATCTGACCACCCCCGATCTACTAGTTTGACCTATGCAGTTGACCTCACTCACAGTCATTGTAAGGTATCTTTTAAGTTATATTATTTTGAACAAAGCAAGAACTACAGTTTTAGCAGAATAAAATGGTACCATCTTTTATTTCGTTGCCTTCTCGTCAGCTGCTTACATGGCAAAGACATTATTAAATATATCTACAACAACAATTTTAACATACTTACACAGAGTTAAGTTTAAACAAAAATCAATCGATCAATATACTCATACACTAAGAATATATACATATATAAATATGCAATATTAACCACTATTCCGAACAATAATAATCAGATACAATGGAAACTTTTAGCATTTCACATTCGGAGGAAAGAGAGGTGAAATTATCCAGTTACCAGGGCAAAGAAAGGCTGATAACCGCTTCTTTCTGGACGTATAAATCAGGTTTCAGGCGCTTGATAGAAATCGCTTCAGCAAACTTAAGGAGAATTGAGCTCTTTTGCCTGTTGATAATTTTGAACGACTTTTCGACGTCCACCTCATGACCCGTGTCGAGAAGATGCCTGGTGATGGCACTGTTTAAAGCATTTGTTCCCTTTAGACGTAAGCTTTTTGGTACATGTTCAGAAAATCGTAGATATGCCCTTCTTTCTGTCCTTCCAATGTAACTGCTCCCGCAGATACATTTAAATTTGTATACACAGTTGGAGGTAACATGAGAAGGATATCTATCGATTTTTGATTGCACCAAAGAGCAAGTTGTTCGATAGACGGGAACGAGCTTAGATGCAGGATACGCTATGGCTAGTGATGTACTCAGCCTTCTATTGATCATCGCTGCAATATTTTCACCTTTATAATCAAGCTGAAGGCAGACTGGCTTTTTTCCCCTGTGATTTGTTTTACATTTGTGACTTCAGATCTTCCATACTTGTTGATGAACCTTTGAGGATACCCATTTCTCTTCAATATATTTTCAAGGAACTCAAACTCCTCCTCTAGTTTCCCTTTAGAGCATATTCTCCTCGCTCTATAGTACAAAGTTTTGACTAGACCACGTTTAAAGCTATGTGGACAAAAGCTATTAAAATGCAAATATCATCAACAAGTATGGAAGATCTGAAATTTCCATTGTGTTTGATTATTATTGTTCGGAATAGTGGTTAATATTGCATATTTATATATGTATATATTCTTAGTGTATGAGTATATTGATCGATTGATTTTTGTTTAAACTTAACTCTGTGTAAGTATGTTAAAATTGTTGTTGTAGATATATTTAATAATGTCTTTGCCATGTAAGCAGCTGACGAGAAGGCAACGAAATAAAAGATGGTACCATTTTATTCTGCTAAAACTGTAGTTCTCGCTTTGTTCAAATTCATTAAGGGGAATAAATGTATGAAATTTATATTATTTTGTTTAATTGGATCCACCAGGTCTTTTAGCCCACAGAGTTTATCCCATCTGTGTGAGCTTGTAGGATTGAATGCCACTCTAATTCCTGCTTTATTAAGAATCCTACTAAACAGGGCCTCAGATATCCCTTCCTTATGTTGTAAAACTGTAGATACCTTATTTTCTTTCTTATTTATGTTATTATTATTAGTTCAATTTCAAGAAAGTGGAGACGGAGCCTACTGGACACAAGGTCAAGGAGAGGAGCAGATGTGGGTTCACACCACTATCTAGTAGAAGGGACTTTCAAGGTGAAACTGAAAGCCTCGAGGATAGCTGGGAATAGGCCACAATGCAAGTTCAACACTCAATTACTGAAGGACACAACCACAAAGGACAATTTCACTGCAACTGTCAGAGCAAAGCAGGAAACACTACGCGACATCACTGAAGAATCATGCGTGGAAGAACATTGGAAGTCTCTGAAGGCGATTCTCAACGAATCGCGTTCAACGGTTCTAGGAAGAAAGAAGAGACAAGACAAGGAATGGCTCTCAACAGACACTTGGAAGCTAATAGAAGAGAGGAGAATGATGAAAGAGAAAATGATTCAATGTAAGGACGGACAGGAGAAGGAGACGATGAGCTCAACTTACAAAGCATTGGACAAAGAAGTGAAGAAAAGTGCTAGGAAGGACAAAAGACGATTCTACGACAATCTAGCTACTGAAGCTGAGAAGGCAGCAGTCAAAAGGGACCTGAGGACACTATATTAGATAACCAAATCTCTATCCGGGAAGAGACCAACACAAGCGAAACCTATAAAAGACAGCCAAGGGAAGCCCATTACCAAGGAAGAAAAACAGATTAAACAATGGGCGGATCACTTCAAAAGACTCTTGAACCGACCATCACCTGCAACCCGTCCAGAAATACCAACAACAGCGCGCACACAACTGCAAGTTGACACCAATCCTCCAACGAGAGCTGAAGTCTTGAATGCAATCAAGCATCTGAAAGCTGGAAAATTAGCTGGACCAGATGGAATACCCCCTGAAGCACTGAAGGCAGACCCAGAGACTACAGCAGACATGCTGACTCCATTATTGCAAAAGGTCTGGAAGGAGGGAAAGGTGCCTACTGACTGGAGGAAAGGTTACCTCGTGAAACTACCAAAGAAGGGGGACTTACGCCTCACTCTGCAAGAACTGGCGAGGAATCATGCTCCTATCGACGCCAAGTAAAATCCTGAATCGCATCATCCTGGAGAGAATAAAGGACGCACTGGAGACAGAACTCCGACCAGAACAAGCTGGATTCAGGAAAGCAGGCAAATCAGGTACTGACCAAGTTGCAACTCTACGCATCATCATCACAGAACAAAGCATGGATTGGCAATCAAACCTCTACCTCAACTTCATAGACTTTGAGAAGGCCTTCGACAGCATCGATCGTGAAGTAATTTGGAAATTGCTCGAGTACTATGGCGTACCCCAAATATTCATCAACCTTATTCAACAGCTGTACGACAACGGCACCTGCCAAGTGATCCACAACGGAAGACTCAGCGAGGCGTTTGGAGTAAACACAGGAGTCAGACAAGGGTGTTTATTCTATCACCAATGATATTCCTAATTGTGGTGGACTGACTGGATTATGCGTCAGACAGTGGTGGGAAACGAGAAGAAAGGGATATCCTAGACCGACGTGAAGAACCTAGAAGACCTGGATTTCGCGCGTGGATGATTTATGTTTGATGTCACACACAATCGAAGACTTACAAGCGAAAACCAACAAACTGGTCGAAGAAGCAGCAAAGACAGGACTCCAAGTGAATATAGACAAGACAGAGGTTATGAAAATAACCAACCAACAACAGCAGCAACGTCCAACGTCAATCACCATCAACGGGAGGGATTTGAAAGAGGTTACTTCATTCACTTATCTAGGGAGCATTGTCTCAACTACAGGAGGAGCGGACGAGGATGTCAAATCGAGAATCGGGAAGGCGAGAAACACATTCATCAGCCTGAAATCAATCTGGAAATCTTCGTCACTCAGCATCAACAACAAAATCAGTCGGATTTTCAATACAAACGTAAAGTCAGTTCTTCTATACGGATCAGAAACTTGGCGGGTCACAAAGTATATTTTCAAAAGGCTGCAGACCTTTATTAACAACTGTCTTCGCTCTATACTGAAGATCAGATGGCCGGAAAGAATCAGTAACAAGGAATTATGGGAACAAACAAAGCAAGAACCAATCGCCCAACAAATATGCAGGAGAAAGTGGAGATGGATCAGACACTCGCTGAGGAGACCTCTGGGTGACATCGCGCGCCAAGCCCTCGAGTGGAACCCGAAAGGGAAGCGGCGGGTGACATGGAGGAGATCGTGTGAAGAGGAGTTGAAAGAAGATGGATTAACATGGATGCAGGCGAAAAGTACAGCAGAAGGAAGACAGAAGTGGCAAATGGAGACGTGTAGTTGAAGCCCTATGTTCCACTAGGAACCCAAGGGAGCAATAATAATAATATAAATATTAGTTCCACCATTATTTTTATTTTGCTCTTCACCTTTTTTTGATATTCCTTTTGAATTTTAATAGGATAGATAGTTACTTAACACCAACGTCTCTTCTATCTGTTTCATTGCCTCAATTAGGTTTTCCTTGTTGTACTATTTAGTGCTACTGCTCAGTTTGTTAGACACTTAAATAAGCCAGCCTTTACAGACAACGGATGAGATGAATTGAAGTCTAAATATCTATTAGCAGAATGCGTTGACATTTTCTAAATGCAAGTGTACAGTTTACCTTCTTCTTCTCATTTTATTTTACAATCTAACACCATAGCTAATCCTCCTTGTTCATTTTTCGATTCAAATATGAATTTTATTCCCCTTACTAGTGAGCTGATATGTGTCAGGAAGCTAGAGATATATTCTGTTTTTAACACTGTGAAAGTGTCATTCACATATCTCCACCATATTTTCGGCGTAGGATTAAATGTATTCAGAGTACTACTTTCCCAACTGTCCATAAATATATCTGCTACAATAGGGGATATTGGTGATGCATCCCATTGCTACACCTTCTGTTTGTCTATATATTTTACCATGGAATTTAAAGATGGTAGATGTGAAGCCTAACTGAATTCTTAAAATAATTTCCTCAGTGGACAGCTTTCTCCTATGAGTAAGTTCGGGATAAGCAGTTAGTTCCCTTTCAACTGCTTCTAAGGCTGCCATATTGATTGGTATATTGGATGGTGGGTCATACTTACTCAGTGAAGAAATAAAGAAGAAGACCATTGAAATCAAAGAGATGAAAATGAATACCAAAAGACTTCTTCAAGAACTGAAACTTAAAACTTAAATTTCCCTTTAGTTTAAGTGAAAATCAAAATTTTGTATACCCTTAAGGATTTTACAGGTGCGTTGGTGGCATAGCGGTTAGGACGCTCGCCGACCATGCATATGGTCCGGGGTTCGATTCCCGGCCAACGCACTTCTTTACCTCTCTGAACCAGAAATAATACTGGTGAAGATAAAAGGTTGGGCATGAGGCTAGCAACGCCATCCTGTAAAATAAACACCACTGCTACAGAAACTTCAAGCCACTAGCTTGAGGCCCTATGTTCCACTGGGGAACGTGAAGGAAAAAAATAGTAAAGATTTTACGAACAACTAAAGATACATAAGTCTACAATCTCATTAAGACCAATAGTAGATTCTACCAACTCACCGATTTACCTCTCCAAATACTTATCACCAATACTGAAACCACTCCAATAGGACACTCAACAGACTATTAAAGATTCATATGATTTCAAATCAAAAATAGAAATTACCGGAAATTGATAAAGCTAGGAGATTAACTCATTATATTCTAGCATTCCCACTAACAAAAGTTTTGATATTATTTTCCGTTTACTAGAAACAGACACAACTCTATCACAAAGACGTCCACTGGTTACCGGTGTGAAATAATTAAAGAGCTTAAATATTTTGTTTGGAAGGTAATTATTTTACATTTAAAAGGAATTTTTATCGATAAACAAATGGTGTTACTATGGTTTCACCAGTTTCCCCAATAGTCACTGATATTTTCATGAATATATTTGTAGATAACATCTCAAACATACTCATACCTGAAATATGGTTAAGATATGCTGATGATACTTTTGTAGTGCTGAAACGAGATCTACACAGTTCATTCTTGGAGAAACTGAACAGCCAGCCTCCCAGTATCTGGTTTACTTCAGAAGCAGAATCAGACGTTGGTAAACTACTACTTCTAGACTCCATAGGTTAGAGGAGGGAAAACAGACATTTTAGTATATCTGTATTCAGGAAGAAAACCCACTCCAACAAATATTTAGACTTCTAGTCATCACATCCCATCAGCGCTAAGGTTTCAGTTGTTTCAAGTCCTCTTAGGCAAGCACACTCTTTGGTACTAATGGATGAGTAGGAAAAGAAAGAAGAATTACCAAACATTAATGAAACTCTCAGGAAAAATAACTACCCAAAGAACTTCACCAACAAAATCAACATCGACATTTAGTATGGTGGAAACCGTATTCCGAAGACATGGGTCTCAGAAGCGTTCATTCCACATAGATCAGAAATATCAGGCGATATCAGATGGGTACTCAATAAGCACAACATTATGGTATTCTTCAAAACATTACACACGCTACAAAGATCAAATCCCTAAGGATTCTCAATCTAATTGTGTCTATAAAATAAAATGCTTGCTTGGAATGTGATGCGAAGTGAATCGGACAAACCTCGCCAGACAAAAATCAAAATCAGAAGAAATAAACACCTTAGAGGATTTATTCAACCACCGAGAAATCCAATTAAACTAGAAAAGCTTGAAAAATCATCACCCATAGGTCATTTACACGCTATAGAATCAGGTCACAAAGTTGATTTTGACAAAATTGAAATCATCATCTAGAAAAACTTCAGAAATCATAAAGAACGTCTAATACCAGAAGCACTTCATATCAAGTGGAATCCTAATTACCTGATGATAAGGAACGGTGGACTAAAACAGAATTTTACCTGGTTAAAACACCCCCACTTCCACATGAAATAACGAAATCAACACGAATGTGATAAGCAATTTCATTATGTAAGCACATGCTGCTTTTATAACTTTATACGCTTATTAAATCCAACAATACACATATGGTTTGTTATCTTTAGCGATTGACCTACTTGTCATCTTAGGAATTATCTCACGCTGAACGGTAGTGATTAAGTTACTATATATATATATATATATAAACTGAGATATTGGAAATTCTGGTTTAACAGTGATATTTTGATAAAGCTACTAGTCCTAAATAGTGAAACGTTAGTGAAAAAATATCGTTTTGCTTTTCACTCATTAGGAGATACAAAAACAACTTTACCGATAATGAATGGTAAATACTCAGTGCCCAAATTTTTTTTAAGACTATCAAGCGCGAACTTGGTTTCTAAATATATATCTTGAAAAATCTATGTTCAGATTTCGGGTTTCGTAGGGATTGGCATAAATTCCAATGTAAATTTCGTCACCTATACCGACGTCTGTTAGACATTCTCTAGAAACCAAGGGGGATTGCCTAGCCTTTGTCACTTGTCAGCTGTTTTATTTTCATTATCGAGCTAATGGGATACCTGTTGACAAAAGCCTGCAGCAAGCTGTTTGAACCGCCTTCGGTGATGCCCTCCATTATTCTCTGAACTATCCAGTATTTCTGACTAACTTCATATGAGTTTTCAAAATTTGATCTCGTTGGTTGACCTGTATACTGTAGATCTCCCTCCAAACTGATATCACATTAATGAACGCCTCACTAGTCTCCTCCATCTGATCATGACTAGCGTTGATGTCCTTATCCGTGCCGTGTGCTTTTAGTTGAAGTGATTCTGTCTAGGTCAGAACAGTGAGAGAGAGAGAGAGAGATGACTTCCATTTACTTTCTCCCCATGACGCTGCTTAGTGCTTTCTATCGTTTTTGTTATTGTAGGTTGAACACCTTCATTATCTCTAGCTTCTCTGTGTTCACTTGAAGTTTGGCCTTCACTGCACTTACTGTCAACTTTTCGGTTTTCACTTTAAAATCTTCAAGTTTGTGAGACATGAGGCATAATTCATCTGTGGAATCCAGGTCATATATGGTATTTTTGTCTTTTCAGTATATACTCCCCTTCCGACCCGTTACGGTTTGTTGTTCGATACAGTCCACAATAATTGGGGAGATCCTCATTGATAATATGCAACTTTATCTCACTGCGGTCGCAACGTCATATGCCTTGGTGAACTTTCTGTTGTGAATTACTTGCCACGTCCAATCATCGTATAGCTGGCTGTTGAGTGAGGTTTAAAAACGTTTGCGATACTGCAATCTGTAGTGTTGAAACACTTCAAAAATTACTCCGTGTTCAGCACTTTCTTATGACACAGACTAGTCTGAAATATCTGTGTTTTTAACGTTATTCTACTCTCTGTGATAAATAGTTTAATTGTGAATCTTCCTCTGTTTTTCTAGACATCTTTAAAGTCAATTTCAAAAGAGAATGAGCTTTTGAAATTATTCATAACTGACGTAACCATCTTTCCTCTGAAACCTCTCCTATGGCTGAAAGCATTGCAATTAAAACATCCACCTTAGAGAACACTATGAGGCCGAAAACCAACCATCTGAGCTAGAAACAAGAGTATTTGTAAAACTTATTTTTTGTCTTCATATTTGATGATCCATGTTGGGTTCGCGGGTGCTCACTGCTGATGACCTGACCGCCTCACATCCTGTCGGGTCCCAGTTTAACTGTTGCAAACTTAATAGCTTTTTGTCGGACATCAGTCAGTGGTTTAAGTTAAATGGGTTTAGGTTAAATCTCTCAAAATGCCAGACTACTGACTTTTCCTTTAGATACAAATGTCGTCTATAACGACTGGTTAGTACACATTATGCTTGTATCATGGCGGGGACTGTAATAGAAACTACGTCTAGCATAAAATACTTTTTTAAATTTCTATCTTATGAACTTACTTGGTCTTCCCATATTTTGTCGATCTCTAGGAAAATGTTCCATCTCAGCTACTACATAAAGAAGTTGAAACTATCTGGAATCACCTAACTTCTACTCTTACAATTGCTTAACCGCTCTCCTTCAGTGTTTTCTGAGCTACTGTAAAAGAACTCTGCCATTTTGAGAAGGGTATTAAAGGTTGTTAACAGGGCAAGTGGTGTGCAACTTAGTCTACTTGTCACTGCATCAGTTGATAGGAATCTGAACTCTTGAGTGAAATATTCTAAATCCATAATGTCTGACCATCAACAACTCCTATTCTCAACTATCCCCGCCTTGTCTCTCATCCGGTAGACTTAGAAGTCAGTACAAAAGATTATATGCTCGTCCTGCCAAGTATAGGAACTCAATGAAACCATATTTGGCCAGCCCATGTTCTATGCGATAGGGACAATGTAAAGCATGAAACTTATAAATTACTATGTTATAACCATAATAAATGGCGCATTTATTATTACTTGGGTCTGTGCAAGAACTGGCGTGGAACAATGCTTTTGTCCACGCCAAATAAAACACTAAGTCGCATCATCCTGGGGAGAATAAAGGATGCACTGGATGCAGAACTTCACTACATGGGAACAAGCTGGATTCAAGAAAGGCAATTCATGTGCTGATCAAATTGTAACTCTACGAATCATTATCTGATTGAGCATTGAATGACATTCAACTCTTACTCATCCTCAGCTTCATCGATTTCGAAAAGGTCTTCGACAGATAGCGTTGACTGAGAAGTAATTTGGAAACTACTTCAAGTCTTTGTCAACCTCAATCAACAGCTGTATGACAACGCCATATGTCAGGTGATCCATAACGGAAAACTCAGTGAGGCGTTTGAAGTGCATATAAGAGTATTATCACCGATGTTATTCTTAATTGTGGTGAACTGACTGGATTATGCGTCAGATAGTTGGGGGCGAGGAGTCAGGAATATGCTGGACGACCGATAAGAAGACTTTGGAAGATCTGGATTTCGTAGATGATATTTGTCTAATGTCACACAAACTCGAGGACTTGCAAATGAAAACCAGCAATCTGGCTGAAGAGGCAGCGTGAACAGGACTGCAGATGAACAGATAGAAGACAGATCTGAGGAAAATAACCAATTACCATCAACGGGAGAGATTTAACAGAGGTTACCTCCTTCACTTATCTGAGAAACATTGTTTCAACTACAGGCAGAACGGACAAAGATGTCAAAGTCGGAACTGGAAAGACAAGATACGCCTTCATCAACCTGAAACCAATTTGGAAATCTTTCACACTCAGCCAGAATAAGGAACAAGATTCTGATCTTTAGCACAAATGTAAAGTGAATCAGTCAGCTCCTCTATACGGGTCAGAAACTTGCACTGCTCTTGCGTCACAAAAAGCATTTCCGACAAGGCACTGTAGACTTTTATCATTAGTTGCCACCTTCGCTGGCTGGATCCATACTGAAGACCAAATGGCCGGTTGGCAGGCCAGCTATTCAGAAAAAATTAGCAAGGAGTAACTCTACAGTGGAACAAACTAACAGGTGATAGCCGTTCACTCAAACAATATGTAGGAGACAATGGAGATGGATGGATTGGGCATACGTTGGGAAGGCTGTCAAATGTTACCGCGCGCCAGGCCCTCAAGTGGAATCCAAATGGAAAGCGATGAGTGAGTCGTCAGTGTGAGGGTCAAAAGGAGGTGATAAGAGATTATGGGCGACTGTTGACCGAGTTGAAGAAGACTGCAGAAGATAGAAGAAAGTGGAGATGTGTTGTTGAGGTCCTATGATGTTCAACTCGGAACGCAAGGGAATAATGATTATAATTATTATCTCAATTAGACTGATAATCTGAGCTACTAACATTACTACTGTTGTTATTATCGATTTCTTTTTTTGTATATAAATGAATTCACTATCACTTCTAATATCAAAGAACAACTGTCATTAACAATCATGTAATATTATCTTCATAACTGTTTTTAATGTTATTTGATAAAACTAAATGCATTATTGTAGCAAATGCTGAAAATTCCAGACTGTATCATTAGTAGTGTTTCGGAATAAAGCAAAATTATTATTATTATTATTTCCAAAACAGGACGATAAAGCACTTCACTGCTAACTGATGTTCAGTGACCTCGCTAACTGATGTTAGGTTGGGAGGTATATCTAACAACCGGGACTAGGAAGGATACAGGTTGACTCTTTACCCTGAATAGTTGATATTACCAACCTGAGTTGGCTTTGTTCATTAGCTTGCTGTAGGTAAAACACCACGGCATTTAAGTGTGATGTTAACCGCGTAAGTCAGGCAATGAGGTTGTGAAATTTCATTCAGTAAAGTCACTAGGAGAAGTGTCACCAACTGACACTGTCAACTGAAATGAAATTCTGTGGTGAGTGGTCATAAAGATCACTGGATCAAACTGTGGTAACATTCCAGGAAGTCACTGACTGTTTGTCTAATTCCCATAGGTGTGTCAGCATCTGATTGAGCTGTAGTCAATAGATAACTAAAAATCAGTAGGTATGAACTTTTTGTGATCTGACCCAAAATTAATCGATATATATATCTGAGATGCATTCAATCCTAGTAGTTTTCCGAATTCTGAAAATCTTCACTAATTTTGTAAAACTATTCTCTTCGTTACATCTACGTTTAACTCATGGAAAATTCCCATTGTAGCACATAGAAAATCAAACCAAGTGATTCAACGAAGAGACTCTTCAGAACAACGAATTTATCATCAAGCTGTACAGTCGTATATATATATGGTTTTTAAGAAGTTATATCCGGTGAGAGAATTGAATCTTAGGTGTGAATGCATAAAATAATAATAGTATGAAATGCAATTAAAAAAACTAAAATGTTTGTGATTATACTCATAATTAAGTGTCAACTGGCAAAGCAAATTAATGTCATATATAGAATAATTCATAGGATGGATGGAACTTGAAAAAGGGTGTGCAATTATAGGATTAGTAGACAAATCGAATAAAATAAAAACGTTACGTAATATTGTGTGAAATTCAATAGCATAGAATTTATCGTTGTAAAAAAGAGAAGAGTTGATTTAGAATGACAAGTGGAACAAGTGAAATAATACCGGGGACAGTTCAAAGTGAGAATAGTAATAGTAGTAACAATTGACGTAATAAGGAAGATTATGCAAATTGAATAGACAAAATGAAAAATGAAAAACTGGTAGAGCTAAAATATGAATAGGGATAACCATATTTTAGGATGGAGGTATTAAGACCATGAAAGTTGAAGAGGTTGAACGAACTTTTTCTGTACACAGAGATCTGTTTTTCTGTTTCAATAGCCAAAGCTTCAGCAGTACAGATGAGTTGGGTGCGTAGTGATTTGGGTAGATTGCTCTTTGCCCTGTAGATGACTTTAAAGGTGGAGGCTATATAGATAGGGTGATTATTATCGACCAGATGTTCAATGATCGCGCTTCTTATTGCTCCACTTCCACCTTTTCGTAGCCATGCAGGATAGTGTTCTTGCACCCTCTTGGACAAAACTCGAGTAGAACGACCGATAAACCTATCTTCACAAGAGCAGGTGAATTGATAAAAACACATAGAGTTGGTCAACTGCGGAATCTCGTCCTTCACGTTATTTAAACAGCAATGGTCGGCTAGTAAAAGCTATTCTCAGAGATCCAGCTGGGAATGTTCTTTTCAGGAACTGTGATATCCTTCGTTTCATGATATCGGAAGCTAAGTCTCCTTTGAATTCCAAGCTCATGTAATGTATTTTCTTGGGTAAGGATGATAATTCACGTTTTATAGGACATGAATGTATATTCTTGTCCATAAAACGTGGTGGAAATCCATTTTCCATTAGGGTTTTCCTCAAAATGTATAACTCATCTTCCACAGTATCAGTGCTACATATGCGTCAAATACGAGTGGCAAGCGACCGGACCAGGTTTCATTTTCGATCAATGAGTACCCAGCTGTAGAAATTTGTCAGTTGACCATTCCATAACAGCTTATGATAAATCGATCTCTTCAGAGTTCCATCGGTCCTTCTTGATAAATTCACATCGAGGAAATGAATGCAAGACTTGTTCTCCATTTCGAGTGTGAATTTTATCGCAGGATGGCACTCATTAAATACATTTAATATATTATTCAGGTGACAGTCACTATTACAAATAATAAAGATGTCATCTGCAGACCTTTTATACTTATGAAAGCTTTGGATTATAGGCTTCAGGGGACCATTTTCTAGACTGGATATATTATTATTTTATGCATTCACATCTATGTTTATCTATTACGGCATTATTAGATGTCTTATTTTACTTCTCTAATGTGTAACAATTTGAAAATGGCTCTATGTTAATTTATCAGTATGTCAGTTAGCATTTGCAAAGTTTTCTAATTATGTACTTATGACCAGCATTCTAAGTGTGGTCACTTCGTGACTTCAGGTAAAGTAAATCAAATACCTGCAAACTAACACTCAAAAATGAATCTAATGTTCACTAGTGACTAATTGCAGAATGAAGTCACCTAAAGATCTAGACAGAAGTCGTGGCCAGTGAGGTCTACTATGTTGAGTGTCGGGAAATTCGATGATGGTTGTACTATATCATCGCGAATTGATAGAAGTTAGAATTCATGGTTCATTAGATTCTAAGCGAGTAGCTGAGTAGTCATCAAGTTCTCCATTGAGCCTAAAGTTCTTCGTTTCAATCCCTTGAGGTGGGTTTGTGTGTGTGCCTACTTCTGAAGAGTTATGAACTAGAACGAAACAGCTATTCACTACTTTCTTGCTTTTAATGGTTGTCTAGTTGAAATCAGTTTGAGATAACTTAGAAAGAATAAAGTTAGAAGACAAATTCTAGGCTTAACAAACTAATCGTTTTTTCGATCGTCATTTAGACAAAAATATATTGTAATATATTATTATATAAAATAATAATAATAATAATAATGTAGTCTTTGGAAAAGTGAATACTTAGAAATTTAATGGGCAATTGGTTCTTTTTTCACCTTAGTTTATTCTTACAGTTGGGTGTTTCTGTAGCTGTGCAGTCTGAATAAAGCAAAAACAAGAGTAGCTTGTGCAAAATAAGACGGTATTATATTATTACTCCCTTGGTTTTCGAGTGGAATATACGGCTTTAACAAAGCATCTCCACTTCCTTTTATTCTCTGCTATCATCTTCAACTGGCCAGATGAACGATTGCTCATAATCTCTCATCTCATCCTCCTAGACACACGAGCTCCTACATATTACCCTTGCATCAACCACCCACTCATCGCTTCCCATTCCGATTCCACTAGAGCGTTGTAGTGCCTTGTGCGTGATGTCATTCAACTGTCTCCTCAGTGCACGTGTGTCCAATCCACCCATCTCCGTTCTCTTCCATACAATCGGATCTCACCTGTTGGTTTGTTCCGTTGCAGAGTTTCTGGTTGCCAATTCTTTCTAACCAGCCTCATTTTTGACCTACAGCATGGAGTGAGGGCAGCAGTAACTGTTATAAAAACTCCAAAGCACAATAAAAAGAATAAAACGTCACCATCATTTATTTCGTCAGCTTCTTACCACCTACGCACAGACTAAACAGATTATTAAGTGAATGCACAGAACAATTTTAGCATACCTACAAAAGCTTACATAATTCCAGTTGATAGAAGATTCCAAATTTCATAAACAGTGCACAAAAATAACACATATATTTTATACTCAGAAAGTTCAAGTATAAACAAAAATTAAAGGCCTGGATGTAATAACAAGTAGTGAATAAAATGATGAGCGACAAACACATTTCCGGTGGTACAGTGGTGTGCGTCGGTGGCACAGTGGTTAGGACTCTCGCCGACCATGCACATGGTCCGGGGTTCGAGCCCACGCCGACGCACACCTGATATCTATGGTCGGCCTGCGAATTTTGGGCTACCGATATCCATGCTGAAAATTCCATACATGTACCAAAAATACGGTGTGGAATCAAGCTGTAATCAAAATAAAAATAAATAAATAAAATAAATAGAATGCTCACCAACCACACACGTGGTTCGAGGTTCGATCCCCAACCGACGAGGCACTCCTTTCCCTTACTAAGCGAGTAATAAGAGTGGTAAAGAGGCAAAGTTAGGCATGAGGCTAACAAACCCACCGCGTAAGAAAAAAACACCACTGCTACTGAATCTTCAAAGCCCAAGAGGCTTGAAGCCCTACGTCAAATAATAATAAATAAACTAGTAAATTAGGTAATAATGTAGTGAGTTCAACTCAAATTATAGAGACAGTAGACAAGTAAAATTTATCTATAGCGTAGTTAGAGAGTTTATAGCCAAATATTATGTGGTCAGATAAAGGAGAGACTGGACAAGGAGAGACTGATAACTGCTTCTTTATGAACCCATAACTCAGGTGTTTGATAGTGACTGTTTCAACAAACTTGAGCACCAAATTATTTTATATATATTGATAATTTTAAAGCACATTATGATGTCCACCTTATGACTCATACTGATGAGATGTCTGGCAATAGTCCACATGTTGGCGTTTGTCCCCTTGATACGCAGGCTTTTAGTACATGTTCGGAAAGTCGAAGGTGCACCTTTCTTCCTTCTGTTCTCCCAGTCCAACTACTATCAAAGGTACATGTAAGTTTGTACACACATTTAGAGTTAACCTAAAAATGGTGTTCGTCAACCTTTAATTACAACAAAACAGAATGTTGTCGGATAAACAGGAACCAATTTGCCTTTAGGATAGATTCTGGATAGTGAGGCAGTTCTTTTTTTCTGCTGACTATTCCTGCAATATTATCATCTTTTAAAGTCGAATTGAATAAAGATAGCTCTGCAGTCATTTTCTGGATTCATTTCAAGCCAACTTTTCTGATGACATAATATATGACGTTGATTCGTTGTAGGGGAGATAAGAAAACAATTGCACAATCCTATAGTGAAGAATCTTTGCTTGATTGACAGTCATGTAATGGTTGACGCTGAAAAATAAATACAATATTTACAAAAACCCTAGCATACTTCTATTTTCAATAATTTAATAATTCCCATTGTAGCATTAAGAACACAATATTCAGCGAAGAGACTCTTTTCAACAACGAATTTATTATCAAGCTGTACAATCGTATATATATGGTTTAATAAAGAAATTATATCCGGTGAGGGAATTAGGTCAAACATGTGAATACATGAAATAATAGTATGAAATGGAATTAAAATATCTGCGATCACAATCATAGTTAAACGTCAAGTAGCAAAACAATTAATGCCATATATAGAATAATTCATAAGGTGTATAGATGTTGGGAAGGGGTGCGTAATTATAGGATTTGTAGGCGAATACAAAATGTTACACAACATGATGCGAAATTTGATAAGATAGAATCCATTCTTGTAAAAAGATAATTTTGGATTTAGAATGACAAGTGGGACAAGAGGGAAGAAATCAGAGTGAGAATAGTAATAATAATAATAATAATCGTAGTAATGAGGGAACGGTACATAGATTAACTAAATAAACAAAATACATAAATAAATAAATGTCTATCCCTCTACGGTCAAGGCAGAAGGAGGAATTGTACATACTTCTTTTGTACACAAACGTCTGGCTTAAATCCATCAATTGCCAAGGTCTCCGCTGTCCTTAGAAGCCTGTAACAAAGAAAATGCGGCAAGTTAGCATGGATTGGGTAGACAATCATGAAATCATGCTCAGGGTTGGTGTGGAGTGACAGGAGTCGATAAGGTGTTCTAGAATAGAGCTTCACACACACTTCCTTTCTCCCTTGTAAAACCATGCTGGAATAAGTTCTCGTATCCGAGTGGAAAGCGTCCTCTGACTACGGCCAGTGTACCTTACTTCACACGAGCAGGTCAACTGACAGATACATATGGAGGCGGCCAGACGGGGTAGCTTATATTTTACAGAGATGGAGATTAACTTGGGGCTGGTGAACTTCATTTGTAATTTCGCTGAGAAGAACGTCTTGCTGACCAATTTAGAGACGATTTTTGAGCAAATATAAAGTTTGATCACCTTTGAATTCCAAGTTCATGAATAAGGTTTTGTTTGTAACTGAGTCGGTGACCAGTTTAGACTGCTTATCGTTCGTATTACTTTCAATAAATCGATTTGGGTAACCGTTTTCTGCTCGCGTGCCTTTTAGGAAGTCAGGTTCTGAGTCAGTGCAATCAGAAATACAAATGTTTGTTATCCTGAAGTTCCTTTTCCTGGAGATGGGCACTCAACTACAAAAATTATTTAGTTATCCGTTCTATTTACGTTGACATTGAACTATGAATATAATCACAAATATTTTAATTGCATTTTATACTGCTATTATCATTTCATGTATTTACACCTTTGATTCAATTCCCTCACCGGGTATAACTTCTTAAAAGACAATGAAATATATACGATTGTATAGCTTGATAATAAATACGTTGTTGAAAAGAGTCTGTTCGCTGAATGTTATGTCCTTAAAACTTATATTTTCTCTGATACTGAAATCGATGAGCTATTGATTTTCATCATGCATCTCTATTCTAAGTCATCTAAGCAATTGTCTAGTATGTAAGTACATCATATGCTTCATTTAAACTATTGACACGCTCTTAATTGGGAGGAAATAGTTCATCTAATATATACTGTATTAACAATAACTGGTTTTAGCAAATGTGCCATGCTATATACTACTGATTGCTTGGTAGTTATGAGTAGTTGGTTACCACTCACATACATCAACTAGTAGTACTTGCTAACGAGATTAAGGAAGTACTCTGAACAACATAATTCTGCTTCCTTCGTTTGAGTTTGAGATGATCAACAGTGTATCCCATTCGATTCAGTTCAGACAGCTCAATCAGTTAAAATCATCTGGATTCTGGTAAGCGAGTTACTTGAACAAACTCGGAATATACTCAGTACAATTCACAATTTGCAGAATAGTCAAAAGTAAAGAGTGTCATATGTTTAGACTTGCTTTCCTGATTATTATTTATGGTATGAAGGTTTGACTGTACACTTGTTACCCATAGTCCTACAAGAGGTTAGTCGCGAGCCCAAATAGCTCAGTGGTAGCGCTGGTGACTGCAGAATTCACTGAGTGACGCCAGGTTTGAATTTCACAGTGGAGATATGAATTCCTTCAAGATTGCAGATACTTCTTGCTGAGGCTGGTAAGTACCAGCTAGCACGAAACCTAGCCTAAAGGCTTCTTGATGATTGCCTTCAACTATCTAAACTAGTGATTCTGTGGTCCTAATGAAACTGTGATAGAGATTTCACCTCAAGCTGCGTTAACTGTAAATCATAAAATAAACTTGCGAATTCGCGATTCTAATTCTTCAAGGAACGAAATATTCCTATATTGAGTCATAAGAAAAAGGCGTAAACAACGAAGAAGAAAATTTTCTTTTCGACGATACATTTTCATAACTTGCTGTACAATCGTAATTGTATTTAACAAAGAAATCTTTAGACCAATCAGATAATACACATTCGGAAATAACATTATTGTTATCTCTTCAAGAGTTGATTTGTAAGGATTAAATTTGTTTTTACGAGTTTGACCACGGATCGATGTCAGTTAGAGAACCATTGAAAACCAGCACTGGAGTGCTGGACAGCTGTTTCCTTCATCCTAGTTTGGGAATCATTGATTGGGTTTCGAACCCAGGACCTTCCGATTACAGGGCAAGCTCGTATACCATTTAGCCACTGGGACCCAAAATTTTACTCACAATCAGATACTGGGAAAAGTTTTCTTTGAGAAATTTATTACGTAATGTAGGGCGTATGAAAGGATGACTAATTCTAAGTTAGAAAGGAAACAGAAGTTGGCATGTCTTAATAAGTGTGAGATGATGACTAATCAATAAGCTCGTATAGAATGCACAGGAACTAGTGGAAAGGCGATATAGTGTTTTTGTATAGAATCTGTATGAAAAAGCAATGTTATTAATAAACATTAATAGGGTGGTAATAAAATGTGGATGATGGGAATAATAATGACAGTAGCCCTCCCTCTTTATCCGGGCTTGGGACGGGCTAGAAAACTAGCGAGGTAGTAATCTAGGCGAGGTTAATAATAATAACAGTAAACTTACATAATACAAAAGAAGCAAGATTACGATAAGAACTTTACTCTGGCCAGGATAGGGCGAGTGAATGTATGTATCGCTTTTGAATGCAGAGGTCCAGTTTCAGATCCCGAATAGCTAAGGCTTCAGTTATGTTCAGATAGCGTATGTGAAGTCCCTCTGTACGATCGATATTGAGGGATTCTGTGTAGCACTGTGAAGCATTCATGCAGGCGGGGGTGCTCCATATCCGGAGATGACAAGATGTTCGAGGATATAGCTGCTGCTATTCTTCTTTTTTCTCCTCTGGCTGGTTAACCAAGCTTGACAGTGTTTCAGAATATGTTTGTGGACAAAGTTTACCAGTCTCTGATTGGTCTAAAGTTTTCTTTGTTAAATATGATTACGATTATTGTACAGCTCATGAAAATGAATCGTCGAAAAGAAAGTTTTCTTCTTCACTGTTTACGCCTTTTTCTTATGATTCTGATTCTATCTTTATTCACATAAACTGCGTATTGAATATGGAATTATTGCAGATCTAACTGTTTTGACCGCTACTGTAATTGCCAAACTGTTATTTTGGCTTGACCTGTAACTTCATTTTACAAATTGAAATTGATTTTTTCTCTATTCCTTTTGAAAACATTTAACCTTTTTATTTTTGAGTTTATATTTGGAATGATTTAAATTTCATATTCCTTGTTTCGTTTGTTTGTTTGTGTTTCATGTCAGTATTTATCCCCTTGTTGTAAGATTTACTGCTTCTTTCCCATCGATTCTTGTTATTTGACAAACTCATGTAATTTGAAAGCATCTTCCTCATTTTCAAATGAACCATAGACTACTTTACATTAACAATTGGAGGGAATAAACCATCAAAGCATTGGTGAGTCGGTGACACAGCGGTACAATGTTCGCCGACAATGCACATGGTCTGGCTTTCGACGAGGCATTCCTTGACCTCGCTTAGCCAGTAATAAGACCGGTAAAGAGGGAAGGTTGGGCATGATGCTATCAACTCCATCCCGTAAAAATAAACACCACTGCTACAGAAACTTCAAGCCCCTAGCTTAAAGCCGCCTTATGTTCCACTGGGAACGTGAAGGAATATAAAAAAACGTCATACATGTATAAACGGTTTTCTCGTCAGGAGTTCAGTGGTAGACTAGTCGTCAGCCGACATCGACCAGTTTACGAGCCGATAGTAATCCCAGAAAATCAGGAAATGTTGACCGTGAAGTTGGCAGTTCAACTTCAAAGGTTGAGTTCACTGTTATGTTTCATTCACAACTCAATGAAATACAAAATGCAATATATGCTATTATAAAAACATCAGATTAAGAGAATGATTAATGGACGACGGACATTCTTCTGGATAAATTTGTCATCAGGTTCTACAGTTATATATATGATGGAGAAGATTTGTAGCTCAGGTGTATGATTTTGGTGTAGTTATGCTCTATGAGCTGGATGGTTTATTTGCGAAGCTTTCATTGCCTTACTAGGCAATATCTTCAGCGCATACTTCAATTTGTGGAAGTGATCTTTTAAACTCCACGAGTTTGTTAGTCATCTCTCCTGGTGGGCGACCTTGGACGTCATTGGTTGTTTTTGTGTGTTTTCACACCCTCCAGTTTACTTGTATTGGAAGTGATTGTTTCTTTGACTTGAACTTTGACCCTATGTGTGTGAGGTTTCTTTCTTATCGGTTGATAAATTATGTCCATCTCGATGTGTCCGTTGATTGATGATTCACTCGAATACCAGACTGGCTTCTAAAAATTCTCTAGCATTCTTGGTGTTTCCTCTGTCTGATACTTGAACGCTGGTTGTCCCAGTCGAAATGATGTCCGTGGTTATCTGTATGCAGCGATATGAGTGGAGGAGTGGATGTCATATCTGTTGACAGCTAGTTTATGTTCATGGATACGAAGACGAAGAGGACTTCGTCCACTTTGGCCAATGTAGTGTTTTTCGCGGTTGTTACAATTGATTTTTTAGATGATGTTGGTTTCATCTTCTTTCGTTGTTGAGTCTTTTGTTTGAGATAGAACTGAGTGAAGTGATTTTGTTGATTTGAGTGCAACGTCAATTCCTAAAGGCCTGAAGAGTCTTGTGGTGATTTCCGAGATGTCGTTTATATATGGTAGGGCAATTTTCCTTGATGGCTTTTGGTTTGATAGGTCTTTTGATGAAATTCCGTGGATATCCATTCTCTTGGAACACGTCCATAAGATGTCTTTCTTCAATTTTCCTTAAGGTGGGAGTGCTGCAGTGACTCCTGTCTGGCCCTCTTGAATGGTGTTTGTATACAATTCTTTTTGTGTGTTATTGGATTCTTGCTGTTGTAATTTAGTATTTGGTCTGTGTGAGTTGACTTCCTATAAACTTGAGTTTCTAATTCCCCTGTGGTTGTTCGCTTGACTAAGACGTCCAAAAATGGGATTTGGTTCTCAGATTCCTCTTGCCTTGTGAATTCGATATCGCTGAAGACGTTGTTTATTAAGTTGTGAGTTTTACCTAACTCGTTTCTTTTGATTATTACAAATGTGTCGCCTACGTAACGTATCCAAATTTTTAATCTGATCTTTGATAGGATTATGTTTTCGAGTCTTTGCATCACTGCTTCTGCAATACAACCTGATATCGGTGATCCCGTGGGTGTTTCCTTGACTTGTTCATATATTTGGCCTTTGAATTGGAAGTACGTTGTTAGACATAGGTTTATGCATTCCCTCTAATGTGTGTTGCATTTTTGATTGCTATGGGAGGTGTTAGTCGTTGCTGAGTAGTTGCTGCATGTATAATTCTGCTAGTTTCTGTCCAGCTGGGGTATACAATGCTGTGATGTCGGAGTATACCAATATTTCTTGGTCATCTATTTGAATGCCTTTGATTTTCTTCAGAAACTGGATAGCAGAATTGATGGAGTGACCACAAGATTCTGTTAGGTGTTTCAATTTTCTGTATAGTTCTTTGGACAAATTGTATGTTGGGGTTCCTGGGAGTGATACAATCGGTCGCAACAAGATATTCGGTTTATGTATGACACTAAAGCGAATATCAGATAAATTGAGGAAAGTAATATAGATTCCACAGTAGGTCAGGGTAGAAACAGTGGCTGAATCTGTCACTTCTGAAAGCAAAGCTCGGGTTGTTTTCAGCGAAATGCAATGTCATTTATTGTTTGAAGTGTTTAATCCCTTGGGTTCCTTCATAATTTATTCGGTACCTAATAGGTGACAGAGGAAGACTCTTCAATGCCAGCTTTGTGACCTCTTCAGACGAGGTGATCTAATGTATAGAAGTGTTAGTGATCTTAACAACACCCTGATTAATCCAGACTGGTAGGGTTTCCCGAGAACAAAAAATTAAGTTCTTAGAGCAGTAGCCAATATAACTTGCTTCGAGGGAACAGTTGAACTAATAGATACAATCAGAGGTGTCTAGCCTAGGTACTTCATCTTTCAGTTCTAAGATCAAAACCTCCTGTGTGGAGGATATAAGCTGCAGACAGCCGGCAATAAACGTTTTCTGAATCGATTTTCTTAACTTATGTCTTATGATTCCATTTGCTATATCCCCCCTTGAATTATATACGTAAATGTAGAGACTTTCTGTTAGCAGATACGGAAGAATTTTTTGGACTTTCTTGGTCATGTCTTTCGTGATGAACTTTTCAGGGTAGCTGTTCTCTGTTAACATGTCATATACATTGTACCTGACCTGCATCTACTGAACAAATAGATCTGACACAACTGCTGAGGCTCTTCACTGAATTTCTCTTAAACCGGAGAGGAACAAAGATGTGAAAATGTGTCTTTTGGCCAGTTCAAGTAGTTTTCGTTTACAAATTCCGTCTTATACTACCATTTGGTTATCTTGCAAGTAGGACATCTAAAATGACAATTTTACTCTAAAATTTTTCTTCACATGTGAATTTGATAGTTCCTTTGATAACTGCAACTGTAAAATGTGTAGAAACTCAAAAAAGTACATTCAGTAGGGAAATTTGATCCAGCTTAAAAATAAACCTTGAAGATCAGTCGAAAAAGCACTATTCCTCAAATTCAAATAAACACAACTTAACATATTTACATGTACATTGTGACAACATTTTGACAGTCCAACTTAAAAGGAAACAGCAGTTCGTGTGTGAGGAAAGATAGTGGTAGTACCATATCAGGAATCGGCAGGGGCTGGAATTAAAGGGGGCTGATCATTAAATCGGTTCCCAGTGGCTTAATGGTCTACGGGCTAGCTCACCTTTTTAACCAGAAGGTTCTGGGCTCAAACCCTCGTGGTGGGTGCCTACTGATGAATAGTCCCAAACCAGGACGGAGGACACGGTTGTCCAGTACTCCTTTTAGGTTTCCCAGTTGTTCTTTAACCAATGTCAGCTCATGATGAAATCCTACATCCACTCAAATCAAATCCCTGGAAATTAATATTCTAATAAAAAGAGAACCATCTAGATATTGATACAATGACTAAAAGTGTCTGAAAATGCCACATTTGAAATAATTTTTTTTTTTTTTAGATTTACAGCTTGATTCCACACTGTATTTTTGGTACAAGTATGGAATTTTCAGCATGGATATCGGTAGCCCGAATTTCGTAGGCCGACCATGGATATCAGGTGTGCGCCGGCGTGGGCTCGAACCCCGGACCATGTGCATGGTCGGCGAGACTCCTAACCACTGTGCCACCGACGCACTAATATCAACAAGAGAGAAGAAAAACTGCACAACTCAAAGATAACAATTTAGCACTGAAAATGAGGCCTAGAATGATATTGAGAACTCTTCGAAAACACCTAGGCAAGATTAGAAGGTAAGCGAACAATCTGGTCTTCAAATGTTAACCAATTTCTCGTTATTTATGTTAATACTATCTGCCGTGTAAGTGGATTAACAAACTGTACGTATTCCTATTATTATTATTTCCTCAAGTTCCTAGTGGAGCATAGGGATTTAGTAGAATATCTCCATTTCATCCTGTTTTCTGCAATCGTCTTTAACTAGATCCTGATTTGTCATTAGTTTCTCATCTCCTCCTCTCATGCTGTCGTCCATATCAAGTTCGGACTTACGCCCAACTTGCCTTTTCCCATTTGGGTCCTACTTGACGGCTTGCCTGGAGTGTGACATATCATTCAGAGATCTCCTCAGTACGCGTATGCCCTATACATCTCAGTTTTATACAGCGCGATTGTTGGACACCAGGTTTTTTGTTGATTTGTTACTAATCTTTTCCGACTAGCATTCTGATCTTCAGTATGCAGTCAGCGAATATAGCTGCTGGAAATGTTTCTGTTGACACATCAAGTCTCTGAACTTCATAGAATCCTTGACTAACTTGAAATTAGTGTTGAAAGTTTGGATTTTGTTCATTATGCTGAGTAGATTTTAGATCATTGACGGTTTGTTCTTGCCTTTCCAGTCCTGATCCTGGCTTTGACATCCTTATTTGTGGCATAACATGTAACGGAAACGACGCTTATTAGATAAGTGAAAGGAGTGACCTTCTTCGAATTTAGCCCGTCGATAGGGATTAACGCTTATTATTGTTTCTGGTGGTCAGTAGATATCTACATCCCCTGTGTCCTCCCCATGTCCCTCTGAAGTTCTTTCTTCACTGCTTCTTTTGACAATTAGACCATAATTGTTTTGAAGAGTTGGTCACGGATTGATATCAATTAGAGAACCATTGAAAACCAGCTAGGCAGTACTCGGCAACTGTTTCCTCCATCCTAGTTTGGGAATCATCGGTAGTATGCACGCAATGAGGTTCGGACCCAGGATCTTCTGGTTGCAAGTCAAGCTCGTATACCATTCAGCCACTGGAACCTGACTCCTCAATGGCCAGCCCATGAATTCTAACTCCCAATAATTCATGATTTAGTGCAACCACCAACCAATGTCATCGGTGGGACATCCATCCTCACGCTTGACTGTATCAGCCTCACTGGTCACGACTTCTCACTAGAACTCCAGGAACGTCCGTCCTGTAACAAGTCACTAATGAGCATCAGATTAATTTTCAACAGTTGGTTTGTAAGAATTAGATTTGCTCTTATGAGTCGATCATGATGGTCACGCTAAATCACAAATTGGCAGAAGTTAGAATTCATGGGCTAGCCATTGAGGAGTCAGGTTCCAGTGGCTGAATGGCATACGATCGTGCCTTGTAACCGGAAAGTTCTGTGTTCGAAACCCAGTCAGTGGTTGCGTAATGCTGATGATTCCCAAACTAGAACCGAGGAAACAGCTGTCTAGTACTTCAGTGCTGGTTTTCAATGGTTCTCTAACCGATATCAATCCATGATCAACTCATAAAGACAAACCAGACTATTCTGTTGCTCTGTAATAATCAATAATGATTGAGGAAGGATTCAAATCATTGGCTGCCGAATAACTACCCTCATAATGTAACTGATGTGAATACAACTAAGCAAAATTTATTCAGGTAAAAAGCCAAAGCAAAATTTTGCCATTTCGCTTAGTCTATTTATTTCTAATCTAAAATTCTATTTTCAAGCATCACTAGTCATATGATCAATTTGTTTGCTTCACTTATTTTTCTCTATCGTTGTTCCCGTTATGATTATTTTGTTGATGCTGTTAATCAATTCATATAAAAATCCGATTAACCATTTTTTAGTTAGTATTCAACTTCTCTTTTCTTGTAAAATCAATATACATATATTCTTCTATGTTCCCGATAGAATGCTAAAAATAGACGACCACTTAGTTAGTTAAGTGACTACGTCAATCATTGATTTTGTTAAATAATTGGTTGTTTTATTTTTGTGTTATTTTTTAAATCAAATTTTGGTTTAGCGTCAATCATTATCAATGGAAGAAACTTGATGAAAGAGGTCACTTCCTTCATTTATCTTGAAAGTGTAGTTTCAACCATAGGCGACAGTGAGGATGTAGATGTCAAAACTAGTATGGATCGGAAAGTCGATCTGGAAATCTTTTGCATCCCACCTAAGCATGAAGAACAAGACCCAGATTTTCAACACAAATGTGAAGTCAGTCAATTCTTCTGCGTGGGTCAGAAATTTTGCAGCTGTATCACGAAAAGCGTTTCTAACAGGCCAGTGAAGAGTTTCATCAACAGCTGCCTCCTTTGGTTCCATGCTGAAGATCAGATTGGTGACCAGAAGGAATTAGTAACAAGAAACTGTGGGAACAAACTAACCAAGAACCTCTTGGTCAAGAAATATTTCGAAGAAATAGGGAAATGAATTGAATACACGCCACTGAGAAGACCGTTGAATAGCATCACACTCTGGCCTGGCCATTGTTTGAGTAGCATCCGAATGGGAAGCGACGAGTGAATCCTCGGTGCTAGAGTGAGATGGAGGAGATCGTGTGTGTGTTGGAGGATGAGATGAGAGATTATGGGAAATCATGAAGCCGGCCAGCTGAAGTGAACAGCAGAGAATAGGAAAATGTGGAGATATGTTGTTGAGGCCCTATGTTCCACTTGTAACCCAGAAGAACAATAAGAAGAAGATTTGATTGTTTATACGAGTGAACAGGGAACAGTTAAATTGGTAGATACACAAGGAAGAGGTGAAATTAGGCAGTTTGTCTTTTACTCCCGAACGCAGAAGAGGAGTGGTTTTGAAGATACAGCGTAATTCAGCAGCAGGGAATGCTCTTTTTACTGCATTCCTTAGGCGCTGTGTTAGTATCTCGCTGGTGTTGTCCCTGAAATACTGCATTTGTAAGAATAAGGCCTTTTTCGGAACTGTTGGTAACTTGGGCTTCTTTGATTTTAGATTCATATTCTTATCAAGAAACTTTTCTGGATAACCATTTTCAATTAGCAACCGTTTAATGTTATTAAGTTCCTCATCAAGAAATTCGTCCGGGCAGATTGTTCTTGCTCTCTGAACCAAGCACTTTATCAGATTGCGTTTGTATTTCAGTGGCACGAAGCTGAGAAAATGAGTATACTGACCCCTTGATGTAGGTTTTCTATATACACTTCTTCCTATTGTGCCATCCTCTTTTCTGGTCATAAAGACGTCTAAAAATGAAACACTACAGTCTTTTTCTTTCTCAGCTGTAAGATTTATTGCAGGATGAACATCGTTAAATTTATCCAGGATACTCTTTGCTTCCTTCTCGTTTTTCATAATCAAAGATGTATCATCCATGTACTGACAATAGAATTCGAATTCATTAATAACATCCTTCAAAGGCCCATTTTCTAGTTTCGCAAGGAAAATGTCGGCTAGAATGGGTCCTAGTGGTGATCCCATTGCCACACCATCAGTTTGTCTATATAGTTCCTTATTAAATAAAAAGTGGACATTCATTGTTCGACAATGCACTGTAAATGTACACAACCACAGAGAGAAATATGATAATTAAAGATTAAACAAGGACACATGCAAATAATAAAGGTAATAATTAACATTTCATATGCAAATATCAAATTAATGATACACAACCTAGGAGAAAAACGTATAATAATCACAGAGTTAATTTAATTGAATTTGAGATTTTCCCGTCGATTGATTGGACCGAAGTGTTCGGTCTCAGGTTGACATGTCAGCTTCTTGTACAGATGCTCAACGATGTCTGGGCATTTAATTAGTATACAATTGGTGGATGGTGGCTAGCAGCGGAATCCAGGATGCGCATTTCGTCCTATTTGGGACTCGTCAGCTTACTGGATGTACCTGCATTCCCGAGTGAGCGATGTTCTCACCGAGGCACGAACCCAGTGCCCAGTCACCAAATAAATTCCGGTTACATGGCCAGACATCGTCGAAGCATTTGCACAAGAAGCCGACATGTCAACCTGAGACCAAGCATTTTGGTCCAATCAATCGACGGGAAAATCAAAAATTCAATTCAATAACTAATATGACCCGTTGCACAAGAGGTAGCTCTCGTGGCCCAAGTGGTCTAGTGGATAACGCTTTGGGCACTGGGTTTGCGCCTCGGTGGGAACATCATCACTCACTGGGGAATGCAGGTACATCCATATGACGAGTCCCAAACAGGACGAAGTGTGCATCCTGGATTCCACTGCTAGTCACCATCCACAGATTAAATCACAGAGTTAGTTGAAACGTTTAACTAAGTATAACTATTATAAATAGATCCCTCTAGAGGAACTTTCCAGACAATTTGTCCACTGAAGTAGGTAAATGGTGAATAGTAGTCGAACCTAAGTAACACACATCGTTTTATTTTCAGACTTACCAACCGGGTTTAAATAAATGTATTCCGATAGGACTAGAACTCAGTTTCTCTAGTTTTATGCTGAGGTATTCTACATCTATTCTACGCCGATAGAGACAGATATCACCTCGATCCAGCAAACAAATGCTGTTTAAGTTTTGCTTTCCTAATAGTTATTTCAAATGCTATTTGTATAAATCAATCTAATCGGAATGTATGTATATGTTCAACCACTCGAAAACCTGGGAGTACTTGACAGCTGTTTCGTCCTGCATTCGAACCCTAGCAGTGGGTGCGTACTACTGAAGAGTCCCGAATTAGGACGGAGGAAGCAGTTATCCAGTACTCCCTGCAGGTTTTCCAATGGTTCACTAATTGATGTCACTTCATGATGAAATCCTCCATCCAATATGTATATGCACTTTGGAGTTTATTATTATTGTTTTTCTGTGGTTCTCTTGGGTTCCGAGTGGAACATAGGGCTTCAACAGCACGTCTTCACCTTGTCCTGTTTTCTGAGGTCCTCTTTAGCTGGTCCGAAGACTGTCCATAGTATCTGATATCCTCCTCGGACGATTTCTGCCATGTCATCCTTGCACCGATGACCGACTTGTCTTTTCCCACTTGGGTTCCACTGGAGGGATGGCCTGGCGCGTGGTCTCAGTCTGCCTTAGATATGAAGTATGAATCAACATAGCTGTCAACAATAATATATGGATTAATGTAATTCCCTGGGTGAAGTTTAATTGTGATATTATACTAGTATAGTTTTGAATAATTATTACGTCAGCTTTGTAATTTGTTAAAGATATGAATTCTAAAGTTTGACTTTCTGCTAATTGACTTTATTCATGGTTGAAATCAAGTGGAAGGTATCCTTAGAAAGGTTACTTTACCAAACTGTGATGTAAACTTATGCAAGAACAGGTGTGACATAATACGCCTCTCCATCTAAAGTAAAATACTGAAACGCATCATCTTCAAAATACGCCAGAAGATGCACTAGATGGAAGACTGCACTGGCAACAGGATGGATTCGGGATAAACAAGTCAACGGCGAATCATTTGGCAATATTACCTGTCATCACAGAACAGAGCATAGAATGGCAGTCAATTCTCTATCTCAATTTCATCGAATCTGAAAATGTCTACGATACTGTTGACTGTGGAGTAATTTGAAAAGTGTTTCAACACTTCGGAATGAAGTAACGAAAACACCTGTAATTCTCTCCTAAAAACTATGTTATGATTAAAAAATGCCAAATAGTCCACAGTAGGCATTTGCAGTGAAGACAGGAGTGATACAAGGCTGTATAGTGTATCAAACATAATCTGCCTTATTTTGGTGGACTGATGTATACGACAGACCGTAGGGAGCAAGAAAACCAACACGAAAAACCGTGAGAAGGTCTAGATATCACGAGTAATTCATGTCTAATGTCTAACAAACTCAAAGGTATACGAGAGCGGAAACTAACAATTCAACTGAAGAGTCAGAGAAGAGAACACTTCAGAGGAACGTATACAGAATGGGAGTAATAAAGATGATCATCAGTGGGAGAATTTCAACGGAATTCATTTCTTTCATTTTTCTGATATACGCAGCAGTATTTCAGCTAAAGGTGGCTCCAATGAGGACATCAAGTTCAACTCACATCATAGTAGAAAAAATACCGATTTAGAAAGATTAAGCGAAGAAATATTTACTTTTCAATTAGATCTTCATTTAAAATGATTTTTATTGCATTCCTACTAATTTTAGTTTTGCTTTACGAGTTTGTCTTCTACATACAGCTGAAGCAATAGGAATCCACCTGATGAAACCAAACCTGTGTGTTCAGAATAAATTTGTATAGCCACCTTCCTTACCTTGTCTGGCCATCGTTACCCGAATGTATAAACCCGATTACTTCGCCCCTCTCCCCTCTAAACATTTAAGAATTTTAATTGTTCATATTATTTTATTATTTTTTCTATTTACTTTATCTTTAATTGCACGTTATCTTTGTATAATCATTTTATTCTTATGACCACTTCATCCTAAGTTACGAGTTATTATTGTCCGAATCGTTTTATTTTCTCTAACAATCTGTTACGTATTCAACCTGCGCACACGCTTATTCCTTAATTGCTCTTCGGTTTTTCCAAAATTATGTATTATACAATCCACGTGCTGTAACCGTTTCTACCTTCTAATTGTTTCCATTAATTTTCTTCGTTAATAACCACCCAATTGACATTTTGGCACCGAATAATTATTGTTAATAAACACATCGCCACTTGATTGGTATATTGTTGTGTGTTGTAATAAAAATACCATATATATAAGAGTAGAATTTAATTGGTGGATGGTGACTAGCAGTGGAATCCAGGATGCGCATTTCATCCCATTTGGGACTCGTCACCTAGTAGATGTACCTGCATTTCCCAGTGAGTGATGATGTTTCCACCACCGAGGCTCGAACCCAGCGCCCATAGTTTCAAGTGCCAAAGCGTTATCCACTAGACCACGAGAGCCACGAGAGCCAGAGATGAGGATCTAATTGAAAAGTAAATATTCCTTCGCTCAATCTTTCTGTTTTCAAATCAAATTGATGGAATTAGGACAGCCATTCGTTACTCTGGAATCAGTGTAAGGGGAGGTTCACAACACAACAAATGAGGTCCGAATTTTCACGGCTAATATGAAATAGGCCACTGCTTCTATATGATCCAGAGAATTGGCACGCGCTACAAGGAGTATTTTCAACAGTTTGTCGTAAACTTTTATCTACACCTGCTCACTTTGGTAGATTCTGGGCACTATTAACATTAGCTGACGAGTCTCAAATAGGACGAAATACTCATCCTGGAGGATTCCATTTTTAGTCATCATCACCATCATCCAGTAAACTGAAATAATAAATCATGTTGGACTTCAGACATCGTCAAAGCATCCGCAGTCGGGGCTAGTATATCATTAGAAAAGGAACGTTTCGATCCAACTGATGGAAATCGCAAAAATATATAAACAAATTGTTGAATTCAGCTGACAATATTGAAAAAAGTAAAAAAATAAAAATAAAAAATAAATCAATATATGTTTCATTAAAACTTCCAAAAACGTTATATTTATCGTAGAATAAAGCATAAACTTCATTTGTAGGACATAAAACCCTCATAATTCTACACTAAATAATCAATATAACTCCGTATTGGATAAGATTTTATTTTGATAAATCACACAGTGTTGTTTAGTAATCAATAATTAAGAGTAATACCTAAAATGTCTAATTGTAACCTTTAGACATAATTATTGTTTTCAATTGAATTCGACTTGAAAATAAAAATGATAAATTTATCAAATATACATTAGAAAAAACAAAATAAAATAAATCGATGAAACAATAAATTTTTTAAAATCGTTTTTCACATGAAACTGTGCCTTGTTTTAACCTTTGTTTCTGTAATCACAATATCAATTTACAACTGATGGAACTATTCACTTGTGAGTGTATGTGTGTGTGTGTTGGGTGAGGAATAAACAAACCGCAAGGTATGTTTTTCGTGCATAGTATAAGGTACACCACAACGGGTATGCCAACTGTGTAAAACAAAATCTATAGAACGCCTTTAAAACAGTCAAATCTAATACCTGATATGATTATAGCAACGTGCGTCGGTGGCACAGTGGTTAGGAATCTTGCCGACCATGCACATGGTCCCAGGTTCGATCCCCTGCCGACGCACACCTGATTTCAGTTGGTCGAACTGCCAAATTTGGGCTACCGATATCGCATGCTGAAAATTCTACACTTGTACAAAAAAATACTGTGTGGTTTCAAGCTGTAATCAAGAAATAAAGAAGATATCTCTTTATACATCATGAAGTCCGTTAAGATTGCCAATAGACAAAATAAAAAAATGATAATAATTAGATGGTTGGAGGAAGTCGGCAGGAACCCTTGGACCTAGGTTTCATGCTAGTTGGCACTGAGCAATCAGCAAGGCGTATCTGCGATCACCTTGAAGGAACTCATTTCCCTTCTGAGATTATAATCCGCGTCACACAGTGTTGCCTACAGTTAATAATAATATAATAACAATAATATTAACAGCTTTATTTCAAACGGTATTTGTGGTACAGACTTTACCACTGAGCTATATTGGTGGACACATTACAAACCTGACTGATAGAATTCAGTCTGCACAAAATAAAGGACTAGACACATCACACTAGCTACTGGTGTCCAATCATAGTCTCCTCAAGTTTGCTGAAACAATCGCCTTCAGACACTTGAAACCTGATTTGTATATTCAAAAAGAAACAGTTATCAGTCTTTCCTTGTCCTAGCAAAATGGTGTCTTTCCTGTCTCTCTCTCTCTCTGTCTGTCTTTCTTTCAATGTTTGATTACGTAATCTTTGGATTTAATTTCTCCAACTTTACAATAAATAAATTTTGCTTGTCGCTTGTCTCTATGGTATGAGTTGAACTCACTATATCATTACACAGTTTATTCGTTACTCACCAATTTATTCACGTCTTGTCTTGATTACGTAACTCTTCTATCATTATATGCAGCTCTATGAATAGTGTTCTCCAGTGACCCATCAGCCTGCAGTATGCTAAAGAACAAGATCTTTCATTGTAACTTATAGAAAATCAAACCAAGTGATTCAGCGAAGAGACTCATCACACCAACGAATTTATCATCAAGGTGTACAATCGTATTTATATGGTTTTTAAGAAGTTATATCTGGCGAGGGAATTGAACCATAGGTGTGAATGCATAAAATAATAATAATATGAAATGCAATTCACACCTAGCGGCGGTCAAACAAAAACTTGGCACCAGTCGATGAAATCCACAACAGTTGGTCTAAGCCACGTAGGAAGGTGTAGACTTCCGAGATGGAGTCCTCGGGACGGTAAAAATCTATGGTTGGAAACAATTGGTGACTTGGCTCAAAATCGTTCTCAGTGGCCGGGCGCAGATGCATCCATTCCTTGTGACTTATGATCTCCAATGAAACTATTTTGTTCTTCGTTATTACTCCTTTGTATCACACCTCTGTTTACTGTCTCTATTATGCCTTTCTTGTACTTTCTTCTCTTGCTTCGCGTGCTACATGGAGTGTGGCGACTTGAACTGGTGCACATTTGTGCAAAGTTCTATGTCGAAAACAGACAGACAGATTATTATTTTATGCATTCACACCTATGCTTCAATTCTCTCACCGGACATAACTTCTTAAGAACCATATATGTATACGACTGTACAGCTTGATGATAAATTCGTTGTTTTGAAGAGTCTCTTCGCTGAATCACTTGTTTTGATTTTCAATAAGTTACAATGAGAATTTTCCATGAGTTAATGTATATATAAGTCCATCTACTCATGTAGAGCCAAGTTTATTGACCACTGGTCATCCTATCTCAAAAAATGCCTAATTAAAGCTAATATACGGAAGGAAGAACAACTTGTCAAAGGCGATAAACTTTCAGTCTCCTTCGCAGTTTTAAAGCTCTACCTATCCAGTTAGGGAAAGAGGAGACGTGCATACGAAAGAGAATTATTCAATCACTTCTACTATCAAAGTTACAATCTTGTTTATTTCTATAACTTGATATTTTTGGCTTTTTATAAACCCTTGTAACTCTTGTATTTCTTCAGAACTTTTACATAATATCATATTTTCCTTCGTTTCTATGCTCATCTTGATTATAACTCACTCATCCAACTGCAATACTCTTATTCAACTCCTTTTATGCGTTGAATAACATTAACGAATACGATTATTTGAGTGTTGGTTTTCACGGGTTTGATTGATTGGTTACAGGATTTCATTATTAAAGTGATATCGGTTAGAGAACCATTGGGGAACCTACAGCGAGTACTGGGCAAGCAGTCCGACTTCCCCTTATCACCGACGATATTATTGTTTGTGGTAGACTGCTTTATGCGTCAGACTGTGCTTTGGAAGTGAGGCGACAGGAATAGCATGGACCGACCGATAAGAAGACACTAGAATATCTACTTTTAGCGTGTGGATGATTTATGTTTAATGTATCACAAAGTGGAAGACTCGCAGGTGATAATCAACAAACTGGCTGAAGAGGCTGACTACGAATACAGGACTCCAGGTGAACATAGAGAAGACGGACAAAGATGAAGTTAACCAGCCAACTACAAGCACAAGTCGCTGTCAAAGTGAGAAACTTGAAAGGGGTCACCTCCTTCACTTATCCAACTAGGAAGCATAGTTTCAACCACAGGAACTCGGAACGGATGAAGATGTGAAAGCCAGCCAGAATTGGAAAGGGCAGATAGGCCTTCATAGATCTGAAACCAGTTTGGAAATCGCTTGCTTCACTCACTCAGCCAGCATGAAGAACTAGATTCGGGTTTTCAACACCGGTATGAAGCCAGTCAGTCAGTTACTTCTTCTATATTGGTCAGAAACTTACACTGTGCTTGCGTCATGAAAAGTATTTCAAATAGCCTGTTGCAGACTTTAGTCAAAGCCTGCTTTCGTTGGCTTCATACTGAAGATCAGATGGCCAGCTGACCAAAAATATTTGGCGACAAGAAACCCTGCAGTGAAACAAACCAAGAAGTGAGAATCGATTGCTCAACAAATGTGTAGGAGAAGATGGAGATGGTTGGATTGTTCACACGCTTCTGAGGACACCGTCGAATGATATCGCACTTAATGCAAGCCATGGCTCGAGTGGAATCTGAATGGGAAGCGAAGAGTGGGTCGTCGGTGTGAGGCTGACACGGATGAGCTAGTGTGATGAAGAGGAGATGGGGGATTATGGGAATCATGAAGCTGGCCAGTTGAAGAGAACAGCAGAGAATAAAAGGAAGTGGCGATGTGTTTAACTTACGTTTTATCGTCAATACTTACGCGTTGGGTAGACTATTGATTTCTTGAGTAAATAGGCAAGTTATATTTAGCAAGGGCTGGTATGGCGTAACTAATCAACAGCACTACTGTTTGGGTAAAGATTTTCTGTATACAGAGCTCAAGCTTTTCTATTTTGATGGTCAAGAAATCAGCAATACAGATGAGTCAGATATGTGATAATTTTGGCATGTTGCTTTCCGTCGGGTAGATAACTTGAAAGGCCGAAATGGTGGAGATAAGGTGACCACTGTCGATCAAATGTCTAATTATTGCGCATCTTATAAAGCTCCACTTCCACCTCTTCGTAACCATAAAGGATGGTATTCTTACAATCTTTTGCTCAAGATCAGCGTCTAATGACCGATATGCTTAGCTCCACAGAATGAGGTGAATTGCTAAAAAACATATAAGGTTGGCCAACTACGGTATCTTTTCCTGAAGGTTATTCAACAGTAATAGTCAATTGGAGAATATTATACTCAACGATGCTACAGCAAATGTTCTATTCAGGGACTGTGGGATCCCTCATTTTAAGGATGTTGTCTTGTTTATTTAGTTCGTATATCGATCCCTTACTGTTTCGATCAATATTATTATCATATAAAATAGTTCATAGAAAGTATACGTCATGGAAAGGGGTATAAAACTGATAAGATTAATAAAACGTTAAGTTACAAATTTTTGTTTACAAGGTCAGTTATAAGTTTGATTACAAACTGATATCAGTTAGAGAACCATTAGAAGACCAGGCAGTACTGGCCAACTGCTGGGCTTAGGGTTAAATTCGCAGTTTAGAACCCTTCAGTAGTACCCACCCACTGGGGTTTGATCCCAGAATCTTCCACTTGCAAGGCCAACTCGTAGACCACTCAGTCACTGGGACCTAACCCAATGGTCCACGAATTCCAACTGCTGCCAATTCGTGTTGCATTCAGTGCACCCACCAGCAAATGTCACAAGCGACTAACTGTTTTCACCTTGTAATCTGAAGGTCCTGGGTTCAAATCCTGGCCTGTACTGACCGATGAAGGGTCTCAAACCGCTATAGAACAGATTTCGAATACTTCCTGGTTTTCCAGTGGTTCTCTAAGTGATATCAACCAGTGGTGAAACCTGAAGAATACTAACTGATAAGGAGAGAAGTCTAATAACACAGATTTTATCGTTATAAACACTATTGATTTAGTTTAATAAATGGATTGAATTAAATTATACCGGAAACCGTCTAAAGTGAAAATAATCACAAGGAAAAGGTACACAAATTAGATAAACAAAACGGAAAATAAACAAATTACATTATCCACCCCACCTATTCTGTAGCTAGGGCAGAAATATGGGCTGTATCCACTTCTTTTGTACCCAAAATTGTGGTTTAAATTTATAAATGGTCAAGTCCCCCACTGCCTTTAGAAGTTCAAGGTGAAGAAACTACAACAAGTTAGTATGACTTAGATAACTGTCCTTTAAAATCACTTCCAGGATTAGTGAAATGACATAAGTCAATCAATTATTCTAGAACAGAGCTTCTCAAACAGTCCTTTTCTTCTTTTAAAAACCATTCTGGACTAAGATCTTGAATCCGTGTGGAAAGCATTCTTTTTGTAACATTTTCCTTAAAACAACGATAATTATCACTATTATTATCACTTTGAACTGTTTTCCCGTATTATTTCACCTGTCCTATTTTTAGTACAAACTGCCACACTCTCCGTAGACTTTAATCTGTAAGGTACTCGTCGAACTACTGATTAGCCACATTATACCAACCTTCACTAAACACAGTCTGCCTGATTACCCAATAAACCAGTATTCTGCCTGACTCGTAAATACTGATAACAAAATATAATCCTTTTCCTGATGTTGAATTTATAAGATTTAGAAGTTCCATCAATAGAAAACCCACTTGGAACAGCTAAGTGATAAGCATCTACAACTGGGTACCAATCAGTAAAAAAGGAATCCTAATTAGATCCCCTGCTACTCACATCCAAGGCATCCGCAACTCTGATAGCCTGGAAGGAAAAACTACACTTCCTCAAAGAAGTCTTCATACAAAACGGATATCCACCAAGATTCATAGATAAAAACATCAACACCGTAAGAGATGTCATCCGTCCCAAGAAAGATACTTTATATGAAATAATAGAAAAGATTTGTAACTCAGGTGGATGGTTTACAATTAAGTGTTTTCTGAGCTGGTTGGTTTAGTTGCGGAGCTTTCGTCGTCCAGAAAGACGATGCTTGCCAAACAAATACTATGATTAATTCTATCACCCTATAATTACTAATCTGTTATTCTACGTGTAAAAAAGTGTATCCGCCACGTAAATAGCCTTTGTTGTAACGATAAATATTCTATGATTGTAAGAACCTGAAGAGAGTTTACTGAAAAGAATATTCTTCGTTCAGATTAACTTTCTATAGTCGGTTTGTAAGGATTAGTTTTGTTTTTACGAGTTGATCACGGATTGATATCAGTCAGAGAACCATTGAAAACCAACAGGAAGTACTGAACAGCTGTTTAATCCTGAGGTAGTAACCCGGGACCTTTCTGTTACAAGGCAAGCTCGTATACCATTCAGTCACTGGGACCAGATTCAATGGCCATCCCATGAATTCTAACTTCTACCAATTCGTGATTTGGCGCTACCCCAACCAGATTAACTGTCAAATGTCACATATTACTCGAAAAAGACAGAAGCAATTTAAAAAAGAGTTTGGTTCACGCTTCAGGTCAGACAACACTACGCCAAATCTACTGTCAATTCCTTTTGCCCTTGAAGATCTTAGACGAAGAGAAAATGTTATTCTGTGAATTCTGCTGAAAATTCTGTACATTATATAAACGCTGCTCAGAATAAAACTATTAGTCCCATATTGAACTGTTTATTAGATACATCACACAGTTGGAGTAACAATATTATTTCCCGAATGACAAAGTTTCAAACACGATTTATTGTCCATAATTATATCAAGTGTAACCACACAACTTCGAAACTTGAGTTCTATAATTTTCTTTATTCTTTCCTATTCGTTGTCCTAGGAGCAGTAGAATTTTCCAGATGTCCAGCTGGACAGGTGTTAAATCATTCCTACTATGCATATTCGCAGTTGATTCGATGAGTATAAAGCTTCCATTATCAATCTCTCCCTCCACTCTGTAGTTACATTAGATTTTAAAACTGTCATCTTATCCCATTCTATTGTATGTTTATGTGTGTATTTGCATGTAGTGAGTGGTGTGGCTGAAATATTCTCCAGATTTCTTAAACTCACTTAGATTTTGCTGCTGAGTTTTTATGCTCTGCTAGTCTGACTGCCTCTGTTCTACTAGTATGACCTATGTATTTGACCTGACAATCATTGCAGTAGGGCACTACATAAACTTAATTGTTTTGAAAAGAATGGATACTGAGCAAAGAACACTCTTTTCGATAACTTCATCATTAGGCTCTACAGTTGTGTATAGATTATAGTGAATGAAAAAATTAGTGTTATGAACAACACTAATGTTTAAATAACGGCGAATTAATAATATCAATAGATTACAATTCAGTAGCATCAACATAAAATAAGCTGAATGACAGAAAAATTAGTAAAGATAATAATACACATTTATGAATTTAAAGTCTGCTTTGAAGGCCAGCCAGGGCAGTAGTATTGGCTGTACACAAAGCACTAGTTGTTTCACGCGAACCGCAATAGCCTCTGCTGTTTGGAGCATGTTGTACTTAGATGTTTTCGGCGATCTATTTGGCACCATGTGGATGATAGAGAAGGATTCTTCAATGCTGCCTGGCTTTTTGGCCGATTTGCACCAGATGGTTCAATATCGATCTGTTAATGGTTTTAACTACAGCTTTACTTAGCCATACTGGGAGGTGTTCTCGAGCAGACAAAATCAAGTTCCTAGAGAAATGTCCAATATAACTCGCTCCACAAGCGCAGTCGAATTAGTAGACACAATTTGAAGTGGCCATCTAGTCTAAGTACTTAATCTTTCAATCGAGGTAGCACCATCGGTCATGTAGAGAATAATACATGTAGTTCGCCAGCATTAAAAGTTCTTTGAACTGATTTTCTTAATTTCCTCGTAGTTATCTTACTTGGTATATCGCCCTTGGATTGTACTCGTATATGAAGTGGCTTTTTGTTTACTGATAGTGAGTAGTCCTTTTTCGCTTTCTTTGTCATGTGTTTTTTGATAAATTTTTCGGCATAGCTACTTTCGATTGTTTAATTGCCTCCACTGGCAGGATGTTTTAACCGACGAAGCTTGTTTCTAATTGAGTTTGTGGGTTTGAATTGTGGCCACTTGTATTCTTGCACTGTTAAGAATTCTCAACTGAAGGTTTCCGAAGTTCCTTCCTTTTATGGAATAATAATTGTTTCTTCACTGTATGATATATTTAATAATCAAATTAATATGGAGGCACAGACTACCACAATGAACAAGTTTTACACATATATCAAAGTTATGATGATTATTATATGTAATAATATGTCGACTGAGGAGCAACTGTTTTTTATCCATGGCATGCTCCAATAATCCGCAATGTTTCTGATACACGTCCATCAGAAAATGTGCATCAATAGTTTATGGTGGCCGGAAAATATCAGATTACACGTTCACCGCAAAATAGCAAAAAATAATGAGTTCACAGAAAATCATGGTTGTTATGTGATACTGAAAAAGGACACTACCTAGTTCCACGTGCACAATCCGAAGTCGCAGTCACGAGACAGTAGGATGACCAACACAAAGGGTTACCGTAGGGAGACACGCTACCCTTCTCTCGTGCCTTTAGACGTCATGGGTCGCTTTCTTCATCCGTTTTTATGCGAGTGTACCACCGTGGAGACAAAGTAGTTACTAAAGGCGACGGCGGTGTCCAAAAGGACATACCCACTCCCTTATCCGACACCACCATCGTCTTCGACCTTTTATTCTGTGACCTTGTCGTAAAGTGTTGTTCAATCATTTACACGCATTATCCCAGCCGAGTGTGCGAGATACAGTCAAGCTAATAAGTGAGCGTTTTGTATTGCTAAAGATGAATTCGGACATTCTACAACGGGCCTGCGAATGTCTACAGTGCCAACTCTCCGAAGTTCATAGATATACGGTCACCATATCTCAGCAGTTCGACCTTCCGAGGTGATGATTCCAACGTGTACACGTAGATATAGTCGGCCCATAGCCACCATCAAAAGGGTACACTGAAACTCTCATGGTGATAGACAGATTTACTCGATGGTCTATGGCTTGCCCATTCAATGATATGTCAGCTGAAAATGTTGCCTCAGTATTTCTGGATTGCTAGATCTAAAATTATGGTGACAGTGGATAGAGGAGTTCAATTCCAGAGGACATTATTTTGAGAGTTCGCCTGACCCCTGGGAGTGCAGCATATCTCCACCACTGCATACTATCTAACAGAGAATGGCCTGATAGAAAGATTTCACAGGCAGTTAAAAAGCTCCTTGATGGCACAATCTGATTCATCCAGCTGGAGTGGTCATTCACCTTTGGTTTTGCTTAACATCTGGTCAACTATTAAAGAGAACCTCGGTTGTATACCGACACTGTACTACCTTACAACTGCCAGGACAGTTAGTATCCTCCCACGACTCTCAAGAGGTGAATATTTCTGAGTTTTCTAATCAACTCACTCGACGAATGCTACAACTTCAACCAATAGCTCCGAGACAATCTCCTCACAGAGAAGATGTAAGTAGACATCGACAAACCTGTAAATTCATCTTTATACGCATCGATAGCCTTAGAAAAGGGCTACAACCTCCATACGAAGGCCCACTTCCAGTACGTCATTGTGCGGAAGTATATTTCACTGTGAATAAAGAAGTTGAAAAGCTGGCTATCTTCGTGGACAGACTCAAACATGCTTATACACGTAGCTACGCCATCCCAACAGCAACTGAAACAGACAAGCAACAAAACGGCAAAACTCCAACCTCCCGCTTGCATTACTCAAAGTGTCAGGCAGGTCAATAAACGTGGCCGGTTTGTACACTTAACTGTTTAATATACACAAGGTAGTAACAATTCTTTTCTACATACACACTATTACCATTCATATTGATTAGTTTTGTTAATTATTGATTTACTGGATTTATTTGTGTCAGATATGATATCATTTTTTTCCAGATTGTTATTATTTTTACTAACTAATCACTGTATATGTGTATAGATGGATTCACAACCATTCTCCCTTAATTACTACTACATCGATCATCATTTTAAAGGATGTTCTCTTTATTATTATTATTAGTGTCAGTGAATTTGACGCAACCGTTCAAACTAACATTGATCTCTATCGCAATTTTTTTCATTCATTTGAATTATCCACAGAGCTGACGTATACATATCTGCGTTCATCTACAATAAACAAATTACTACTGTACGAAAGATACGTTAACGATACTTTTATAGTCTGCTACGATAACTCGGACTTCAACTGCATCTTACAAGAATTTAATAATTCAGTCCCCCCCTTCGATTAAATTCACAATGGAATTAGATAGCGATTCAAAGATTCCATTTCTGGACGTGGAATTAACAAAAAGAGATGATGGAACTCTGAAGAGGTCCATCCACAGAAAACCGACATGGAGCGGCCAACTAACGCATTTCTATGGTTGGATATCTTTGAGCCGAAAACGAGCCTTCATCAGCGCACTAACCCATCACGTTAGAAAAATCTGCAGCAGCGACTGCATGGAAGAGGAGCTCCTATTCCAGAAAAAAATATCTTGGCTCAAAATGGTTACCTGACACGCTTTATCGAAAAGAACATGAAACCTAAACCAAAAAGAGAAGAATGCAATTGAGCGCCAAAGAAAATGCTCTATCTGAATCTGAAATTCATGGGAGATTTGGCAGCCGACATTCTGAAGAGGAGAATATCCAGCTCTTTACAGAAGACCTTCCCTGCAGCAACACTAAGAGTGACATTCTCTAGCCGTTCAATACTTCGAAACGACGTAAAGGACAAACTCTCACATATGGCCAATTCAATGTGTATATACCAGTTCACCTGCTCGTGAGGAGCTAGGTGCATAGGTCTTTGTATGCGCGTCTTTTCGAAATGTGTTAGAGAACATTACCCAGAATGGCTGCAAAGAAGAAGCACCGGTTCAATAAGAAGTGCAATTATTGAACGTGTGATCAACACCTCCCAAAACATCTCAAATGATTCTTTCAAAGTAATTTACAAAGTCAATAGAAATATTTTTTGAGTGTGCGTGTATGTGTTCATTGTCTGTAATATGTATATTCATTGACCTATCATCCACTTCCACAAAAGCGTTGAACCCCTTTTTGTTCTGTATTCCCATAGTGGTATCTTCATTAGAATTATTTTTATTATCACAATTGTACTTCTTGTCGTCAGCAGCACCGAAAGCAACAGTTCCGGTTGCCTCCCTCCGGACTTCTAAGAGAGGGATCCGTGAAATAGTAAAAATAAAGAATTCACAGAAAATCATGGTTGTTAAGTCATATTCAACAACGACACGTCTTAGTCAAGCGAATAACCACAGGGGAATTAGAAACTCAAGTTGATGGGAAATCAACTCACACAGACCAAATACTAAATTACAACAGCAACAATCCAATAACACACAAAAGCAATTGTATACAAACACCATTCAAGAGGGTCAGACAGGAGTCACTGCAGCACTCCCACGTGAAGGAAAATTGCAGAAAGATATCTTATGGACGTGTTCCAAGAGAATGGATATCCACGGAATTTCATCAAAAGACCTATCAAACCAAAAGCCATCAAGGAAAATTGCCCTACCATATATAAACGACATCTCAGAAATCACCACAAGATTCTTCAAGCCTTTAGGAATTGACGTCGCACTCGAACTAACAAAATCACTTCACTCAATTCTATGTCAACCAAAAGAATCAACAACGAAAGAAGATGAAACCAACATCATCTACAAAATCAATTGTAACAACCGCGAAAAACACTACATTGGCCAAAGTGGACGAAGTCCTCTTCGTCTTCGTATCCATGAACATAAACTAGCTGTCAACAGACATGACATCCACTCCTCCACTCATATCGCTGCATACAGATAACCACGGACATCATTTCGACTGGGACAACCAGCGTTCAAGCATTAGGCAGGGGAAAAACCAAGAATGCTAGAGAATTTTTAGAAGCCAGTCTGGTATTCCAGTGAATCATCAATCAACGGACACATCGAGATGGACATAATTTATCAACCGATAAGAAAGAAACCTCACACACAAAGGGTCAAAGAAACAATCACTTCCAATACAAGTAAACTGGAGGGTGTGAAAACACACAAAAACCACCAATGACGTCCAAGGTCGCCCACCAGGAGAGATGACTAACAAACTCGTGGAGTTTAAAAGATCACTTCCACAAATTGAAGTATGCGCTGAAGATATTGCCTAGTAAGGCAATGAAAGCTTCGCAAATAAACCATCCAGCTCATAGAGCATAACTACACCAAAATCATACGCCTGAGCTACAAATCTTCTCCATCATATATATAACTGTAGAACCTGATGACAAATTTATCCAGAAGAATGTCCGTTGTCCATTAATCATTCTCTTAATCTAATGTTTTTATAATAGCATATATTGCATTTTGTATTTCATTGAGTTGTGAGTGAAACATAACAGTGAACTCAACCTACACTACAGCCAAACACTACATTGGCCAAAGTGGACATCCCCTTCGTCTTCGTATCCACGAACATAAGCTAGCCTTCAAAACACATGATATCCACTCCCTCATTTCACTACACACAGACAACCACGGACATCAATTCGACTGGGACAACCAAAGTTCAAATATTAGACAGAGGAAATAACAAGAATGCTAGAGAATTTTTAGAAGCTTGGCATTCCAGTGAATCATCAATCAATAGACACATCAAGACAGACAAAATTTATCAACCGATAAGAAAGAAACTTCACACACAAAGGGTCAAAGTTCAAGTCAAAGAAACAATTAGCTCCAATACAAGTAACCTAGAAGGTGTGGAAATACACAAAAACAACCAATGAAGACCATGGTCACCAGGAAAGATGATTATTAAACTCGTGGAGAAATCTAAAAACTCACTTCAAACTGAAGTCTGAGCTGAAGATGTCGCCTAGTAGGACGATAAAAGCTTCGCAAATTAACCATCCAGCTCAGAGAACACAACCATATCAAAAACACTACCTAGTTCCGCGCACAGTACCGACGACACTTCTTACCTCTCCACCTTCTCACTTTCCATATCTGCCAACCAATTCTGCCTCGTACCTGATCACTACATCCACATTAGAATCCTTTACTCCGATCTACGTTTCTCTATGCAAATGCCCTCCGGCCGTTGGCATCTCTTATGTGTAGTTGAGTATCTATCTGTATAACCAGGATAAGGACTATTTCATCCCTTCCATTCTGTATGTCTATATACATTTGAGTATTCTGCGACAACTATAACTATTCAACTAACTGCATTTTATGTGTATATTAATTTATATCGATTGAATATCCTTCAACTTACATACATGCTGGTATTTGTTTTGTCCTTTTTATTTTGTGTATAAACGAACTCAGCCATTTTCTTTCACTACAAGTTTTAAAACCCGTTTGAAAATATGCCTGAATATACATGCATTACGATTCATTAGAAATAACCCTGTCATTGAAACAAGGTGAAATTGAGCTAACATGATGCACTAAGGCAGACAGAAAGATTTAATAATAATAATTTGCTTCATTCCAAAACAGTACTTGTGATACAGAATGGAATTCCCATCATTTCACCACAGTATTGCATCCAGTTTGTACATTAACATAGATTATGGGTAATCTCAGTTAGTTTCGACCACAACATATTAGCATGTCGGTAGCAAAGCCAAAATTGAACAGAATGTTTGAAGGTGCTAGAAAAGTAGATACTACTAGCATATTTACTGGCGTAAGCGATAGCAAAATGGTTGAGATATACAGAGTGTGAAAGAAAGAAGAAGAATGTTTTAAATAGAGTTTGTAAGGAAGAGAGAAACAAAACAGCACATAACAAAAAAAAGAGAGAGAGAAAAGGTAGAGGATGAAAGAAAACGTTGTACATATAAAAGGTATGAATTGGACAGACGAGATCCAGTTGTTCTATTGACTATTTAATAAGTCAAAGGTATCACGCCTAATGCTTTCTTTATCGTACAGAACACGAGCTAAGTAGGGTATGGTTGAGTTTTTGTACTTGCTAGTGCGAGCATATAGTTTTCTATATAGGCATCTGGTCGTGCCTGATGAGATACAAGAGGAGAGTTGTGAATGAAGAGGGTGGATGGTGTGAGTTAGATAAAATGGATTTACTTGTTATAGTTTGGTTTGTAAGGATTAGTTATGTTTTACGGGTTGATCACGGATTGATATCAGTTAGAGAACCATTGAAAACCAGGGAGTACTGGACAGCTGCTGTTTCATCCTAGTTTGGGAATCATCGGCAGTACGCACCCACTGGGATTCGAACCCGGGACCTTCCGGTTACAAGGCAAGCTCGTATACCATTCAGCCACTGGGACCCGATTCAATGGGGGTCGCGCTAAATCACGAATTGGTAGAAGTTAGAATTCACGAGCCATTGAATCGGGTTCCAGTGGCTGAATGGTATACGAGCTTGCCTTGTAACCGGAAGGTCCCGGGTTCGAATCCCAGTGGGTGCGTACTGCCGATAATTCCCAAACTAGGATGAAACAGCAGCTGTCCAGTACTCCCTGGTTTTCAATGGTTCTCTAACTGATATCAATCCGTGATCAACCCGTAAAACATAACTAATCCTTACAAACCAAACTATAAAAAGTTAATCTGATGCTCGCTGGTGACTTGCTACAGGTAGGAGTTTCCTGAGTTCTAGTGAGAAGTCGTGACCAGTGAGGTCCAATTAGATGTCACGTGTGTGGATGGATTTCCCACCAACGACAATGGTTGGGGTCACGCTAAATCACGAATTACTAGAAGTTAGAATTCACGAGCCATTGAATCGGGTCCCAGTGGCTGAATGGTATACGAGCTTGCCTTGTAACTGGAAGGTCCCGGGTTTGAAACCCAGTGGGTGCGTACTGCCGACGATTCCCAAACTAGGATGAAACAGCAGCTGTCCAGTACTCCCTGGTTTTCAATGGTTCTCTAACTGATATCAATCCGTGATCAACCCGTAAAAATGGATTTAGCCCATTTTTCACATAAGTCCAAGCGCCTGTCGACCAGAATATTAGCAAGCTAGTTAAGTGGCACGTTGCCTACCCTGCTGACAACCTTTAACACAATCTTTAACCTTCATGTAATAGCCAAGAGATTTAAGCAGGTCACTAGCTTAACTACCTAAAGTTTAGTAAAATATGTATGTGATAATTACACCTTTAAAATAGTAGGGCAAAACTATGTATATTTACTATCCTGATTATCGAATCTAAAATTTGATTTCTAAATGATATAGAATGAATATTCCTATTGATTTGACCATTCATCATTCACTTAAGGTCAGTAAGTAAGCTAGTATAAGTTGAATCAATAATTTGAAAACTGTCTATCATATTAGATTGTCTCTAAAATAGTAAATCAAATGAAAATGTCATACGATATCTCTTCAATAAGAATAAACTGTTATTTCCCAAAAACTGGTGTTCACAAACATCTAGTTTAGAAAATAAAAGATAAAGACTCTGTACTATAGAGCTAGGCGAATTTGCTGTATGGAGAAGTTAGGGGAAGAATTTGTGTTTCTCGATAAGATGTTGAAAAGCAACGATTGCCCTCAAGGGTTCATTAACAAATGTCAAGCAAATCACAGTGGGGAAAATAGCCCATCTACATTCACTTTCATTTTTAAGGTGAAAATATTACAGCGTTTGTCAACAGAAGATTAAGGATGCCACTAGGCAGAGCCTATCCTGAAGCTAAACTGGTTCCCGTCTATCGAAAAATTTGCTCTTTGGCCCAATCGAAAGTCGACGGATATCTTTCTCATGTTGACTCTAACTGTATATGCAAATTACACGTATATGCGGGAGCAGTTACATTAGAAGAACAGAAAGAGAGGCAAACCTCCAATTTTCTGAATATGTACCAAAAAGCCTATGTATACAGGGGACAAATACTTTAAACAGTACCATCGCCAGGCATCTCCTCGACACGATTCGTGAGGTGGACGTCGCAAGATCGTTCAGAATTATCAGTGGGCAAAAGAGTTCAGTCCTTCTTGAGTCTGCCGAAGCAGTCTTTATCATTAACCTGAAACCCGATTTATGCGTTCAGAAAGAAGCGGTTTTCAGTCAATCTTCACCCTGATATCTGGATATTTTCACCGTTTCTTTCGTCTGATTACATAATGCCGAAAATTTTCATTATGTATGATCATTATTGTTTGGGAAAAAGTGTTTATTACATTATTATTAGTGTGTGCATATATTGACTGATTTTTGTTTAACAGTGAACTCTGTATAAGTGTGTTAAAACTGTTTCTGTACATATACTTAATATTGACTTTGGCCTGTAGGCAGCTGATGAGAAGCCAACAAAATAAACAATGATAGTACCATTGTATTCAGCAAAACGTTTGCTCTTGCTTTATTCAAAATAATTTAAGTCGTCATATTTCTTCATGAATCAACATCGATTAGAGAGATCACTGAAAAATCCAGAGGTACACTGGATAGTTATTTCATCCTCGTCTCGGACTCTTTAGAAGTGAGCACCCATGACTGAACCATGGATCGAACCCAGAACCTTCAGGTTACAAGACCAACCACCTTGAGCCACTTGGACGAGAATTCAATGACCGGTGATATCTAACCTTTGTTAGAGAACCACTGGTAAAACTGCAAGAGGTACTGGACGGCTGCCACATCCGTCCTAGTTTGGGGCTCTCCAACAGTACTCACCCACCGCCAAGGTCTGAACCCAGGAACTTCTGGTTACAAGACATCTGGCTCGTAGACAACTAAGCCACTGGAACCCAATTCAATGACCAATGAATTCTACCTCCTAACAATTCATGACATAGCATGACCATTGGATCGGGTCCTAGTGGCTTAATGGTCTACGAACCAGTTCGCCTTGTAACCAGGAGATCCTGGTTTCGAACCCTGTCGGTAGGTGCGCACTGATGAAGGGTACCAGACTAGGGTTGACGAAACAGCTGTCCAGTACCCCTGAAGTTTTCCAATAGCTCTCTAACTGATGTCAGCTGATGATGAAATCCTCCAGTCAATCAAGCAAATTCCCCACAAAACTAATACCTGAAAATCTAACGTCTGTCAATTCACGATATAGAGCTACCACCAACCAGTGCTTTCAACGAGCAATTACTTCACTTTAACGTGGTTGAGGCTACTGGTGACGACTCCTGAATACAGCTTCAGGACATGCATCTAGTAGACATCAGTGAGCTGGAAATTGTTACTGAGATTATGAGATTTGGAATAATTTAGTTGGTTTGTACCAGTCGAGTGCTACAAAACTGACTTACTACAAGTACTATTATTATTAATACTGAGATTCTGGGACTTACGGGGGTTTGGACCAGTATTATTCCAACTGTAAAATTTCGCCATGAACTAACATGTGTTACAGAAGTCATTGGAAACCAGTAAGCATTGGACAGCTGTTTCGCCCTGGTTTCCGGAACTCTTCAACAGAATAACCTAGGATGTACAAGTTATGACACCACTGTCGCTGATCATTCCGTCAACTGGGCAATAATTCAATGATTGGAAACATTTATTTCCCGATACGAATTTAAAAAAAGCAATAAAGGTTAATAAAGCAGGATTTAATGAATTCATCAAATTTCGGTAGAACTCGTCTCTGAATACTCTACATACACGAATATACATACTTTTGAAATTACATTGGGAGATATAAGACTGATAAGTTGAATACTCTACATACACGAATATATATACTTTTGAAATTACATTGGGAGATATAAGACTGATAAGTAAACAAACTACATTGAATTAATCATGCAGAAAGACACGTGCGAATGTTTTCCAGGTCATGTTCAAATAGATAAGGGGAGAGAGAGTATGAGAGATCAAAATTAAGATAAATTGCATTACGCTTCAGTTACATCACTTAGATAAACAATTAGTCATTAGGGAATATAACGAGAATTGCAAACAGACTAATATCAATGGTAATAGTTATAATAACAATTTTAATAGTGTTGAAGTGAGTTAGGATAATCTTACGGATAAAGCATAGATTTAAATGAATCAAGAATAATAATAATGATAGTAATAATAACAAAAATAAGAAGAAGAAGAGGTAGGATAATAGTAATAACAAGTAGAGAATAATAAGTAAAGCGTATTACCATGGTAGATTCAGAGTGACGACCATCTCCTTTTGTATACAGAGGGATGGTTTGTAAATTCGAATTGCACAAGCCTCTGCAATTGCAAGCATCTTTTTGTTTCTTTGTTTGCTGACGATGGTGAATGACTTGACGGCGTCGATATCATGTCCGTAATCCACGAGATGTTTTGTTATTGAGGATTTTTGGACTTTGCACTCGGCTGTTTTCAACCATTTTGGCAAATGCTCCATCATGCGAGTAGACAATCGCCTTTCTGTACGACCTATGTATTTGCTGTCACAAATACACTCAAATTGATATATGCAGTTTGAAGTGTCGAGGATTGGCGACTGGTCTTTCCCAAATTGTTGAAGCACTCGCTTGGTGGTGTTAAGGATAACAAGTTTTGCAGCATAATAAGTTCTCTTGATGGCTTTGTCAAGCCTTCGTTTCACTACTTCCTGTACGTCATCTCCTTTGAATGGCAAATTGATGTAGACAGGTTTCTTTGGAACTGTTTGAATTGTTTTGCAAGGGGTAGTTTCTTTAGAGTATTTATTAATGAACTTCTCAGGATATCCATTCTTACATTCTTTTACACTATTGAACAGTCCCGGAGAAAGACGAAATAACTCTTTTGCATTCCTTGATTTCCAGTGATTCTCTGATTAATGTTGCTTAGTGTTGAAATCTACAATGAAGATAATCCATATTCCTACAATAAATTATTAATCTACAATACAGTCATATTTCTATAATTTCCAACATATTTTGGAGTAAAGATGACACGTACATCCATTCGCAGAAGTCTCTAACTTTCACCATCGTAAAAGATTGATTAGTGGGCGAAGAATATTCTTCTCAATAAAAGTTTTACAGTTATATGAGCGTAATAATTCAAGAAGTATTATTATTAAATGGTTGGAGGCAATCGTCAAGATGCCTTAGGCCTAGGTTTCGTCCTAGTTAACGCTCGTCACTAACTTTCAAGGGACTTATTTTCCTTCTGAAATTTGAACCAGCGTCACCCAATGAGGTCTGCAGTCAGAGACGTTACCACTGAACCATTCGGGTTCACGAATGACCTCCTGTAGGACTGTAGTGGGTATTTTCACTGGACACTAGTAACTGGTGCGATGTGTTTAGTTCTTTCTTTGGTGTAGGCTGAATTCTATCAGTCAGGTTGTAATGTGGCCACCATTCTAGGTAGCTCGCCATCACGGTACACATTGATTTGGTTATATTAGATGGTTGGAAGCAATCAGCAGGACGTCGTGGACCTAGGTTTCGTGCTAGTTAGCACTTGTCAGCATTAAATTAGCCACTGAATAATGTCCAGTCAAAGAATCCAATACAGTCCCATAGTAGGTCAGTCGAAAGCCTGAATAGCTCAGTGGTAAGGTCTCGGACTGTAAGCAGCACTGGGCGACGCGGGTTTCAATCTCGTACGGGACATCAGTTCCTTCAAGAGTGCGGATAGGCCTTGCTGACGAGTGTTAAATAGTACGGAACCTGGGTCTAAGGGTTCCTGCCGATTTCTTAAACCCATCTAATATCAACAGTTCAAAGTGCACCGTGATGGTGAGCCACGTAGAATGGTGATCACATTGCAAACTTGACTCACAGAATTCAGTTTGCACCAAACAAGGCACTAGAAACAATACACTAATGACTGGCTCGTGTCCAATGAAGGTAGAGAATTATTGTTATTAACAATTAATGTTCTAAATTACATTAAAACAGTAGTATCGATATTTAATTGGTGGATAGTGACTAGCAGTGGAATCCAGGATGCGAATTTCGTCTTATTTGGGACTCGTCATCTGGATGTACCTGCATTTCTCAGTGAGTGATGATGTTCCCACTGAGGCTTGAACCCAATACCTATAGTTTCAAACGCCAAAGCGTTATCCAATAGACCACTCGGTCCATGGGAGCCACCTATTGTGCAACAGGTCATATTAATTATTTAATTGAATTTTAGATTTTCCCGTCGATTGACTGAACCGTAGTGCTCGGTCTCAGGTTGGCATGTAGGCTTCTTGTGTTGATGCTTCGACGATGTCTGGGCATGTTATTAGAATTTAATTGGTGGATGGTGACTGGGCAATGGGTTCGAGACTCGGTGGGAACATCATCACTCACTGGGAAATGCAGGTACATCCAACTGACGAGTCCCGAATAGGACGAAATGCGCATCCTAAATTCCACTGCTAGTCACCATCCACTAATTAACCTATAATTACATGCCCAGACATTGTCGAAGCATCTGCACAAGAAGCCAACATGTCAACATGAGACCGACCATTTCGGTCCAATCAATCGACGGGAAAATCTAAAATACAGTTAAGTAATATCGATAGGTTACATTTCAAAAGTACTAATAAAAGAGCATATGCATCAGTATAATACTAAACTGAGTATCGGATGAACTGAGGGAAATAACGCAGAATTTATACATTTATGGGTCTGTCAGTAGGCTAGGGTAGAAACAGTAGCTGAAACTGTTGCTTTGTCAAGCACAACTGTGGTTGATTTGTGTCAGTTGCAATAACCTCTTATGTTTATTGCCTTCGTTATCTAGAGGCCTATGAGAGTTTATTCGGTACCTGATAGATAATAGGGAAAGACTCTTCATTGCTAGCTATGAAGCATGTTAGGACAAGGTGATTTATTATAGAACTGCTGATGGTGTCCCTGTGAACGAAAAATTAAGTTCCTAGAGTGACGACCGCAAATATTATTGGTTCCGGAGGAACAGTTGAACTGATATCTACTATAACAGGTGGCCAGCCTATGTATTTAGTCTCTCAGTTTTGAAATCACAACCGGTTATGTGAAAAATAATAAGCTGCAGCTTTCCAGCATTACACATTCTTTGAATCGATTTTCTCAACTGGTTGGTTATTATTTCACTTGATATATTCCCTTTGAATTATAGTCATAAATGTAGAGACTTTCTGTTAACAGACACAGACGAATTCTTCAGTAATATTGTGTTCATAAAATTGCCAAGGGTAACAGAGAATGAGTTATCGAAAAGAAAAATATTCCTCGTTTACTAGTCAGTATCTTAAAATTTCTCAGTTTTGATGTTGGCCTGAAATAATCTTTCTGGAGTGAGTTTCAAGCCCCTTAAGCAGAAGAAAGACGTGACGTTTTGTGTAGCTATGCCTCGGCATGTGTGTAACAATTCCTAGCAGTGAAATATTGACACATGCGTTTTCATTTGGTTTGGTAGCCATTACAAAACCATCTGCCACCAAAATGAAGCTACTTTCCAACCCACTGCCCACCTAAGAATCTGATGGCTTCTCGTTTGATCCTCAGCATTTTAGTAGATTTACACCTTTTGAAGGCTCCTATAAAAATAGGATAAGATATCGCATGGTAAGTTATCCTCAATTAGACATTTAGAGGGCAAAACGACTGAGCGAAGAATATACTTTCCGATAACTTACTCATCCGATTCTAAAGTTATATATATATATATATATATATATATATATATATATATATAAATTGCCAAGAGTTAACTTGTAGAGATTCGGCATAGGAGTCCCTCTTGTAACTTTAAGGGCCTGTGTTTGAACTCCAGCGGGTGCATCCCGCTAAAGAGACCTAAACTAGGACGTGACAGTTGTTCAGTGCCCCTCGGAGGTTTCCAGTGATTTAGTTAACTGTCACCAACCCGTGATCAAAACTGAAATCAATCAGATCCCTACCAACTAACAGTTGAAATCTAATCTGACGACCAGTGGCGACCGACTACAAGATTAGGTGTCGTCAACAGTGGGGTCTACGCCGTTGGATGTGAGGAAGAATTCTAACTGAAGACATTGGCTGGTGTGGGCGCTAAAATCTCGAATTTGTACAAATTGGAATTTATGGGCGATTAAATCAGGTAAATACCAAATCTTAGTTTCGAACCCCATTGGTCGTGTATAGCTGAAGAGTTTCAAACTGGGATGAAACAGTTTTCCTGTAATTCAGGCTGGTATTTTAATGGTTCTTTAACTGATCAAACTTGAAACAAATCAATCCCCTTTCAAAATAACTCTAAAAACTAATTTTTACTATAGACGTGAATGGGCTTTTAAATAATATCGATTTTTTCAGGTGAGTAGAATTACAGTTCAAAAGTATGTGTAGGGGATAATTTGCCTAATATATATAATACCAGATTGATTGTTAGAAAAATTAAGAAGAGAATTAATGCAATAACTGAAGATAATTCATACAATAATGATAAACTGTAAATGGATTTAGGGGAAAGGAAAGATAGTCAAATTCTTGCAATCAATTAAGAATGGCCAAAGTAAAGAAAGTAAGGCCGTACCTATCACTTCTGAAAACTTCTGAAGTCTGGCTTTTTCAAATGGATTTTGATGGCGTCAGCTCTATACCGAAGACGAACTCACTGAAGTACAGTAGACAGTTGCAAATGCCTTGTTAAGACGAAATTTATGTTCACTATATATTTTGTTTTCATTATATTCTCTGTGGAACATAGGGCTTCAAGCCAGCGCTATTCTTGAAGTTTCAGTAGCAGTTGTGTTTATTTTTGAGGGATGGGGTCGCTAGCCTCATGCCCACCCTTCCCTCTTTGCTAGTCCTATAACTGGCTTAGCAAGGTAAAGGAGTGCCTCGTCGACAGAGAATCAAACCCTGGACCACCTGAACGGCTGGTAAGCATTCTACCGCTATGTCACCAACGCACTCAGTATCTATAAGGTGATATCAGTTAGAGAACCGTTGTAAACCAAGGAGTACTTGACAGCCGTTTCCTTCATCCTAGTTTGGGAATCATCGGCAGTACTTACCCACTAGGATTCGAACCCAGGACTAACCCTTACAAACCAAAGTATAGAAAATTAATCTGATGCTCGCTAGTGACTTGCTACAGGATGGAGTTTCCTGGAGTTCTAGTGAGAAGTCGTGACCAGTGAGGACCAGTTAGATGTCACATATGTGGATGAATCTCCTACCTTCGACAATGGTTGGCGGCCACGCTAAATCACGAATTTGTAGAAGTTAGAGTTCATTCAGTGGAAATTGAGGAGTCGGGTCCCAGTGGCTGAATGGTATACGAGATTGCCTTGTAACCGGAAGATCCTGGGTTTGAACCCCAGTGTGTGCATACTATCGATGATTCCCAAACTAGGATGAAACAGCTGTCCAGAACTCCCTGGTTTTCATTGATTCTCTAACTGATATCAATCCGTGATCAACTCGTATAAACATAACTAACCCTTACAAACCAAACTATAAAGAATCTATACGGTGAGCTAAAACACAGAGCTACGAATAGATCTGGTTTGTTATCTGCTTAGCTATGCAGAGTGGCCTTATCTAACTGTAGAATTTGATGAGGTAATTATGGAGAAGAATATTCTTTGAACATTGCTTTTGTCTTCCAAAAAAACTGCCGGAACTTTAAACTTTTACGGTTCTCTCATTCCAGTTAATATCACTTCATGACAAGAATGAACTTTTTACCCTTTTTTATCACAGGAAGTGACTGAAATCTGACAATATAGAAATCACGTGACTTAAACAAACAATAAATTATATATTTCAGTGTTGATCATAAGCTGACCTGAAATCGATTCAATGCTTAAAAATCAACACTTGAAATTCTTGTGTTGCTCAGATTAGTTGATTTATTCATTATCAGGGAAGTTAGTATCAATACTTCTTTGAACTGTCGAATCCAGTAGCTCTTTTACCTGTGTGTCTATACATAAGAGTGCAGATATTCTAAGGACGTCGGATAAACTGCTAGTAGCGTAATAAATCATCATTGGAGTTGACTTGTTCTTCCATATACTCTGTCACCGTTTCTTACCCTATCTTTAATGCTTGGGCGTTTCAGGGCACCGCGTTACATTGCCATCTAGCATACAATAAATACAACTTATGAAGGAAATCAGAGACGACCGAGCGAAGAAAACCTTCAAAGTTTGGCCACGGATTGATATTATTTAGAGAATCATTGAAAACCAAAGAGTAGCGGTCATCTGTTTTGACCTAATTTGGGAATCATCGGCAGTACAAACCCACTGAAATCCAAACCCAGGCCTTTCCGGTTAAAAGGCGAGCTTGTGGACCATTCAGCCAATGTGACCCGACTTCTGAAGGACCATCCCCTGAATTCTAACCTCTACCTATTCGTGGTTTTAGCGCGACCATCGGTTAATGTCCTCAGTGAGTAGTTGTCCTAACCCCTTACCTTGTGGACCCTTTTGGTCGTGACTTCTCATTTGAATTCCAGACAACTTTGTCCTGTAGTCAGAAGTCAACAGCAAGAATCAGATTAATTTCCAGGGGTTGGTTCGCAAGGATTTTCTTTACAGAGGGTTCGTGGCTGTATTGAAGATTTCACGGAGACTCAGTCATAAACAAATGCTGAAACTTAACACTCATTGCACTATTCCGTCTCACCTTGAAGATAATCTTAAAAGGTGAATTTGGTTGAGCTGTATGACCTATGCTTATCACATGCTCAATAAGCGAGATAGTAATTGTCGTAGGTTGTCCACTTGATAGCCATTTAGGATCACGTTTGGAGATGCGTTTGGGAAGTGTGTTCTCAACATAATTAGTTCCACAGAAACAGCTTATTGCTAAATGAGGCTAATCTGTCATCATGGTAGGCTTCATTAAGAAGTCTACAGGAGACCGTTGGTGTTGCTTACATCCGTAGTGGAATGACATATCAAGTAGTTCTGCATCCAACATATAAAGTAGCGAGGGAAAGTGAGTATTTAAATATAATCACCTTACCTGATGCGTTTACTTCCTATGTTTTTTAATGTATTTTGAAGTTTCTGTAAAAAGAGTCACCCATAAGCTGGAAGTGAAGTATGTTTTACTCAGAGATTTCGAAGGCCGTTTACGGAGAAATTCTGCTTCAGTATCACTTTTAATTTCGAGGTTAAGTATTAGCATCTTTTTGAGGGAGACCTGGACCTGCTCAGAAGTTTTCTTTGCTTCTAGGTTCTCGCCTGTTAATCTGAGTAAGAAACCATTTTCCATCAAAATTATTCGGAGATTTTTCATTTCTTCATTAGTGGATTCCTGGTTGCATATCTTTCGGATAGTCGAGGAGAGGGAATATATGAGATTTCTTTTTCTACTCAGGGGATCGTAACTTTGAAAACTGACAAACCATCCATTCCATGTGAACTACTTGTATACTGATCTCTTCAGAGAATTATCAGTATTTATTCACAGCTGAACGTCTAGGGAATGGGACACCGTAACACATTCAACTTCTACAGTGAATTGCATGGAGGATTTAATCATGAGCTGACACCAGTTAGAGAACCACTGGAAAACCTACGGTGGAGTCGATGTTGGAGTGGGCATGCATAAAACAGTTCACCCACTTCTTCAGAGCTAAGTACATTAGCAGCACCATACATTCACTTGTAAAACGCTCTCTATAACACTATCCCGTCTAGTAAGCAAAAGGAAAACGGAGATAAGTGTATTGCTCAATAATGGGACATCTGATAAACTCAGGACGTCCAACTCCATTTGAAAAGTCCTTTAAAGATTCAGTCAGACCTCCCAAAGCGAGTGAAATCTAGGCATCTGCGCATAACTGAGGCATTAGCTGTTTAAACGCTCAAGCACACGCTATGTATTCAAAAGAGATGCGTCCAACTTTTGTCTCTGCCATGGCCATCATACACTGTCAGTTCTTTCAACATTGACTTTTTTGTTACATTTCTTATCCAGACTTTCCTTTTATTTTTATTTTAAGCTTTGAATCCCTTTCTACACTGCGATGTTTTTTTTTGTCCGAACTTCCTCCCTATTTTGTTATCATTACATTTTAATTTCCACTCGCTATCTCATTAACTTGACCTATAACCGGACATAGTTCTGGAACTTCCTCACCCATTTATTGTAGGTACGCGAATCTACATCCTAACTGATGAGGAAAATGGAGAGAGATTGGGTATACTCCGAAGAGACCGTTGGTTGGCATCACACTCTAGGCCATTGCTCAAATTGAATCCTAATGGGAAGCAACGAGTTTGTCGTCTGTGCGCGGGTGACATAGAGGAGATCATGTGGTGAGGAGGAGATGACAGATTGTGGGGAATCATGGAGCTAGCCAGCTGAAGAGGACGGCAGGAAGTAGGACAAAATGCGGATGTGCTGCTGAAGCCCTATTTTCCACTTGGAACCCAAGGAAACAGTAACTGATATCAATCCACAATCAACTCGTAAAAAACAAAACTAGTCCTTAAAAACTAACTACATAAAATTAATCTGGTGCTCGCTAGTGACTTCCTACGGGATGGGGTTTCCTGGAGTTCTAGTGAGAAGTCGCAACCAGTGAGGTCCATCCAGTCAAGTGTGAGGATAGTTGTCCCACCAACGACATTGGTTGGTGCCTGTCGCGCTAAATGTACCACGAATTGGTAGAAATTAGAATTCATGGATTGGCCAATGAATCAGGTCCCAGTGGCTGAATAATATACAAGCTTGACTTGTAGCCGGGAGATCCTGGTTTTGAACCTCAGTCAGTGAGTGCCTACTGCCGATGATTCTCAAACTAGGGGACAGAGGAAATACCTGTCCAGTACTCTAGTGCCGGTATTCAATGGTTCTTTAACTGATATCATTCTGTGATCAACTCGTAAAATAATAATCATAAGTTGTTGACTTCGTCGAAAAGAAAGTTTTCTCCCTTGCAACGGTCTCTCTAATATTATTTTCTGATTACAGCTTGATGCCACACCGTATTTTTGGTACAGGTAAGGAATTTTCAGTATGTGATATCGGTAGCCTAAATTTTGCAGGCTGACCATAGATATCAAGTGTGCTTCAGCAGAGGATCGAGCTCCGGACCATGTGCATGATTGGTGAGAGTCCTAACCGCTGTGCCACCGACGCACACCATCATCTAGTGTCTATATTCCATGATTAAGGGAAATCTTGAAGCCAGCTGAAAGCCGACTGAAATGGCAATGTGCTGTTGAAGCCCTATATCCCACAAATAATACCACCTTGACTAATAAATAGATTTGTATGCATAAAAAGTGTTTAAATGACACTCGTCAATGCATCAGTTCACTGAGTAAATATGAATTAACATTTATAAGTCATTGGTAGATATTCTGCCAGAAAAGTATGAAACAGTTACTTTTCTAAATGTTTAATTTCATCATATATTTGGTCAATAACTGTTAGTTGTATTTGCTGACATTTTTTCAATAATATGTATCAATCAATAATCTGTTGACATTTGTCAGTGAGTTTTTTTAAAAAAAAGGTCAAATTTTTTATTGATTTACTAGAATTTGTTCAATTCTGTGTCATCATTGTGTCACTCTATATAGAACTGTTAAAAAACGCATGAATTAAATGAGACACAATGTGATTTGGTTTGATTTGATTTGATGTCATTAATCTTAAAAGAAAATCAGGACTAATCAATAATCAGGCTAATATCAATTCAAAACCAGATCACAGTTTGACTATGATTGTGATATCAATCCGTAATCAACTCCTTAAAAACAAAACTAATCCTTACAAACCAACTATAGAAAATTAGTAATATGAACTGTGTTCATTTACTCCACATTTTTCTATAATGCTCCTTTCTTATAAAAATCAATAGGCATAAAATTATTTTCAAGACTTAGTTCGTAGGGTTTTGATTTGTTTCAAGTTTGACCACGGATTGATATCTGTTGGAGAACCATTGAAAATCAGTAGGGAGTACTGGGCACTGACTTCCACCCCATCGGAAGTGAGGAAGAATACTTACCGTCAACACTGACTGGTGGTCGAACTAGAATCACAAATCTGTAAAAGTTAGAATCCATGGACTGGTGATTGAGGAGTCGGGTCCCGATGGCTGAATGATCTGCAGGCTTCCCTTGTAAACGTCGGGTTATGGGTGCTTACTGTCGATGAGTCCCAAACAAGGACGGAACAGTTGTTCAGTACTCGCTGATGGATTTTGATGGTTCTCTAACTGATATCAATCTGTGGTCAAATTTGTGGTAAAACAGTTTTAAGTCAATTTTAGTTTTCTTGTTGATTGATTGGATTCATATGTTTGACCTACGTTGAACTGTCGGCTCTTGGTATGAATGCTTTCACTGAAAGGGTGAGATCGACTTACTTAAAGAACAATCTATAGCCTTTGGACAAGATGTAACCCTTGTGATTCAAGTAGTCCAGTGGATAACGAACACTCTGGCGTTTGAAACAATAGATTCGGGTTCATCTCTCAGTGGGAGCACCATCACTCATAGAGTATTGAAAGTACATCCAGCTGGCAAGTTCCGTATAGGGCGAAATGGACATCCTGGATTCTCTGTCAAATTACCAAAGAAGGGAGAATGAAGCCTTTGCACAAACTGGTGCGGAGTTATGCTCCTTTCCACACCAAGGAAAATATCAAATCACAAAAACCTGGAGAGAATAAAGGACTCTCTGGATGAGAAAACTTGTCCGGAACAAGCTGGATTCAGGGACAGCCAATCAGCCGAGTGTTGGATTGCAACGCCACGCGTCATCAGCGAACAGAACATAGAATGGTACTCGAACCCCTACTTCAATTTTAACAACTTTGGGAAATCCATCGGCAGAGTTGACCGTGAAGTGATTGAGGAATTACTTCAACTCTACTGGTTCGGTCAGTCATTCGGTGGTAGAACACTGGCCGACCAAGCAAGTGGTCGGGAATTCGATTCCCGGACGACGTGTTCCTCAACCTCAATTAGCCGGTAGTAATCCCAGAATAGACGGAAGGTTGGACGTGGGGCTAGCAACCTCATCACATAAAAAATAGTCACTTTTACTGAGACTTCAAGCCTCCAGCTTGAAGCCGTATGTTCCACTGCGAACGAGAAGGAAAAAAATAAATAACCAACACTACGAAGTGCTCTAAGTCTATATCAACCTCATTCAATAGCTTCACGATGATGCTACATATGAAGTGATTCACGACAGAAAACTCAGTGACACCTTTGAGGTGAACACAGGGTTGATACAAGGCTGTCTACTATCACCGAAAGTATTCCGGAATGAGGTGGGCTGGCAAGTGTGATACACCTTGGGGAGTGAAGAAACAGGAACTCATTGCAACGATATGAGGGCTCTAGAAGATCTGGACTAGTGTCTAATGTCTCGCACGCTTGAAAATCTTCAGACGAAAACCAACGAATCGGCAGACGAGTTAGGCAGAGAAAACAGGACTTCGAGGGAACGTAGAGCGAACAGAGGTCATGAAGACACCCAGTCCCTAGCAGCAAACAACTTTACTCACTATCAACGAGCAATATTTAGAGGAAGTAATTTCTTTCACTTGTGAAGTGGTGGTATAATAGGGTAAGCAGTATTGAGGTTAGGCATCGGTTGAGTGCTAGTTAAGGAGGGGAAATCAATAGACGAGGCTGTGAAGCTATATCGACTCAGATGGTTAGGACATGTTTTACGCTTACTAGCATAGCTATCGCCTTTCCAGACAGCCAATGTTGTCTGACATAGGATTACGATCAGGTTGGAAAAGAGCCACTGGTGGTCAAACCAAAACATTGTTCCATCAGTCAATGAAATCCACAACACTTAGTTCAAGCCACGTAGGAAGATGTGGACTTCCTGGTTGGGGTCCTCGGGACGGTAAACACCAATGAAGGCTGGAGAAGATTGGTGATATGGCTCAAAATCGTTCTCAGTGGCGCAATGAAACCCAATGAAACTATATTTTTCTTCCATATTACTATTCTTTTTGTCTCATATCTGTTTACTGTTTCTATTTTGCATTTCCCGTTACTTTCTACTCCTGCTTTGTGTGCTGAGTGAAGTGTGGCTACTCGAACTGTTGTACATCTGTGCAAAGTTCTATGTTGAAAACGGTCAGTCAGTTCACTTGTCTAGATAGCACTGTTTCAGCCACAGGAAGCACAAATGAGGATATCAAATCCAGAATCAGGGAAACAAGACAGACCTTCATCACTCTGAGATCAGTGTGGGAATCTACTTCACTGGGGATAAAGAATAAGATTTGAATTGTCAACACTAATGCCAAGTAAGTCAGTTCTTCAATATGCTTCAGAGACTTCAAGTGTTACTGAGAGCATTTCGAACAATCTTCAGACTTTTATCAACAGATGTCTTTGTTCCCAAGTGAAGTGAAGATATGATAGCCATAAATGATTGTCAACAATGAACTATGGAATCGATCTAACCAAGAACCCATCACCCAACAAATACACCAAACAAAATGAAGATGAATTGTACACTCTTTGAACAGACCGTTGAGTGATGTCAAGCTCCAAGGCTTCGAGTGAGAAACTTTATGGAACAGTTTTGATTTGTCCCATTGATGACCTCAATTTCTAAAGGTTTGGTAAATATAATGCCCCATCTATTTTGTAGAAGACGGGTTGTTGTTCTCGTCAATTTTCCCTGTCTGAATTGTGTGTCTATCTGAATATGAGTGATAATTTCAAATAACCACTTACCTGTAGTGTTGTGTTCTAAATGGGTGTTCTAGTCACTTTAGACGAACTCACAAACTAGTATCACTCCAGCATAACAAATGAAAACTGACAAGTTGGGCATCCGAGGATGGCTTGGTTGAGACCATAGGAGGAGGAGGAGATAACAGCTAATGTTCAATACTGGAGGCAGTTAAAGACGACTGCAGCAGATTTGGAGGTATGCAGCTGAAGCCCTATGTTTTATTTAGAACCTAAGGGAATAATAAATAAATAACAATCAATACATTGCAAAGTTGAATAAGAGTGATAGAGCTACGTAATGAGATAAATTATTTAATGAATAAGCACTAACTAGGCGCATCTAGATACAACTGAAATGTGATATTGTGACAACAGAAGACAAGGGTCAGGCAGCAGATCGTTTATTAAGAAAATCAACACATATTTACAGATTTTCATGTATATTATTATAGCCGATTCAAGCAGACAAACACACTCTTCTGATTGGTTGTCTCTCACTGAAAGTTAATCTTTCATCTCTTTGTGGCTGTTTCTTGAATGTCAGATCATCTATATGCTAACTGCGTCCGCCTGCGCAAAGTGTGCTGTGATTGTTTGTTGAATCAATCTTTGTTCATATTTTCTCACGACCAATATTGGGGGAGCAAACATTGACGTAAATTACTGTCTACCAATTTGGCTAGCAGCCAGCTCTCACCACAATATTACTTTAGAGCTGGAAAGAACAGAAAAGTTAGACTAAATTAAACAAAAGAAAACAAATTGCTTGAAAACAACTGGATCGTTGCCATGACAGTAGAAATTACCACAGAATCTTCTTTTATATAAAAAGCCCTATCTGAATAGCTGAACATTCAGCTATACAAAAGAGGCGAAATCGCATCGTCTTTGGCAGGTTGCTCATCACTTTTCAGAACCGTTTGAAGGAGGTATACGCTGAGAAGAAATATCCGATGTCGACAAGATGTCCAATGATTCCACTTCATAAAGAGCGACTACCACCTTCCTGAAACCATGCAGGATAGCGTTCATGAACCCTTTAAGACAGGATATGCTCCAAAACAACCAAAACTGCTGGCTCCGTAGGATTAGGTGAACCGATATATACACAGAGAAATTAACAGACTAAAGCTGTTAAAATGTAGATATGGGCTTTGAAACTTCGCCTAGTTTAATACCCCGTCTTAAGCCAGAAAAAAGATGAAAGGTTGGGCCTAGGGCTGGATACTCTACACCAAAAAGCCAATTCAATCACTGTGAAGACTTCAAAGCACAGGAAAAATATAAAAAACGAACCTGGAAAGAGAGAATGATGCGGGCCGGTGAAGGCCAACTGGAAGCCACTCAGCTGGTGCGTCTTCTTTCGATGAAATAAAAAATAAGCTTTGGGACATGGAATGTCCACATGATTTTCAAAGGTGGGAAGGCTTGTCAGACTGCAAAGAAGATGGGAAGACGCTGTGTAGAAATCCAGCGAATCTGTGAGATAAGATGAAGTGGAAGTGGACTCTTCAAATTGTTAACTAAAGAGTCAGTAATCTACCCCGGACATCCAGACGACAACTACGAGTACACTAAGCCAGTCAGTGTCTATTATGCAGTGGGGAAAAATCTCCCCCTGCAAGACAATGACAGCAAGATTCAGGTAAAAAGGAAGGAAGTTTACAATTGTCCAATACTACGCACTTACAAATAACTCAGAACAAGAGGCGAAGGAAGACGTCTATAGACAACTGCAAACAGCAGTTGATAACATCCCAAATGGCGACAACAGAATCCTAGCGGATGATATGTATGTCAGACGGGGAGAGAAAATACAGAAAGAGATCTTATCATAGGTTGAGATGATCTCGCTTGGTTAAATGGATGAGAATGGATAACTCTTCTCAAACTTCTGCACCTTCATTGATTTGGTGATTGAAGGTAACGTGTACAAACAGAAGGACTCAGGGGAATGATAATAGTAATATAATAATAAGGCTCAAAGCGTTATCAACATGCTTAACAAACATGCTTAAGGTCAGTGTCATAAGGAGTAGAAATGTAGTAGTGCAAAGGGGGAAAATAATAATAATAAAATTAAAAACTAAAATTAGGGTTACAGAAACAAAAATCACCTATCAAATGTTCAGATCAATTAGATTCATTGTAGATTCAGTAACTAAATAGATTTCTGTATGCTGATTTCGGGATTAGACATATGGACAGACATAGCCTCTGATGCTTTAAGGAATCTGATGTATACTCCTTTAGTTTAAATACAGAATTACTTTCGTGGCTCTAACTTTAAAATGTATTATCATTCCCTTGGGTTCCGAGTGAAAAATAGAGCTTCAACAATACATCTCCTCCAGGTCACCCTCAGGCTAACGATCCTCTCTTCGCTTCCCACTCCGATTCCACCTGAACGATGACCTGATCAGAAGGTGATGTATTCGACGGACTTCTCATTAACGTGTGACAAATCTATTTCCATTTTATCCTACATATTTCTTGAGCAATCGGATCTCAGTTAGTTTGTTCGACTGTGCAGTTTCTTATTGCTAACTCTTTCTGACCCGCCAGCCAGCCAGCCGATCGGCCATTTCATCTTCAGTATGCAGACAGCCTGCAAAGATGACATCTGTTGATAAAAGACCTCAGTGGCTTGTTGGAAATGCTCTTCGTGACGCAAGCTCAGTGCAAGTGTCGTATCCGAATAGAAGAGCTAACTGACTGACTGACTGACTGACTTCACATTTGTGTTGAACAGAATCAGAATCTGGTTGTTTATGCTGGCTGGCTGGCTGGCTGGCTGAGTTAGTGTAGAAGATTTCCAAACTGGTTTCAGATTGAAGAAGACGTATCTTGTCTTCCGATTCTGGCTGGCTGGCTGGCTGGCTGGCTGGCTGGCTGGCTGGCTGGCTGGCTGGCTGGCTGGCTGGCTGGCTGGCTGGCTGGCTGGCTGGCTGGCTGGCTGGCTGGCTGGCTGGCTGGCTGGCTGGCTTTCACATCTTCATCCGTTCTGACTGCCCGTGGTTAAGACCGTGCTTCTTAGCAGGATAACAGAAGGAAGTAACCTCTGTCAAATCTCTCACCTTGATGTTTATTGGTGCTGGTTATTATTGCTCTCATTGCTGTTGTTATTGTCGTTGTTGGTGGTGTTTATCATTTTCACCTCCGTCTTCTTTGTATTCATCTAGAATCCTGTCTTCGTAGCCAGCCTCTTCAGCCAGTTTGTTGACTTTCGCTTGCGAGTCTTCCACTTTGTGTGTCATTAAACATAAATCATCCACACGCTAAAAGCAGATATTCTAGTGTCTTCTTATCGGTCGGTCCATGCTATTCCTGTCTTTTCACTCCCACTTAAGAGTCTGACGCATGATTTAGTCCACCACAAATAAGAATATCATCGGTGATAATGGGGAGGTAGCCTTGTCCTACCAACCCCCTACGGTTGTCTCGATAAATTTGCAAAACAAAACGAAGATGACTTGGATATGCACACTGAGGATATCACTGATTGACATCGCAAGCCAATTATTATATCGATTCGAGTTCGAATTCGAGGTAACAAGTCAAATGTCCAAGTATAATATGGAGAACAACATGCGAAAATGAAATGAGTACTTATAGGCAGCTGTAGAGCCACCTGAAATTGATGATAGAGAAGTGAGTGTAATGAATGTATTGGTGTAACGGGACGCTCCAGTCAGAACCCAGCAAAGGAATATTAATGATAATAATGAAAAATAATTAACAGTCATTGCTCATAACAGTTTCTTTCTGGTATATTTATTATTATTTCCCTTGTCAGCTTAAAGGACTTAGTTAATGTCTCCAACGATGTATCAATTACTCGTACAGATATATAGACTTTGCTCTTGATCCAGTCCTGATTACATTTTAGGGCGAATACAGGACTGCAGGTGAACATAGAGAAGGTGGAGACAGAGGTGATGAAGATAACCCCTATCACCATCACCAACAGCAAAAACCAGCACAAATCAACATCACCAAGATGGATTTGACAGAGGTTACTTCCTTCTGTTATCCTGCTAAGAAGCACGGTCTTAACCACGGGCAGTCAGAACGGATGAAGATGTGAAAGCCAGCCAGCCAGCCAGCCAGCCAGAATCGGGAAGACAAGATACGCCTTCTTCAATCTGAAACCAGTTTGGAAATCTTCTACACTAACTCAGCCAGCCAGCCAGCCAGCATAAACAACCAGATTCTGAAGTCAGTGAAGTCAGTCAGTCAGTTAGCTCTTCTATTCGGATACGACACTTGCACTGAGCTTGCGTCACGAAGAGCATTTCCAACAAGCCACTGAGGTCTTTTATCAACAGATGAAATGGCCGATCGGCTAGCTGGCTGGCGGGTCAGAAAGAGTTAGCAATAAGAAACTGTGCAGCGGAACATATCAACAGGTGAGAGCTGACTCCTCAACAAATCTGTGGGAGGAAATGGAAATGGTCTGGGAATACGCTATTGAGGAGGCCGTTGAACGACAATGCGCGCAATGCAGATCATCACCCGAAAGGAATCCCAAAGGGAAACGACGAGTGAGTCGTCAGTGTGAGGGTGACATGAAAGAAAACGTGTGGTGAGGAAGAGATGATAGTTTACGGGGAATTGTGGACAGCAGAAAATAGAAGAAAGTGGAGATGTGTTGTTGAAACCATATGTTCCACTCGGAATAGTAATAGGCAGTCGGTTTGTTCCTTGTACTCCACAGTTCCTGGTTGCTTTTCCTTTCTCGCCAGCCATTCAACGAATATTCAGTATCGAGCGAAATAGAACAGCTGTTGATCATAGTCTGTAATAGCCCACTGGAAATCCTTTCTGTAATACACGCTCCAAGACTGTGAACAATTCCTGGCTTTGACATAATCATCACCATCATCTGTGACGTGTCTTAATGGATGAGGTAAAGATACTGCAGCAGCTTAAACAAATATTACACCTCATTCTAAAAACAGTATTTTCTCTAAAAAAAATTCTAGAAAGATAGAACACAAACTTATAAGCATTATCGCGATGACGATGGTATCTTCAAAAAATTTTGAAAGTAGATTTTCAAGAATTAGTTAGAAGGGACCTTGGATTGATATCAGTCAGAGAACCAATGAAAACTAACGAGTACTGGACAGCTGTTTCGTCCTAGTTTGCGACTCATCTGCAGTGAACATCCTCTGGATTTTGAAATAAAATTATACACCTCTGAACTAAAGGTACCTGTACGTTCCTAAATTAAATCTCTGAAGAGCTGTCACTACCTCTCTTAGTTGGCCGTAACCAAGGAGGACTGAAAAGTAGGACTACCTCGATGAAGTACATCTGCCGGCGAAAATGCCCTCAACGAAGTTAATGTTAACCAATGAATTCTACTACGACGTATCTCTTAATTCAGCTATTATTTTGTAAACAGGACGGGGTGGAATTCTATCGTGAAATTCAGACTAGACAAACTATGTCATTAGTAAAGCGATGCATCAAGATAACTTCATTGAAACTACTCTCATAGGTACTCATTACTTATTTGGTTTTATTTGTGAAATGCGTCTTCTAATTCTGATTTAATGTTATTTGTTTTTTAAAATATTTTTCAGTAAGGCAACTCTGATTTATTTTACACAAATATAGTATAGTGACTTATGAGTAAGCAGACTGAATCTGTGAAAATATTTCGATAGATTTTAATTCACCTGACATTTTTTACTTTTTTGATTTCAGCTTGATTCTACACCGTATTTTGGTACAGGACTGAAATTTTCAGCATGTGATATCAGTAGCGCAAATTTTTCAGGCCGACCGTAGATATCAGGTGTGCGTCGAACTCCGGATCATGTGCATGATCGGTGAGAATCCTGACCACTGTGCCACCGACGCTTTACTATTGTTGACTTGCTATCAAAGTAAGGAAGTTATGCACAGAGGGTCATTTACCAAACGGAACTTGAATCTATGTGTAATAGTTCTTTGATGGAGATGAATTAATCTCAGTAATTTCCCAAATAAATGCATGAACAAATCAGATGGATAGAAAACCAAAGATTATGACACCATGCGGGAAACCACTATTTTTCAAGTTTCATATTATTAAGAACTTGTTAAGTAAAACTGTTTTCCCAGAGACTAGCCAGAAGTATACGGAGATTGTTTTATGCAGCAAATTCCTTTTTGTCGCCAGTTTCTAGTCGACCAGTGATAAAAACTCAAACGAAGGATAAGCCAGATATTTTTACCATATCTATGCAAATTTATCAGTTCAGTTGCTCCTGTGGAGATAAGCATGCTGGGCGTACTACCAGGCAGCCTAGCCAACCTGCCACTGAACACCTGTCATAATGCTTCGGTTAAGGACAAATGAAGACCATTCGAGGCTCTGTTTTTCGCATTTAGTTTATACTGGTTACTCATTGAAAAAATTGATATCATTCACGGTGATTCATGACTTCTCATCAAATCCTTCTACTGTGTATAGCTGAAGCAGCTAACATTCGAACTGTTAAGTCTAAATTATCCCTGCCTTGACCATTTATGACCTGACCAGCTGACTGTACCACCACCCCCTTATTTATTTTCCATACCTCTTTTACGAGTCTTACCTAGTCTTATTTCATCTTCGTGCTAGAATATGAAGCAAGCAGCTTCTGTCACCATTTACAGTTGCCGTTAACACAAGGTGGTAGGACAGTTTCTGTGGTCTTTGAACTCTGGCTGATAACATAGGATTTTTGACACCATTTAGCTACCTGGCTATGTGTGGATTCTTCAGCTGAAAGTGTTCTAGATTTTGAACGACCATGTAAATTGCTACGTTGGAGTAAACTGCGTCGTCCGTTGGAGGAAATGGAGTGTGCTACTTGACTGAAGAAGTCACTTAACACAGTTACATAACTCTGTCGTTTTAGGGTCAATATCCAAAAATCGATTACTGATTACGCAAAATGCAGTCACTAGCCGCAATGATATTTCCAAGGTCCTATCAGTTGAAGCAACTGATTTATTGATTGCAACTCCATAAAGTGTCAGAAGCACAGTCTGCAATGTTTGTGGCAACCTAGATAGAAATAGTTCTCCGTAGAGTCCCTCAGTGAATTTTCGTTTGCCGATGACTTCATGCCTTCGTGAGAGCATAAGTATGACTGAACTATTAAGTTAGTCAAGACAGCGATCTGAGAGATAGTTTCGGTTTAGGATGAATGTTTTAAGTGTCTCTTAGAGATTACTTACCTTGTAACAACAGAAGACAAGGGCCGGGCAATAGATCATTTTATTACGGAAATCAACACGTATTTATATAAATTTCACATACATTATTATAGCCTAGTCAAGTAGACAAACGCAGTCTTCTGATTGGTTGTTTTCGAGTTCCTCGGAAAGTGGAGCCATCTGTCTGCGAATCATATCTGCCCACGTTTAAGTTTGCTGTGACTGGTTGTTGAAACAGCCTTGTTCATATTTTCTCATGGCCCATATTAGTGACCTAGACATTGACGTAGATTAATGTCAACCAATTGGCTAGCAGGCTGCTCTCACCACAACCTCTGAGGTTAACATGTTTGCGATGACTGACTTCCTCAATAATCGCCGCAGAGCACTTAAATCAGTTACCCCATGTTCATTGAAGCCGGCTTCAGCGTACAGAAACCATATTTCTACATTTTCTGGTCAAAAGAACCGGAAGTGATTCCTAGTCGGTCGGATACGTGTAAGTTTAGATGTGTTGTCACACATCGTAGAGATGGTTTACATCAAAACACAGTAAAGATGACAAACGAACAAACGCAAAATGCAATGGACTCGCCAAGACACTGTGAAGATTGTTTACATTTTCACAAGTAAAACAGATGAAGTTCATTAGCGGGCTCACTAGTTTAAAAAATGCGGGTTACGCAGCACATGTTGTAAATTTCCTAGGTAATTTTATCATCTGAAGTTTCCTTGTGTAAAGGAATCACCACAGCACTAATCCACTTCTCAACGGGAAGTTTTGATTATTTAATTCAAGAGTAGACTGAGACTATTTTGGTCTTCTCCTTCACCAGTAACTAGATGTTTGGCTGCCTTAATCAGAGCCTTAGCTAAAACTACCTCGGTCGTAAAGGGATGTACCGAATTGTAATCCCGGTAGATATCTACCTGAATGCGTAGGATTTCTGAAGGTACTATTGTTTAGATTATCATCTCGTTGTCTTTTAACAAAACAATCTCTAAATGCCGAATAAGGTTCATTGGATAGAAACGTTTTAGGCGAAAGTTAAACGTTGAGCACCACCAACTACCAGTCAGCAAATGACTTCGAAAGCACCAGTCACATGAAGGAGGCATTTTGTGCATAGAATTCATATATTTATAAAATAATGCATAAAACTCTGTAAAAGTGTTACAGAAGATACCCTCCTGTCACACGTGATACCTATAGCTCTCGGTTTTAGGTTGGACCATAAACAGAGTATCATTCTATTGTGGGTAACATTTATTTTGATAAAGTCTTACAGTGTGCTATGCAGTAATATTTACTCGGCAATAAACTGTGCCTGAAACGTGGTCATCAGTAAATATTACTGTGAGACACTGTGAGACTTTATCGAAATAAATTTTACCCACAATGGAAATATACTGTACCACAGTGCACGAGATCTATTCTTATATCAACAGAGTAATTTAATCACATTCTATGCACGTAATTATTTAGGTCTTCTAAACCTAACAATAACCCTGATCTTTCCTGAACCCAGCCCTAACGTGAAAATGTCCCTAAACGAACTGTAATCCAACTCGAAATAAACCTAATGTCGCCTTTATTAGATTAACCTAACTCTTACTTGTTTTTGGCCTAAACCATAACCTAATCTTTCCCAAACCTAAGCTGAAACTTCCTAGATATCCCATCAAATAACCCAACACTTCGATGAGCATATTTTATCGATGGTGACAACATTATTTGCCAGGTTTCACTAACTTGGTTAGTGAGCGTTTCAAGGTCATCGGTGCGGTCGCACTCCGTAGGTAGCGAGTGGTGCTTAAAGTTTAACTTGGCCTGATTTAGAAAAATTAGTACTATTTGACCTCAGGATTCTATACTAATTAACTTCATTTTACTTTGAAGTCAACAGATTTCAAGATTGCTTTAATCTGAAATCCGTGTAAGTATTTTTTCTTGGCGTTCAACCGCATTGAAAGTAATTAAATCACCCGCTAAATATAAATAATGATAACTGTAAACTTTAAGGAAGACCCTTACCAAGAAGTAAACAGGTTATTTGAAAATTTATAACTGTCATGTGTTGGTTGGCAGGGAATTGATTGATTACCGAACTGATCAGGAGCTGATATAAGCCACAGAACCATTGGTAAGCCAGCCTGAAGTACTGGATAGCTGTTTTGTCTTAGTTTTGGGCTCTTCATCGGTACACTCATATAGGTTTCCAAACACTGGACCTTCCTTGAGAAGTGAGAAGTTGTTGCCAGGGGAGTCAATGAAGTCAGTCAAGAATACGGTTACTCACACATGACATTACCTGAAGGTTGTACTATTTATCGCGAACCGCTGGATTCCGTCCCAGTGGTTGAATGGTCTACGAGCTCGCCTTATAACCTGAAGGTTCTGAGTTCGAATATCAGTGGGTACTTACTACTGGGGGTCTAGAACTGTGACAAAGCAGCTGTCCAGCATTCTCTGGTTTTCAGTGGTTCTCTAGCTGACGCCAGCTTGCAATGAATCCTGAAAATTATAAGTCCCCTAAAAATGCTATATTTTTAGATTTGTAAGGATTTAAATGTACATTAATGTGGATTTCATCAGTAAGCGACGATAACTTGGTTGGCATTGAAGAGGATTTTCACCAAAAGAAATAGCTTGCAGTCTTCAAATTCCAATCTATCTGTTGTATGGTTAACGGGCTGGCTTCGATATTTGATTTAATCTTGGGTATGCATTAATAAAGAAGCCCAAACTAGGATGAAACAGCTCTCTAATGTCCCTCGTTTTCTGATGGTGGTCTAACTTGCATCGATTCGTAATGAAATCTTAATTAAAAGCAATCCAGGCCTCTACAGAAAGCAACAATGTAAATACCTATATAGAGCTCACATGAGACCAATGGGTGAAAGTCATAAAATTGTACTGAGACGTCATAGACACTTGCTTAATCAAGCTGATAAATTTTTTTGACTCCGTAGATGAACCTGAGGTTAGGCAGGGAAATCAAATGCATAAGAAGTTCGAATCTACTACATTTGATCAATAAAGGAGGTGCACTGATGTTAACATAGCCTAGCCTTCAGGGATATATTCGACATTCTGAATTCGTAATCTCTCACAGTTCACTTACATTTTCTACATATAGCTGGAGCTATTGTTATATAACTGGCTGGACCGGAAATTTGTATTTAAAAAGAACACACTTAGGCACTGTGTCCTACCATGACCAAACTTGAGTTAAAATTCCTTCTCTCCAATAATGTCCCTTCCTTTTACATCTTATTTTCGCTCTTCTTATTATAATTTCAAATAATAATTATTCGAGTTTGATTACGGAGTGACATCATTTCTAGAACCATTGGAAACCAGGAAGTACTGGACGGCTGGTTGATCCTAGTTTAGTGGTTATTTTGCTAAAATCGCAAATTGGTAGAAGTTAGAATTCTTGGACTGGCCATCGGCGCGGTACCCAATAGCTGAATGATGTATGAACTTGCTTTGTAATCGGATGGTTCTGGGTTTGAACCCCAGTCAGTGAGTGCGTACTGCCAATGATTTCCAAACTAGGACCGAGGAAACAACTGTCCAGTACTCTCAACTGGTTTTCCAAGAGATCCCTAACTGATATCAGTCTCGAAAAATAAATCTAATCCTCACAAATCAACTCTTGAAAATAATAATTATTATTATTTTTCACTATAAGTTGTACCATTCATTCTAGTATTCTTTCAATACTATCGAATTTTCCATTTCTACTATTCTTACTGACTACTAGTGATGTTACGCCTTTTCTTGATATATATGCGTCCATGTGTTTCATTTCACATATTGGTGGTTATTTCATGATGAACTATTCACCGCAATCTTACTATCTCTTTCATTTATCCCATTTTTCACTGATCACCCACCTAACACCTTTTATAACCTTGAACTAACTTGTCAATTTTTCTTCCCCACATTGTACGAATGAATCTATTATGAAATAAAGTATATTTAAAACAATTAGTCCTTTTTATTGAATTGGATTTTTGATTTTCCCGTCGATTGATTGGACCGAAGTGCTCGGTCTCAGGTTGACATGTTGGCTTCTTGTGCAGATGCTTCGACGATGTCCGGGCATTTAGTTATTTAAAACAATTAGTCCCTTTTATAAATTTTGATAGCGTTATTAGAAGACGAAGACTGTCTGAAAAATGTGATGTATTAGCGCTATACATCTCGAACAATCTGATCACACATTTACTTGTCAAGTCAATATATGTAGAAAGGTTAAATTAAACAAAGTGAGAGAAAACGGAATTAAGAATAATTAACACAAACCGTTGCTAATCCAATCAAATAAGGATTACCAAGGTAGGTTAGGAGTAATGACAAACTGTTTTTGAACACACAAGGGGGGCTTAAGTTTATGAATAGCTATAGCCTCAGCGTATTTCAGTAAGCACCCTAGACCGTTTTTATAGATGACCTTAAAGGCTGAGTTAACATCAATCTTATGGTTCATCTCGATTAGATGTTTAGCTGTAGACGAATTTGGTAGTCTGACACCTGCATCTATTAGCTTGTCACAATTCATCTGTTTTTCTAACCATTTTGGGGTATGCTCTCCCACCGTCACGTGCAAAGCGCGATTACTCCTCCCTATGTATGTATGTTCATACACACACGAAAACTGGTAAATTGTATAGGATGTGATATAATCACTTGTGCACTTTTGGGTTTTACAGTGAAGCATATTTTTAGCTTTTTCCACAATTACAAGCTGGGCTGCATAGTAGGTTCTACGGATGATTGAATTCAATCTTTGTCTCACAATCCTACTGTTTATTTCCCCGTTATATGGTAATTCGATAAAAACCTTTTTCTTAGGGACGGTATGGAATGTAGGTTTAGAGGCTAGTTGACTTCTACACCTGTTTAAAAATTTCAAAGGATATCCGTTTTCCAGGATGCGCATCCTGGATTCCACTGCTAGCCACCATCCACCAATTGTATAGTCCTTTTAATGATAACATTATTAGAAGACGGAAATTATCTGAAAAATATGATGTGATGTATTTGCGCTATACATTTCGAACAATCTCATCACACATTTACTTGTCAAGTCAATATATATGGGAAAGTTAAATTAAACAAAATGACAAAAAAAAAGAATTAGGAATAATTAACACAACGTTTGGTAATGCAATCGAATAAGGATTACTAAGATAGGTTAAGATTAGTAATAAACTGTTTCTAAATACATAGGGAGAAGCTTAAGTTTATGAATAGAGAAAGCCTCAGCGTATTTCAATAAGCGCCCTTGACCGTTTTTATAAATGACCTTAAAGGCTGAGTTGACATCAGTCTTATGATTCATCTCGATTAGGTGTTTGGCTATAGACATTGCTGGTAGTCTGACACCTGCGCATCTATTGGCTTGTCACACAATTCATCTGTTTTTCTAACCATTTTGGAATATGCTCTCCCACTTGTCATTTTGTTTAATTTAACTTTTCCATATATATTGACTTGATAAGTAAATGTGTGATGAGATTGTTCGAGATGTATAACGGAAATACATCACATTTTTCAGATAATCTCCGTCTTTTAATAACGCTATCAAAATAAAGTATAATTATATTTCAGTGGTGTACACACAATGATAAGTTACTGGTAATATTTCGAACAGAATTACTGCTCGTGTTCACACAATTGTTGGGATTGTTTTGTTTTTTAATTCACACATTTATGATAAATTGTAAATCACGCTAAATCACGAATCGGTAGAAGTTAGAATTCATGGACTGGCCATTGAACCGGGTCCCAGTGGCTGAATGGCAAACGAGCTTACCAGGTAACCGAGAGGTCCTGGGTTTGAACCTCCTATGGTGAGTGTGCACCGCCGATAATTGTCAAACTGGGGTGGGGGAAACGACTGTCCTTTACTCTAGTGCTGGTTTTCAATGGTTCTCTAACTGATATCAATCCGTGATCAACTTGTAAAAACAAAACTAATCCTTACAATTAAAACATCTCTTAAAGCATTAAAGCATCTCTTTTTCTCACTTGCCGAACATTTTTGATCCCTGTACCTACGATTAAAGGACGAAATTCTGTGGACTCTACTTCAAACTGTATCTACAAGTTGACCTGCAGCTGCGGCGACACCTATATAGGTAGAATCAACAGAATGTTCCAATGTCGTCGAAAAGAACATGTTCCAAAATGGCTAGTAAATCATATCGAAAATCCCAACGCGATTAATCTTAATAGAAATCCAGCATCATCCATTGCAAAACACTTATTAATGTCTGGTCACAAAATAAATATTAATGACTGTTTCACAATTATTTCACAACTCTAATTCAAGGTTATTGAAGGTGATGGAAGCACATTGGATTAATCACACAGAGCCTAAACTGTGTGTACAAAAATCAATAGACTTCAATCTTCGCCTACCCTGGACTGCATGACCTATCTTAATATGATTGGTCATTAGTATGTACTTTTGTTTTTATTTAACTGAGTAATTTTCATGAACTTTATTTTATCATTGTTAACCATGTTAGTTGTAAAGCGGTTGTAAAGAAACTACGAAATGATATCGTCTCGCGAAATTTGTCTTCTTAATGCCTTAATCCTTACAAACCAACTTTAGAAAAGTCATATATATGTACATTCATTTTCGTGTATTCACAATTATATTCCAGGTTGTTGACAGTTGTGCCGCTGAGTCACCCTTGTTGCATGTATTCAGTGTAACCTTAGTGAATATAGATTCTGTTATTAGCAGTCTCTCTTTCCATTTGTTCATATTAGTTTTCACCATACAAACATCGTTCCAGTCGATTTTGTGGCTTTTGCCCCATGCTGAATGTGTAGCTATTGATGAATTTCATTTTTCTAAATTCTTGTAGGCTTGTCTTCCTGACTTATCACTATCATCGTGTCTCATTTCATGAAATTTTGTAACTGCATTCAGCCATTATGTTTGCCAAACAAATACTACCTATCATTAATTCTATCACGCTATAATTACTAATGCGTTATTCTACCTTTAAAAAAGATGCATCCGCCACGTAAATAATATTCACAATAATAATCTGCTTTATTCCAAAAAAACAGTACTTATAATACAGCATGAAATTCTCAGCATTTGTCACAACATCTTACATCTAATTTACTCAAAATATGAATAAAAATTAACTACAGGAATTTGTCTACATCTACAGTAGGAATAAAGTCAAAAAAGTACAGAGTACAAAATGAGAATAATAATAATAACAACCATGGTTTGTTTCAGACATGCACGCCCGTGAACATGTACCTGTATGGTTGAGTAAAAGGGTAACCAAATGCGTAAATAGTGCAGTCTTAGCCTACTTGGTAGATACTGGGAAACCCGATAAAACTTGATCAGACGTTCCCAGTTATTTGCCGCGTTCCTAGTAATCTATGTAGAGGAGCTCGACTACGTCTTCTATGACAATCAGTACGTGAAGCGGTTGCAATTAATACCAGAAGACCAACGCTTTGTATACAGGAGAAGTATGTTCAACCTCTTCGTTTACTTTGGCCTACGATAAGGCCAACAAATCCGCCATAAATAATTAGCACTTTATATTCCAAGTGTTGGTTTGTAGGGATTTGATTGGTTTCAGGATTTCATCATGAGCTGACATTTGTTAGAGAACCATTGGAAAACCTGGGAGTACTGGACAGCTGTTTCGTCCTAGTTTGGGACTCTTCAGCAGTACGCACCCACCGGGATTCGAACCCAGGACCTTCCGGTTACAAGGCGAGCTCGTATACCATTAAGCCACTGGGACCCGATCCAATGGTCCTTGGATTCTAACTTCTGCCAATTCACGACATAGCGCGACCGCTAGCCAATGTCTTCGGCGAGTATTTGTCCTCACACCCGACCTGCTGCACCCTACTGGTCACGACTTCCCACTGGAACCCAGGTAACTACCTACCTGAATAGGGCCAGTCGCCAGTGAGCATCTCATTGGTTTTCAAGTGTTGGTTTGTAGGGATTTGATTGGTTTCAGGATTTCATCATGAGCTGACATTTGTTAGAGAACCATTGGAAAACCTGGGAGTACTGGACAGCTGTTTCGTCCTAGTTTGGGACTCTTCAGCAGTACGCACCCACCGGTTTTCCAATGGTTCTCTAACAAATGTCAGCTCATGATGAAATCCTGAAACTTTATATTCCTTTCACAATTTTCTTTTCTTCTATTCTTCTTCTATTCCTTTGTTTCATTGACAAAAGTTCATTTTCGACTTTTATGATTTCATCACCTTTCTTACGATTTCTGTTACCTTAGGTTTAAATAGTGCTTTTCTAACTTGCTATCGTATTTACAAAATCCTGTTCATTCCACTTCATCATTTTCATTAATGTTATTTGATAATCATTCACGACTAGTATTTTTAAGTTCACACCATATCATCGTTATTATTTTACATTCACTCTTATTGTCGTTATTTTCAACCTTGAACTTGTGTCTAGACCGCCGCATTCGTTGGTTTATTTTCGTATTCATTATGATAGAGGCTTTTGTATTTCCCAATGAATGAAAAAACAAAACGAGATTGTTTTTACTGACGTTTCGCTATTTAATGCTAATAGCTTTCTCAAAGTATTATTAAACCGGAATTTACAAAATCTCACCATATATATAAAAAAGAGTTAGGGGGTGAGAAAAAATATAGACTTAGTTCAACTTAAAAGGACATATTGAAAGTCGAAATAACAATGAAGATCGTTCAAACCATATATCAAAGGTAATAGTATATCTGTTATTATACCAAAATAAAGTTTACTAACTTGATCATCGTTCGTTAGTCTGGGATCATTTAGGTTGTCAAGTTGGAGAATAGGTAAAGGTAACCAAACTAAGTGTAGGTTGTGAAATACTTGATCATCGTTCGTCAGTCTGGGTTGTTTTTTTTGTTGTCAAGTTGGCGAATGGCTACAGATAACAAAATCAAGTGTAGATTGTTGAATTTTATCAGTGTGTAGAATTATGAAAGTAGTGTGTGTTTACATAATGAATTTGCTCATCACATTTGCGTTGTATTTTGCTACTTCATGGGGAAGGGTGTTGTAGCCAGGTCAGATTCTGTTTTAGTCCATCATTCCTATTCAGGCAATTTGGATTCCACTTGATATGAAGTGCTTCTGATATTAGACGTTCTTTGTGGTTTCTGAAGTTTTTTTGGATTATTTCAATATTGTCAAAATCAATTTTGTGGCCTGATTCTATAGCATGTAGACCTATGGCTGATGATTTTTGAAGTTTTTCTAGTTCAGTTGGATTTCTTGGTGGTCGAAGAGATGCTCTACGGTATTCATTTCTTCTTATTTTGATTTCTCGAGATGTTTGTCCGATGTAGATCGCATCACATTCCGAGCATTTTATTTTATAGACACAATTAGATAGAGAATCTCTAGGGATTTGGTCTTTTATATGGACAAGGTTGTTTTGAATTGTGTCCGATGTTTTCATATTGTCTCACAAATCCTGATTACACTCACACTCGAAACCGGTATTTCGTTGACTATATTTATATATATGCACACACATCATTAAATTAAATTACTTCATCTCATTTTATCTCATGCTCTTATTGACCGTGCATATTAAAGAAACTAACTGATTATTGTTTCGTTCCATCTTGTGTTTGTCCCATAATGCACTTTCTGATATGATTCTAATTTGTCTTTACTGGCTGGCTGGCTATCGTATGCTTAAATTAATCGATTTATAGTTGTAGAGCCTGAAGTAGAAGAATTCTGTGAAATCACAATTGTTCGTTCTAACTATTCCGCTCTCAAACAGTATTGTCGATACAGTTTGGAAATTTTATCATTCGAACGAAGTAAAAAGGAGAAAAGGGATATACTTATTACCTATATGGCAAACTCTAATGAAACAAGACAGATGGATGGAAAATCTGGTAACCCAGTGATTTAAGCAGACCGCTGGATAATCGGTGTGCTAGAAAACTCCACACTATATAAACGTTATGTAGATGATACGCTTTTTATTTGTGACAACTTCATTACCCTATTTAATAATATTCATCAAAATCTTCGAATGAGCTCAGAATTCTAATTCAGTAACAAACTTTGTTTCCTGGATATTATTGAGTAATAGGGGATGACATAATTGATTGAATTGTTTAGCCACAGGAATTGAAAATGTTCGACATGGAAGGAAAAGGAATGCAGCGTAGAACGTACGATTGATAGCTGACTGAAGCCTCTGAGCTGTCAGTTGCATGATTTGATCACCCCTGAATGGTAGTTTAATAAAGATACCTTTCTTTAGTAAGGAGGCTGTCTTTTCAAAAAGCAGTCATTCTTTGCTTAAACGTACCATGAAGCTTTCCGAATATTCATTAGTCCATAAAATTGACTGTATGTGCCATAGCTTATCCATTAATTTGTCGCTGGTGCAAATTTTACAGCCGCTAGAAAACAGTCATTTCATTAGAGCACCATTATAATGGATGCAAAGAAAACTGCTGAAATGAAGGTATTGTCCACTTCATGCCAGCTTGAGAAACATAGACCGATTAATTGTTCCGTCGTTTCACCTAGTCAATAAAATATCCAGGAATCACCGAAAATACCCATTGAGTCATGAAGAAAATAAAAGACATATTCAGCGAAGAAAATTTCCTTTATCGACGAAATCATCTTCAGAGGCTGGACAGTCGTATTTATACTTACAAAAATATATAGTGGTCTATTATTGAGTTATAGGGGGTGACATAATTGATATAATTATTCATAAGTGGCTTTAGAAGTGAAAATTAAAAGTTGTAAATTACGTCGTGCTCCTCAACGGGACAAAGATAGAAATTAGAAAAGGTTAAAATTGCTCTTGAGTGAGAATAAAGCTGGTAGAGTTGAGTGTCAATTTAACAAGTGTGAAGAGGGTGTGAAAATATACAAAGGGAGCATATGAGATTGGTAATAGTGAATTAATTATTAAAGCAAAAGCAAACTGAAAGTAAAATTAAAAATAAAAACAAAAGAAAAATCAAAATGTTTCACAGGAAAAGCCAGCTCCTCGACCGGGAATCGAACCCGGGCCTTCCACTTGACAGGCGGAAACACTCACCACTATACAATCGTTCCCTGTGAAACATTTTGATTTTTCTTTTGTTTTTATTTTTAATTTTACTTTCAGTTTGCTTTTGCTTTAATAATTAATTCACTATTACCAATCTCATATGCTCCCTTTGTATATTTTCACACCCTCTTCACACTTGTTAAATTGACACTCAACTCTACCAGCTTTATTCTCACTCAAGAGCAATTTTAACCTTTTCTAATTTCTATCTTTGTCCCGTTGAGGAGCACGACGTAATTTACAACTTTTAATTTTCACTTCTAAAGCCACTTATGAATAATTATATCAATTATGTCACCCCCTATAACTCAATAATAGACCACTATATATTTTTGTAAGTATAAATACGACTGTTCAGCCTCTGAAGATGATTTCGTCGATAAAGGGAATTTTCTTGGACCTGTGGTACAGTATAACTCCACTATGGATAAGATTCTATTTTGATAAATCACACAGTGTTGTACAGTATTTTTTCATTTTTTTAAGATTTTGATTACAGCTTGATGCCGCACCGTATTATCGGTACAAGTATGGAATTTTCATCATGTGATATCGGTAGCCCAAATTTTGCAGCCCAACCATAGATATAGAGTGTGCGTCAGCAGGGGGTCGAACCCCGGACCATGTGCATGGTCGGCGAGAGTCCTTACCACGGTGCCACCGACGCACTGATGACTGATGTAACTGATAACGTTTCGAGCACAAACTATTGCCACTCATAATCATATCAAGTTACTCACACAACTTTTTCCTTCATTCATATACATGAGTGGAAGTGATTAGATATTTGAATAAAAATTCAATATAGGATAATATACATTCAGAAATAATAGTACGAGTGTTATTGATCAATTACAATCAGATGGGAAATAAGACGAGTGTTTTATAGTCAAAATAAGTTACTTGTTAGAATGTTATGATGTACATCTTTTTTCCCATCTGATTGTATTTGATTGATGACACTCAAATTATTATTTCTGAATGTACATTATCTCATATTATTTTTTTTATTTTTGATTACAGCTTGATTCCACACAGTATTTTTGGTACAAGTATGGAATTTTCAGCGTGGATATCGGTAGCCCGAAATTCGCAGGCCGACCATAGATATCAGGTATGCGTCGACGAGGGCTCGAACCCCAGACCATGTGCATGGTCGGCGAGAGTTCTAACCACTGTGCCACCGATTTTCATTCAAATATCTAATCGATCCCACACATGTATATAAATGAAGTAAAAGTTGTGTGAGAGACTTTATATGATTATGAGCGATAGTTTGTGCTCAAAATGTGATCAGTAAATATTACTATACAACACTGTAATTTATCAAAATAAAATCTTATCTACAATGGAATTTAGATTTTCTCAACAATTAATTAGACTGAAGTACTCGGTCTCACGTTGAAATGTCGGCTCCTTGAACAGATGTTTCGACGGTATCTGGTCATTTAGCCTGAAGTTAGTTGGTGGATGGCGACTAGCAGTGGATTTCAGGATGCTCGTTTCGTCCGTGAGTCATTGAGAAATGCAGTCACATCCAGTTGACGAGTCCCTATTAGGAGAAGGTGCGCATCCTGGATTCCACTGCTAGTCAACATCCACCAACTGACTTCAAGTCACATAGTCAGAAATCCTCAAGGCATTTGCACAATGAGCCGAAAAGTCAAGCTGACACCCAGCAATTCGGTCCAATCAATCGAGGGGAAAATCTAAATTAAATTAAACGTATTAAATAGTATTCTCATGGTTCATAGGTCTTCCAGGTGTAGAATGTCTACCAACCATTTACATGGTCAGAGTGCGACTCCCATCTGGCAAATAGTAAGCCAGATTAAGAGAGAAGGTGAAATGTGAGACAGGCAGCCTCATCGTAACTACTGAAACCCATGAGTTATGCTGTGAATGAGAGAAACCAATCTGTGCGTTCTACTTTATAGCTAGCCTGAATTTCCTTGAGTTACGCGCAGTCAGAGTATGCCCCATCGACGGCTAAATGACAGTTATTTGAGATAAAATCTATGAATGAAATACTCCCATATTGAGTCGTAAGGAAAAGGCACAAACAGCGAATAAAATTTTCTTTTCGACCACGAAATAAAATCTATGGTATTATTTCACAGTGATAAAATCAAAAACTCAAAATCACTTCACCAATGCCGTTAGGCAGCTGTACAGTCCAGCTCGCATAGGTAGCACAGCGATAGAATGCTGGCCGGCTGCTCAGGTGGTGAGGAGTTCCATCCCCGGCCGACGAGGCACTCCTTTACCTCGCTAAGCCAGTTATTATAAGACTGGTAAAGAGGGAAGGTTGGTGATATGTATCCACATTTATATTTATGTGTGTGTGCATGTTGGTCTCTCTTTCTGTTTGCTCGGTTAGTCTGTGACCACTTCACTTGTATGGACTTGTCTCCTTTAATAATGTGTATTCTCCTTATATTATATTATATATAATATGAGTGTTTGTTGACAGTCCGTTGCTTGGTGACATATATCCATATATGTTTGTTGGCATGTCTGCTATATTCGCTATGTATAATTGGATCGACACTCCATTATAATTAGCCATTCATGTTAAGACTGTCTAATGATTTTCCCACGCTTGTCTGAATTATTTATGTATATATTCGCATTCACAAATTGTGTGAACTACTTTACTTTACAACTACTTTACTTACTTACCACTTTGGTGTGAGACCATTTATTTTCGTCTCCTTGTGTTTGGACAATAGAAGTATCATCGCAAACCTAGTGGTCTTCTGATTTCCGCCTTCTCGCGTCAGGACTATTAGTCTCTCGACCAGTCCATAACGATAATTCATCGACGAGTACATAACAATTTGGCGACGGGGAAAACTAGTACATAACAGTTGGCCATAAGGCTACCCCACCCCGTAAAAATAAACACCAGTGCTAACGAAACTTCGAGCCGCTAACTTGAAGCCCTATGTTCCTTTGAGAACGTAAAGAAATTTAAAAAAAACGGTCCAGTTCATATCCTAAGTACAAAACAAGTACTGTAGAATAAAATTAGCAAACAGAAATTCAATCATACACCAAATAATTTCAAAAATAAGACCAACATCAAATTCCCCTTGATTCACTCAAACAAAATGACGCCATAAAAAGCTTTGTAGATAAAGTATTAAACAATGTTCTCTTGCTTTCTTCCAAGGAAGTACCCAAGAGCCGATTCCGTAGAGCAGGAGGAAAAACTTCCATCAAGACCTGATATCAATGATGAAAGAGTGGTTATTTCTAATGGCTTAGTCAGCGTAGTCTGAGTTTCCGGAGTGTACAAAACACACATCCTTACAGATCTTGTGTTCTTTCTTCCTTTCTTTCTTGCGTGACTACTTCTTAATGACTTACAGTAGAACAACAAATTCTCAATGTATCATACAACTAAAAAAGAGAAGTATTAAAATTAGAGATTAAACAGAAACAAAGACAAATAATACGGATCATTTCGACGTGTGATATGGAAACTTCAGAACAATGTTATGCAGTCTGGGGGAAAACCAGATGATAATTACAAAGCTAGAAGTTCATTGGTGGATGATGGCTAGCAGTGGAATCCAAGAGGTGCATTTCGTCCTTTTAAGGACTCGTTATCTGGATGTACCTGTTGGTTACTGGGAGGAACAACATCAGTCACTGGGGAATGCAGGTAAATCCACCGACTGACGACTCCCAAAAAGGACGAAACGCGCATCCTGGATTCCATTGCTAGTCAGTTGCCAGCATTTGACTTGAAGTTGCATGACCAAACATCGTCGAAGCATCTGAAAAAGGAGCCTACATGTCAACCTGAGACCGAGCATTTCAGTCCAATCAATCGACGTGAAAATCAAAAATTGAATTAAATTACAAATCCAGCTGGGATGTCTAAACAAGTATAAATATAGTACAAGTTGATCACGGATTGATATCAATTAGAGAACCCTTGAAAAGTATCACTGGAGTACTGGACAGCTGTTTCCTCCGTCCTAGTTTGGGAACCATCGGTAGTACGCACCCACTGACTGGGGTTCGAACCCAGGACCTTCCGATTAAAAGGCAAGAGAATCACTGAAAACCAGGGAATATATGAATCCGTGATCAACTCGTAGAAAAATAAAACTAATTCTTTTCTAACCAACTACAGAAAATTAATCTGGTGCTCTCTAGTGACTTCCTATAGGATGGAGTTTCCTGGAGTTCTAGTAAGAAGTCTTGACCAGTGAGGTCCATCCAGATGTCACGTGTGAGGATGGGTGACCCACCGACGACATTGGTTGGTGTTCGCGCTAAATGCACCACGAATTGGAATTAGAATTCATGGGCTGGCCATTGAGGAGTCGGATCTCATTGGCTGAATGATATACGAGTTATCTTGCCTTGTAGCCGGTAGTTCCTGTGTTCAAACCCCAGTCAGTGGATGCGTACTGCCGATGATTCCAAAACTAGGATGGTGGAAACAGGTGTCCAGTATTCCCTGATGGTTTTTCAATGCTTTTCTAACTGATATCAATCCGTGGTCAAACTCGTAAAAACAAGTATAAATATTGTAATTAGACTGTTAAGAGGGAGAAATTTTCCAAACACTTATTCCGCTACACTCATCCCGTGCAAATATAGCATCACCGATAATGGAATTTAAAGGCTTTAAACCCTTTATCCTAATCGTAAAGCAAAGGAATGAGAAACAGGATTTGTATGAAAAAGCACATGGTAACCTGAATGTTATTACCAGCTAGTGTGAAATATATGAAAATGATGGTAACTATAGTTATGATTAGTCATCAGAGATTTATACAATTTTCAGCCTAAGGAAAATTGATTTGTCAGGTCAAGGTTATATGTAGAATGTGTTTAATGGGTGGATGGTATACTACCTGTGAATAACTATCTGGTTATGGAATAAATAATCGATATGTAGAATGAATGGTGGTTTATGTATAACATCACACAAACTCGAAGACTTGCAGGTGAAAACCAAACAAACTGGCAGAAGGGTTAGGCAGGCAGCGAAGACAGGACTCCAGGTGAACATACAGAAGGTGGAAACGGAGGTAATGGAGATAAACACCAACAACAACACCAACAGCACCAATCACCATCAATGAACAGGAGAGATTTGACAGAGGTCTCTCTCTTCCTTCACTTATCCAGCCAGGAAGCACGGTCTCAACCACAGACAGTCGGAATGAATGAAGATTTGAAAGCCAGACGGCCAGAATAGGAAAAGCAAGGAAATATTCTGCACTAACTCAGTTAGCAAAAAGAAGCAGATTCGGATTTTTAATGCAAAGGTTGAATCAGTCAGATAGTTCTTCTGTATGGGCCAGAAACTTGCACTGTGTTCGCGTCACGAAAAGGATTTCCAACAGGCCACTGCAAACTTCTGTCAGCAGATGCCTACTTCGTTGTCTGGCTTCAAACTGAAGATAAAACGGAGGATTGGCCAGCCTGATAGCCAGAAAGAATTGGCAACAAGAAACTCTGCAGAGGGACATAAATTTTTTCGAGATTACAGATACGCCTTACTGACACTGACGAGCGTCAACAAACAGGAAATCTTGGTCGAAGTCTTCCTGACGAATACCTCCAATGGTCAATTTATTACTGCATCTTTTATGCACACTATCATAGTCACATATTATCTTCTAAGACATCAATGTCTTCGCTCAATCTTAATATATGTGTAAAACTTGGGCACTGTGATGGTAAGTAATTCCATATTAGTTTGTTTATTAGATGGATCACACAGTGAAACAGTATTATTTACTGGATGACGTTTCGAACAAAATACTAATAGTAATGATAGTAATAATAATAATAATATTAATATTAATGACGACACCAACAATAAGGAATCTAAATCATCAGTAGTAATTCCATACAAGGAACGAACCTTAGAAGCCTTAAGCAGAATTCTTAACAAGGCAGGAATAAAGCTGGCTGGCATTCAAAGCATCCACAAACTGAATTAGAAACACGCTTTGTCGGTTAAAGGATCCTGTGGAGCCTTTAAAACAAAACAATTCAGTTTATCTAATACCCTGCAATGACTGTCAGATGAAATATATGGGTCAAACTAGTAGAACAGGGGTATTCAAACTAGCCGAACATAACCCAGAAAAATCCAGTAAATAATACTGTTTCACTGTGTGATATACCTAATAAACAAACTAATATGGAATTCTCTCAATCTTGTTTCATTAGCTTCAATGCTACTCTAGCTGGTATCTATGTTTAAGAAAATCTGCATAAAATTCCACATCTTATAATAAATGACATGAAAATATGCAGCAAATATTTATAAAAGATTAGAATAATTTAGTGAAACAAACTGACTATTGATCGATTAATGTTGTTATCATTATTATTGTTATTATTACTATTATTCAAGTTAATCAATAGTAAATTCTATCATGATAGCATTCATTGGCTAAGAAATGTGCACGTATGCCATCAGCCAGGTTAATTATTCAAACAAACAAATAAGCAAATGAAATGAGAGTCTTTTCAATATTCAATGTTTAAAGAAAACACGTAAACTCATTTAATTTACAAGTATTGATTTTAATGATTGGTTACAGGATTTCATCATGAGCTGACATTGGTTAGAGAACCATTGAAAAACCAGCAGGAAGTAGTGGACAGCAGTTTCGTCCTAGTTTGGGACTCTTCCTGAGGTTCGAACCCAGGACCTTCTAGTTACAAGGCCAGTCAGCTTGTACACTAATTGTAGATCCCTGTCCAACAAAATGGATTACCTTCAATCCCTAATGTATTCCAATGTTTATCGAAATGCTGGCGTTTTAGCAATACAAGAGACTTGGCTGCACCAGCATTATGATGATAATCTAATTTCAATAAATGGATATAAAGTTTTTCGCCAAGATAGAAATAGTTCCAAGAAAAAATATGGAGGAGGGGTAGCCACATATATAAACACAAATTGGTCTACATCAAATCACGTTTGCTTCAATTATTCTAATGACAATATAGATTGCATAACCGTCAGGTGTCGCCCAAAACACTTAAGTAAATATTCTTATATATACATAACAAATATTTACATAACACCCGATTGTAGCCTTTCTAATATAGTTATGTTTGCAGATGAGTTTACTGAATTCGCTGCTCCTGCATTCGGAAACTCGTTGTCTATAGTCTGTGGTGATTTTAATTTATGTGATCACAGCTTTCTTACTTCGCTTGGTCATGAGAATCTAGTCAAGTTTAATACACGTCTGGACAAATCACTAGACCTGGTTTTCATAAATGACCGTGATGTATATGAAACCCGAAGGAGAGCTCCTTTGCTAAATTCTGACCACTGCATTATTCGTATTTTACCGAAAGTGTACGGCAAGTCACAACGAAAATTGTTTAGTCATTTAACAAAGAAGATACATGAACGTTCATATTCCCATGACAACATTCTAGCATTAAGAAGCATGTTGCATGATACCAACTGGGAACTGTTTACTGACGATAAGTTGGATGCTACTGTCTCTAATATAACCGATTATCTGAAGTTTTGTTTGGATATTTGCTGTCCTTATGAAACACTGTTTTCGAGATTTGACAGAATCTCTTCTGTGCAACTGAAAAAACTTAGAAGACAAAAAGAGAAGTTGTATAAGAATTGTGATAATACTGGTGTCCGTAAAATAAACACCCTTATAAAAATTGAAATAGAAAGGTTGAACAGACTATATAATGAAAAATTTTTATCATGTAAAAATCCTTCAAACATTTGGAAACTTTTCAATAAACTAACAAGTAAAAAACAAATGTCCGTTGATGCTTATTCTGATGTTAATGCTTTAAACAAATCATTTATCAAGAAACAAATTAATATGGTTGTACCTGATGTACCTAGTCAAGAAAATGGTCATTTTCAGGGTTTTGAAGAAAAGGATGTACTATTATGTTTGAAGTCATTAAATCCAACACACAGCCTTGGTCCAGATGGTGTACCAAGCATTCTTCTCCAAAAGTGTGCAGACATCTTGTGTCATCCTCTTACTCAAATCTTTAACGCATCATTTAAGAGGGAAACGGTACCTGCTGACTGGAAAGAAATCAAGGTTGTACCTGTACAGAAATCATCTTCTGGAGCAGGTATAAAATTTAGACCAGTCGCTATAACATCTCCTTTTTTGAAAACTATGGAGAAACTTCTTTTGAATATTCTTAAACCTTCTTTAAAAGCTTTTAATGACCCTAAGCAGTTTGCTTATAAGTGTGGAAGAAGTACATTAGATGCAGCCATTGTACTACACCACAATATTGTTTCCTGCCTTGATAAGGGCGCTAAGTTCGTTCGAACAGCTTTCTTAGACTATACTGCAGCTTTCGACTCTGTTCCTAGGACACTTTTATTAGGAAAGATGATTTCAGCACAAACAGAGTCCTGGGCAACTAGATGGCTGTCTTCTTATTTTAAGGATAGGAAACAGCATACTGTTTTGGCTGGAAAGCGCTCCACTTCCCAGCTAACTGAAAGTGGTGTGCCTCAAGGTGCAGTACTTTCTCCATTTCTTTTCTCTTTCTTTCTGCATGACCTTCCGAACTCACCCAAAGTTAACTTCATTAAGTATGCTGATGACCTGACCGTTTCTGTCCCTGTAGTTTCCACATCGGATTGTTCCTATATGAATGGCTTCCTAGCTGAAGTTAAGGATTGGTCTGGCTCAAATGGTCTTAAACTAAATCCAACTAAATGTAACACTGTTGATTTCAGCTTGAGAAGTGAAAAAGACATGCATGGATTGATTCAATCTCATGATTGTTGTAATATTGATGGTACCATGATTGAGAGTAAGTCAAGTGTTTCTTATCTTGGCATTAGTTTCTCGTCAAATCTTTGCTGGTCGTCTCATATTCTTATAGTTTCTAAGAAAGTTTTCCGTCTGACTTATTACATAAAGAAGTTGAGACACTCAGGTATAACTCAATCTCTTATCATACAATTTATTAATTCATGTGTTTTGCCCATCATTCTTTATTGTTCTCCATTATTCTTCCCTGGGCTACTCAAGAAAGATCATATAATACTACGAAGAACATTGAGGGCTGTAAGTAGGGTCAGTGCTATCCCTTTGACTGAACTAAATGACACTGTTGTCAATAGGCATATGAATTCTTGTAAACACTTAGCTAAAGTTATCTTATCTGATAGTGAACATCCTCTTTATTCACAATTGTTTCCTTGTATCTCTTCGGGTAAGACCAGAAGAAATTTTATAAACATTTATGCTCGTACTACAAAATATAAAAATTCGACCGTTCCATATTTGGCACGAGTATTGTGTGAAGAGACAAATATCAGAAAAGAACTTTTACAACTTTTGAATCAGTAACTAAACTATAAAATGTAATGATGCATATTAATGCAAGTGTTATTTGTTATATTATTTATTTATTATTCACTATGACCTAGAAATGGTATGATTTTGTTGGGTTTTTTATTTTTATTTATTTTTTATTATTTTTTCCTATTAACTATCAATATTTTAACATTTTATATATTTATATAATTATAAACAGAGCTAAACCATTGCAATATGTAAAAGAAACGCTGAAAATTCCATGCTGTAAATTGTTATTGTTGTGGAATAAAGTGATTATTATTATTATTATTATTATTATTATATTATTATTAGTATACCATTCAGCCACTGGGACGGTGTCTGGTGGTCTGCGATATATAGTGCAACCTACAGGTAATGGCATGAGGGAGTAGCTGACTTCCTGAAAATATTGAGCGACTGACCCTATTCAGGTAGGTACTTACCTGGGGTTCTAGTGGGAAGTCGTGACCAACAGAGTTCAGCAGGTCGGGTGTGAGGACAAATACTCGCCAGTGATGACACTGTCTAGTGGTTGCGCTTTGTCGTGAATTGGCAGAAGTTGGAATCCATGGACTGGCCATTGGATCGGCTTCGAACCCTGGAGGTGGATGCGTACTGATGGAGACTCTCAAACTAGGACGGAGAAAACGGCCGTCCAGTACTCCCTGCAGGTTTTCTAGTTGTTTTCTAACCGATGTCAGTTCATGATGAAATCCTGTAACCGACCATTTAATTTTGTTTAAACTATACTAGTAGACTAATTATTGACGGATAAAACACAAAATAATTGAGCAAAGAATATCTTTTTTTCAATAATTTCCTCTTATGGCTCTACAACTATATATATATATATCTTTGTACATACAGATGAATATTCTAGAATAATTGTCGCTAACAATATTGATGTTGTTGTTAACTAAGATCAATGGAATTACGGACAGTTTAAGAAAGCAGCATAAGTTATAATAAGCATAAAAATATAGTAGTAAATAGAATATCAAAGAAAATTGAGGAGATTTCCATAAAATAAATTGAGGATCATTAAAACCTTGATGGCCAAGGTAAGGACAGTATCTGAACCAACCAACTTCTTTTGGATACATAAATCAGGTTTCCTACTGTGGATCCCAACAGCCAGCCTCATCAATATGTAGTAGTAGAGGAACTCTTAAGGTGAATTTAAGATTAGTTGGTATGAGGTAGATGACTTTGAAAGCCGCCTGCCTCGTTAACATTAATCTTGTGTTCTGTATCCACAAAAAGAGATAGAATAGGCCTATGAATAGATTTTGTTTGTCCTTTACCTAACCACACAGAGTGATGTTAGGAAATCCGACGAGATTGAAATGTGGAACAGTAAAAAAAAAAGGTGTCTGTTTTCACATAACTTCATTTTAAAGTTGTTAATATTCCAGGAAGAAGACTTAAGTATGCAAATAAGTATTTCCAAGAAATTCTCTTCAGGCTTTACACAATTACATAATAAAATACTAGTCATAAACATTTGAATGACATTGGGATCAACAAAATCAAGAAGAATGTTGATCGAATAATAATAATTATTATTATTATAATTAATTGTGAAACCAAGATTAAAATATACAACCATAGCACAGTATGGTATTGATAATAAGCTTAGCAGTATGAATAAAAGTTGACATAATATTGACAGTTATCTAGTGTTATCAGGAGAGACAACTATTTTAGGTTGGGGGCGAAGGTCATGAGAGGGAAAGGGATTGAACAGAACTCATATGGACACAGAGATTGCCTTGAAAATGTTTTTAAGGCAACTAACTCAGCTATGCTTAAAAATTGAAGGGGATTTGTGACAACAGAAGACAGGGGCCAGGCAACAGGTCGTTTATTGAGAAAATCAACAAATGTACATTATTGTTAGTGGAGAAGCAACATCTTCTGATTGGTTGTTTTCTTGCTGAAGGTTATTTTGTTATCTCTTTGTGGCCGTTTCTCAGAAAATCAAGTCATATATCTGTGAATCATATTTCCACACTTTAACTCCTCTGTCATTGGCTGGTGATTTTCTCAAGGTTAGGCTTTGTTATTGTTTTTCTCTGATTCAGGACGAACATTGACATATAAAGTGCTGTCTACTAGTTTTGGCTAGCAGACAGCTCTCACCACATGTCCAGTCAAACTATAGCTACACAAAAACAGTCAATCTGATAGATATACATACACGAGTAGAAGGTAAAATAAGGTAGTTTATTCTTAACTCCTAAATGTTATATACGAATAGTTGTAAAGAGGTAATGAGCTTCTCTGGCACTGATTGCCCTTTTTTGCGTCATTTGAGTCATTGACAAATGGTCATAGAAATTCACTAGAATAAGTAAAACAGTTAGTCTGAAAATATTGGAGTTTTTATCATGATAACAGAAGTGGATGAAAGATTTTCTTCGACATGCACAGCCCCGGTTTATCCATCCCGATGGCTAGAGCTTCAGCAGTGCGAAGGAGGCGAAAGTCCATCGTCTTAGATAGGTTATTTTCCACTTTGTAACTTGCCTTAAAGGGGGGGGGGTTGTTGAGACAGAGTGGTTAATGTCTACAAAGTGTTCAACTGTTGCACTTCTTATAGAGTCTGTGTTACCTTTCTCCAACCGATTGGGGTAGTTTTCTTGAACACTTTGAGACAGAATACTCGTCTAATAAGCAATACTTCTGGGTCGACGAGAACAGGTGAACTGAAATATACACATAGAAGGGGGGCAAGTGTGAGATCTTTTGTTTTGGGCTTCTTCAGACCAGTAGATGACTGGAGAACGCTACTCAGCGTTGGGGAGAAAAAAGTTCTCCTCTTGAGGATATCATTGAGTAGGTCACCTTTGAAGTCAAAGTTCATGAAAAGTTTCCTTTTTGACATGAATGACGTCTCTTATCTTTGAACTTTCAGCTTGTCATTCATGTCAATAAACCTCAGTGGATATCTATTTTGGAAGGAGATTTCTTTTAAATTTTTGAGCATCAGGGCTACTAATGGCTAACTGCTACTTGCCTCCAATGCCTCTTTCGTGAAAAATGTTTTACATAAATGCAATTTTATATCTAAATAAAGTGAATTCACCGAAAAGAAACCCTTTGTTGAACTCCTTGTCTTTTCAAAAATTAAAACTTGGATGAGAATTGATCACGAACTTCCATTGTATTCAGACATTTATTATTAAAATTGTTATTCGTGTGTCTATGGCTTGATGGTAGAATGCTCGCCAGTCAGTTATGTGGTCCGGCGTTCGATTTTCGGCCGACGCATTCCTACACCTCGCTTATCTGATAATAAGACCGGTAAAGAGGGAAGGTTGGTTATGAGGCTAGCTTCTAGCTTGAAGCCCTATGTTCCACTAAGAACATAGGGGGAAAAAAACTGTAAAAATTGTTTTTTTTGTTTAATTGTAATTTCTGAGTAGTGTTCATTGATTTCCGAGTCTCCTGTTAACTGACATCATGGCTCCTTTGCTAGTACATTAAAATTGCTCTGTACATGTACTTAATTAAAATTACTTTTGAAGTTGTATGCATCTGATACGAAGTCGATGGTGACACTCTTATTTTGAGCGAACTGTTAGCTTTGCTATTTTATTCAAGTATTACTAACAAATTAGAACTTGTACACATTGGATGAGACGGGCTCGAATCTCAGAAGGGATTACTGATGCGCCTCGATGACAATTGACAATAAGCAAAAAATAATGTAAGTTTAAGACTTCCATCTGATTATCTCCAACGTCTTAATAACAACAATTCAAGGCTCATTGTAATGGTGACCGACCTAGCATGGTGCCTACATTGCAAATTCAAATGACAGAATTTATAAAAAGCAAAGAATTCAACGAAGAAAATTGTCTTTTCGACGATTTCATTTTCATAGTTGTACAATCGTATATATGCATATATACATATGAATTACAATAGACAAAATCGATCCGTTTTTTTGTGTGTGCGTGTTAAAGTTTGACAGTGAGTGGAAATACTCAAGTGTGATATTAACAGAGTATGCGATTATGCGTCACAAGTGATTAGATATATGAATGAACAACTAAGTAAATAAACAGAGGTCAACCTAAAGTTCACTGTGGGGGGCATGTGTGAAATAGATTATTGGAAAATAAAGTACATTCGGAAATGTGAATATGTGAATATGTTATGATGATGGATAGTTGGATGGATGAGTGAAATGTTGTCAAAATAGAAGACTAGATAAAATGTTAGATTATAATAGCATAGAGTGAAATGAAATAAAACAAAAACAGAATTGGAACACGGAATAAAGTAGAAGGATAACAAATAATAATAATAATTTTTGCTTTATTCCAAAAACAATACTAATGATACAGCAAGGGATTTTCAGCATCCAGTACAATATTGCATCTAATTTACTCAAAAACGACAAAAAGTATAATAAAAATAAACATTACATAATAATAATAAAACGTTGTTATAGCAGCTACATAGCAAATTACTGTATGCAATACGGAGAAAAATATGCATAAAGTATAAAATTATAGTAATAATAGTAATAACAACTAAAATAAAATAGTGAATTATAACTAAGCGTAAGAAAGGTAACACCATAAAATTACAGGAAGATCAGCAATGAAAGGGTCGATTCACTGTGCTAATTACATAGTAACTTATGTGTTTCACGTCTAACAGAGTCTTCATCACATAAAGTACGGGCTAAATAGGGTATTGTAGAATTTCTGTACTTAGTGGTACGAGCATATAACTTTTTATATTGACTCCTCGTCCTAACTCATGAAATGCAAGGGGATAGTTGTGTATAAACGGGGTGCAGAGGGTCTCACAGTACGGTCTTTGCCCATTTTGTACAGGAATTTATGTGTATCTTGACTATAGTATGGGCGAGCTCACGCAGTGGCAAACCACAAGCCCTACTCACAGCATTAAATACCCTTCGTAATATGACATAGTCTTTTTTGAGTTATTATGTTGTTGTTATGTGAATTACATAGTGATATCAAGACCATGGTAACGAAAGAGATCATACAAATTGTTTTTGTACACAAACACTGTCTTCACTACAAATCCTCCTGACCCGTGTTGACACAGAACAGATTAGGTTCCTTTTTCTGTCTACGGGGACAGAAACTGTACGCACCAAATAAAGGACGATAGTTACTAGTGTCTAATCAAATTACATATCATCATTAATAAAACGTGGTCATTAAGGAAGATAAATCACGTAAACTCTGACGTTTTTTAAGAAACATAAGAGAAGAGTTATTATTAAGAACAAAACATTTAAGCGAACAACATTGTTGTTTTCAATTAGATCCCATCAGGCTTAATTAGCTTTAATATACCCACAAAACTTTACAAATAAAAATTCAAGTATAAACAGATCACAGTGTTTTGTTTATGGGATAACAAGATGGTGATGGAAAGTCAATCAGCAAAGAGGTGGAGCAAGGGAAACATTGGGCTGAACACTTCAAAAGACTTCTAAATCGGCCGCCACTTACGACGCGCCCAACAATACCAACAACGGAAGCAAAACTACCAGTGAACATCGACCCCCCGACGAAATCAGAAGTCCTGAATGCAATCAAGATGCCAAAAGCTGGAAAAGCACCAGGACCAGATGGAATCCCAGCAGAAGCATTGAAAATAGACCCAGAGACAACAGCGGAGTTGATGACGCCATTGCTGGAGAAGGTGTGAAAGAGGGCAAAGTACCTGAGGATTGGAAGGAAGGATACTTATTCAAACTACCAAAGAAAAGAGACTTAAGTCAATGCAAAAACTGGCGCGGAATTATGCTCCTGTCCATCCCAAGCAAAATACTAAGCTGCATCACCCTGGAGAGAACCAAACACGCCGCCTTGGATGAAAATCTTCGACCAGAACAAGCCGGATTCAGGAGAAACAAGTCATGTTTTGATCAAATCGCCATACTACGGATCATCATTGAACAAAGCTTGGAATGGCAGTCACCTCTCTATCCCAACTTCATCGATTTTGAAAAAGCCTTCGATAGTGCACCGTCGATCGAGAGTTGATTTGGCAACTACTTCGCTACTACGGGGTGCCATCAACAATTATACATCTCATCCAACAGTTATAAGACAATGCTGCATGCCAAGTAATCCACAACGGGAAACTTACGGAATCCTTCGAAGTGAGGACGGGAGTAAGGTAAGGTTGCCTACTATAGCCGATGATTTTCCTGATTGCAGTAGATTGGGTAATGCGACAGACAACGGGAGATGAGGAAACAGGCATAAAATGGACTCACACAAAGACAAACTTGGAGTATCTGGACTTCGCCGATGATGTATGTCTGATTTCCCACAAACTGGAAGATAGGCAAGTGAAAAGCAGCAAGTTGGCAGAAGAAGCATCCAGAGAAGATAGAACTTCAGGTGAAAATAGAGAAAACAGAGGTGATAAAGATTCCTGGCCAACAGCATCAGCAACAACAATCAGCCAGCATAAATAGGAGGGACCTGAAGGAAACAACCTCCTTTACCCACCCACCTGGGAAGCATCGTTTCAACTACAGGTGGAACTGACGAGGATATCAAAGCCAGAATCGGAAAAGCAAGACAAGCTTTCATTACTCTTAAGTCTGTGTGGAGGTCAACAGTACTCAACATGAAAAATAAGATCCGGATTTTCAACTTCATTGTGAAGTCAGTTAGTGCTACTCTATACGGATCAGAGACTTGGCGCGTCAGAAAGAGCTCCTCAAACAAACTACAGACCTTCATTAACAGTTGTCTTCCCTCAATACTCAAGATCAGATGGCCGGCCAGAAAAGATCAGCAACACGGATCTCTGGGAGCAAACCAATCAGGAACCGATTTTGAAACAAATAGGCAGGAAGAAATGGAGGTGGATTGGCCCTACGCTGAGGAAACCATCAAGGGACATCACTAGACAAGCATCGAGTGGAACCCAAGAGGGAAGCGGCGAGTTGGTCCTCAGTGCAAGGGTGACTTGGAGGAGGTGATGTGAACAGGAGATGAAAGCATGTGGACAGACTTGGAGCCAGGTGAAAACTCTATCAGAAAACCGAAGGCAATGGAGACGCGCAGCTGAAACCCTATGTTCCTCTAGGAATTAAAGGAAATAATAATAAACAAATAATACTGCAAAGTTATGACTAGTTGTGTGTGAGGAAAAATACTCACCGATGACATCAGTTGGTAATCGCGCTAAAATCACGAGTCGGAATTCATGGCGTAGTCATTAGATCGGGTGCCAATGATTGGATGGTCTATATGCTCGTCTTTTAACCTGAAGGTCCTGGGGACTTTGTGTGCATACTTCTGAAGAGTCATAAATCGGTACGAAACAGCTGTTCAGTGGTCCCTGATGGTTTCCACTGGTTCTCTAACAGATATCGATTAGCTGTAGAACTTGAAACAAATCAAATCCTTACGAACTAACTCTTGAATATTCGAAAATATACAATTGATGATGATACGTTGATTTCCAATTCAAGGTCACATAGATTCATTACGGATAAAATTTTATACAGTTATACAGTAATATTAACTGATGTCGTTTCGAGCACAAAATATTGCCACTCATAATCATATCAAGTTGCTCACAAACCATTTTACTTCATTTATATACATGTGTGGAATCGAGTAGATATTTGAATAAAAATCAATATGAGGTAATGTACATTCAGAAATAATAATACGAGTGTTATTGGTCAATTACAATCACATGGGAAATAAGGCGAGTGTTTTTATAGTCATAATAAGTAACTTGTTACCATATTGAATTGAGTTAGAATTTCGAGATTATTTATTATCCTCTTCTGATTTGACTGACTGGTGGTAATAATATCTTCCATATCTCTGGTATTTGCATTGAGTCATTTCTGTTGCATGTGTTGTGTTGGGTGTAGACTCGATGAACCAGGTAGGATTCAGTAATCAACCTCTCTCTCCACCTACATAGATTCCTTCTCAGAATCTTAACCCTCTCTCACCCTATTGTGTGCGAGCAGTGCCTTAATATGATTACGAGTGGCAGTAGTTTTTCCTCGAAACATCATCAGTTAATATCACTATACAACACTGTGTGATTTATCAAAACAAAATCTTATCCAAAATGGAGTTATGCTCTCCCACAATGCCCAAGTTTTATACTTATATGAATAAAAATATATACTGCTGATTGGTTGAGACGAGTAGTTATATACCACTTCAACAACCACTGTTGCTTGCAAGCTAACCCGACAGATCACATATTTTGATCGGATTAATTTCATTTCCAAAGGAAACTGTGGTGAGAATTTTACTCGTCACACTGTGTTCAAGGCAAACTGTGCATCTCATCCATGTTATCACCAAATCCCCAAGTCTTTCTTTATTCCTTTACATTCCCAGTGGAATATGGGGCTTCAAACTAGAAGCTTGAAGTTTCTGTAGCAATGGTAATCATTTTTACAGAATGGGGTTACCAGCCTCATACATAACCTTCCCTCTTTACCAGTCTTATAATAACTGGCTTAGCGAGGTAAAGGAGTGCCTCGGCCGGGGATCAAACCCCAGACCATGTGCATGGTAGGTGAGCGTCCTATCCGCTGTGCCACCGACGCTTTTTATTCTTAAGATATAGTTTTTGAAGGTGTAGCGGTAGGTAATTCCCCAGAACTATCAGCCACAGCATTCATCAATGAACACTAGATGTTGATCCTCGCTGTTTTAGTCGATTTGTCTAGCTGAAGGACGTCAGGTTACGTTCATTCGTTCGTGCACCATCCCTAGGCAATCATCTCTCACTCTGATTTTGTCCCGAAATATAATTCATAATTTGGCCGATCAATTCTTTTGTTTTGCCTTGCCTGTGGTCTACGTGGAAGAAATACTGTAGAAGTTTTAGGTATTAGATCTTGAGTTAGTATACTTCGTACTATTCGTGAACGTCAACACCGTCAGCCTCTAAAAAGGTAAATTGTACATCAAATGTGTATCTCAGTAACAACGCTTGTGGTGAGAGCAGGCTGCTAGCCAATTGGTAGACATTAATCTAGGCTGATTCAACAACCAATCACAGCAGACTTAAACGTGGGCAAATATGATTCGCAGATAAATGGCTCTACTTTCCGAGAAACAACCAATTTTTTCTGCTTGCATAAGCCTTATTAATGTACATAAAATATATATAAATACGCGTTTATTTTCGTAACAAAAGGATCTGCTGCCTGGCCCTTGTCATCTGTTGTTACACGCTTTTAGATTTACGGTTTGTCTTCATTTATTACAATGTGACGGACTGTAGTTTTCAGCTGAGGTATTAGTTACGTCAGTCGAAGGTTGCTGACTTAAAGTGTAACAGGAACACAAACAGCAGCTCAGATAACTGAGAACCAGTTAAACTTTAATAGTTGCACGTTTAGACAAAGTCTCGGGATTGGTCTTCTTGGAGAAAGAGACGTATGTATTAACAAACTGACAACTCTGATAGCTGGTGATAGCGAAAAACTAGAAAAATAAAATCGAACTGATTGGATGGCAACTGACGGATATCCTCAGAAGAATGAAGAACGACTGTCTGATATCAGTTAGTGGGGACCATTTTTCCTTTCTAATTCTTATTGTTCTAACCACTCACTTATATACTTGAATCGTATAATATGCTTACGTACATTTTTTCAGTTTGCCCGCAACCTAGCAGTAAGCATTTCTTAGACGCGAAGGAAATATATCATAAACGATTGATCTGTTATATTATTGTTAATCCTTTGGAACAAAGGGCTTCAAAAGGACATCTTCAATTCACTCCCTTCTCTTCAGTCATCTTTATCTGATTCTACAGTTATCTATAAGCCCTCATCTTCTCTTCCCACGATCTTCTCCACGCCAACCTAGGATATATGCCTAACTCACAGTTTCTCATTCGGGTTCCATTTGAGATTATGCTTGACTTGCGATATCACCAGCCAACGGTCTCCTCATTGGTGTGCATTCAATCTATCCACATTTTCCTTGGTATATTTAATGGACATTAAGTTTTAGGCTGATTCGTCCCCAGAGTTCCAGACCGACAATTCCTTATGACCACCTGATCTTCAGTATGACACGAGGAAGGCAGCTGTTGGTATGAGTCTGAGGCAGATCATTGTAAATCTTGCTGATGATACAAGTGCCAAGTCTCTCATCCATATAGAAGAAATGACTGACTTAACATCCGTGTTGAAAATCCGGATCTTGTTTTTTATGCTGAATTCAGCAGATTTCAAAAACTGACTTCAGAATGATGATGCCTTTGATTTCTTATCCTGGTTTTGACATCTTTATCAGTTCTGTCGCCTGCAGTTGCTGCTTAGGTAAGCGAAGGAAGTGATCTACCTCATATTTCTCCCATCGACAATGATTGGTGGTAATTGTTGGTGGTGATGGTCGATGGATATCTTCATCACCACTGTCTTCTCTATGTTCATTTGAAGTTCATGCACTATGCTTCAAGTCACACAGCATTGAACCACAGACGATAAACTTCTTGAAAATCTTGAAGGAAGGGAAAACACAATGCAATAAATTGCGTTATGAGTTCTGTACATCGTGTAAACATTTTTCCACAATAAAGCTATTAGTGTCGTTATTATCATTAGAAGAAGAAAACATGAAGCAGTGGGCAGCATTTCCTCCTTTATGTAGAGTGTTCAACTGAAGAGTTCTACCGAAACTTGACAAATTCATTAAACCCTACTTTATCAACAACATTTATTGCTTTCTTTCAATTCATATCGTGAAATAAATATTTCCTACATAGTCCTAGTTTGGGTATCTTCAGCACACTGCCCACAAATTACCCCATCGCCAGGAGTCGAATTCAGGTTACTAGGCAAGTCTGTTGACTGACTGTTGAGTCACTCGGAAAGGATCCAATGATTAACTCATGAGCAATAGATAAAATTTTCAAGGGATCTGATTAAATTTTACTTAGTTAGATCACAAGCTGATATCAAAACATGAACATTGAATCTTATATGCCTAATACCAAAATAAATGAATTTGAGCTGGAAAATCAATTTCATTTAGCGCTAATTCGTACTAAAGGTAAAATTATATATAAATATACATATATATGCTGTCAGTAAATTATTAAGGTCAACATTTCTTCTCAAGGTCACGAAAATCAATTCATCATATATTTATGTATGTTGTATGAGCTCAATGGATGTTGAATGGTCACATATAACTAACTATTAAACACTGAAAGTCGTTCACCTTAAAACAGAAAGAAATATTTTAAAAAATTTAAAATTCTGAATTTAAGTTATTTCAATGTTGAGATTATTATTCCTATTATTATTACTATTATTTTTTAAATGGAAAATACTCTAACAATAAAATTTTTAGGGTCAAGGTCAGTACGCCATTTTCGCTTCTATTGTCTTTTTTGTCTTATTGGAATGGTTTATACTAATGTTGAATAGAGCGGCGAGGTGGAACGAAAGGCGGAGAAATGAAATTTTCAAATCCTTACATTTTCCTCAGTGTTTATTCTTGAGGTGATTGATTTCTAATACATTTAAACATTTTACTATTGCTTAGAAAAATTGGTTAAATAAAACAGAGACTGACTGATTATCGTTACTGTTATTATTACTTCCTTGGATTTTTTCCATTGTAGCGTAGAGAAGCAGTGCCTTTCTACATCACTCTGTTATTTGCTGCCTTCGACTAGTTGGTTCTACCATTCTCCATAAGCTTTAATTTCCCTACTGACCACATGACTTCTTCCATGTCATACAGTCAAACCAACTCCCGAGTCGTCGCTTCCCTTTTGGGTTTCGATCATGGGACAGGTTGACTGACTTGTGATATCTTTCAACGACCTTCTCAGTGTGTATGTTCAATCTGTCTCTGCGTCGGTGGAACAGTGGTTAGGACTCTCGCCGACCATGCTCATGGTTCGAGGTTCGATCCCCTGCCGACGCACACCTGATATCTATGGTCGGCCTGCAAAATTTGGGCTACCGATATCACATGCGGAAAATTCCATACTTGTACCAAAAATACAGTGTGGAATCAAGCTGTAATCATAATAAAAAATAAAATACTTCTGCATATTTGGTGAGCAATAGGTTACTGAATAGTTCATTGCTAGAATTTCGTAGTGCTAGTCCGTTCTCGACAGTCAGTCATCTGACCTTCAATACTGAGCAAAGGGTTCAGCTGGTGAGGAGAATTTGCAATAACATATTAAAAATACTTTTCTTGGCGAAGCATCGTTCGAACTACAGGAGGAACTGATGAGGATATCAAAGTAGTGAGGATCGGGAAAGCAAGGCAAGCTTTCATTACTCTCAAATCTGTGTAGAGATCGACAGCACTCAGCATGAAAAATAAGATATTGGTTTTCAACTCCAATGTGAAGTCAGTGCTATTATGAGGATCAAAGACTCAGTGCGTCACGAAGGGCACTTCGAACGAACTACAGACCTTAACCAGCAGCCATCTTCGCTCAATACTACTCAAGATTAGATGGCCTGCCAGAAAGATCAGCAACAGGGATCTCTGCGAGTGAACGAAACAACCCAGTAGGAACCAACTGTGCCTCAAATATGCAGGAAGAAATCGAGTTAGGTGGATTGGCCATACTCTGAGATTATAAACCATCAAGTGACATCACACGACAGGCCATTGCTAGAGTGGAACCCGAATGGGGAGTGGCGAGTTGGTCGTAAGTGCGAGGGTGACATGGAGAGGGTCTTGCAAAGAGGAGATGGAGGCGAGTGGGCAAACGTGGAGTGAGGTGAAAACGTTGGCGGAAAATCGAAAGCAGTGGAGACGTGCGGCTGAAGTAGCTGGTCGCTGGATTCCCTCCCACTGAGTGAATTGTCAACCGTCATACCCCGTAACCTGAACCTCCCTTGTTCGATCATTGATGGTAAGATCATAGGTGTCTATTATCCTGAGAAATGCTAAATTGGGACACAATAGCTGTTCAGTACTCTTACAGTGTCATTAGTTCCTTAACTTGTGTCAGTTCTTGACATATCTTGGAATTTATTTATATGTGATTTGGTTTGACTAACCTTTTCGTTTTATTTCGACATTAATTCGTTCTAATTTAGGAATAACAGTACACTTTCTTAACTCCTATTTTCTATATTCATATCCACTGGTGTTATTTAATCTCGCCTGATTGATTTAAAATTATTGATATTTTTCAAATTTCTTCTTTGTGTACTGTACTGTACTATTTTATTTTATTTTGTTTACTATTCGTCTAAGCTTGGTATGTTGTATGTTTATTTTTAGCTACAGCGTTTGGCGTTGAAACACTATTGTGTTGATTCATTATTAAGATGCGTTCAAAAAATAGTATTCAAATTAAGCCAGCCTGTTAGATAGATAGTTAGTTAGTTAGTTGATTAGTTGGTTAGTAGTTAGTCGTTCTCTTGTCTGAATGATATTCCAAAAAGAATCTCCTTGTTATTATTGTACTGATTTGAACTGGTGACTTCAGAAATTCAGTGTTATCTACAAAGTTAAAAGAAGCCTCCAGAAAAATGGTATGCTTTGGCATGCTGCGAATTGCCGAGGTCTTAGTGATTTTTCATGGAAAATCCTGATTTATGCATCAAGGATAAACTTCACCTCCTTCCTCAACTTTGGATAGGGTTCCAAACTCAATACTTATTAATATTTCGTTATTAATACTATGTTGTGCATTTTTCACATGACATTTAGTATCATCATTTTCTTAACTAACCTTGTATTTACTCTCTTAACTAGTTACATAATTTATTTTGATTATGATCTCTCAGTAAAATCCAATCGTTTTTCTCTGAATTTTTTAATATTATTTAAACCCTATTATAAACTCTGAATTCTCCATCCCCTCGAGTCACAATTCCGATTATTCAACATACATATGAAACATTTTAATGACATTAACGGTATTAGTATTGTAACAACAGAAGACAAGGGCCAGGCAACAGATCGTTTTATTACGAAAATCAACACGTATTTATATAAATTTCACATACATTATTATAGCCTAGTCAAGTAGACAAACGCAGTCTTCTGATTGGTTGTTTTCGAGTTCCTCGGAAAGTGAAGCCATCTATCTGCGAATCATATTTGCCCACATTTAAGTTTGCTGTGATTGGTTGTTGAAACAGCCTTGTTCATATTTTCTCATGGCCCATATTAGTGACCTAGACATTGACGTGGATTAATGTCAACCAATTGGCTAGCAGGCTGCTCTCACCACAGTATTATCATTTTATTATTATTCCTTTGGATTCAGAGTGGAATATAGGGATTCAGCAACACACCTCGACTATGTCCCAATTTCTTCTGTCCTCTTCGGCTGGCTAGCTCCACGATTCCCCATTATCCCTCACCTCATCCTCCCCACCATATGAGCTCCTACGTGTGGCACTCGCAACGACCACACACTTGTCGCTTCTCAATCGGATTCCACTCGAGCAATGGCCTACATTGCGCGTGATTTCATTTGACAGCCTCCTCAGTATCGCGTGACCAATCCATCCACCTCCATTTTCTATTACCTATACGTTGACCAATCGGCTCTCGTCCGTTGGTTTGTTCCACTGAAGGGTTTTTTGTTACTAATATTTTCTGGCAATTTGATTTTCAGTATGGAGCCAGCCAGCTAAGGTGGCAGCTCTTCATAAAAGTTTGCAGTGGCTGGTTGAAAATTCTTTTCGTGACACGAGGGCACCGCAAGTTTCTGACCTGTATAGAAGGACTGACTGACTTCACATCTGTGTTGAACAGAATCCAAATCTTGTTCCTTATGCTGGCTGGGTGAGTGACAACAGAAGATCTTCAAACTGGTTTCAGCTTGATGAAGGCGTGTCTTGCCTTTCCGATCCTAGTTGGCTGACTTTCACATCTTCATCTGTGCTGTCCCCTGTGGTTGGAACCATGCTTCCTAGTCGCATAAAAGTGAAGGAAGTGAACTGTTGATTGATGGTGATTAGTGCTGGTTGTTGTTGGTGGTCGTGATGGTTATCTTCATCACCTCTGTCTTTGATGTGTTCATCTGGAGTCCTGTTTTCGCTGCTATCCTCTTCTGCCAGTTTATTTGTTTCGACGTATTATATAACGTCTTTATTCACAAATGGACATCTAATAGAGACAGTTAATTATGCTATTAGAACAAATAAATAACAAGTTAATTAATATACCGAAAATATTCATTCAGATATCAAGAAAAAACAAAATAATTGAGCAAAGAATATCTTTTTTTTCGATAATTTCCTCTTCTGGCTCTACAATTACATATATACCTTTATCTACATGGACGAATATTCTAGAATAATCGTCGCTAACGCTACTGGTGTTAGTTTAAATACAATCGATTTGTTTAGTAAGATAACAATGGAATTACAGTTCACTAAAGAGGCATAAATTATGATAAGCATAAAAGTATAATCGCAAATAGAATATCAAATAAAATTAAGGAAACTTCCACAACAAACTAAGGATCGTCAAAAGCTAGATGGCCAAGGTAAGGACAGTGTCTGAACCAAGCAACTTCTTTTGGATACATAAATTAGGTTTATTAATGTAGATCCCAACGATCTTAGAGATATGCAGTAGATGAACTCTTAAGGTGAAATTAAGCTGAGTTGGTATTCAGTAAATGACTTTGAAAGCCGCCTGCCTCGTTAACATCAATCTTGTGTTCTGTAATCACAAGATGAGATAAAATAGAGTGATGAATGGAGCTATGTTTCTCCTTTACTTAACCACTTAGGAGGGTGCTCGGAAATCGAACGATAAACACGCCGAATTGTACAGCCTATGTAACTAGCTTCACAGGAGCAGTCAAATTGGTAGACACATATAGAAGAGGCGAAATTAAGCAGTTTGTCTTTTACTCCCGAACAGAAAATAGGTGTGGTTTTGAAGAAACGGCATACTTCAGCAGCAATGATTGTTCTTTTTACCGCATTTCTAAGACATTGTTTTAATATCTCGCTGATGTTATCCCCGAGGAACTGAAGTTATAAGAATAAGGCCTTTTTTGGAACCGTTGGTACTCCAGCTTGCCTTGACTTTTGATTCATATTCTTATCAGTGAATTTTTCTGGATGACCATTTTCACTAAACAACTGTTTAATAATATTAAGTTCTTCATTAAGACATTCATCAGAGCAGATTGTTTTTGTATTTCAAAAGCACGAAGCTGACCAGTGGAATTACAATTCACTAAAGATGCATAAATTATAATAGCCATAAAAATATAATAGTAAATAGAATATCAAATAAAATTAAGGAAATTGCCACATCATTAAAATCTAGATGGCCAAAGTAAGGACAGTGTCTGAACCAATCAACTTCTTTTGGACACATAAGTGAGGCTTTTTAATGTGGATCCAAACAGCCAGCCTCAGCAATACGTAGTAGTAGACGAACTCTTAACGTAAAATTAAGATTAGTTGGTATGCGGTTATCCTTACCTTGGACACCTAGGTTTGAATCATTCTCACTGTGCAGTAGAAATCTCTTTAATTTTGTTTGATATTCTATATGCTATTATATTTTTGTGGTTATTTTAATTTATGCATCTTTAGTGATCTGTAATTCTATTGTGATCTTACTTAACAAATCGGTATTACATACATTTATTCCCCTTAATAAATTTGAACAAAGCAAGTACTACAGTTTTAGCGGAATAAAGTGCTACCATCTTTTATTTCGCTGCCTTCTCGTCAGTTGCTTACAGGCCAAAGACATTATTAAATATATCTACAAAAACAATTTTACCATACTTGCACAGAGTTCATTATAAACAAAAATCAATCGATCAATATATGGATAAAGTAATATTATATATACATATAAATATACAAACACATGTATGTATATAATATATATATATATATATATATATATATATATATATATATATATATATATATATATATATAAATCGATATTATTTAAAAAGCACTAATATTGTTAATTACGATTTTTTTCTTCACGTCCCCAGTGGAACATAAGGCCTCAAGCTAGTGGCTTGAAGTTTCTGTTGCAGTGTTTATTTTTACAGGATGGAGTTGCTAGCCAGCCTCATGTCCAACCTTTCCGCTTTACCAACATTACTTCTGGCTTAGCGATGTAAAGGAGTGCCTCGTCGGCCGGGGACTTAACCCCGGACCATGTGCATGGTCGGCTAGCATCCTAACCGCTGTGCCACCGACGCTTATTAATAACGATTACTCTAGAATATTCATCTGTGTATATAAACGTATATATATATATATATATGTAATTGTAGAGGTAGAAGAGAAAATTATTGAAAAAAAGATATTCTTTGCTCAATTATTTTTCAGCTTTTCTAGAAGTTAATTAATATTGGGATTCCGGTAGAAATCCTCAAACAATTTATACTGAGGTATGCCATGATGATGTGTGAGGAAGAATTCCAATGTAAAGTTGCCTTCTTAGATGGCCAACTGACAAGAAGATCAGAGGTTAGTCCTAAAAAGAATTTGTGTTAGAAATTTACATGAACAAGACAATAAAGTTATTTTCATAGCTTTGTTCCCATTCAGCTCTACAGAAATTTGGTGAAGACCCTGAGTTATAGGATGAGAACTATTTGTTCAGAAGATACAATCGAAGATGATATAATGTCTGCATATGAGACGGTAACTAAAAATAGCTACCCTGAATAATTGCAGGCGAAGATATGACTCCAGGTGAACATAGAGAAGACGAAGGTGGTGAAGATAACCACCACCACCACCACCAACAACAACAACAACAGCAACAACAACTAGCACCAATCACCTTCGCTTATCCTGCCAGAAAGCACCGTTTCAACCACAGGAATTCGCACAGCACGGATATAGATGTCAAAGTCAGCCAGTCAGAACCGGAAAGGCGAGTTACGCCTTCGTCAAGCTGAAACCAGTTTGAAAATCTTCTGTTGTCACTCACCCAGCCAGCATAAGGAACAAGATTTGGATTCTGTTCAACACAGATGTGAAGTCAGTCACATCTTCTATATGGATTAGAAACTTGCACTGCGCTCGCGTCATCAAAGGCATTTTCAACAAGCCACTGCAGACTTTTATGAAGAGCTGCCACCTTAGCTGGATGGCTCCATAATAATGATCAAATGACCAGCTGGCTGGCCAGAAAGAACTGATAACAAGAAACTCTGGCTGGGAACAACCCAACAGGTTAGAGCCGATTGCTCAACAAATGTGTAAGCGAAAATAGAGAAAGATTGGATACACGCCACTGTGGAGGGCATTGAGTGTTATCGCATGCAATGCAGTCCACTGCTGGAGTGGAATCCGAATAGGAAGCGACGAGTGGGTCGTCCTAGGTTGACGTGAAGGAGGTCGTGCAAGGAGTAGATGAGAGATTATGGACAATCATGAACCCAGATGAAGATGACAGAAAACAAAACAAAGTGGAGATGTGTTGCTGAAGCCCTATGTTCCACTCAGAGCCCAAGGGGTTAATAATAATACCCAGAAGTATTCATCACTGAACATATACCCAAGACAGTAAACAACAATCCTTCTATTTCTTCTTAGAAAAAACCTCTTTGTGTAAGACCACAATTCAGAGGTGATATATTAAACGAAATAACAACCAATAAGCTGAGAAAATACATTCAAAGAAAGTTTAATACTGGTGAGCTTCAGCTTATATTCTCCACACAACCAGTTACGATTGCGAAACTGAAAGGTAAAGTACCCAAGCTAGCTACATCTTATTGTATCTACCAATTCAACTGCTGTTATGGAAGCAGTTGCATTAGACGTTGTTCTAGGAACCTATTGTTTCATGCTTGGAAATATCTACCAGTATAGCTGAGTCAGGGTGTTATTAATACCCATCAAAAGCTCTATATATTAGATCACCTCGTCCATAAAGGCCATAAAGCCAACATTAAAGGGTCTTTCTCTGTCACCTGTTTAGCATAGAACATATAAGCCTTTATATATATATATATATATATGTTATGTACTCGTCGCTAAATTATTGTTATGGTCTGGTCGAGAAACTAATAGTCCTGACGCGAGAAGGCGGAAATCAGAAGACCACTAGGTTTGCGATGATACTTCTATTGTCCCAAACACAAGGAGACGAAAATAAAATGGTCTCACACCAAAGTGGTAAGTAAGTAAAGTAGTTCACACAGAATGTGTGAACGAAATATATATATAACAAAATATATATAGCAGACATGTCAAAAAAACATATATGGATATATGTCACTAAGCGACGGACTGTCAACAAATACTCATATTATATATAATATAAATGGAATATACATTGTTAAAGGAGACAGGTTCCTACAAGTGAAGTGGTCACAGACTAACCGAGCAAATAGAAAGAGAGACCAGCATGCAAACACACACATAAATATATATATATATGTGGATACTTATCAATATATACATATATATATATATATAATTTTAACCAATGATGGTGAATTTGTACCTTATTGATAAGTATTTTAAATTATATCAGTAATAATAATAATAATGAAAACAATACTAATAGTTGATGCTCACGTATTAGAGAGACATGGCCAGTGGATATATCGATCAAAAACTATCCAGGACTATAAAAAGGTGGCTTACACTGCTGCCATCCTCTGTTTTCCATTAAGAAGCCAACCGACCTTCACCCATCACCCACATGACATAAAAGATAAGCTACCTAGCTGCAACACTTCTGTGTTCACTAAAAAATTTAGCTGCTCCTTCTCTAGATAAAACTATATGGGGCGAACAACAAGACAGCTTAACAGACGTATTGCTCGTCTTCCTCCCTTACGGCTGGAAGAAACGTCTAGACAAAATCAATTTTACATCATTTTATTGATGTCTGTCTCTACAGGTGAATTAAAATGGCGCTATCAGGCTTACTTATCGTATTCCATCTAGTAAGGATTTGAAATCCCCTTCTACATATAGCAAAAATTACGGGAACTCTTTGTATTCAAGAGGAGTTTGGCATTCCTTTATGCTATGAGGGACAAGCTATTTTGTTAGCTGTAAAGTCGTGATTTATGCATATACTGACATGCTAACCTTATCGGACAGTTTTGATTCGTTCATTTGTGGCTTAACTTTCCAATGTTATACAACCAGTCAAATTTGTTTTGCTTATGGCTAAAATTTCTGAGGGTTTGTAACTACAAGCTGCCATGTATTCTGTCTAATAAAGGTTGTCGTTTTGGTAGTCATTTTTTTCTAGTCTAACTTTTTGTGTCTACCTCAATGTGGGAGATACTTTTCAGTGATTATTTGATTATAACGTCATGTTGCAGAGGCGCCTTCTAGTCAAGCTAGACAAGCCCAGTACCCAATATTCTATCCCTGTTGCCAATATATGTTATGAATAGTAATAGCTTTATTTCAAACAGTACTTTTGGAACAAATATGGAATTTTCAGCATGTAATACAATTATTATCATTATTGTTCCCTTGGGTTCCTAGTGGAACATTATGCTTCAACTGCACGTCTCCACTTGCCGCTTCTGTCTTCCTTCTGCTGTACTTTTCACCTGCATCCATGTTAGTCCACACTCTTTCAACTCCTCTTCACACGATCTCCTCCATGTCACCCTTGCACTGACGTCCCACTCGCCGCTTGCTTTCCTTTCGGCCTGGTTCCACTCGAGCAATGGCCTGACGCGCGATGTCTCCTAGCGGTCTCCTCAGCGAGTTTCCGACCTATCTCCACTTTCTCCTGCATATTTGTTGGTTGGTGATTGGTTTTTTTTGTTTGTTTGTTCCCATAGGTTTTTGTTGGTGATTCTTTCCGGCCCGGCCATCTGATCTTCAGTATAGATCCAGTGAAGACAGTTGTTGATAAAGGTCTGCAACAGGCTGTTGGAAATATTCTTTGTGACCCACCCGCCAAGTTTCTGATCCGTATATATGTAATACAGTACGGTATCTAATTTTCTTATTACAGAGACAATAGTTAAAATATGGCACTTACATTAATAATAATTTACTTGGACAATATAGTTCAATAAGAAATGAGTATAAAGTTAAATTAAGTGGAAATATTAACGACTATGTAACAGTGAGAACAAAAGAAGTACCGTTTACTCAGAGTTCTTCATTAACTTGGTAATTTTCTTGTCCTACACTTTTCTAATCACATAAAATGTGTGCTAAATAAGGTATCGTAGAGTTTTTGTACTTAGTTATCCGAGTATACACTCTTCTATGGTTCCTTGTAGTTCTACTGCGATGAGATGCAGCAAGGAGAGAGTCGTGTTTGAAGAGGATGTTCAGAGTCTGACAGGATAATATCTGCCGATTTATTGCAAGAATCGAGGTGTCTATCTATAATAGTATTAACAAGTTGGTTTTTACAACACCCTACTCGCTCTACTGACAGCTCTTTCTTAAGTAGCCCGAGGAAGATTTCGTTGGGGAATAGTAAAGAAGTGTGGGCAGAATACAAGAATTAAAAAAAGATAACAGTAGATTAAAACACTTAGTCCCTTTGATAAATTTGAATAAGGCATTAAGAAGACAAATTTCGCGAGATGATATCATTTCGTAGTTTCTTTACAATCGCTTTACAACTAACATGGTTAACAATAATAGCTAATGGTGATCCGGAAAACTTTATCACTTGTCACAGTAAAGAAAGACCACATCTCGAAAAGACAGCTTCTGTACAACACAAAGCTATATTCATTAACCTACGATTAAAAGGCGACCAGATTATGCAGTTGATAGCTCAATGACTTCGGTCAGTCATCAAACGCACATTCTACGCCGCCTCATCTCTTTTTCTCACTTGCCGAACATTTTCGATCCCTGTACCTACGATTAAAGGACGAAATTCTGTGGACTCCACTTCATCAAACTGTATCTACAAGTTGACCTGCAGCTGCGGTGACACCTATATAGGTAGAACTAACAGAATGTTCCAATGTGGTCGTCGAAAAGAACATGTTCCAAAATTTTCAAGAATTGGTTTTTGTAGGGATTTTGTTTGATTGCATGGAGGATTTAATCATGAGCTGACATCAGTTAGAGAACCAGTGGTTCTCTAACTGATGTCAGCTCATGATTAAATCCTCCATGTTCCAAAATGGCTAGTAAATCATATCCAAAATCCTAACGCGATTAATCTTAATAGAAATCCAGCATCATCTATTGCAAAACACTTATTAATGTCTTGTCACAAAATCAATATTAATGACTGTTTCACAATTATTTCACATAACTCTAATTCACTGTTGGTTAATGAAGGTGATGGAAGCACTTTGGATTAATCACATGCAGCCTAAACTGTGTGTACAAAAAACAATAGACTTCAATCTTCGCCTACCATGATGAGTATACGTGACCTATCTAAATATAACTGGTCATTAGTATGTACTTTTGTTTTTTATTTAACTGGATAACAGTAAAGACGGAATGATACCATATCGTCTTAACTTCCTTACAAAGGACGTCAAACGAAATATCTTTCTGAAAACTAGTATGATGTGGGGAGACCATGAAATACACAGTTCAAGGTATTTAACATTTGATTTGGTTTCAACTTCAATGCCATATATGGTAGTGGAACTGTACAAACCGGCTAGTTCACGTAAGTCGTGCTTGTATCTGAAGACGAAATTAACCACATGACATTTGGAGGCATTACGCTTAAGACAACTTGACGAGGACCACTAAGTAATTTCCCATAAAAAGTTATTCCTTTTGGAACAGCTTGACTGAGAAGTAACCACCGGCATAGAAACAGTCAAACCATCGGCATTCTTAAAAAAATTGGCTTCGTAGGAATGGGACAAGTCATGCAAGAGGAAGGGAAACAGAAAAGGAAGAAGAACAGCTCCTTGAGGAACACCAGCTAGAGTAAGTGAAGCAGTAGAAGACTTCCCATTGTAAACAGTGAACTGCTTCCTTTGAGAAAAATAGGAATACAACCACTTAGTAATCCACCATTGTGCTTGTGACGCAACGCACTTGTTTAACAAAAGAGGCTTAGGTATAGAGCCGAAGTCAGATGTATAATTTAGGAAGGCACACCGAACATATCTGGCACCTCTATCTAAACTAGAGACAATATTATCATATAAGACTGCAGTGGAATCTAAAGTACACCTAATATGTTTATAAGTAAATTGATTGGGGTCATCAGAAACCTTCAATAAAGGTTTAGGGTTAAGTTAGGGCGGTTATTCCATTATTTAGAAAAAAGTGAAGTAACAACAATAGGTCTAAACTTAACACTTGATCACCTTAATGATTTAGGCCCAGGAACGGTTTTAATGTCCTTCCAGGAAACAGGCACAGTGATGTTACCAGGTACTATCAGGTTTCAGGTTAGTTTTACTTGGCTAAAATGTGCCTCCAGAACACGACGCCATAACTAACTGATCCCTTGAAATCACCTTCCACACTGATATAGGCACAGAAGTTAGACTAGGAAAAATGACTACGGAAACAACGACAACAACTTTCATTAAACAAAAAAAATTATGGCACTCAGATTACAGGATTCGCGTGGAATTTGGATTAAATACAACCATAGGACTTTCGTCAAGAAGAGACATCAGTTGGAGAGATTGTTGAAAACCAGAGGGCATTGAACAACATTTTCATCCTACTTTTGGAACTCCTCATCAGTGCGCACCCACCATTCCACCGAAAGGAACCGAACCGGGGACCTTCAGGTAACGAGAACAAGAAGAATGATAATTCAATCAATTGGGCTGAAATTAAGTCACGCCTAATCTCCACTTCTCCAAAGGTTCATATTTGTGAAAAATCCCTACAAATCCTATAGTCTGAATATCAATCGTCAGCTCACTACAGCACACTGAATGGATTTCATGACCAGTGAAGTCCATCTTGTGTCAAGGTGAAGTGGAATCTCATCAAAGGCATCGGTGAGGGTAATGCTATGTCACCAGTCGACAAAGTTCGAATTCAGAGACGACCAATTCCAGCCCAAGTGACCAAGTGGCTAACGAGCATAGTCTCATCACCTCAAGGTTTCGAGTTCGATTCCTATTAGGGTTGTGCTTGCGCACTTCTGAAGAGCTCTTAAAATTCGAGGGAATAGCTGTCCAGTTATTCCTGTTAGTTTTTGATGATCTCCGTCTAACTGATGTTTGTTCGCAACGAAAATCTAACATATTGTTATTTACAAACCTTCAAGGAATTTAATCCGCAAATAAAACAAATCTGATTGGTTGTATAACGTTGGAAAATTAAGCCACAAATAGACAAATCAAAACCATCCAGTAAGTTCATCTTGCCAGTACGCGCTTGGATCATGACTTCATGGTTAATACAAAACCTTATCCTGTCAAAACGCTTTGTCTTTTCCTGAGCTTAGGAAAATTTAATCAGCTCATTAAAACGTTTCAGCATATTCTAATATTTACTCCATATATATATATATATATATATATATATATATATATATATATATATATACTTATTTCAAGTTTGGCAATGGCTTGATATCATTCAGGGAACCATTGAACATCTGTATCTTCTTAATTCGAAACTTTTCAACACAGTGTACACCTATGACCCCATCGTCAAGGATTTAGTCCAGCATCTTCAGGTTACAAGGCAATCCTGCTGACCATTTAATCACTGAAGCGGAATTCATTGAACAGTCGATGAGTTCTCACTTTTTCTATTTCGCGTTTCATATAAGTAATTCAACCACCAACCATTTCTATACCCAAATTTATGCACCATATTGGTCACGACTTCTCAATCGAACTCCAGACGACTTCGGCCTGTAGCCAGTCACTACTAGTGAACATCAAATTAATTTTCAGAATTTGATTTATTTCCAGTTTGATCATGGACTGATGGTAGTTAAAGAACCATTGCAAATCTACAGAGAGTTACTGGACATCTGTGTCAGGCCTGAGAATAAATAGTCGCTGATAAAACTGTCTGGTGTTGATTGCGCTGAAACTATGAATCTATATAAGTTGGAGTTCATGCATAATTGGACCAGGTCCCAGTAACTGAACAGTATACGAGCTCCCCTTGTAAACGAAGGATCCTCTGTACAGTGGGTGTGCACCTCAGAAGAATTCCAAACTAGGACGAAAGACTTGTTCAGTACTCCCTATTAATTTTCAGTGTTTCTCCAACTAGTATCAGTCCATGGCCGAACTTGAAATACAATCAAATTCATGTAGACTAACTCCTGAAAATGTAAATGCCAGTGTTAAAGTAAAGCCTGAGAAAGATCTAAGTGAAAACAATATTGGTTACAGGATTTCATCATAAGCTGACATTGGAGTGTGGTGACTCGAGCTGCCACATATCAGTGCATAGTTCTACGTTGAAACCAGTGAGTCAGTTTGGGCAATCAAATATTATGTGTGTGATTGGTGGTCAAGATGCGCCTTGGTGTTCCATTCAGCATATCAAGAAATCATTAACAATAGTAATAATAATCATAAGCAATAATAATGTCATATTGTGGTGGTGTGACACAAATGATGAATTTCAACGGAATATTATTCTCACAGTAAGAACCATTATATTTGTTGGTATTAACATCTGAATATCAACCCCACAGTTCAATACAACATTGACAACAGAATGCTATGTATATTTGAACATTCTATTTCAATGTCGTTTAATATAAGCTGAAATCACACACTCAGTTATTGGTTAGAGAATATAAAAGTGTATGTATATAAATAGCTCTTTGACCACTTGAAGAAAATATAACTTGGCTTCCGTATCTTGCCTTCTACTGTTACAATATTACCATAACACCATGTAAACAGTGCTTACCGATAGCTTGCTTTATTTTGTGAATCAATCTCAAAATAATTTAATTTCCAGAAGACAATAGAAAGTATTCCATTGTGAGTAACATTTATTTTGATAGAGTCACACAGTGTAGTTATACAGTAATATTTACTGATGACCAAGTTTCTAGCACAATTTATTTATACACTGCCACTCATAATCAATATCAAGTTACTCGCAAATAAGGAGGGGACATCAGAGACCCAACGTAGTAGGATTCTTAACAAAGCAAGAATTAGGGTAGTATTCAAACCTAAAACTCACTCAGAGAGCACAAACTCTGTAGCCTAAAGCACATGATGAACTCAATTAAACAAAATAATATAATTTACAAAATGCTTTGCAATGACTGTCAGTTAAGTCAACTACATAGGTCAAACTACTAGATCAGGAGTAGTGAGATTGCCTGTCAGAACATAACAATTTAGCTAAGGTTAGAACGATTAATCCTACGAAGATAAGTAATTTAGAAAAAACAACTTAGCAATCGCAATGCATGCATGAACTCAAAATAGGGTCGATAGGAGGGGATTAAAATTCTAAGAATTAATATAGGTAGGTGGGGAGAGAGAGAGAGATTGATTACTGAGTCATTGTTCATCGAGTAGTCTATACCCAACACATGCAACAGAAATGAATCAATCCAAATACCAGAGATATGTATGGAAGATATTATTACCACCAGACAGTCAAATCAGAAGAGGATAATAAATAATCATAAAATTCTATTTCAATTCAAACACATCACAACATTCTAACAAGCTGCTTATTATGACTATAAAAACACTCGTCGTATTTGCCATCTGATTGTATTTCATCCATAACACTCGTATTATTATTTATGAATGTACAATATCCTTTACTGATTTTTATTTAAATATCTAGTGAATTTCACTCATGCATATAAATGTAGCAAGAAAGAATTATGTGTTAGTGCGTTGATCTGATTATGACCAGTAGTAATAAATTGTGCTCGGAATGTGGTCATCAGTAGTAAATATTACTGTATAACAAACACACTGTGTAATTTTATCAGAAATAAATGTTTTTTTATCCATAATGGAGTTATCTGTAAGCATTGTTTAAATGTTGTCATGGTAATATGACACTAATTATTGCTTTGTTATTCATTTCTTGAGATGCTGAATGGAACAGGCTAAGCGCTTATTTATATCAAGAAAGTATTTCACTTCTAAAACAGAATGAAACTTCTTAAAAGAAAAAATATTTCTTGATTCATGGATGTATTATCATTACTATTATTATTACTATTATTTTTGGTAAACTAGTAAATAGTTTCATGTCTTTTATTCGGTCAATTAATGCTTCGATTAGTAAAGCAAGTTATTATTATTATTATTAAACATTATCGAAAACACAGTGACCTAGGTTGCTTTATCGATTTTTCAGCTAAATTATTACTCTTAGTTAACCATATAACAAACATGAGTGAGTGACACAGAGGTAGAATGCTCGCCAACCACGCCACAAGTGGTCCAGGGCTCGATCCCCATCCGACGAGGCACTCCTTTACCTCGCTGAGCCAGTTATTATAAGACTGGTAAAGAAGGAAGGGTTGGGGCATGAAGCTGACTAGCAACCCCATCCCGTAAAAAATAAACACCACTGCTACCGAAACTTCAAAGTCCAAGGAGCTTGAAGCCCTATGTTCCAGGGGGAACGTAAAGGAATAAAAGAAACCATATAACGACAACAACAACAACACAAATACCATGAGAATCTTATATAATGAAAAGTGCAGTAGAAGAAGACAGATGTATAAACGAAAACAACTACACCAACCAAACAATATATTGTTTGCAAGTATTGGTTTGTAGGGATTTGATTGATTAGTTACAGGATTTCATCATAAGCTGACATTAGTTAGAGAACCACTTGAAAACCATCTGAGAGTACTGGGCAGCTGTCTCCACCGTCCTAGTTTGGGACAATTCATCAGTACGCACCCACCGTCAGGGTTCGAACGCAGGATCTTCTGGTTACAAGGTGAGCTAATTCGTAGACCACTAAGTCAGTGGGCCCCAATCCAACGGCCAGTTCATGAATTCCAACTCGGTGGCACAGTGGTTAGGACTCTCGCCGACCATGCACATGGTCCGGGCTTCGAGCCCAAGCCGACCCACACCTGATATCTATGGTCGGCCTGCGAATTTTGGGCTACCGATATCCACGCTGAAAATTCCACACTTGTACCAAAGTACAGTGTGGAATCAAGCCGTAGTCAAAAATAAAATAAATAAACTCCTGCCAATTCACAACATTGGCTAGCGGTTGTACTATGTTGTGAATTGGAAGAAGTTGGAATTCATGGGCCATTGATTCGGCTGAGTTCCACTGACTTAATGGTCTACGAGTTAGCTCGCCTTTTAACCAGAAGATCCTGCATTCGAACTGTGACGGTGGGCGCGTACTGATGAATTGTCCCAAACTAGGAGGGTGGAGACAGCTGTCCAGTACTCTCAGATGGTTTTCAAGTGGTTCTCTAACTAATGTCAGCTTATGATGAAATCCTGTAACTAATCAATCAAATCCCTACAAACCAATACTTGCAAACAATATATTGTTTGGTTGGTGTAGTTGTTTTCGTTTATACATCTGTCTTCTTCTACTGCACTTTTCATTATATAAGATTCTCATGGTATTTGTGTTGTTGTTGTTGTCGTTATATGGTTTCTTTTATTCCTTTACGTTCCCCCTGGAACATAGGGCTTCAAGCTCCTTGGACTTTGAAGTTTCGGTAGCAGTGGTGTTTATTTTTTACGGGATGGGGTTGCTAGTCAGTTTCATGCCCCAACCCTTCCCTCTTTACCAGTCTTATAATAACTGGCTTATCGAGTGCCTTGTTGGCCGGGGATTGAACCCGGACCACATGTGGTGTGGCTGGCGAGCATTCTACCGCTGTGTCACTCACTCATGTTTGTTATATGGTTAACTAAGAGTAATAATTTAGCTGAAAAATCGATAAAGCAACCTAGGTCACTGTGTTTTCGATAATGTTTAATAATAATAATAATAACTTGCTTTACTAATCGAAGCATTAATTGACCGAATAAAAGACATGAAACTATTTACTAGTTTACCAAAAATAATAGTAATAATAATAGTAATGATAATACATCCATGAATCAAGAAATATTTTTTCTTTTAAGAAGTTTCATTCTGTTTTAGAAGTGAAATACTTTCTTGATATAAATAAGCGCTTAGCCTGTTCCATTCAGCATCTCAAGAAATGAATAACAAAGCAATAATTAGTGTCATATTACCATGACAACATTTAAACAATGCTTACAGATAACTCCATTATGGATAAAAAAACATTTATTTCTGATAAAATTACACAGTGTGTTTGTTATACAGTAATATTTACTACTGATGACCACATTCCGAGCACAATTTATTACTACTGGTCATAATCAGATCAACGCACTAACACATAATTCTTTCTTGCTACATTTATATGCATGAGTGAAATTCACTAGATATTTAAATAAAAATCAGTAAAGGATATTGTACATTCATAAATAATAATACGAGTGTTATGGATGAAATACAATCAGATGGCAAATACGACGAGTGTTTTTATAGTCATAATAAGCAGCTTGTTAGAATGTTGTGATGTGTTTGAATTGAAATAGAATTTTATGATTATTTATTATCCTCTTCTGATTTGACTGTCTGGTGGTAATAATATCTTCCATACATATCTCTGGTATTTGGATTGATTCATTTCTGTTGCATGTGTTGGGTATAGACTACTCGATGAACAATGACTCAGTAATCAATCTCTCTCTCTCTCCCCACCTACCTATATTAATTCTTAGAATTTTAATCCCCTCCTATCCACCCTAATGTGAGTTCATGCATGCATTGCGATTGCCATGTTGTTTGTTTCTAAATTACTTATCTTCGTGGGATCAATCATTCCAACCTTTGGTAAATTCTTATGTTCTGACAGGCAATCTCACTACTCCTGATCTAGTAGTTTGACCTATGTAGTTGACTTAACTGACAGTCATTGCAAAGCATTTTGTAAATTATATTATTTTGTTTAATTGAGTTCACCGTGTGCTTTAGGCTACAGAGTTTGTGCTCTCTGAGTGAGTTTTAGGTTTGAATACTACCCTAATTCTTGCTTTGTTAAGAATCCTACTACGTTGGGTCTCTGATGTCCCCTCCTTATTTGCGAGTAACTTGATATTGATTATGAGTGGCAGTGTATAAATAAATTGTGCTAGAAACTTGGTCATCAGTAAATATTACTGTATAACTACACTGTGTGACTCTATCAAAATAAATGTTGCTCACGATGAAATACTTTCTATTGTCTTCTGGAAATTAAATTATTTTGAGACTGATTCACAAAATAAAACAAGCTATCGGTAAGCACTGTTTACATGTTGTCATGGTAAGTTGACATTATTATTGCTTATGTTTGTTATTAATATTATTAAGACGATAGTTTGAGCGAAGTAAATTTTCTTTTTGAGAAAGTCATCATCTCGGCTGTACATTCGTGTATTTATATCGAATTGATGGGAAATTTCCAGAATAATATACGGTTATGTGTGAAATTAATAAAAATTACAATTAGGAATTAAAATGTCATAATAAACAGAGGGACGGATTAAACAAACAAAGTAGCATCATAATAACTAAGATGATTGACATTGTGCAATTAGGGGTTAGAAATGTAGAAATAACAACATAGACAGGATGTTTGGATAAAAAAATTAATGTGATGAATAATTGTTTACGCAATCACGGATTAAATATGTAGAAATAGTAAAATGACAAAATAAACAGGGAGTTCGGATATGAAAATACGGTAGTGTAAACAGGGATTAAGAAAAACTTAAAAATAACATGAATTAAAAGAAAGTTTAGATAAGAAAGGCGATGAGATGGTCATTACTAAAAAAATTACCTGTTTATGATGGCCATGGCAGGGACAGGGGTTGGACGTATTTCTTTTGGATACAAAGCGTGGGTTTAAGCTTTTGGATAGCTAGTGCCTTGGTTATGCCTAGATGTCTTAACCTTACTCCCTTTGATAGGTTTGATTGGATCTTGTATATTACTTTGAAGGATTTTTCGAATGGTGCTGAATGTCCTTAATTGACCAGATGTTCTGTCACTGAACTGTATACACGTTTTTAGTCTCCTTTTACTAGCCAGGCAGGGTAGTGTTCACGAGCGAATTTTTCAAGTTGGCGCATGGTACGGCCAACGTACTCAGCTCTACAAGAGCAAGTAAACTGGTATATGCACGTTGAGGTGGCCCAATATGACAGCTTGTCTTTCGCGTTCTGGTTGAACAGTTTCTTGGGGGAAAACGTCAGTCGTAGGCTCGCCGCGAAGCATGTTTTCTTCAGCGACCTGGAGAGGCGTTTACGAAGGATTTCTGCCTTGATATCACCTTTCATTTCTAGATTAAGCAGAAGTATTTTCTTTGGAACGGACTGGACATGTTCGGAAGTCTTCTTAGACTTGAGATTCTTGTCTATGAACCTGGGCGTGAAACCGTTTTCCATCAGGGTTTTCCGAAGATTACGCAGTTCTTCTTCAACCACTTCCTCGCTGCATATCTTCCGAATCCTCGAGGAAAGAGCGTATATCAGGTTCCTCTTTCTGCTTAGGGGCACGAAGCTTTGAAAGTTGATGAATTGTCCATTCCATATAGGCTTTTTGTATATGGACCTTTTCAGAGAGTTGTTGGCGTTCCTTGGCAGATGGACGTCAAGGAAGTGGGACATTCCGTCGGATTCAGTATCAAGTGTAATTATTATTACTATTTGTTATTCACTTCTCGAGAAGCTAAATGGAACATTTAGGCGCCTCTTTACTACCACATCACTCCCATCATCTTCGACTGGTTCCATGATTGCTTAAAAACCGACTGACTGACTTCTTTCAGCCTACAAGTTTGCACAAATGTCCAGCACTAGTTCCATTGTCACACTCAAAGAGAGGAAGAGAACACAGTAAAGATAGGTTCAAAAGAGAGATAATAAACTGAAGAGTAAGTGAGGCGAAAAGAGTAGTAATATGAAAGAACAATGAAGTTTTATTGGATTTTCTAAATCACAAAGAGTGAATGCATCTGCAACAGCCATTGAGAACGGTTTTGAGCCAGCCATATCACCGATTGACTCCAACCGTCATTTTTTCTTAACACCCCGAGTACCCCAACCAGACAGCCAGCCAGTCTACATCTCCCGATGTGGCTTAAACCAAATGTTGTGGATTTCATTGACTAATGAATCAGTGTTTTGGTTTAACCACCACTACACTAGCTCTTTTCCACCTTGATACCAATCCTATATAAGTTAATATTGCCCGTCGAGGAAGGTGATCGATTACCAAAATGTCCTCATTTCCTCTTCATCACACGTCCTTCTTCTCCATATCACTCTCAGATGCCATTCTTATCGATTTTTAATTCAGGTTCCACTCTAGGGCGTAGTACATGTAGTCTAATCCATCTACGTTTCCTACTGGGCATTTATTAATTTACTGTCGGCTAGAGTTTCTTCTTATTTATCCTTTCTGGGAATCTGGTCTTCAGTTTAGGGCAAAAACAGCTGTTGATGAAAGCCTTAGCAGTGGTCTTTTAGAAATGCTTTTGGTAATGGCGCAGGCGCTCGTGTCAATTCTCTGAACCACATTAGAAACACTGACTGTCTTGACATTTCTGTTTAGCACTCAGATATTATTCTGTGCTGTAGATCTGCGTGTACTAATTTAATTTGCCGTTCCAGTCGTCATTGGCTTAGAAGTCCTCATTTGTACCGCTGCCTGTAGTTGAAACGATGTTGGCTAGGTTGGGTAAGCGCGAAAGAGATGATTTCTTTTAAACTTATAACACTGATGGCACTTGATGCTTCTGATTGTTTTATTGGTGGATCTTTATCACCTTTGTGTTCTCCAGGTTCACCTACAGTCGTATCTTCCTTAGACTCTCCTCCTAAGTCTTCTAATTACACTATTCTCTTGATACATACACGTTAGTTATCTAAAAATGGAACTCATGTTCTGTCCCATCTAATACCTAATGTAACGACAGAAGACAAGGGTCAGGCTACAGATCGTTTATTGAGAAAATCAACAGATATTTATAGATTTTTATGTATATGATTATTATTCGTTATTGTTAGCAGAGAAGCAGCGTCTTCTGACTGGTTGTTTTCTTGCTGAAGGTTATTCTGTTATCTCCTTGTGGCCGTTTTTTTAGAAATTTAAGCCATGTATCTGCGAATTGTATTTGCACACGTTAAGTCTACTGTGGTTGGTTGGTGAGTTCCTCGAGGTTCTTTTTCTTAATATCAGTAAAAAGTTTGAGCATTGTGGATTAGATTAAATAAAGTATAATTATATTTCAATAGTTTACACACAATGATAAGTTTTTTCTTGTTTTCTCTCACTGACGTAAATTGTTGCTGGCAATTCTGGCTTACAGACATCTCTTACAACACTACCTCCATTGAAACTCAAACCAAGTACTTATAAACTTCAGCATCACAGGAATACTCAATGAAGTGTGTGAAAAAATAATGATAACCACACCACGTCCAATCGGTGTACACAGCCGGTCACGACTTCTCAGTAGACTTTCAGGTAGCTTCATTCTGTAGCCAGCCACCAGTGTTAGTTTTCAAGGGACACTTAACTGTTTATGACATTCACTGAAGGTGGCGTTATAACATGTATTACGAATTCACATCTACCTTTGTGGTTAAATAAAGGTGTAGTTAGAAGCATCAAAAGCTCCATATTAGAGCATCTGGTCCAAACCGGCCACAAGGCCGATATTGAAGGGTCCTTCTCTATTATATATCGGGTACCAAACAAATTGCTAAAAACATCCAGGCACAGCATACTCCAAACAGCAGAGGCTATTGCAATTCGCCTGAGGCAACCGGTGCTGTGTGTGCAGCAGAAACAGGTCCAACTACTATTGTGACAACAGAAGACAAGACACGGAAGCCAAGGTATATATTTCATTAATCAAACCGTTATATATATATATATAAAGAAGTTATATCCAGTGAGGGAACTGAATCATAGATGTGAATAGATAGAATAATAATGGTAGTAGTATGAAATGCAATTAAAACAAAATAATCATAGTTAAATGTCAAGTGGCAAAACAAATTAGTGTCATACATAGAATAATTCATCGGATGGATAGAACTTGAAAAGGGTGAGCAATTATAGGATGATTAGTAGGCAAATCAAATAAAGTAAAAATGTTATGTAATATTGTGTGAAATTTGACAACATAGAATTTAATGTTGCAAAACAGAATTGATTTAGAATGACAAGTGGAATAATACGGGGTACAGTTCAGAGTGAGAATAGTAATAGTAGTAACAATTGACGTAATAAAGGAAGAGAATACAAATTGAATAAACAAAATGAAAAATTGGTAGAGCCAAAATATGATTGGGGCTTTCCATACTTTAGCATGGAGGGATTAAGACCGTGAAAGTTGGAGAGGTTGACACAGAGATCTGGCTTTTCCGTTTCGATAGCCAAAGCTTCAATAATAATAAAAATTTACTTCATTCCAAAAACAGTACTTGTGATACAGAATGGAATTTTCAGCATTATTCACAATATTGCATCTAATCTCCTCAAATTATAAATAAAAATTAATCACACAAAAAATTTTCCACATTTACAATAGAGGTAGTGTCAAAAACATGCAGCATATAAAATGGAAATAGCAATAATAATGATAACAGCTAAGGTAATAATAATAAGAATACAAGTGAAAATTCCCGTTGGCTTGTGTCACACAGTATTGGCAATGTGATATAGAAATCCTAACATGTTTAAAAATATTGAATATAATGTTCTCTTTACATGGTATGGTGAGGGGAAAAACAAAGATTTCAGCAGTCATAGAGATAAGTTGGCGCTTGTAATTATGAAAGTAACACAAAGAAGCATTATTATTATTGCTCCCAAAGAAGCAACAGGACCTTAAATATAATAGAAATAATAAAAGTAAAACTTGAAGGCATATAAGGATGGATGGAGGATATTGTTTATTTACTAGGTGAGAAAAGGTTAGCTAATTCATGCCTGACACTATTTTCATCATATAGAATACGTTCCAAGTATGGTATCATAGAATTTCTATACCTAGACGTGCGAGCATACAGTTTTCTGAAGTCGGGTACGTTATATTCGTTCACCAATCACTGAGTGTGTGATTCTGCATTACATTAAACGACATGAAATAGAATGGTCAAACATACATCGTATTCTGTTGCTACGCCATATTGAACTGTGAGAATAATATTCTGACTCTGGCAACAAACAGTGTGTTCAAATACATATATCTGTTGCTAATGCATATAATCTGTTGCTAATGCAGTATTGAACTGTGGGAATATGTGAGAATAATATTCCAATGGAACACATTGTCTGAATCACACCATCACACTATTACTGCCCTGGCCTGCTCTGTAGAGTTTGCGAATTCATAAATACCTCATTACATCCGACTTATTGATATGACCCTCCATCCTGTAGATATAAATTCCCTACCCCTTATTATTATATTTTTATTAACTAACGTTTTGTTTTCTTATTTAAACAGCAAAGGTAGTAAGACAAATGAAAGAAGTAATTGGTAAGTCAAAATGGTTTGAAATTATGCCAAAACCTTGTAATGTACCTAGGATATGTGGTAAGATAAAATTGCATAAAGGGGGATATCCAATAAGACCGATTGTAGACTTCAGAAACACACCAACGCATATGCTATCCAGATTTCTCTCGACAATACTAAGACCGACAAGAGACAACTTAAAAGCTAGAATAGTAGATTCATTTGAATTAGTGAGGCGAATAAAAACCACTAAAATAGAGGAGGAAGAAATACTAGTTAGCTTTGATGTAAACAGTCTTTATACGAAAATACCCATTCAAATGGCCATGATTGAACTGAAAGAGAAACTAAATGAAGATAATGGCCTGAAAGGCAGAACACAGTTATCCGTAGAAGAGATAATAAAAGGGGTAGAATTCTGTCTGACAACAACATATTTCACATTCGAAGGAAAAATATACCAACAAAATGAGGGAGTAGCTATGGGATCGCCTATCTCACCAATTATAGATGACATATTCATGGATTATTGGGAGGAGAATGCCCTTAAACCATTCAGATCATCACTAAAATGTTGGTGGAGATATGTAGACGACACACTAGTAATAGGGAAAAAACGATACTGAGAAACCTTTCTCACACATAAACAACCACGTCGACTCAATAAAATTACTATGGTAATTAGAGAATTAAATTGGAGAACTGCCCATGTTAGATTGCAAACTACAAAGAATGACAGATGGTAGCATAAAAACAACAATATATAGAAAAGCCACACATTCTGTAAGATTCCTTGATTATTACTCAGCTCATCCACTCTCGGTAAAACGAGGACTAATACAAGGTCTTGCAGATAGAATACGTAGGCTTACAACAGCACCAGAGGACCAGCGTAAAGAAATAAAAGTCCTATTCAAAATGCTACTCGAAAACAACTGCCCTAGAGAATTTATAAAAGATAATATAAAAAAGAGAAAAAAGAGGGTAAAACCGGAGAATAACAAGAAGGAAGAATGGAAAAAAACAGTCGCAATACCATATAAAAATGGTACATCAGAGGCAATACAAAGAAACCTCAAAAATATCGGCATTCGAACAACCTTTAAACCGACAAATCTAATCAAAAATAAAATAAATCAACTGAAAGATCCTATAAAAATGATGGATAAAAACAATTTGATTTATAAAATATCTTGTGCTGACTGTCCAACTAAATATGTGGGGCAAACGTCCAGATCACTCAAAATAAGAGTGAGTGAACATAAACGCCTAACTAAAGGTCAACCAACAGGGACAAAAGCTTACAAAAATCTTGAAAAAAATTCATTGATAGCTGCACATGCATGGGACAAAAACCACAATATCGATTGGAACAATGTGTGTATTCTAAAAACAAACATGAACAAATGGAAAGAAAGACTCATAACAGAATCGATATTCATTAAAGTCACACCGGAGACATGTAACAAGGGTGACTCAGTAAAACTATCAACAACTTGGAATATAATTCTAAATACAAACACATGAATGAATGTGGAGTATAATTCTGAACACACAAAACATGAATGAGCAAAAAAAAAAGAAAATGAACCTGAGACCAAGTACTTCGGTCCAGCCAATGGGCACTGGGTTCGAGCCTCGGTGGAAACATCATCACTCACTGAGAAATGCAGGTACATCCAGCTGACGAGTCCCAAATAGAACGAAATGCGCATCCTGGATTCCACTGCTAGCCACCATCCACCAATTGTATACAAAATGAACTATATATTTGAGTACAAATCATAAATGTGTGAATAAAACAATTCCAACAGTGGTGTGAACACGGGTAGTAATTTTGCTCGAAATATTACCAGTAACAAAACTTATCATTGTGCGTAAACGACCGAAATATAATTATGCTTTATTTGATCTAATCCACAATGCTCAAACTTATTACTGATATTAATTAAACGTAGTTATTAGCCTACACACTGACACACATACAACGCACATAAAATTCAACCCAAAAAAGCTTATTTTTCTACCCCCGTCCTTGCTATAGGAATCAAATCAGAAATTGAGTATCTTGGACTCATTCTGTCTTCTGATCTCTCCTGGTCTTCCCATGTCTTAGCAATCTCCAGTAAAATATTCCGCCTGACATTTTACAGTAAGAAGTTAAGACACTCGAGTATAACTCAACCCCTCATCTTACAGTTCATAAACTCTTCCATCCTACCTATTCTTCTTTATTGTTCACCCCTGCTTATTCTTTCCTGGTTTGCTTAAAAAAGACTATGTCACAATTCGTAGAATACTGAAGACTGTCAGTAGGGTGAGTGGTGTCCCAGTGAACCACATAGTTAACGTCGTTGTCGATAGGCACTTGACTTCGTGCAATAAATTTGCTAAAGGGATTTTGTCTGACTTCGAGCATCCGCTTTACCCTCAGCTCTCACCTTGCATCTCCTCAGAAGTAACTTCAGAAAACTGTATGCTCGCACGTCTAAGTATAGAAATTCTATGATACCATACTTGGAACGTATTTTATGTGATGAAAATAGTGTCAGGCATGAATTAGCTAACCTTTTCTCACCTAGTAAATAAACAATATCCTCCATCCATCCTTATATGCCTTCAAGTTTTACTTTTATTATTTCTATTATATTTAAGGTCCTGTTGCTTCTTTGGGAGCAATAATAATAATGCTTCTTTGTGTTACTTTCATAATTACAAGCGCCAACTTATCTCTATGACTGCTGAAATCTTTGTTTTTCCCCTCACCATACCATGTAAAGAGAACATTATATTCAATATTTTTAAACATGTTAGGATTTCTATATCACATTGCCAATACTGTGTGACACAAGCCAACGGGAATTTTCACTTGTATTCTTATTATTATTACCTTAGCTGTTATCATTATTATTGTTATTTCCATTTTATATGCTGCATGTTTTTGACACTACCTCTGTTGTAAATGTGGAAAATTTTTTGTGTGATTAATTTTTATTTATAATTTGAGGAGATTAGATGCAATATTGTGAATAATGCTGAAAATTCCATTCTGTATCACAAGTACTGTTTTTGGAATGAAGTAAATTATTATTATTATTATTGATATGATCACTCATCCATACGAAGATTACAATAAATACGATGAATGGAACGTATTATGAATATGACTCATGAGAATTCATTACTATACCTTCGTTGTTATTCAATTTTACATATCACCATATACACACTTATATTTTGAACTATTATACAATAATAAAGGTTATTTCCAATGAATGAAAAACAAAACTATATTCTTTTTAGAACAACACATTTAAGCGAACAATATTGTTTTTAATTGGATCTCATCAGGCTTAATTCTAATATATGTAAGTTTACAAATAAAATTCAAATATAAACCAATCATGATGTTTTGTCTATAGGATAATACGATGGTGAATATAAATTGTGCAATTAGTCATAATAGTGGTAATGATAATATTAATAATGGTAATAATAATAATAATGATAATAATAATGGTCTTATCAATAGTAAGGATGAAAAAGTGAGGCAATCTGTGATAACACGAATAATGAAAAACAGTATGATTAAACAAACAATTGTTCAGGTGGAAGTAGTCGATAAAGGCTAGTAAAAACAAATGAACCGATTAAGTAATACTAGACTGATTGTAAGGGAAGGAAATGAAACACGTTCATAATGAAGATGTGATAAGATTAAGGGATGATAAGAAAGAGGTTGAAAATATAAACAAGGAGTGGTGTAGAAGTCTTTAGTTGGTTATGTCTTATTAGGCCAAGCAAGGGAGGGATAATGGTTGTACGAACTTCTTTTGAATACAAAGTTTAGGTTTAATAGTTCGAATACTATCGCCTGCCTCAGCTGTGTGCAGTAAACGAACACGAAATCTTTTGGAAAGATTCGGTTGGATACGATGAATTACTTTGAAGGCTTTTGTTTTATCGACTACATGACCACCATCAATTAAATGTGACAGAATTGAGCTACGGGTTGTTTTTGTCTGTCCTTTGCTAAACCACGATGGGAGATGTTCACTAACACGTTGGCTAAGCTGTCTAGTAGTGCGACCAACATAACTGTCACTGCAGGTGCAGTTGAATTGATAAATGCACATAGATATGTGGCAAAACTGTAAAGCTTATCCTTCGTTTGCGTCCCAATCATTCGTCGGCTAGAGAATGACAAACATAGGTGTGCTGCGTAAAATGTTCTACGTATACTCCTTGAAAGTCTTTGGAATAGAATCTCACTTGATAAGTCACCAATAAATTGTAACTTAATAAATAGAGGCTTCTTATGTGCAGTTAGAATCTCAAGGTTTCTCTATGATGTTTTCATATGTTTCTTTATGAAACTACTCGGATAGCCCATCTCCGTCAAGGAATCGTGAATATATTCAAATTCTTTTTGTAAGAGATCATCCGTACATATCTTTCTTGCTCTGCTCGCAAGACATTTAACAACATTTCTTTTAGATTTAATGGGCATGTAACTCAGAAAGTGTGTGTATTGCCCTGTGAATGTGCTTTTTCTGTACACACTTCTCCCAAGTGACCCATCTTCTCTCCTACTTAGCAAGATATCCAGGAAATGTAGTTTATTCTTGTTATAACTGTAGGGAATTAAATGAGGACGTTATCGCCTTGTTCTGTCTGCGCCTAACTATTATGCCTATCTGCTTGTGGTACCTTCCGATTCAGTGAACCACGCAAATATCAAAAGACAAAGGCTGGCCTGTGACTGTATATTGTAGTACAACAACTACGACAAAGAACTTATTTAGGAAAACAACACATGGTATTTATACATTTTTGCAACAATACATACAGCTAACAGCATTTGAAATAATTGATCGTAATAATCAATAACAAAGTGCGTGGGAAATGATGATATACCATTTATGTGAGATTAACAGCCGTTGAAATAATTGATCAGTAACAAAGTGTGTGGGATCCTATCACCTCTCCCCGTAAAAAGTGTAGGACTTGCTTTTTGGATCTATTTGAAAAGGTTTCGGAGCTCTTCTTTGTCGAGTTGACCTTCGCGTGGTACTGGATAGAGTGTGATCTGTGTCCCGGGCTTCCGGCTGCGGAAGATTAAATGTATCTACTAATACTTCTAACGTGAGGTCTCGTCTCCCATTGTCGGGTCTATCTGACGCATCTCGTATATGATTCGTGTGTCTGACACATAACTGTCCTTCTACATTCACTTTGTATAAAACCCTTCCTTTCTGCCCCACTATTTGTCCTCGAATCCATCTCGGAGGTGAATAGCGAAAATCTCGTACATAAACTTGCTGATACAATTTGAAAACTCGACGTTTAGCTCCGTGATGGCGATTGAATTGGTTTTCCATTTTTGTATTTCTGCAGCCCTGCTTTACTTGCCTAGGCTTAATTGAGTCGAGGGCAGTTCTGATCTTCTGGCCAAACATAATTTCCGCTGGGGATAACTGATTTGGGGCGGAAGGATTTGGCGTCGTACGATAATGCAGCAAGAATCTATCCAAAATTTCTTCTGTTGTTCCCTCCCCCTTCGCTTTTGCATAAGCACGCTTAAAGGTGTCGACGAAACGTTCAGCCTGTCCATTCGATTGGGGATGATACGGGGGGCTACGAATATGCTGGATGCCAAACAGTTTGCAGAAATCTGAGAACAGTGATGAGGTGAACTGCGATCCATTATCGGACACCAGAACATCAGGCATACCAAAACGACAGAATAGTTGACGTAGGTGGGACACTGTTGCAATTGATGTGGCAGAATGCATAGGAAATATCTCTGGCCATTTGGAAAACGCGTCGACACATATTAAGAAATGCATACTATTGAACGGTCCAGCGAAGTCAACATGAACACGGGACCATGGTTTGTCCGGTCGTGGCCAGGAACATAGTTCTGTCTTGCGTGGGCACTTTGATGCTTGAGCACATTTACTACATTTGCGAACGAGGTCTTCGATATGGTCATCGATGTTGGGCCAGTAAACATAACTGCGAGCGATCGCCTTCATTCTCCCAACACCAGGATGTGATGTATGAAGCTGACGAAGCACATGGTTACGAAGATTAGCTGGAACCACAACACGATCAGCAAACATTATGCATTCATTAACGATGGATAAGGATTGGCGTCGCTGGTAAAACTGTTTTAAAACATTTGAATGAACATGTGGAGGCCAGCCAAATCGGATGAACTTTGATACTTGCTGTAAAACTGGATCACGCAGTGTGTGGCTGGCAACCTCAACTGCAGTCACCGGAAGAAGTTGAGTCGCGCCTACCAGAACTCTGTTTACATCATCTTCAACAGAGATGGATGCAATAACAACATCCTCGCTTTCCAACTTCTGATGGCTTAGCAGCCGTGATAATGCATCTACCTGGCCAAATTCAGAGGTAGGTTTGTATTTGATATCAAAATTATATCCCAGTAACATGACAGCCCACCTTTGAAGCCGATTCGCAGTGTACACTGGAATGCCCTTTTTCGAACCAAATATCGACAACAGGGGTTTATGGTCAGTAAATAGAGTGAATTTCCTACCATGAAGCATTTTGTGAAACTTTTTGACTGCGAAGATAAGCGCCAAACCTTCTTTCTCAATTTGGCTATATTTGCGTTCGGTTGTATTCAGTGTTCTAGATGCATGTGCAATAGCTTTCTCCCTTCCGTCAGGAAAACGATGAGATATAACAGCACCAATACCATAGTCGGATGCATCTGCAGCAAGGATGATTTCAAGACTTGGATCATAATAAGTAAGCAGCATGTCTGACTGGAGTAACGATTTTACTTTTTTAAATGCATTTTGACATTCAGGTGACCAATTCCATTTTGCATTTTTCGATAACAGGCGATTCAGTGGAGCACGTATGCGATGAAGCTCTGGTAGAAATGCACTGTAATAGCTGATGAGGCCAAGGAAAGATCGCAGAGTGGCAACATTAGTGGGAGCGGGCATATTCTGAATAGCACGTACATTTTCTGGGTCTGGTCGACGTCCATGTTCATCAAAAATGAACCCAAGATACTTTACTGAATCCATGAAAAATGTACATTTATCCTCTTTAAGGTAGAACCCAAACTCTGACATTTTGGATAGCACAGCGTCAAGTCGATCAAACAATTCAGACTTACTACTCCCTGTGATTATCACATCGTCGAGGTAGACAGCAACACCAGGTTGGTTAGCAAGCATAGTATCCATGATCTGCTGAAAAATTGCGGGTGCTGGTTTCACACCAAATGGTAAGCGAGTAAACTGGTAGAGACCCTATGAGTGTTGATTGTTAGCAACTCTCGAGACTTTGGTTCAACTTCTATTTGAAGGTAAGCATCAGCAAGGTCAATTTTTGCAAAACATTTACCACCATTAAGTTTGACGAATAAGTCTTCTTGAATTGGTAATGGATAAGCATGATCCTCTAGAGCATCATTTAACCCAGTTGAGAAATCTGCACACAGGCGAATGGAACCATTTGCTTTGCGTACAACAACTATAGGGGCAGCCCAGGGCGAATACGTTACTGGTTTGATGACACCCAATGCTTCCAGTCTGTCGAGTTCATTCTCAACCAATGTGACAGCAGCATACGGACTTTTTGGTTTTGGACGAAAAACTGGCTTCGCGTTTGGCTTTAGAGACAAAACAACTTGGGTAAATTTGCAGCAACCAAGTTTGTCCTGGAAGACAGAAGCGTGCTTTTGACGCAGGCGTTGCAAGAGAGACTGATCAGATACATGTCCGGGAACAACGTTATGTGGTGAGGACGAAACATTAGAGCATACTGAATTTAATGGTACATTGAAGATATGGAGCTTGTCTAACCAGTCAAGACCAAGCAAATTCAAATCATGGTAGTTTGTGACGTAACATACACCATTGAAGTGATGCTCACCAAACTGAACCTGGCAATTTATCTCACCCACGAGTTTCAGTATATCTCCAGAGGCATTCTTAGCGACATGCTCGGTCGGCAGAATCTGTGGGCACCCAAGTTTGCGCCACGTAGTTCGGGAAATTAAGGTGATATCTGATGCCGTATCCAACTGAAGACGAATATGTTTGCCGTTAATACCTAGTGTAATGTACTTACGTTTGCTGGCGAAATCGACTTTGGAAGTTGTGAAAATGGTCTGTACTCGAGGAGATTGTTTCGGCTTGAAACGACTACTTCTGTTCCTCACCGAAGAATTTTTCTGCGGTGGACAGTAACCCTCTTTATGTCCAAAACGGTGACAATTACGGCATTTATGTTTCTTGAAAGGACAGAACTTGACAAAATGCCACGAACCACAGTGCCAGCACACTGAAGGAGGTTTAGCTGAATTCTGAGACTGACGTGCTGTGTGCTTAACGGTGATCGGAGGACTTTTCACTGTGTTAATTGAACCAAATTCAGACGACTGTCGTTTGCACTCCACCATAGCAGTATCGTGCTTCAAGTTGATTAAGCGTAGGCATTCTGCTGTCACCATTTGTAAAGTCATTTTCGGGTCTTGTTCCACGAGTGACAGAAGTCGAGTTCTTATGTCAGTATCTTCTGGGTTCTTCAACCCACAAATAAAAATCAAACACTTGAACTGATCTGATGTCATTTCGTGTGGTTTGAACCTTTCGCATTCCTTGTTCACTTTGCCAGCGTAAGTGACATAATCATCGGAAGGCATTTTTGTCAACTGAAAACATTGATACCGAATATTAAACATGGATGACTGTTCACCAAAGATTTGTGATAAAACGGTGACTGTCTCATCGAATGATAACTCACGTGGGTTCTTAGGCAGAATGAAGTTAACATATCTGTTGTGCTCAACAGTACCAAGTTTTCTTAGTAACAATCGGACTTTGGCAGCATCATCAAACATGTAGCATTCAATACGGAAAACGTCTTCGTAACGATTGAACCATGCATCAAATACGAGACCAGATATTGGGTCGTAGTTGAACTCACTGATGGAATTTGAGATGCTTTCATATTTGTCTGAATGAGATGTTGATGGAACTTGAATGGACAGCTTCTGAGTGAGAGCTTCGATTAATTTTAGTTGAGCTGCTTCATTCTGAACTTGCTGCTGCTGCAAGATAGATTTGAGATCGTCCAGAGAGATAGACATTGTAATTGGGTTGTAATTAACACAGTCAAAAATGTTCTATAGCTGCGCTGAACAGAATAAAACCCGTCGTCGCTTGCTTGTTATAACTGCAATGAATTAAGGTAAACCCCGTCGCCAATTTGTTATAACTGTAGGGAATTAAATGAGGACGTTGTCGCCTTGTTCTGTCTGCGCCTGACTAATATGCCTATCTGCTTGTGGTACCTTCCGATTCAGTGAACCACGCAAATATCAAAAGACAAAGGCTGGCCTGTGACTGTATATTGTAGTACAACAACTACGACAAAGAACTTATTTAGGAAAACAACACATGGTATTTATACATTTTTACAACAATACATACAGCTAACAGCATTTGAAATAATTGATCGTAATAATCAATAACAAAGTGCGTGGGAAATGATGATATACCATTTATGTGAGATTAACAGCCGTTGAAATAATTGATCAGTAACAAAGTGTGTGGGATCCTATCACCTCTCCTGCTCCTCTTCACAAGTAAAGTTAAGCGAAGGGTGGGTGTTTTTGAATTTCAGTAACAATTCGTCTATGTCAACATTCTCATCAGCTAAGATAAATGTATCATCGACATATCGGTAATACACATCAAACTTCTTGATGATGTCCTTCAATTTCCCGTTTTCAAGTTTTGCGAGAAAGAAGTCAGCTAATATTGGGCCTAATGGTGAACCCATAGCTATTCCATCTACTTGTCCATAGTATGAATTATTAAAGACAAAGTGAACATTTATTGTCCATTTAATTTCAACCCCAAAAATGTTATTTTTCTACCCCCGCCATCCTTGATATGATCACTCATCCATATGATGAATGGAACTTATTATGAACATGACTCATGAGAATTCATTACGATAACTTCGTTGTCATTCACAATTATTTACTTTGTAATATTCGTGTTCAATTTAATATTACAATTTTATATATCACCAAATCCACATTTGTATTTCGGACTATTATACAATCTATTATTTTCTTGTCTTCCTTCACGTTCCCCAGTGGAACATAGGGCTTCAAGTCAGTGACTTGAAGTTTCTGTAGCAGTGTTTATTTTTACAGGATGGGGTTGCTAGCCAGCCTCATGCCCAACCTTTCCTCTTTACCAGTATTATTTCTGGCTTAGCGAGGTAAAGGATTGAGTCGGCCTGGGATCGAACCCCGGACCATGTGCATGGTCAGCGAGCGTCCTAACCGCTATACCACCGACGCCACAATCTATTATAATAAAGGTTATTTGTATTTCCCAATGAATGAAAAAGCCAAACTTTATTGCTTTTATAAAATTATATCTGTAAAATCTCAGGGATTTTTCAAATATAATTTTATAAATGTCTACTTCTCACTCAGCGCCCAATTATTTTGCCAGCTATCCGGTCAAATCTTGATCACAGTTAATATGAATTATATTGTTTTTACTGACGTTTCCTTGTCCATATAAAAGACCAAATCCTTAAAGATTTTCTATCTAATTGTGACCGTAGAACAATATGTTTGCTTGGAATGTGATGTGATGAGATATACATCGGACAAACATCGCCAGAGAGAAATCAAAATCAGAAGAAATAAACACCGTAGATCCACATCTGTTTGACCACCGAGAAATCCAATTGAACTAGAAAAACTTGACAAATCATCAGCCATAGGTGGTGGTCTACACACTATAGAATCAGGCCACAAAATTCATTTTAACAATGTTGAAGTAATCCAGAAAAAACATTTCAGAAATCACAAAGAACGTCTAATATCATCAGAAGCACTTCACATCAAGTGGAATCTAAATTGTCTGAATAGGAATGATGGACTAAAACAGAATCTGACCTGGTTACAACACCTCCTTCCCCCATGAAGTGACAAAGTCAGCATGAACGTGATAAGCAACTTCATTACATAAACACACGCTGCTTTTATGACTTTGCACACTTATCAAATTCAACAATCTACATTTGGTTTTGTTATCTTCGCTAATTGGTCAATTTGATAACGAAAAATGCCCACATGCTGAGGAACGATTATTAAATTGTTGTACATATATATAAATTTATGAGAGAGTGTATGAAGAGATTAAAAATAAGATAAAATGCATTACGCTTCAATTACATCACTTAGATAAACAATTAGTCATTACAGAATATAACAAGGATTGCAAACAGAGTAATATCAATAGTAATAGTTATAATAACAATAATAATAGTGTAGAAGTGAGTTAAGATAATGCTACTGATAAAGGATAAATTGCAAATAACCCTTAGAATTCCAATCTGTATGATTCAATGTTATTCTCCTTATAAAAACAACTAATGTTGTCAATAACAATCATTCTGTCATTATTATGGATGCATATAACTGTACAATCTGATGAAGAGGAGGTTATCGAAAGTGTGAATATTCTTTGTTCAGTAGTCATTCTTTTGAAATTTCTAATGGGCATCTCTAATTAATTAAGAGGTCGAATTCATGATCTGGTCATTGGATTTCGTTCTAATGAATCCACTAGTCAACAGGCGTTGGTGGTACAGTGGTTATGATTCTCGCCGACCATGCACATGGTCCGAGGTTCGATCCCCTGCCAACGCACACCTGATATCTATGGTTGGCCTGCAAAATTTGGGCTACCCGTGTCCATGCTGAAGATTTCATACTTGTACCAAAAACACAGTGTGAAATCAAGCTGCAATCAAAAATAAAAAATAACCTGAAGGTATCTGGTTGGGTCCCTGTGAGTAGGGTGATGAGATCGTGGTGTACTGAAGTCTCCAAAACTAGAAGGGGACAGATGTCTAGCACTCCCCAGTTTTCAATGTTTTTGTTTTCTAAATGGAATTATTTCGTGATCTAACTTAAAAAAGTATTTCTAATCAGAATATCAGATGCTCATTAATGCTCTGACCTGAAGATCTGACGCTCACTGGAGACTGGCTGTATTCAGACAGTCACCTGGGGTTCTAGTGGGAAGTCATGACCATTAGGGTACTGCAGGTCGGAAGTGAGGCAGTAACTCATCGAAGGGGACACTGCGCGAAGTGGTCACGCTATGTCATCAGTTGGCAGAAGTTAGAATTCATGAGCTGGCCACTGGCTTAATGGTCTATGAGCTCGCCTTGTAAACAGGTCCTGGGCTCAAACCCTGACGGTGGGTGCGTGCTGATGAATAGCCCCAAACTAGGACGGAGGAGACAGCTGTCCAGTACTTCCAGGTGATTTTCCAATGGTTCTCTAACTGATGTCAGCTCATGATGAAATCCTCCAACCGATCAAACAAAACCACCAGTTGAGTATATCAATTGTTTAATTTAAATATTTATTGCCAAACTACTCTATCTCCTAGGAGATCTAAACTGACCACCTTCAGATATTAACAGTACCACATTTCTCAATTGTCGGTTTGCAAGTATTTGAATGGTTTCAGGGTCGATCACAAACTCAGTCCAGTGGTTAGGACTCTCTCCAACCATGCACATGGTTTGAGGTTCGATCCCCTGCCAGCGCACACCTGATATCAATGGTCGGCCTGCAAAATTTGGGCTACGGATATCCATGCTGGAAATTCCATACTTGTACCAAAAATACTGTGTGGAATCAGGCTGTAATCAAAAACAAAATTAAATAAAAAATAAGAAAAGAATCACTGAAAATCAGCCGTTCCTTTCTTGATTGGTACTCTTCACCAGTACGCACACACCAAGAATCGAACCCCGGACCTCCAACTCCCTAGTACTCCGTGGATTTCAACAGTTTTCTAACTGTGAAATCAGTTCGTGATAAATTCTGACATCAGTTCAATCCCTACAAACCTGATGCTTGCCAGTGACTGACTGCCTGTCTGTTTTCGATGTGGAAGTTTGCACCGATGTGAGTGATATGTATCCACATATATATATTTATGTGTGTGTGCATGTTGGTCTCTCTTTCTGTTTGCTCGCTTAGTCTGTGACCATTTCACTTGTATGAACCTGTCTCCTTTAACAATGTATATTCCATTTATATTATATATAATATGAGTGTTTGTTGACAGTCCGTTGCTTAGTGACATATATCCATATATGGTTGTTTGACATGTCTGCTATATATATTTTGTTATATATATATTTCGTTCACACATTCTGTGTGAACTACTTTACTTACTTACCACTTTGGTGTGAGACCACTTATTTTTCGTCTCCTTGTGTTTGGACAATAGAAGTATCATCGCAAACCTAGTGGTCTTCTGATTTCCGCCTTCTCGCGTCAGGACTATTAGTTTCTCGACCAGACCATAACAAAAATTAGCGACGAGTACATAACAATTTGCAACGGGGAAACTAGTACATAATAATTTGGCGACGGGGAAAACTACTATTAACCTCTCAGTAGCAGCAACATAACAATTTACTATGGATCCTTCTAAATTGGAATTATTGTTTGAACGACAAATGAAATTAATGGAAATGTTCGTCAACCAACAGACTGGTCCAGCTTCACATTCAAGCAATCCCAATCATGCCATGCTACCATCTGTCGACGGAATTGTGAACAGTATTTCACAGTTCAATTATGACCCAGAGGCTAATGTCACTTTTGACACATGGTATCAACGTTATGAGGATTTATTCACTGTTGATCTCGCCTCACAAGACGATGCCTATAAGGTGCGAGTGTTGTTACGTAAATTGGGTCCGGCAGAATATGAACGGTACTGCAACCTAATTTTACCCCAGAAACCACGTGACAAGTGTTTCGATGATACAATAAAGCTGCTGCGTGAACATTTCGGAGACCACTCCTCATTATTCAGCATACGTTATCGTTTCCTCAAGCTGACAATGAATGAAAATGATGATTTTCTTACTCATGTTGGCACAGTCAACCGAGAATGTGAGAGATTTCGACTCAGGTCCTTAACAGATGATCAGTTCAAAGCCTTGATTCTCATATGCAGTCTCCAATCTCCTCGTTTCACAGATATCCGAACTCGACTGCTCAATCAGCTAGAACAAAATCCTAAGTTAACATTACATGACATAGCTGATGAATATCAACGGCTGATTAATTTGCAGAAAGACACACACCTGGTCGAATCAACAACTTCGAGAAGCTCTGATATTCGTGCATTACGAAAGAGCAAAAATCTCTCATCAGCTACTCCTGACCCACCTACTTCTCCTAATGTCCCGCGGAAATCTACACATACTCGTCCAACTTCACAAATTACTGCAAAGAAAACCCCACCATCACCATGCTGGCATTGTGGCGCGTGGCACTTTGTAAAGTCTTGCCCATACAAAAATCATCGTTGCAGCAAGTGCAAAATCTTCGGTCATAAAAATGGTTTTTGTCAGCCGCGCAAACCCAGATGTCAAAATCCAGCAAAAGCTCAACAAAATGTTGGTCCTAAATCCCCCAAAATGTCATTGAGTCTACGCGCATCCCGTCAAGTCACAAGGCCAGGTATGCGGAAATATCTTGATCTTCAGATGAACGGTCATGATGCACGTCTGCAGCTAGATACCGCCTCTGATATTACTGTTATATCAGAGAAACTTTGGAATTATATTGGCAGACCACCTATCACCAATACTTCCCAGTCTCTTGTCAGCGCCTGTGGTGGGCAGCTCAAACTAATTGGTGAACTCAAATGTTCTGTTTCTTTTCGCAAGACCAAATTCACAGGAATTTGCTACGTCACCAAGAGTGAGTTAAATCTTCTGGGACTTGATTGGTTCGATCGTTTGCATCTAGCTGATGTCCCACTAAATTCGCTATGCAATGCAGCCAAGAAGGATAAAATGTCAGACGATTCCGGACGAAGCAGAAGCCGCAAACCCAACAGTCAGACGAAAGGACAGACGTCAACAACAAGCTCAAAGGTCCCAGATAAACCCCCAGGTAAACATCCGACTAATCATCAATCTTCTCAAAAGGGGAGGCGATATGTATCCACATATATATATTTATGTGAGTGTGCATGTTGGTCTCTCTTTCTGTTTGCTCGCTTAGTCTGTGACCATTTCACTTGTATGAACCTGTCTCCTTTAACAATGTATATTCCATTTATATTATATATAATATGAGTGTTTGTTGACAGTCCGTTGCTTAGTGACATATATCCATATATGGTTGTTTGACATGTCTGCTATATATATTTTGTTATATATATATTTCGTTCACACATTCTGTGTGAACTACTTTACTTACTTACCACTTTGGTGTGAGACCACTTATTTTTCGTCTCCTTGTGTTTGGACAATAGAAGTATCATCGCAAACCTAGTGGTCTTCTGATTTCCGCCTTCTCGCGTCAGGACTATTAGTTTCTCGATCAGACCATAACAAAAATTAGCGACGAGTACATAACAGTGAGGAAGTTCAAGTCGCCATACTCCATGTACCACACAAAGAAAGAGAAAAAACAGGAGAAATGCCTAATAGAGACAGTAAACAGAGGTGTGAAACAAAGGAATAGTAATAACGAAGAACAATATAGTTTCATTGGAAATCATAAGTCACAAGGAGTGGATGCATCTGCACCATTGACAACGATTTTGAGCCATATCACCAATTGTTTCTAGCCATTGGTTTTTACCGTCCCAAGGACCCGACCACTTCACTCCAGTCCTGTAACATCATCTTACATTTGGCGGGAGCGAGTTGTATGCCAAACATTCGTAGATTGCCGCTCAAGGTGCTCAGAAGACTCTGCATTTTGTCAGCGTCCTCACCTAGAAGGACTATATCATCTGCATATTCTAAGTCAACGAGATTATTCCCCGGTAGCAAGTTGATCCCTGAGTCTCTGAAGTGAGTTAGGTTTAAGTCCATTACTACATCTATGATGAAGTTGAATAGAAATGGGGATAATGGGCGTCCTTGACGGACACCACTAGTCGTCACCAGTTCAGATGACAACTCGCCGTAAGCCCTCACCAGGCTGACTCCATGAGTTCGAGTAGAGTGCCTCAATCAGTGCAATGTATTTTCTCGGCATTCCTTTTACAGCCAAACAACGCCAGAGAACGTGTTGGTTGACAGAATCGAATACCACCTTAAGGTTAAGAAATATAATGATTGTTGGACGCCGGTAGGAATGCCTATGTTTTAGAATCTGTCGAAGTGTGAAGATATGATCAATACACCCTATTCCTGGTCTAAAGCCTGCCTGGTTCTCTCGTGTTTGTGCCTCCCGAGAACCCCTTGGTCTACGCAATATTACTGAGCCTAGAACTTTAGATACTAAATGAGTAAAGCTAATCCCTCTGTGACTGACTACATTGATGAAGTCACCCGAAGTTCTAGTGAGAAGTCGTCACTAGCTGCGCCTATCAAGTTGGATGTGAAGACAAATACACAGTGATGACATTGGCTGGCCTCAGCGCTGTATACCGTTAATTAACAGCAATTAGAATCCATGAACCAATGGATTCTGTCGGAGAGACTGAATGGTTAACTAGGTCACCTTGTAACTTGAAGATCGTGGACTCCAGGCCTAATGGTGGAGTCATCGGTGAATACTGCTGAGGACTTCCAAACACTGAGGGAACGGATATCCACTACTCCATAGCTTTCTATAACTGAAGCGAGTTCATGATCAACAGTTGAAGATCAAAACTTACCAGCTAACCTACAGATCAAAAAGACTACTGTTTATGTAACTAAGGTTTCTCCTTTAAATTTTATCCATCATTAATTTTATTATTGAAAGCCTTTATTTTTGAGTTATAACTTTGTGAAAATTACTCTTGAGGCACTAAAATACTATTGATGTCTGATAGACCTGAAGTTGAACTGACAGACGTCGGATTACTGGGGAACAGCTGGAGGTATGTTTTCTATTTATCCAGGGAAATATAATAATGTTTCAATCGAATCTTCAATTTCGCTTTCATTTAGTTTTCTTACTGAATCTATATGATATAAGTATAAAACTTGGGCACTGTGATAGAGTATAACTCCATTATGGATAAGATTTTATTTTGATAAATCACACAGTGTTGTTATACAGTAATATTAACTGATGACGTTTTGAGCACAAAATATTGCCACTCATAATCATATCGAGGCACTTCTGACACGCAATAGGGTGGAAGAGGGTTAAGATTCTAAGAAGGAATCTCTGTAGCTGGAGAGAGAGATTGATTACTGAATCCTGGTTCATTGAGTCTACACCCAACACATGCAACAGAAATGACTCAATGCAAATACCAGAGATATGGAGGATATTATTACCACCAATCAAATCAGAGGAGGATAATAAATAATCTTAAAATTCTATTTCAATTCAAGTACATCACAACATTATAACAAGTTACTTAATTTGAGTATAAAAACACTCGTCTTATTTCCCATGTGATTGTAATTGATCAATAATACTCGTACTATTATTTCTGAATGTACATTATCTTATATTGGTTTTTTTTCAAATATCTAATGAATTCCACACATGTATATAAATGAAGGAAAACAGTTGTGTGAGTAAACTTATATGATTACAAATGGCAATAGTTTGTGCTCGAAACGACATCAGTGAATATTACTATATAACACTGTGTGATTTATCAAAATAAAATCTTATCCATAATGAACCTATATGACCTTGAAATGGAAATCAACGTATAATAATCATCAATTACATATTCTCGAATATTCAAGAGTTAGTTCGTAAGGATTTGATTTGTTTCACGTTCTAAAACTAATTGATATCTGTTAGGGAACCAGTGGAAACCAACAGGGATCACTAAGCATCTGTTTCGCACCGATTTATGACTCTTCAGTCGTGTGCACACAAAGTCCCTAATAGGTTTCGATCCTAGGACCTTCAGGTTACAAGACGAGCCTTTAGACCATCCAATCATTGGCATCCAGTCTAATGACCACGCCATGAATTCCAACGCCTACCAAATCGTGATTTTAGCGCGATTACCAACTAATGTATAAATATAATTTTTACAGATGTATTCATGAAAGTCAGGGTCGGTGGCAGAGCGGTAGAGTGCTCACTAACCACGTCACAAGTGGTCTGGGATTCGATACCCGGCCGACGAGGCACTCCGCCTTTACTTCGCTAAGCCAGTTGTTATAAGACTGGTGAGGAGAAAAGGTTGTGCATGAGGTTAGCAACCCTATCCTGTAAAATTAATCACCACTGCAACAGAAACTTCAAGTCTCTAGCTTGAAGCCACCCTAAGTTCCACTGGGAACGTAAAGGAATAAGAAAAATTCATGAAAGTCTGATGTGAAATAATGTTTTCTAATCAGGGGTGGGGTGTGATGGGGACTAAGATTTTGTACATAGTAGAGACAGTAGTGTGCCTATGTGAATAGTAACTGGTATAGATTATGTCTAATTTTACACACAAAAATTTGAAGATCTACAGGAGAAACACCAGTCAGTTAACAGATGAATCAGACAGCGAAGACAGGACTTCAAGTGGACATAGATAACCAACCAACCAACAACAACAATGACAGTAAGCACCAATCACCGTTAACGGGAGATATTTGCAAGAAATTACTATTTTCTCTTATTTGGGGAGAATCCTTTCAACTACAAACGACAGCTTGGATGTCTGTCTGTTTTCGACATAGAATTTTGCACATATATGCGGCAGTTAAAGTCGCCACACTCCACTCCATGTAGCACAAAATGCAAGAGAAGAAGGTAGAAGAAATTCATAATAGAGACAGTAAACAGAGGTGTGAGACAAAGTGACAGTAATAACGAAGAACAATATAGTTTCATTGGAAATCATAAGTCACAAGGAGTGAATGCATCTGCGCCCATGCATTGAGAACGATTTTGAGCCATATCACCAATTGTCTCTAGCAATTGCTTTTTAACGTCCCGAGGACACCAACCTGGAAGTCTGCACCTTCCTACGTGGATGGATGAGGATGTCTCAGCCGGAATCGGAAAAGCAAGATAGATCTTCACCATTCTAAAACTAGTTTGGAAATCTGCTGTACACAATCAGTATACAGAACACAATTCAAATTTCCAACATCAGTGTTAAGTCAGTAAATTCTTCTGAGATGGAAGCTTGGTCAGATAGTCACGAATAGTACTTCCAACGGCTAATGCAGACTTTCATCAAAAGACACCTTCTCTGGATCAATGCTGAACAACAAATGGCAAGCCAGAAAGGATTAGCGACAAGAAACTCTGAGAATGGCCTAATCAAGAACCTATTGGCAAAAACGCATTCCGAAGGGAATGGGAACGTATCAGACACACGCTGAGGAGGCCGCTGGTTGATATGGCTCACCAGAACTTTGCCCCAGTGGAACCAGAATGGGAAATGACAAGTTGGGTATAAGTTGAAGTGTGACATAGAGGAGATCATGTGAGTAGGAAATGACAGCCTATAGGAAATTTTGGAACCAGTCAAAGAGGATTGGAGTCAACACAATGAAGCCCTGGGTTCCACTCATAAGCCAAGGGAATAATAATAATAATAATAATAATGCTACTATAGTTTGAACATTTCGGGCTTACAAAATGGTATGCTATTTTGGTTAGTTGGATGAAGTGTGGAGTTTCTTAATTGAACATCAACATGATTTCATCCACAGACATTCATCATGCGGCGTAAATTGGTAACACGGACCTGGGATACAGGTTCGAATCCTTCACTCCACATGTATCTCTCCCTTTTGCTAACTGTACATAAGAATGCAAGTGGCGGTGGTTGAGAAAAACAAACAGGATAATATTCAATGAGTAAATTGCTTTGGATTGGATGAAATAATATCCGACTGTTTAAACTTTCCTACATTAAACGGATGCTAGAAGATGTTCTCACAGGCACAAAACACCTATTTTGAAATAACTTGTTCCACAGAAACAACCAAACTGATAAACATACTTCATCTTTCTGAAGAGCCACGCCATGTAACACTTAAGCAACTAGAAAAGATATGCAACACTTGACGATTTTGTGTGTGTCACTCTAGTGCAAGATCACCGCAGTAATGTGTTACCGTAGGTAGAATACCCACCAACTACTCACAAGGTTCGATTCCCCACAGACACATTCCTAAATCTCACCTTGTTTAGTAGTCAGCCATAAGCAGGGAAAAGAGGGAAGGTTGACCGTGAGTCTAGCAACCCCACGCCATAACAAGAACAACGCAATACCCCGCTGATATAACCTTAAAGCCTGAAGCACTATATTTCCCTTTAGAACGCAAAGAATGAGGAGAACAAGAGACGAACTTAATCTCCAGGATTTAGCTTATACGAGTGTGACTCACTTCATGCTTGACTATGGATTGATTGGATCTGGACTTCGCCGATAATATATGTCTGATTTCCCACAAACTGGAAGATATGCAAGTGAAAAGCAACAAGTTGGCAGAACAAGCATCAAAGATAGGACTTCATGTGGACATAGAGAAAACGGAGGTAGCTGATGAAGATTCCTGGCCAACACCAACAGCAACAACAACAACAACAGACAACAATCAGCATAAATGGGAGGAACCTGAAAGAAACAACCTCCTTCACCCACCGACCTGGGAAGCATCGTTTCAACTACAGGCAAACGGAACTGATGAGGATATCAAAACAGTGAGGATCGGGAAAGAAAGACAAGCTTTCATTACTCTTAAGTCTGTGTGGAGGTCAACAGCACTCATAATGAAAAATAACATCCTGATTTTCAAATCCAATGTGAAGTCAGTCAGTGCTACTATATGGATCAGAGAGGTGGCGCGTCATAGAGAGCATCTCAAACAAACTATATACATTCATTAACAACTGTCTTCGCTCAATACTCAAGATCAAATGGCTGGCCAGAAAAGATCAGCAACAGGGATCTCTGGCAGTGAGCGAACCAACCAGGAACCGATTGTGAAACAAATAGGCAGGAAGAAATGGAGATGAACTGGCCATACTCTGAGGAAACCAATAAGAAGCATTACTAGACAAACCCTCAAGTGGAGCCCAAAAGGGAAGCGACGAGTTGGTCTTCAGTGCAAGGGTGACTTGGAGGAGGTCATGTGAGGAGGAGATGAAAGCATGTGGGCACACTTAGAGCCAGGTGAGAATTCTAGCAGATACGCGCGGTTGAAGCCCTATGTTCCTCAAGGAATTAAAGGAAATAGTAATAATAATAATAATATGGATTAATATCAGTTAGAGGACTATTGAAAAACAGACAGCTGTTTCGTCCTAACGTGTGGGACTCGTCAGCAGTTGGCGGCCGCTGGGGACTAAAACCAGGACATTCTTATCACAAGGGAAGCTTGTAGACCAAACTCGATGCGCAATACCGACGACCTCTGAAATAGAACGAAACAGATGTTCAATACTCCTGAATGGTTAACCATGGTTCTATAACCGATTTCGATCCATGGTCAAGCCTGATGAACTTATTCTTTCATATTTATTACTAGGAATGGTGGGTATAACAAAAATAATAAAGCTCAAACAACCAACACTGAAAGATTTTTTCAGATCAATTTCCAGTTTCTTCACTCTTGATGTTATATACAGAGGTTATAATGTACCTTTTGAAGTGTTAATCTGTAGGGTTTTGATGTATTTGAATTTTGACGAACGCATTGATATCAGTTAAAGAACCCTTGGAAAACCATAGAGAGAGAGAGAGAGAGAGTACTGGACAGCTGTTCCAGCCTAGTTTGAGACTATTCATCAGTACCTACTAACCACGTCAGCAGGGCCTTCTGATTACACGATGAGCCTGTTAACTATTCAGTTACTAGGATAGAATCTCGTATAGTCAAATGGACACTTGAAATTAATCAAATGCTTACTAGTAGCTTTCTGTTGGGAGTCAGTAAATGGTCTGAGTCTAACGATCTTAGACTGAATCCTTCTAAATGTCAAACTGTTAATTTCAGCTTAAGATGTAAAAGACAGTTAAAAGAAGTCATCGATTCTCATGACAGTTGTAAGATTGACGACAATGATATAGGAATCAAATCAGAAATTGAGTATCTTGGACTCATTCTGTCTTCTGATCTCCCCATGTCTTAGCAATCTCCAGTAAAATATTCCGCCTGACATTTTACAGTAAGAAGTTAAGACACTCGGGTATAACTCAACCCCTCCTCTTACAGTTCGTAAACTCTTCCATCCTACCTATTCTTCTTTATTGTTCACCCCTGCTTATTCTCTCCTGGTTCACTAAAGAAGGACTATGTCACAATTTGTAGAATACTGAAGACTGTCAGTAGGGTGAGTGGTGTCCCAGTGAACCACATAGTTAACGTCGTTGTCGATAGGCACTTGACTTCGTGCAATAAATTTGCCAAAGGGATTTTGTCTGACTTGGAGCATCCGCTTTACCCTCAGCTCTCACCTTGCATCTCCTCAGAAGTAACTTCAGAAAACTGTATGCTCGCACGTCTAGGTATAGAAATTCTATGATACCATACTTGGAACGTATTCTATATGATGAAAATAGTGTCACGCAAGAATTAGCTAACCTTTTTTTCATCTGGTAAATAAACAATTTCCTCCATCCATCCTTATATACCTTCAAGTTTTACTTTTATTATTTCTATTATATTTAAGGTCCTGTTGCCTCTTTGGGAGCAATAATAATAATAATACTTCTTTGTTTTACTCTCATAGTTGCAAACACCAACTTATCTCTATGACTGCTGAAATCTTTGTTTTTCCCCTCACCATATCATGTAAAGAGAACATTATATTCAATATTTTTAAACATGTTAGGATTTCGATATCACATTGCCAATACTGTGTGACACAAGCCAACGGAAATTTTCACTTGTATTCTTATTATTATTACCTTAGCTGTTATCATTATTATTGTTATTTCCATTTTATATGCTGCATGTTTTTGACACTACCTCTGTTGTAAATGTGGAAAATTTTTTGTGTGATTAATTTTTATTTATAATTTGAGGAAACTAGATGAAATAATGTGAATAATGCTGAAAATTCCATTCTGTATCACAAGTACTGTTTTTGGAATAAAGTAAATCATTATTATTAATAGTAGTAGTAATTGACCAAAGGAAAAGGTTGCCTGATGTCTTCCAGTGAGGTTGACAAAATCGTGTGTAGCAGCGGTTGACGTTTGTGAGAGCTGGAAGTTGTTAGAATTCAGGAACTGGCCATTAAATTCTGCTTCAATGAATGGATCATCAGCAGTTTCGCCGGGTAAATTGAAGTTCATGAACTGTGTCGACGCCTATAGGGTTTTAAGTGTACCTTGTACTAAATAGTTCAGCAGTCTCTGGTTTCTAATGTTTGTCTGACTGATTTCAGTTGATGACTTAATCTGAGATCGGTTGGAATATTCTAAAGTTCAATGTAAGCAGTGATATTCCAGTCGATGAACGGACCATTTTGGATAGGTGTGGATTATTGCATATAGGGGTCTGATCCTCGCTAGTGACTTGCCAAAGGATGGAGTTTCCTGGAGTTCTAGTGAGAAGTCGTGACCATTGAGGTCCATTTAGATGTCACGTGTGTAGATGAATGTCCCACCAACAACAATGGTTGGGGTCGCGCTAAATCACGACATGGTAAAGTTAGAATTCATGAACGGGCCATTGAATCGGGTCCCAGTGGTTGAATGGTATACGAGCTAGCTTGCCTTGTAACCGGAAGGCCCTGGGTCCGAATTCCAGTGGGTGCGTACTGCCGATGATTCCCAAACTAGGATGAAACAGCAGCTGTCCAGTATTTCTGGTTTTCAATGGTTCTTTAACTGATATCAATCCGTGATCAACTCGTAAAAACATAACCAACCTTTACAAACCAAACTATAGGAAAACATAGGGGTTCATGATTAAAGACACAAGCAACTTGTTAGAATTGCTGAGACAAACAGTCATTATGTCACCACAGGAAACCTAAAATACAGAGTTGACGACAGTAAATGTCCTGTTGATTGATTGGACCGAAGTGCTCTAGCTCAAATTGACATATCGGCTCCTTGTGAGGACGCTTTGATGATGCCTGATTATTAAACTTGAAGTAAATTGGTGGATTGTGACTAGCTGTGGATTCCAGGATGCTCACTTGGTCCCGTTTGGGAATCGTCACCTAGTGACTTCACCTGCATTCCCTAGTGAGTGATGGTGTTCCCACTACGGCTCGAACCCAATACGTATAGTTTCAAACCACAAGAAGCCGAGCGCTTCGGTTCCGTTAGTCAACTGGAAAGGCTAAATTGAATTAAACAATTCCTAAATACCCGTTGCACACTAGGTGGAGTTTTGGGTGGTCCAAGTGAATAATGCTTCAGAGTTTGAAACTATGGGTATCGGGTAGGAGCCTCACTGAGAACACCATCATTCACTGAGGAATGCACGTACATCCACTAGGTGACGAGCCCCAAATAGGACGAAATCTGCATCCTGAATTCCACCAATTTACTTCAAGTAAATGTCCACACACTTGACTTAAAATATACAGACTCACTGAAGCTAATTTAGCGAACTGGACAACATTTCAAGCTATGGCAGCTAGTTCTGAAAAAACCTCACTAACATATCATAAGACCCAGTGGACATTCACGTCTCAGTAAATGGTATCAAAGGAAATTTAAAGGTTTTAGTCGATTTCACAGATTGATCAAAAAGCTCATCTTAAGCGATAAATTTCGCATCACTTTCAAATTCTCTCTCTCCAGTTATCGGTACTCACTTATCCCCCTGTCGTACTAGACGAAGATGACTTAAAAATTTGGAGAGAGATGAAGGGTGACAATGATGGGCTCACGTTGCAAAGAGACCTCAACAGATTGTTAGATTAGTCCAAAGAATAGATACTCGTGGTCAACGTAGCGAAATGCACCAAGCACATTGGACACGCAAGCGTCAGTTCCTGCGAACTCGAGGAAGTCAGAGTCGCTTGGATCCAGATGTCATAGCATGTCACTTAAAAACTACAGCACAGTGTCGCGTGGTGACAGCAAGTAGTTTCAGATCATTATGGCCATTTCCAACAGCCTTGCTAGAATCACCAGAGAAATGTTCGCCTTTATAAATCTGGTAAGATCAAGACAGAAAAGCTGAATCCAATGAGCCAATCCTCGTATTAAAGGGGTCTCACATATTCTAAAAATTGTTCAGAAGAAGGCAACACGCATGATTCTCGGCACGACTAACTTATCAAACGAGGAAAGACTTCTGCCTGTCATACAAAGAGATCTCATTACAATGTTTAAATTTTCAAATAATGGCCACAGACCTCATCGATTCTCTTTCCTACCTTTTTCTGTATGTCTGTTTTCGACATAGAACTTTGCACATATGTTCGGCAGATCAAGTCTCCACACTCCATGTACCACACAAAACAAGAGAAGAAAGTACAAGAAAGGCATAATAGAGACAGTAAGCAGAGGTGTGAGACAAAGGAATAGTAGTAACGAAGAACAACATAGTTTAATTCGGAATCATAAGTTACAAGGAGTGGATGAATCTGCGCCACTGAGAACGATTTTAAGCGATGTTGCCAAGTGTTTCCAACCATTGATTTTTACCGTCCCGAGGACCCCAACCAGGAAGTCTAAACCTCCATACGTGGATTTTGATATCTGGGTTTGCGTGGCTGACAAAAACCCTTTTTTATGACCGATGATTTTGCACTTGCTGCAACGATGATTTTTGTATGGACAAGACTTTACAAAGTGCCACGCGCCACAATGCCAGCATGGTGATGGTGGGGTCTTCTTTGCAGTAATTTGTGAAGTTGGACGAGTATGTGTAGACTTCCGCGGGACATTAGGAGAAGGTGGGTCAGAAGTGGATGATGAGAGACTTTTGCTCTTTCGTAATGCACGAATATCAGAGCTTCTCGAAGTTGTTGATTCGACCAGGTGTGTGTCTTTCTGCAAATTAATCAGCCGTTGATATTCATCAGCTATGTCATGTAATGTTAACTTAGGATTTTGTTCTAGCTGATTGAGCAGTCGAGTTCGGTTATCTGTGAAACGAGGAGATTGGAGACTGTATATGAGAATCAAGGCTTTGAACTGATCATCTGTTAAGGACCTGAGTCGAAATCTCTCACATTCTCGGTTGACTGTGCCAACGTGAGTAAGAAAATCATCATTTTCATTCATTGCCAGCTTGAGGAAACGATAACGTATACTGAATAATGAGGAGTGGTCTCCGAAATGTTCACGCAGCAACTTTATTGTATCATCCAAAACACTTGTCATGTGGTTTCTGTGGTAAAATTAGGTTGCAGTACCGTTCATATTCTGCCGGACCCAATTTACGTAACAACACTCGCACCTTATAGGCATCGTCTTGTGAGGCGAGATCAACAGTGAATAAATCCTCATAACGTTGATACCATGTGTCAAAAGTGACATTAGCATCTGGGTCATAATTGAACTGTGAAATACTGTTCACAATTCCGTCGACAGATGGTAGCATGGTATGATTGGGATTGCTTGAAGGTGAAGCTGGACCAGTCTGTTGGTTGACGAACATTTCCATTAATTTCATTAGTTGTTCAAATAGTAATACCAATTCAGAATAATCCATAATTTTCCCCGTGGCCAAATTGTTATGTACTCGTCGCTAAATTATTGTTATGTACTGGTCGAGAAACTAATAGTCCTGACGCAAGAAGGCGGAAATCAGAAGACCACTAGGTTTGCGATGATACTTATATTTTCCAAACACACGGAGAATGCAAAAGTGGTATCACCCCAAAAGACGTAAAGTAAAGTGTAGTCACAAGATTGTGAGAACGAAATGTATATATGAAATGTTCCAGACAAAGTGTGTGAACAAACCAATAGACAGTCTTAACATGAATGGCTTATTATAATGGAGTATCGATCCATATATACATATCAAAATATAGCAGACATGTCAACAACCACACATATAATATGGATATATGTCACCAAGCAACGGACTGTCGACACTCATATTATATTATATATAATATAAGGGGAATATACATTGTTAAGGAGACAGGTTCACCAAAGTGAAATGGTCACAGACTAAGTGAGCAAACAGAAAGAGAGACCAACATACACACACACATAAATATATATATGTGGATACATATCACATTGCCCGTCGACCAAGGCGATGACTAGGCGTGCATACGTAACACATGTCCTAACCATCTCAGTCTTTGTAACTTCACAACCTCGTCGATTGATTTCCCCTGCTTACCTAGAACTCAACGCCTAACCTCAATATTGCTCACCTTATTATACCACTTCACACGGGAAATAGAGCACAGGCACCTATGACCGAAGACAGCTAATCTTTTCATGTCTTCCACTCTCAGTGGCCAGGTCTCACAGCCATAAAGGAGGACGGAACGGACTGATGAGCAGTACAGCCACCCTTTCGTCGTTAGTCGGATATCACGTCTACGCCAGAGACGGCGTAAACTGGTGTACCTTTCACTAGGTCAGAGCACCTTAAAGGACGTGGTAGGAGAGTACAAGGAGAAACAATACATCTGTGGAACACTGGTTCTCACACCCGGCTATTAATTCCTAAGACCAACTCCCAGAATTGGTGTAGGCGCCGTCAACTAACTCATCCAAGAAGGCACAGAAATTTACTAGAAAAAGGATTAGCATAGGCTTTAAGCCTTTTATCTTCAACCAACAAATATGAATCTAGAGAAGTTGGTCAAGATTACTCAGTAAGTTAACAAGTTCCGAGCACAAGTGATTTGACTTATCAAACACCATCATGACTAAATCTACGGTAACCAAGAGGATACCCAAATGTTATATACTCGTCGCCAATTTATTGCCATGTACTGGTCGAGAAACTAATAGTCCTGACGCAAGAAGGCGGAAATCAGAAGACCACTAGGTTTGCGATGATACTTCTATTTTCCAAACACACGGAGAATGCAAAAGTGGTATCACACCAAAGTGTCACACAAGATTGTGAGAGCGAAATATATATATATATGAATGTACAGACAAGTGTGTGAACAAACCAATAGACAGTCTTAACATGAATGGCTTATTATAATGGAGTATCGATCCATATATACATATCAAAATATAGCAGACATGTCAACAACCACACATATAATATGGATATATGTCACCAAGCAACGGACTGTCGACACTCATATTATATTATATATAATATAAGGGGAATATACATTGTTAAGGAGACAGGTTCACCAAAGTGAAATGGTCACAGACTAAGTGAGCAAACAGAAAGAGAGACCAACATACACACACACATAAATATATATATGTGGATACATATCACATTGCCCGTCGACCAAGGCGATGACTAGGCGTGCATACGTAACACATGTCCTAACCATCTCAGTCTTTGTAACTTCACAACCTCGTCGATTGATTTCCCCTGCTTACCTAGAACTCAACGCCTAACCTCAATATTGCTCACCTTATTATACCACTTCACACGGGAAATAGAGCACAGGCACCTATGACCGAAGACAGCTAATCTTTTCATGTCTTCCACTCTCAGTGGCCAGGTCTCACAGCCATAAAGGAGGACGGAACGGACTGATGAGCAGTACAGCCACCCTTTCGTCGTTAGTCGGATATCACGTCTACGCCAGAGACGGCGTAAACTGGTGTACCTTTCACTAGGTCAGAGCACCTTAAAGGACGTGGTAGGAGAGTACAAGGAGAAACAATACATCTGTGGAACACTGGTTCTCACACCCGGCTATTAATTCCTAAGACCAACTCCCAGAATTGGTGTAGGCGCCGTCAACTAACTCATCCAAGAAGGCACAGAAATTTACTAGAAAAAGGATTAGCATAGGCTTTAAGCCTTTTATCTTCAACCAACAAATATGAATCTAGAGAAGTTGGTCAAGATTACTCAGTAAGTTAACAAGTTCCGAGCACAAGTGATTTGACTTATCAAACACCATCATGACTAAATCTACGGTAACCAAGAGGATACCCAAATGTTATATACTCGTCGCCAATTTATTGCCATGTACTGGTCGAGAAACTAATAGTCCTGACGCAAGAAGGCGGAAATCAGAAGACCACTAGGTTTGCGATGATACTTCTATTTTCCAAACACACGGAGAATGCAAAAGTGGTATCACACCAAAGTGTCACACAAGATTGTGAGAGCGAAATATATATATATATGAATGTACAGACAAGTGTGTGAACAAACCAATAGACAGTCTTAACATGAATGGCTTATTATAATGGAGTATCGATCCATATATACATATCAAAATATAGCAGACATGTCAACAACCACACATATAATATGGATATATGTCACCAAGCAACGGACTGTCGACACTCATATTATATTATATATAATATAAGGGGAATATACATTGTTAAGGAGACAGGTTCACCAAAGTGAAATGGTCACAGACTAAGTGAGCAAACAGAAAGAGAGACCAACATACACACACACATAAATATATATATGTGGATACATATCACATTGCCCGTCGACCAAGGCGATGACTAGGCGTGCATACGTAACACATGTCCTAACCATCTCAGTCTTTGTAACTTCACAACCTCGTCGATTGATTTCCCCTGCTTACCTAGAACTCAACGCCTAACCTCAATATTGCTCACCTTATTATACCACTTCACACGGGAAATAGAGCACAGGCACCTATGACCGAAGACAGCTAATCTTTTCATGTCTTCCACTCTCAGTGGCCAGGTCTCACAGCCATAAAGGAGGACGGAACGGACTGATGAGCAGTACAGCCACCCTTTCGTCGTTAGTCGGATATCACGTCTACGCCAGAGACGGCGTAAACTGGTGTACCTTTCACTAGGTCAGAGCACCTTAAAGGACGTGGTAGGAGAGTACAAGGAGAAACAATACATCTGTGGAACACTGGTTCTCACACCCGGCTATTAATTCCTAAGACCAACTCCCAGAATTGGTGTAGGCGCCGTCAACTAACTCATCCAAGAAGGCACAGAAATTTACTAGAAAAAGGATTAGCATAGGCTTTAAGCCTTTTATCTTCAACCAACAAATATGAATCTAGAGAAGTTGGTCAAGATTACTCAGTAAGTTAACAAGTTCCGAGCACAAGTGATTTGACTTATCAAACACCATCATGACTAAATCTACGGTAACCAAGAGGATACCCAAATGTTATATACTCGTCGCCAATTTATTGCCATGTACTGGTCGAGAAACTAATAGTCCTGACGCAAGAAGGCGGAAATCAGAAGACCACTAGGTTTGCGATGATACTTCTATTTTCCAAACACACGGAGAATGCAAAAGTGGTATCACACCAAAGTGTCACACAAGATTGTGAGAGCGAAATATATATATATATGAATGTACAGACAAGTGTGTGAACAAACCAATAGACAGTCTTAACATGAATGGCTTATTATAATGGAGTATCGATCCATATATACATATCAAAATATAGCAGACATGTCAACAACCACACATATAATATGGATATATGTCACCAAGCAACGGACTGTCGACACTCATATTATATTATATATAATATAAGGGGAATATACATTGTTAAGGAGACAGGTTCACCAAAGTGAAATGGTCACAGACTAAGTGAGCAAACAGAAAGAGAGACCAACATACACACACACATAAATATATATATGTGGATACATATCACATTGCCCGTCGACCAAGGCGATGACTAGGCGTGCATACGTAACACATGTCCTAACCATCTCAGTCTTTGTAACTTCACAACCTCGTCGATTGATTTCCCCTGCTTACCTAGAACTCAACGCCTAACCTCAATATTGCTCACCTTATTATACCACTTCACACGGGAAATAGAGCACAGGCACCTATGACCGAAGACAGCTAATCTTTTCATGTCTTCCACTCTCAGTGGCCAGGTCTCACAGCCATAAAGGAGGACGGAACGGACTGATGAGCAGTACAGCCACCCTTTCGTCGTTAGTCGGATATCACGTCTACGCCAGAGACGGCGTAAACTGGTGTACCTTTCACTAGGTCAGAGCACCTTAAAGGACGTGGTAGGAGAGTACAAGGAGAAACAATACATCTGTGGAACACTGGTTCTCACACCCGGCTATTAATTCCTAAGACCAACTCCCAGAATTGGTGTAGGCGCCGTCAACTAACTCATCCAAGAAGGCACAGAAATTTACTAGAAAAAGGATTAGCATAGGCTTTAAGCCTTTTATCTTCAACCAACAAATATGAATCTAGAGAAGTTGGTCAAGATTACTCAGTAAGTTAACAAGTTCCGAGCACAAGTGATTTGACTTATCAAACACCATCATGACTAAATCTACGGTAACCAAGAGGATACCCAAATGTTATATACTCGTCGCCAATTTATTGCCATGTACTGGTCGAGAAACTAATAGTCCTGACGCAAGAAGGCGGAAATCAGAAGACCACTAGGTTTGCGATGATACTTCTATTTTCCAAACACACGGAGAATGCAAAAGTGGTATCACACCAAAGTGTCACACAAGATTGTGAGAGCGAAATATATATATATATGAATGTACAGACAAGTGTGTGAACAAACCAATAGACAGTCTTAACATGAATGGCTTATTATAATGGAGTATCGATCCATATATACATATCAAAATATAGCAGACATGTCAACAACCACACATATAATATGGATATATGTCACCAAGCAACGGACTGTCGACACTCATATTATATTATATATAATATAAGGGGAATATACATTGTTAAGGAGACAGGTTCACCAAAGTGAAATGGTCACAGACTAAGTGAGCAAACAGAAAGAGAGACCAACATACACACACACATAAATATATATATGTGGATACATATCACATTGCCCGTCGACCAAGGCGATGACTAGGCGTGCATACGTAACACATGTCCTAACCATCTCAGTCTTTGTAACTTCACAACCTCGTCGATTGATTTCCCCTGCTTACCTAGAACTCAACGCCTAACCTCAATATTGCTCACCTTATTATACCACTTCACACGGGAAATAGAGCACAGGCACCTATGACCGAAGACAGCTAATCTTTTCATGTCTTCCACTCTCAGTGGCCAGGTCTCACAGCCATAAAGGAGGACGGAACGGACTGATGAGCAGTACAGCCACCCTTTCGTCGTTAGTCGGATATCACGTCTACGCCAGAGACGGCGTAAACTGGTGTACCTTTCACTAGGTCAGAGCACCTTAAAGGACGTGGTAGGAGAGTACAAGGAGAAACAATACATCTGTGGAACACTGGTTCTCACACCCGGCTATTAATTCCTAAGACCAACTCCCAGAATTGGTGTAGGCGCCGTCAACTAACTCATCCAAGAAGGCACAGAAATTTACTAGAAAAAGGATTAGCATAGGCTTTAAGCCTTTTATCTTCAACCAACAAATATGAATCTAGAGAAGTTGGTCAAGATTACTCAGTAAGTTAACAAGTTCCGAGCACAAGTGATTTGACTTATCAAACACCATCATGACTAAATCTACGGTAACCAAGAGGATACCCAAATGTTATATACTCGTCGCCAATTTATTGCCATGTACTGGTCGAGAAACTAATAGTCCTGACGCAAGAAGGCGGAAATCAGAAGACCACTAGGTTTGCGATGATACTTCTATTTTCCAAACACACGGAGAATGCAAAAGTGGTATCACACCAAAGTGTCACACAAGATTGTGAGAGCGAAATATATATATATATGAATGTACAGACAAGTGTGTGAACAAACCAATAGACAGTCTTAACATGAATGGCTTATTATAATGGAGTATCGATCCATATATACATATCAAAATATAGCAGACATGTCAACAACCACACATATAATATGGATATATGTCACCAAGCAACGGACTGTCGACACTCATATTATATTATATATAATATAAGGGGAATATACATTGTTAAGGAGACAGGTTCACCAAAGTGAAATGGTCACAGACTAAGTGAGCAAACAGAAAGAGAGACCAACATACACACACACATAAATATATATATGTGGATACATATCACATTGCCCGTCGACCAAGGCGATGACTAGGCGTGCATACGTAACACATGTCCTAACCATCTCAGTCTTTGTAACTTCACAACCTCGTCGATTGATTTCCCCTGCTTACCTAGAACTCAACGCCTAACCTCAATATTGCTCACCTTATTATACCACTTCACACGGGAAATAGAGCACAGGCACCTATGACCGAAGACAGCTAATCTTTTCATGTCTTCCACTCTCAGTGGCCAGGTCTCACAGCCATAAAGGAGGACGGAACGGACTGATGAGCAGTACAGCCACCCTTTCGTCGTTAGTCGGATATCACGTCTACGCCAGAGACGGCGTAAACTGGTGTACCTTTCACTAGGTCAGAGCACCTTAAAGGACGTGGTAGGAGAGTACAAGGAGAAACAATACATCTGTGGAACACTGGTTCTCACACCCGGCTATTAATTCCTAAGACCAACTCCCAGAATTGGTGTAGGCGCCGTCAACTAACTCATCCAAGAAGGCACAGAAATTTACTAGAAAAAGGATTAGCATAGGCTTTAAGCCTTTTATCTTCAACCAACAAATATGAATCTAGAGAAGTTGGTCAAGATTACTCAGTAAGTTAACAAGTTCCGAGCACAAGTGATTTGACTTATCAAACACCATCATGACTAAATCTACGGTAACCAAGAGGATACCCAAATGTTATATACTCGTCGCCAATTTATTGCCATGTACTGGTCGAGAAACTAATAGTCCTGACGCAAGAAGGCGGAAATCAGAAGACCACTAGGTTTGCGATGATACTTCTATTTTCCAAACACACGGAGAATGCAAAAGTGGTATCACACCAAAGTGTCACACAAGATTGTGAGAGCGAAATATATATATATATGAATGTACAGACAAGTGTGTGAACAAACCAATAGACAGTCTTAACATGAATGGCTTATTATAATGGAGTATCGATCCATATATACATATCAAAATATAGCAGACATGTCAACAACCACACATATAATATGGATATATGTCACCAAGCAACGGACTGTCGACACTCATATTATATTATATATAATATAAGGGGAATATACATTGTTAAGGAGACAGGTTCACCAAAGTGAAATGGTCACAGACTAAGTGAGCAAACAGAAAGAGAGACCAACATACACACACACATAAATATATATATGTGGATACATATCACATTGCCCGTCGACCAAGGCGATGACTAGGCGTGCATACGTAACACATGTCCTAACCATCTCAGTCTTTGTAACTTCACAACCTCGTCGATTGATTTCCCCTGCTTACCTAGAACTCAACGCCTAACCTCAATATTGCTCACCTTATTATACCACTTCACACGGGAAATAGAGCACAGGCACCTATGACCGAAGACAGCTAATCTTTTCATGTCTTCCACTCTCAGTGGCCAGGTCTCACAGCCATAAAGGAGGACGGAACGGACTGATGAGCAGTACAGCCACCCTTTCGTCGTTAGTCGGATATCACGTCTACGCCAGAGACGGCGTAAACTGGTGTACCTTTCACTAGGTCAGAGCACCTTAAAGGACGTGGTAGGAGAGTACAAGGAGAAACAATACATCTGTGGAACACTGGTTCTCACACCCGGCTATTAATTCCTAAGACCAACTCCCAGAATTGGTGTAGGCGCCGTCAACTAACTCATCCAAGAAGGCACAGAAATTTACTAGAAAAAGGATTAGCATAGGCTTTAAGCCTTTTATCTTCAACCAACAAATATGAATCTAGAGAAGTTGGTCAAGATTACTCAGTAAGTTAACAAGTTCCGAGCACAAGTGATTTGACTTATCAAACACCATCATGACTAAATCTACGGTAACCAAGAGGATACCCAAATGTTATATACTCGTCGCCAATTTATTGCCATGTACTGGTCGAGAAACTAATAGTCCTGACGCAAGAAGGCGGAAATCAGAAGACCACTAGGTTTGCGATGATACTTCTATTTTCCAAACACACGGAGAATGCAAAAGTGGTATCACACCAAAGTGTCACACAAGATTGTGAGAGCGAAATATATATATATATGAATGTACAGACAAGTGTGTGAACAAACCAATAGACAGTCTTAACATGAATGGCTTATTATAATGGAGTATCGATCCATATATACATATCAAAATATAGCAGACATGTCAACAACCACACATATAATATGGATATATGTCACCAAGCAACGGACTGTCGACACTCATATTATATTATATATAATATAAGGGGAATATACATTGTTAAGGAGACAGGTTCACCAAAGTGAAATGGTCACAGACTAAGTGAGCAAACAGAAAGAGAGACCAACATACACACACACATAAATATATATATGTGGATACATATCACATTGCCCGTCGACCAAGGCGATGACTAGGCGTGCATACGTAACACATGTCCTAACCATCTCAGTCTTTGTAACTTCACAACCTCGTCGATTGATTTCCCCTGCTTACCTAGAACTCAACGCCTAACCTCAATATTGCTCACCTTATTATACCACTTCACACGGGAAATAGAGCACAGGCACCTATGACCGAAGACAGCTAATCTTTTCATGTCTTCCACTCTCAGTGGCCAGGTCTCACAGCCATAAAGGAGGACGGAACGGACTGATGAGCAGTACAGCCACCCTTTCGTCGTTAGTCGGATATCACGTCTACGCCAGAGACGGCGTAAACTGGTGTACCTTTCACTAGGTCAGAGCACCTTAAAGGACGTGGTAGGAGAGTACAAGGAGAAACAATACATCTGTGGAACACTGGTTCTCACACCCGGCTATTAATTCCTAAGACCAACTCCCAGAATTGGTGTAGGCGCCGTCAACTAACTCATCCAAGAAGGCACAGAAATTTACTAGAAAAAGGATTAGCATAGGCTTTAAGCCTTTTATCTTCAACCAACAAATATGAATCTAGAGAAGTTGGTCAAGATTACTCAGTAAGTTAACAAGTTCCGAGCACAAGTGATTTGACTTATCAAACACCATCATGACTAAATCTACGGTAACCAAGAGGATACCCAAATGTTATATACTCGTCGCCAATTTATTGCCATGTACTGGTCGAGAAACTAATAGTCCTGACGCAAGAAGGCGGAAATCAGAAGACCACTAGGTTTGCGATGATACTTCTATTTTCCAAACACACGGAGAATGCAAAAGTGGTATCACACCAAAGTGTCACACAAGATTGTGAGAGCGAAATATATATATATATGAATGTACAGACAAGTGTGTGAACAAACCAATAGACAGTCTTAACATGAATGGCTTATTATAATGGAGTATCGATCCATATATACATATCAAAATATAGCAGACATGTCAACAACCACACATATAATATGGATATATGTCACCAAGCAACGGACTGTCGACACTCATATTATATTATATATAATATAAGGGGAATATACATTGTTAAGGAGACAGGTTCACCAAAGTGAAATGGTCACAGACTAAGTGAGCAAACAGAAAGAGAGACCAACATACACACACACATAAATATATATATGTGGATACATATCACATTGCCCGTCGACCAAGGCGATGACTAGGCGTGCATACGTAACACATGTCCTAACCATCTCAGTCTTTGTAACTTCACAACCTCGTCGATTGATTTCCCCTGCTTACCTAGAACTCAACGCCTAACCTCAATATTGCTCACCTTATTATACCACTTCACACGGGAAATAGAGCACAGGCACCTATGACCGAAGACAGCTAATCTTTTCATGTCTTCCACTCTCAGTGGCCAGGTCTCACAGCCATAAAGGAGGACGGAACGGACTGATGAGCAGTACAGCCACCCTTTCGTCGTTAGTCGGATATCACGTCTACGCCAGAGACGGCGTAAACTGGTGTACCTTTCACTAGGTCAGAGCACCTTAAAGGACGTGGTAGGAGAGTACAAGGAGAAACAATACATCTGTGGAACACTGGTTCTCACACCCGGCTATTAATTCCTAAGACCAACTCCCAGAATTGGTGTAGGCGCCGTCAACTAACTCATCCAAGAAGGCACAGAAATTTACTAGAAAAAGGATTAGCATAGGCTTTAAGCCTTTTATCTTCAACCAACAAATATGAATCTAGAGAAGTTGGTCAAGATTACTCAGTAAGTTAACAAGTTCCGAGCACAAGTGATTTGACTTATCAAACACCATCATGACTAAATCTACGGTAACCAAGAGGATACCCAAATGTTATATACTCGTCGCCAATTTATTGCCATGTACTGGTCGAGAAACTAATAGTCCTGACGCAAGAAGGCGGAAATCAGAAGACCACTAGGTTTGCGATGATACTTCTATTTTCCAAACACACGGAGAATGCAAAAGTGGTATCACACCAAAGTGTCACACAAGATTGTGAGAGCGAAATATATATATATATGAATGTACAGACAAGTGTGTGAACAAACCAATAGACAGTCTTAACATGAATGGCTTATTATAATGGAGTATCGATCCATATATACATATCAAAATATAGCAGACATGTCAACAACCACACATATAATATGGATATATGTCACCAAGCAACGGACTGTCGACACTCATATTATATTATATATAATATAAGGGGAATATACATTGTTAAGGAGACAGGTTCACCAAAGTGAAATGGTCACAGACTAAGTGAGCAAACAGAAAGAGAGACCAACATACACACACACATAAATATATATATGTGGATACATATCACATTGCCCGTCGACCAAGGCGATGACTAGGCGTGCATACGTAACACATGTCCTAACCATCTCAGTCTTTGTAACTTCACAACCTCGTCGATTGATTTCCCCTGCTTACCTAGAACTCAACGCCTAACCTCAATATTGCTCACCTTATTATACCACTTCACACGGGAAATAGAGCACAGGCACCTATGACCGAAGACAGCTAATCTTTTCATGTCTTCCACTCTCAGTGGCCAGGTCTCACAGCCATAAAGGAGGACGGAACGGACTGATGAGCAGTACAGCCACCCTTTCGTCGTTAGTCGGATATCACGTCTACGCCAGAGACGGCGTAAACTGGTGTACCTTTCACTAGGTCAGAGCACCTTAAAGGACGTGGTAGGAGAGTACAAGGAGAAACAATACATCTGTGGAACACTGGTTCTCACACCCGGCTATTAATTCCTAAGACCAACTCCCAGAATTGGTGTAGGCGCCGTCAACTAACTCATCCAAGAAGGCACAGAAATTTACTAGAAAAAGGATTAGCATAGGCTTTAAGCCTTTTATCTTCAACCAACAAATATGAATCTAGAGAAGTTGGTCAAGATTACTCAGTAAGTTAACAAGTTCCGAGCACAAGTGATTTGACTTATCAAACACCATCATGACTAAATCTACGGTAACCAAGAGGATACCCAAATGTTATATACTCGTCGCCAATTTATTGCCATGTACTGGTCGAGAAACTAATAGTCCTGACGCAAGAAGGCGGAAATCAGAAGACCACTAGGTTTGCGATGATACTTCTATTTTCCAAACACACGGAGAATGCAAAAGTGGTATCACACCAAAGTGTCACACAAGATTGTGAGAGCGAAATATATATATATATGAATGTACAGACAAGTGTGTGAACAAACCAATAGACAGTCTTAACATGAATGGCTTATTATAATGGAGTATCGATCCATATATACATATCAAAATATAGCAGACATGTCAACAACCACACATATAATATGGATATATGTCACCAAGCAACGGACTGTCGACACTCATATTATATTATATATAATATAAGGGGAATATACATTGTTAAGGAGACAGGTTCACCAAAGTGAAATGGTCACAGACTAAGTGAGCAAACAGAAAGAGAGACCAACATACACACACACATAAATATATATATGTGGATACATATCACATTGCCCGTCGACCAAGGCGATGACTAGGCGTGCATACGTAACACATGTCCTAACCATCTCAGTCTTTGTAACTTCACAACCTCGTCGATTGATTTCCCCTGCTTACCTAGAACTCAACGCCTAACCTCAATATTGCTCACCTTATTATACCACTTCACACGGGAAATAGAGCACAGGCACCTATGACCGAAGACAGCTAATCTTTTCATGTCTTCCACTCTCAGTGGCCAGGTCTCACAGCCATAAAGGAGGACGGAACGGACTGATGAGCAGTACAGCCACCCTTTCGTCGTTAGTCGGATATCACGTCTACGCCAGAGACGGCGTAAACTGGTGTACCTTTCACTAGGTCAGAGCACCTTAAAGGACGTGGTAGGAGAGTACAAGGAGAAACAATACATCTGTGGAACACTGGTTCTCACACCCGGCTATTAATTCCTAAGACCAACTCCCAGAATTGGTGTAGGCGCCGTCAACTAACTCATCCAAGAAGGCACAGAAATTTACTAGAAAAAGGATTAGCATAGGCTTTAAGCCTTTTATCTTCAACCAACAAATATGAATCTAGAGAAGTTGGTCAAGATTACTCAGTAAGTTAACAAGTTCCGAGCACAAGTGATTTGACTTATCAAACACCATCATGACTAAATCTACGGTAACCAAGAGGATACCCAAATGTTATATACTCGTCGCCAATTTATTGCCATGTACTGGTCGAGAAACTAATAGTCCTGACGCAAGAAGGCGGAAATCAGAAGACCACTAGGTTTGCGATGATACTTCTATTTTCCAAACACACGGAGAATGCAAAAGTGGTATCACACCAAAGTGTCACACAAGATTGTGAGAGCGAAATATATATATATATGAATGTACAGACAAGTGTGTGAACAAACCAATAGACAGTCTTAACATGAATGGCTTATTATAATGGAGTATCGATCCATATATACATATCAAAATATAGCAGACATGTCAACAACCACACATATAATATGGATATATGTCACCAAGCAACGGACTGTCGACACTCATATTATATTATATATAATATAAGGGGAATATACATTGTTAAGGAGACAGGTTCACCAAAGTGAAATGGTCACAGACTAAGTGAGCAAACAGAAAGAGAGACCAACATACACACACACATAAATATATATATGTGGATACATATCACATTGCCCGTCGACCAAGGCGATGACTAGGCGTGCATACGTAACACATGTCCTAACCATCTCAGTCTTTGTAACTTCACAACCTCGTCGATTGATTTCCCCTGCTTACCTAGAACTCAACGCCTAACCTCAATATTGCTCACCTTATTATACCACTTCACACGGGAAATAGAGCACAGGCACCTATGACCGAAGACAGCTAATCTTTTCATGTCTTCCACTCTCAGTGGCCAGGTCTCACAGCCATAAAGGAGGACGGAACGGACTGATGAGCAGTACAGCCACCCTTTCGTCGTTAGTCGGATATCACGTCTACGCCAGAGACGGCGTAAACTGGTGTACCTTTCACTAGGTCAGAGCACCTTAAAGGACGTGGTAGGAGAGTACAAGGAGAAACAATACATCTGTGGAACACTGGTTCTCACACCCGGCTATTAATTCCTAAGACCAACTCCCAGAATTGGTGTAGGCGCCGTCAACTAACTCATCCAAGAAGGCACAGAAATTTACTAGAAAAAGGATTAGCATAGGCTTTAAGCCTTTTATCTTCAACCAACAAATATGAATCTAGAGAAGTTGGTCAAGATTACTCAGTAAGTTAACAAGTTCCGAGCACAAGTGATTTGACTTATCAAACACCATCATGACTAAATCTACGGTAACCAAGAGGATACCCAAATGTTATATACTCGTCGCCAATTTATTGCCATGTACTGGTCGAGAAACTAATAGTCCTGACGCAAGAAGGCGGAAATCAGAAGACCACTAGGTTTGCGATGATACTTCTATTTTCCAAACACACGGAGAATGCAAAAGTGGTATCACACCAAAGTGTCACACAAGATTGTGAGAGCGAAATATATATATATATGAATGTACAGACAAGTGTGTGAACAAACCAATAGACAGTCTTAACATGAATGGCTTATTATAATGGAGTATCGATCCATATATACATATCAAAATATAGCAGACATGTCAACAACCACACATATAATATGGATATATGTCACCAAGCAACGGACTGTCGACACTCATATTATATTATATATAATATAAGGGGAATATACATTGTTAAGGAGACAGGTTCACCAAAGTGAAATGGTCACAGACTAAGTGAGCAAACAGAAAGAGAGACCAACATACACACACACATAAATATATATATGTGGATACATATCACATTGCCCGTCGACCAAGGCGATGACTAGGCGTGCATACGTAACACATGTCCTAACCATCTCAGTCTTTGTAACTTCACAACCTCGTCGATTGATTTCCCCTGCTTACCTAGAACTCAACGCCTAACCTCAATATTGCTCACCTTATTATACCACTTCACACGGGAAATAGAGCACAGGCACCTATGACCGAAGACAGCTAATCTTTTCATGTCTTCCACTCTCAGTGGCCAGGTCTCACAGCCATAAAGGAGGACGGAACGGACTGATGAGCAGTACAGCCACCCTTTCGTCGTTAGTCGGATATCACGTCTACGCCAGAGACGGCGTAAACTGGTGTACCTTTCACTAGGTCAGAGCACCTTAAAGGACGTGGTAGGAGAGTACAAGGAGAAACAATACATCTGTGGAACACTGGTTCTCACACCCGGCTATTAATTCCTAAGACCAACTCCCAGAATTGGTGTAGGCGCCGTCAACTAACTCATCCAAGAAGGCACAGAAATTTACTAGAAAAAGGATTAGCATAGGCTTTAAGCCTTTTATCTTCAACCAACAAATATGAATCTAGAGAAGTTGGTCAAGATTACTCAGTAAGTTAACAAGTTCCGAGCACAAGTGATTTGACTTATCAAACACCATCATGACTAAATCTACGGTAACCAAGAGGATACCCAAATGTTATATACTCGTCGCCAATTTATTGCCATGTACTGGTCGAGAAACTAATAGTCCTGACGCAAGAAGGCGGAAATCAGAAGACCACTAGGTTTGCGATGATACTTCTATTTTCCAAACACACGGAGAATGCAAAAGTGGTATCACACCAAAGTGTCACACAAGATTGTGAGAGCGAAATATATATATATATGAATGTACAGACAAGTGTGTGAACAAACCAATAGACAGTCTTAACATGAATGGCTTATTATAATGGAGTATCGATCCATATATACATATCAAAATATAGCAGACATGTCAACAACCACACATATAATATGGATATATGTCACCAAGCAACGGACTGTCGACACTCATATTATATTATATATAATATAAGGGGAATATACATTGTTAAGGAGACAGGTTCACCAAAGTGAAATGGTCACAGACTAAGTGAGCAAACAGAAAGAGAGACCAACATACACACACACATAAATATATATATGTGGATACATATCACATTGCCCGTCGACCAAGGCGATGACTAGGCGTGCATACGTAACACATGTCCTAACCATCTCAGTCTTTGTAACTTCACAACCTCGTCGATTGATTTCCCCTGCTTACCTAGAACTCAACGCCTAACCTCAATATTGCTCACCTTATTATACCACTTCACACGGGAAATAGAGCACAGGCACCTATGACCGAAGACAGCTAATCTTTTCATGTCTTCCACTCTCAGTGGCCAGGTCTCACAGCCATAAAGGAGGACGGAACGGACTGATGAGCAGTACAGCCACCCTTTCGTCGTTAGTCGGATATCACGTCTACGCCAGAGACGGCGTAAACTGGTGTACCTTTCACTAGGTCAGAGCACCTTAAAGGACGTGGTAGGAGAGTACAAGGAGAAACAATACATCTGTGGAACACTGGTTCTCACACCCGGCTATTAATTCCTAAGACCAACTCCCAGAATTGGTGTAGGCGCCGTCAACTAACTCATCCAAGAAGGCACAGAAATTTACTAGAAAAAGGATTAGCATAGGCTTTAAGCCTTTTATCTTCAACCAACAAATATGAATCTAGAGAAGTTGGTCAAGATTACTCAGTAAGTTAACAAGTTCCGAGCACAAGTGATTTGACTTATCAAACACCATCATGACTAAATCTACGGTAACCAAGAGGATACCCAAATGTTATATACTCGTCGCCAATTTATTGCCATGTACTGGTCGAGAAACTAATAGTCCTGACGCAAGAAGGCGGAAATCAGAAGACCACTAGGTTTGCGATGATACTTCTATTTTCCAAACACACGGAGAATGCAAAAGTGGTATCACACCAAAGTGTCACACAAGATTGTGAGAGCGAAATATATATATATATGAATGTACAGACAAGTGTGTGAACAAACCAATAGACAGTCTTAACATGAATGGCTTATTATAATGGAGTATCGATCCATATATACATATCAAAATATAGCAGACATGTCAACAACCACACATATAATATGGATATATGTCACCAAGCAACGGACTGTCGACACTCATATTATATTATATATAATATAAGGGGAATATACATTGTTAAGGAGACAGGTTCACCAAAGTGAAATGGTCACAGACTAAGTGAGCAAACAGAAAGAGAGACCAACATACACACACACATAAATATATATATGTGGATACATATCACATTGCCCGTCGACCAAGGCGATGACTAGGCGTGCATACGTAACACATGTCCTAACCATCTCAGTCTTTGTAACTTCACAACCTCGTCGATTGATTTCCCCTGCTTACCTAGAACTCAACGCCTAACCTCAATATTGCTCACCTTATTATACCACTTCACACGGGAAATAGAGCACAGGCACCTATGACCGAAGACAGCTAATCTTTTCATGTCTTCCACTCTCAGTGGCCAGGTCTCACAGCCATAAAGGAGGACGGAACGGACTGATGAGCAGTACAGCCACCCTTTCGTCGTTAGTCGGATATCACGTCTACGCCAGAGACGGCGTAAACTGGTGTACCTTTCACTAGGTCAGAGCACCTTAAAGGACGTGGTAGGAGAGTACAAGGAGAAACAATACATCTGTGGAACACTGGTTCTCACACCCGGCTATTAATTCCTAAGACCAACTCCCAGAATTGGTGTAGGCGCCGTCAACTAACTCATCCAAGAAGGCACAGAAATTTACTAGAAAAAGGATTAGCATAGGCTTTAAGCCTTTTATCTTCAACCAACAAATATGAATCTAGAGAAGTTGGTCAAGATTACTCAGTAAGTTAACAAGTTCCGAGCACAAGTGATTTGACTTATCAAACACCATCATGACTAAATCTACGGTAACCAAGAGGATACCCAAATGTTATATACTCGTCGCCAATTTATTGCCATGTACTGGTCGAGAAACTAATAGTCCTGACGCAAGAAGGCGGAAATCAGAAGACCACTAGGTTTGCGATGATACTTCTATTTTCCAAACACACGGAGAATGCAAAAGTGGTATCACACCAAAGTGTCACACAAGATTGTGAGAGCGAAATATATATATATATGAATGTACAGACAAGTGTGTGAACAAACCAATAGACAGTCTTAACATGAATGGCTTATTATAATGGAGTATCGATCCATATATACATATCAAAATATAGCAGACATGTCAACAACCACACATATAATATGGATATATGTCACCAAGCAACGGACTGTCGACACTCATATTATATTATATATAATATAAGGGGAATATACATTGTTAAGGAGACAGGTTCACCAAAGTGAAATGGTCACAGACTAAGTGAGCAAACAGAAAGAGAGACCAACATACACACACACATAAATATATATATGTGGATACATATCACATTGCCCGTCGACCAAGGCGATGACTAGGCGTGCATACGTAACACATGTCCTAACCATCTCAGTCTTTGTAACTTCACAACCTCGTCGATTGATTTCCCCTGCTTACCTAGAACTCAACGCCTAACCTCAATATTGCTCACCTTATTATACCACTTCACACGGGAAATAGAGCACAGGCACCTATGACCGAAGACAGCTAATCTTTTCATGTCTTCCACTCTCAGTGGCCAGGTCTCACAGCCATAAAGGAGGACGGAACGGACTGATGAGCAGTACAGCCACCCTTTCGTCGTTAGTCGGATATCACGTCTACGCCAGAGACGGCGTAAACTGGTGTACCTTTCACTAGGTCAGAGCACCTTAAAGGACGTGGTAGGAGAGTACAAGGAGAAACAATACATCTGTGGAACACTGGTTCTCACACCCGGCTATTAATTCCTAAGACCAACTCCCAGAATTGGTGTAGGCGCCGTCAACTAACTCATCCAAGAAGGCACAGAAATTTACTAGAAAAAGGATTAGCATAGGCTTTAAGCCTTTTATCTTCAACCAACAAATATGAATCTAGAGAAGTTGGTCAAGATTACTCAGTAAGTTAACAAGTTCCGAGCACAAGTGATTTGACTTATCAAACACCATCATGACTAAATCTACGGTAACCAAGAGGATACCCAAATGTTATATACTCGTCGCCAATTTATTGCCATGTACTGGTCGAGAAACTAATAGTCCTGACGCAAGAAGGCGGAAATCAGAAGACCACTAGGTTTGCGATGATACTTCTATTTTCCAAACACACGGAGAATGCAAAAGTGGTATCACACCAAAGTGTCACACAAGATTGTGAGAGCGAAATATATATATATATATGAATGTACAGACAAGTGTGTGAACAAACCAATAGACAGTCTTAACATGAATGGCTTATTATAATGGAGTATCGATCCATATATACATATCAAAATATAGCAGACATGTCAACAACCACACATATAATATGGATATATGTCACCAAGCAACGGACTGTCGACACTCATATTATATTATATATAATATAAGGGGAATATACATTGTTAAGGAGACAGGTTCACCAAAGTGAAATGGTCACAGACTAAGTGAGCAAACAGAAAGAGAGACCAACATACACACACACATAAATATATATATGTGGATACATATCACATTGCCCGTCGACCAAGGCGATGACTAGGCGTGCATACGTAACACATGTCCTAACCATCTCAGTCTTTGTAACTTCACAACCTCGTCGATTGATTTCCCCTGCTTACCTAGAACTCAACGCCTAACCTCAATATTGCTCACCTTATTATACCACTTCACACGGGAAATAGAGCACAGGCACCTATGACCGAAGACAGCTAATCTTTTCATGTCTTCCACTCTCAGTGGCCAGGTCTCACAGCCATAAAGGAGGACGGAACGGACTGATGAGCAGTACAGCCACCCTTTCGTCGTTAGTCGGATATCACGTCTACGCCAGAGACGGCGTAAACTGGTGTACCTTTCACTAGGTCAGAGCACCTTAAAGGACGTGGTAGGAGAGTACAAGGAGAAACAATACATCTGTGGAACACTGGTTCTCACACCCGGCTATTAATTCCTAAGACCAACTCCCAGAATTGGTGTAGGCGCCGTCAACTAACTCATCCAAGAAGGCACAGAAATTTACTAGAAAAAGGATTAGCATAGGCTTTAAGCCTTTTATCTTCAACCAACAAATATGAATCTAGAGAAGTTGGTCAAGATTACTCAGTAAGTTAACAAGTTCCGAGCACAAGTGATTTGACTTATCAAACACCATCATGACTAAATCTACGGTAACCAAGAGGATACCCAAATGTTATATACTCGTCGCCAATTTATTGCCATGTACTGGTCGAGAAACTAATAGTCCTGACGCAAGAAGGCGGAAATCAGAAGACCACTAGGTTTGCGATGATACTTCTATTTTCCAAACACACGGAGAATGCAAAAGTGGTATCACACCAAAGTGTCACACAAGATTGTGAGAGCGAAATATATATATATATGAATGTACAGACAAGTGTGTGAACAAACCAATAGACAGTCTTAACATGAATGGCTTATTATAATGGAGTATCGATCCATATATACATATCAAAATATAGCAGACATGTCAACAACCACACATATAATATGGATATATGTCACCAAGCAACGGACTGTCGACACTCATATTATATTATATATAATATAAGGGGAATATACATTGTTAAAGGAGACAGGTTCATCAAAGTGAAATGGTCACAGACTAAGCGAGCAAACAGAAAGAGAGACCACCATACACACACACACATATGTATATATATGGATACATATCACCAATCCACAAGTTACGACTGTGATGTATGCTGAAGCTCTAAGCCACGACTCGAAGCTCTACGACACTTCCAGGCAGTAATTTCGCTGTCTCAACACTCAAGACGGACAGATTGTTCAGATCATTTGCGCACGCCTGCTTCCCGGCCAGAACAAAATATCGACAAGCCGATAGAGAATAAATGGAATCCCGACATTCGACGCATAAAGCCGTAATCGCAATTATATTATGGTTACCACATAAAAAGCATAACACAGAAAAACTGTTAACGAAACTCCTTCCCAACTATGTACTTGAGCTTGTGAATAATAAAATCTAAAGCATACTTCACAAAACTGAAGCGCCATAAACCATTCGTATCAGTTTGTGGGCTTGAATGACATAGTCATGAATAACAAAAGAACCAACCAGTGGTCACTGAAAATAGGATCAATCTTCAAAATCATTATGCCAGCAAATCATAGTAGATTACACAAGTATTCATACCATGCAAATAGTTGTAACTATAAACATTTGCATAAACTGACTCTCTCTCTCTCTTTTGCTGGGATAATGCACAAGATAGAAAAGTGATACAAATATTCGCTCACTCCCAGATTTAACTTCAATATTGTACACGTCACTTGAAGCCCACAGCTCCTATCCTAGTACAATTTCTTAACTCATTTGCAGCGCCATACAGACTTATTGAGTTTCACCAGACTACAATAAGCAGAAGACCGTCTAACGGATATAGAAAATCACAGAGTGAATCTATCTGTGACACTTAAAAAGACTTTGAGCCGTATCATCAATTGTCTCCAGCCAATGGTTGTTAGAATCCCGAAGAACCCAACCACAAAGCCTACATTTCCATACTCGGCTCAAACTAGCCGTCAAAAACTTCACAGACTAACTACAAGTTTTGGCTTGACCTCTAGTAACTCTTTTCCAACCTTACTTCTATATCAGTTAACAGTACCGGTCATGGAAGGCAACAGCCAGGCATGCTTAACACGTGTCCAAGCCATCTCAATCCACGTAGCATCGCAATCCCATCAAATCATACTTTCCCTTTTTACCTGACAATTGACGCTTAACCTCAACAGTACTCACCACACTATATCATCTAACACCGCCGACATACATGCTCCAAGATAGCTAACCTTTTCATAGTTTACAGGCATAAAGGAAGGCGGAGCAAACTGCCGCGCATCACTTACATCTTTTGTCCGACAACCAGATATTATATGCCTAGATCACAGACGATGTAAGTTGGTGAGCGACACAAGAACCTTTTGTATCCGTGCTGAGATTTTGTCAGCAACCAGTCCCCGTAGAGGCTGACACACTTTCTCAAATAAGTGAAGTGGTCAACACGCTCCAACAACCATTTCACTCCTCATCTTTAACCTAGGAGTCAATGTGGTCTAGTTTTTTAGCATCATCTTAAATTTGACAGGAGATAATCGTTTCATTATAAATTATTTAAATTAATCCCAGCGTGTTAAGAAAATAAAACCAAAACAAGATAAGAAAATCAAAACAAGATTCTTAACACGCTGGGATTAATTTAAATAATTTATAATGAATCAATCTGACTCGGCGCTCAAATTATTCCAGGAAATTCGTAACACCTACGGTCTGGAAACTTATAAAGATAATCGTTTGCCAAACATTTGACGACTACTGCTGCTGCTTATGAAAGTTAAACTTTGAAGCACACAATATGCTAATGCAGTAGAGAAAGTTGAAGGAATTGACTGAATAAAATAAACACATATCTGAATTGTGATAAAAAGCCAAAAATAAACTCGGTTTTTCATATAAAATGTATTTTTATGTACCAGGAATCAAAGTTAAATAAAGGTATAACAAGCAAAAAGAGGTCTTCAAGTTACTTTATATAGCAGTCTTACTGAAGCTGATACGCAAATGCGAATTTTCCGTCAGCTGACAATTGTGAAGGTCCTATACAAAAATGAAGAAATAAAATTAATCCGAAGGGAAAAACTTGACGTACTATTAACGCCTGAATAGCCATATCTACATTTTCAAGTTGAATCAGTGCCATCTTCTTATCCTTCCTAAAGAAACAAGGTAAGAAGAAGAATTAACAACACGCAGAAATACACGACAACTTACATCATAAATTTGAAATCTGTAACATGATATCCTTTGGTTTCAAATATCATTCTAACTTCTTCCTCTGTAATCGCAGAGGGGATATTACTTAAATGCAGGACATGATTTGGCGCATAAATATTGGCAAAATTCTTAGAATTTGGTTTACGAAATCGATGAAGTGAACTGTTCGTATAATCCTTTGTCAATCCGACATCTGTATCCTCTTTTGGCAATTGAACAGTATTGAAGCGTGAGACAGCTATTTTCAACGGTTTTCCATACAACGGTTGCCCATTCAGATAATAAAGAGCTAGGAAGTAAGCATTAAGGTAATTGTTCACAAGACATACCTGTCAGCGCCTGTTGAGGGTCTGAGAATTGAACCAAAGCAGTACTCTTTTTGTTAAACATTATCTTGACCCGAGTTACATCACCATAAACACCTGTGATAAATTAAAGTTATATTCAATTAATTATGTGAGCATCTTGATTGCAGAAGTGATTAGACAAATTTGGAAACAGTAAGAATAACTAGATAAGTAAAGTGTTTCTAAATGCATATAACATCTTTCAAACAGAAAGAGATTTGAAATTCAGTCGAAAAGAATGAAAAATAAATAATAATAATAATAATAAGCAAACCTACCGAAAAGTGTAAATAATGCATCTGGATATACTTTCTAGCTCAGAAAACAGTGGTAGTAGTAGTAGATATAGAATCCAAGTACATACACATATAATTGGAATAGAACACCAAGGTAAACACGTGAAAACAAACATTCAAAATGAATATTTGTAGGCATGCGAATGATATGTATGTGTAGAAATAATTAATTAATTAATGTAGGCCGAAACGTGGTAAAAATAAAGACATGAATTAAGTCCGTGTAGACAGACCACCATAACAGAGTTGATTTGTACACCGAGCATAAATTGTAACCATTTCGTAAGTGTAAATTTAAGCACCACATCACAATGAAGTCGAACCGTAGACAATCACATTGGAATCAAACGATGATAGAGGATAGAGAAGAAAAAGGAAAACAGTAAAAAGCGATAAGTTAGAAAAAACTCAAGTAGCAACAAGCATGTTTTATCACAATGGATAAAACAATAAATAATAAGAAACAGAATAAGATGAATTATCACAAGAGAAACAAAACGAAAAAGGAAATGTTTAAAAAGATGACAAATTAAGGATAATCAATACATACCTCCTCGTTGAGATTCGAGACTATCAACACAGTACTAGCCCCAGTTTGTCCCACATTAGGTACAGACTGTTGAACTAAAGTAGGCACAATCTGTGTCTGATTTGGGACACTCGGGAGGGCAGTACGCTGAGTTGACAATGCTGCCGCATTTATTATATTTCCTGATGTTGGGTTTACAGCAGAATTTCCACCTTGAGCAGTTAAAGCCATGAAACTGGCAGTAGCTGCGGCTGCAGCTGGTGTTAAGGCAAGACCAGACTGTTGAGCAAGAAGAGTTAACTGAAGAGCAAGTTCATTGATGCCTGAGGGCGGGGCTTGAGGAACGGTAGTGAATGCTGCAGTTGGATTAGCTAGAGACAAACCCTGTCCCAGTGTGGGTTGTTGAGTAATCGCATTCACAGTCTGATTTACTGTAGTAGTATTTACACCGCTTGGTAATGCTTGTAAACTATTTAATTCCTCTTCAGTAAGAGGTGAAATGGTGTAATCACGACATTTATCATTTTCACGGCGAACTTCCAAAGGTCCTCGGGTTTTCGAAAACTCCACATGAAGAGAACAACAACCAGTATATATATTCTGACCGTTGAGGAGCTAAAATACGGAAGTTTACGGTAAGATAATTTTAAAAGGAAACATTAAAGACGAAATATAAGTTTTAAAATTGTAAAAGAGTTATAATATTAAGTAAAAAGGAGAAATGTTGCATAGGATTTTGCTGTTGACTAAAAACAGGGATGTGAATGACATCACACTGTAGACAGAAATTAACTGCATCACTAATAGTAAACCATTCCTGACTAAACATCAGAAATATTGCGGTTTTCAAGTATGGGCAATAATCATACTTAATACCCCCAAACTGATTAGAATTAATTCTAATTAAGAACACTATGAATTCATAAACAGATGTGTTAAGATCAAAGTTCATTTGAACACGTCTAAAAAAACAAAAGTAATATTACACCAAGGGATTGAAGTATTAAATGTTGTTTTAAGTATATGATGCAATTGGAATATGAATAATTTTCAAAAACGTTGATAGTAGATGACGAAATAAATTCTTATTGAATTAAACAAATTTATGTGTAATTTAGCTAGCAAACTGTAAACAAGAATGGTTCACTATTACAATGTTAGAACACTGTCTAATTAGAAACAAACTGATTGTTTGAATTATGTACAATATTCTTCCTCAATAAACACGTTAATGAAAAAATTCTAAAGATAGTCAAACCCTATAGCATCACTTTGATACATGAGAAATATCTTTTTAATATGATCGTAATCAACAGGAATTTAGGAAGTTGAGAGGATATTATATATTTAAGAATGTAGCTCATTAAAAACACGAAATAGAATAAAAAAGACTGACTGATTTTAATATGAGAAGGGGTGAATACCAATGATGAAAAGTAATAGTAGACTGTAACAAGATTTCACTCACTAACATAGCGACGAACGCTTGGATATGATTCTGGAACTCCAATAAACAATGATACTGATTATTGCGTAGGAAAATCAACACACGTAAAAGGGTTCCAAACCGATGAAATATCTGCAGAGTTACAATGAAAGCGAAGGCGAAATTACCTTATACAGAATAACATGATTAATTTGCTGCCCCATAATGTTGTCTATGATTACACGTATCACAGTGTTAGGGACACCGGATTGTGCACCAGGAAGATCTTGCTGAACTACTCGATTCGCATTTTTGATAGCATTAACGACAGCATCATTTTCGGAAACTAATTCAAGGTGTGAATGTGTAGAAAACTGAAAGATCAAGTGTTTCCCATGCAAAGTAACAGGATATTTCAAGTAATGAGTGACTAGTTGTGCAGCTTCCTCCAGAACATTCATCTCGATAAGGGCTTGGTTACTTCTTTTAGAAAGAACCATATTCTTGAGTGAACCGAATGGTATTGTGAAAAGCGCAATCTCATTTTCTGTTGCATCAGAAGGCATATTTCGTATATGTACAACACGAGATGGCTGTGTCTCCATTCGATGATCAACACGCGACTGCGAAAGTGAATAACAATTGGCTAAAAAAAACCTTACCTTTTTAGTATCGACTGACTCCAAATCCATTGAAGGGTGACCGTTGCGTTGTAAGTTAATGCTTGGTACACTTAAATCTCGCTAAAGAAAGAAAACAGCGAGATAACAGGTTAAAATCAATTCTTTCACTCATAAATGAAGCCAAAAGGTGGAACTAGGAATTATTCATGTTCTATTATCAAATATGTACAATTTAAACCAAAATACACTAAGGAGATACAAATTTATTACTGTTACTACTACAAATTATTGAAAAATTCATACTGACCACCAACTCCACTTCAAGTCAATCATCCGCACTCCCTTTCCAAACTGACGATATCCGTGATTGCTCAGAAAACTCAAGTAACGCCTACAAACCTCACGAATACAAAGCGAAGCTGTACTGATTTTTCGATTTTCATTCTCAGCAGCGTCAATAAACTGCAGATGTCCGCAATGGTGCTCGGGTCGAGATTTATAGGATCAGATGAGAGTGAAAATTGCACAAACAACAATAATACTGGGCACAGGTAAAGATCTACTGGCAGAATATGAAAAACAAAGTAAATAGACAGAATTTTTGATGGACTATTGGGGATTGGCTTTTAAATCACCCTAGTTTTAGAACTTTAGAGAAAGCATTGAGGGCAGGCTTTCCAGCTAGTTTCATGAACTTTTCCCAAGGGAACCTACAGATTGAGCCATACACTAGTTGTTAGAGACTGAGACAAACATGGTCAAGAGGGAATCCGAAGCTACGTTACATAATTCCTGGATTCATAATATGATAAGAAAACTACTGTGATGTTTTCTTAGCGTCATGGCCGTACACAGATTCTCATCTAACTTATGTCTCATTATCGCGAGCACAAGCTTTAATTCAACCTTTTTCTTGTTGGAGCATGACTGAGTTTTGCGACTTATAAGAATTTGTCGACTACCCACGACGGTTACCAAACTAGCGTTGTTTTTTTACTAGTTTGTACACGGAGTTGTACAGTTTTAAGATCCTTGTTTCCAAATAAATCATCTTACTTGGAAAGAAAAGTAGAACCTGGAATCTGCCTGTCGGTTTTCGACATAGAACTTTGCACATATGTTCGGCAGATCAAGTCTCCACACTCCATGTACCACACAAAACAAGAGAAGAAAGTACAAGAAAGGCATAATAGAGACAGTAAGCAGAGGTGAGACAAAGGAATAGTAGTAACGAAGAACAACATAGTTTAATTGGGAATCATAAGTCACAAGGAGTGGATGAATCTGCGCCACTGAGAACGATTTTAAGCGATGTTGCCAAGTGTTTCCAACCATTGATTTTTGCCGTCCCGAGGACCCCAGCCTGGAAGTCTACACCTTCCTACGTGGCTTAGACCAACTGTTGTGGATTTCATTGACTCATGACAAGTTTTTGTTTGACCGCCGCTAGCTTTTTTCCAGCCTGACCCTATATCAGCTAACATTGCCCGTCGATGAAGGCGATGACTAGGCGTGCATACGTAACACATGTCCTAACCATCTCAGTCTTTGTAACTTCACAACCTCGTCGATTGATTTCCCCTGCTTACCTAGAACTCAACGCCTAACCTCAATATTGCTCACCTTATTATACCACTTCACACGGGAAATAGAGCACAGGCACCTATGACCGAAGACAGCTAATCTTTTCATGTCTTCCACTCTCAGTGGCCAGGTCTCACAGCCATAAAGGAGGACGGAACGGACTGATGAGCAGTACAGCCACCCTATCGTCGATAGTCGGATATCACGTCTACGCCAGAGACGGCGTAAACTGGCATATGCGAATCTAGCCCTCTGTATCCGTTCTGAGATTTCGTCAGAGATCAAACCGTTGGCACTGGTTGATGGTGCTTCCCAAATAAGTGAAGTGGTCAACGTGCTCTACCCCTGCAAAATGTAAGATGCTGCTACAGGACTGGACGACGTCAACCCCTAACTTAGTGATAGGGAGTGAAGTGATAGAACATGTTGACCACTTCACCTACTTGGGAAGTTGTATTAGCACCAACGGACTGATTGGCGATGAAATCTCAGCACGGATCCGAAAAGCTCGAGCTGCTTTCGCTGACTTACACCATCTCTGGCGTAGGCGTGACATCCGGTTATCAACCAAGGGACGTGTGTACTGCTCATCAGTTCGCTCCGTCCTTCTCTATGGCTCTGAAACATGGCCAATACGCGTTGAAGACATGAAAAGGTTGACTGTTTTCGATCATAGATGTCTGCGATCTCTGTCTCACGTTAGGTGGTTTCACAAGATAAGTAATGTTGACGTTAGGCGTAGAGTGTTGGGCAAAGAGGGAAAATCAATCGACGAGGCTATAAAGTTACATAGACTGAGATGGCTAGGTCACGTGGTGCGCATGCCTAACCACCGCCTTCCCCGTCGGGCATTGTTAGCTGATATAGGTTCAGGTTGGAAAAGAGCCAGTGGTGGCCAAACAAAAACATGACCTCATCAATCCATGAAATCCTTGACAGTTAAACAACTGAGTCAGGTAGGGAGATGCAGACTCCCGGGTTGGGGCCCTCGGGACTCTAGGAATCAATGGCTGGAGACAATAGGTGACATGGCTCAAAATCGTTGTCAATGGCGCAGATGTATTCAGTCTCTGTAATCTTTCATATTCCTTTCTACCATTACCCATTCTGTTTCACTCTTATATTTGTCAAACTCTATTGATTCTCTTCACTCATCTTCTTGTCTACCTCTGTGTGCTATTTGGAAGGTGGCAACTCGAACTGCTGCACTTCGGTGCCAAGTTCTGTGTTGAATCCAGACAGACAGACAGACGTGCTCTACCACTTCAATTCTTATATCTAAACTAGGAGTCGGTGCAGTCCAGTCCTGTAACATCATCTTACATTTGGCGGAAGCGAGTTGTATGCCAAACATTCATAGATTGCCGCTCAAGGTGCTCAGAAGACTCTGCATTTTGTCAGCGTCCTCACCTAGAAGAACTATATCATCTGCATATTCTAAGTCAACGAGATTATTCCCCGGTAGCAAGTTGATCCCTGAGTCTCTGAAGTGAGTTAGGGTTAAATCCATTAGTACGTCTATGATGAAATTGAATAGGAATGGACATCCCTGACGGACACCACTTTAGATGACAACTCGCCGTAAGCCCTCACCCGGCTGACAGCATGAGTACGAGTAGAGTGCCTTGACCAACGCAATGTATTTTCTTAGCATTCCTTTTGCAACCAAGCATCACCAGAGAACCTCTCGGTCGACAGAATCGAATATCGCCTTTAGGTCAAGATATGTAACGATTGTTGGACGCCGGTAGGAATGCCTATGTTCTAGAATGTCGGAGGGTCAAGATATGACCAATACAGCCTCTTCCTGGTCTAAAGCCTGTCTGGCTCTCTCGTTTTTGTACCTCCCAAGCGCCACTCAGTCTACGCAATATTATTGAGCCTAGGACTTAAGATACCATATTAGTCAAGCTAATTGCTCTGTGATTATCACACTAAGATTTGTCTCCCTTCTTGTATATGGGGATAATCAGCGACTTACAGCAACCCGACGGGACTTTTTCTGATTGCTGTACTCTGCCTAGGACCTTAGTACAATGCAGACAGTAAACTGTCTCCATCATACCTAAATACCTCTGAAGTCATTCCATCAGGTCCCGCTGCTTTGCCTTGTTTCAGATTGGTGACAGCTTTAGTAACCTGAGTTAGGGACGGAGGACCTGTGTCTATATCCCATTCAGGGAGGTGTTGGATGTTCGGCAGGTTGAGCGTGGCTGTAGACCAATTGAATTGCTCCTCGTAGTGTTATTCCCAGCGTTTGAGTCGTCCATCCTGGGAGCTAATTTGACGCCATTTTTCTCAGACTGTTTTACTTATCATTTGCCTTTTGCCACCTGTTTCCCTGATAAGCCTAAATAGTTGTCTGGTGTTGCTAATCGCCGATGTCTTTTCCATCTCTTTCGCTTTTATCGCCAACCACTGTTCACGGTCGTTGCGAAGACTTAGAATCGCTCCATTTTTTTCTCCTTCACGCTCCCAGTGGAACATAGGGCCTCAAGCTAGTGGCTTGAAGTTTCTGTAGCAGTGTTTATTTTTACAGGATGGGGTTGCTAGCCTCATGCGCAACCTTTCCTCTTTACCAACATTATTTCTGGCTTAGCGATGTGAAGGAGTGCTTCGGCCGGGGATCAAACCCCGGACCATGTACATGGTCGGCGAGCATCCTAACCGCTGTGCCACCGACGCTCATTACTTAGTAAATAAATATGCATAGAGAACAGGCTGAGTTTGAGCTCTAATCAACCTGCAAAAAATATAAGATTTAACGTCTGAAAATACTACCTTTATGCAACAATCTCGACTGTACATCGATTATATTTATGAAGGATACAGAGAGAATCTTTGATAAACACTTACCGCACTCAGTTCACTCTAAACTAGGAGGCCCCTGATGTCTTTAAATGTCAGTTTCCAAATAACGATTGATTCAATTCATAACCGCTTTGTACTTAGAAACCGCTAAGTGTACAACAAAATGGTTAGCTATCTTGATCCTATTTTACTACATCTAACGGCTTTAGCGACATAACTAAAATTTGAGTGAGATTAAAGACATTCTCCACGTTTGGCAGACGCCTGGCAGGTTACAGATACCTCTTTCAAGCCAATTATATTTTCGAATAACATAAAAATAATGCCATCTAGGCGCACCTAAAGCAAAAATAGCGTAGTGGACACTAAGGGATTATCAAACAGCACCACAGAACATGTCTGATTTGACAAGATGCAAAAGAACAACATTACTCATGGTGTTGCAAGCTGAGCCAGAGAACTTAACAGTAAACCGCCTCAAAGTTCTTGGCTACGTCGTAGTTTTGTTTGCAAGTTATTTTCACGAAGATAGCTCCCAGGTACAGACATGCTTGTGACAAGTTTACATACATCTACCAATTACCCGATACTCGCTTGAGAATCAGTTTTGAATTTACGATGCATTCCGACATAGGTCTGTTAATCCATCAGCTCTGGCCTTGTCAGTTACTGTAAAAAAAAATGGTTTTGGTATGCTGTGTAGGCAGGTGTATCCACTTCAGGATAGGGAACCAGCTGCTATCAGAAACTATGATGGCAACTCATAGCCCTCCAGACTGACTGACGAGAACTATGTAGCTACTGGTATAATACAATAAACATTTTCACGAATGATAAATGGCAAACAGATGAGACTAAAACAGAAGTTACAGATTATCTAATGGATCGAAGCAGTCCATGACACCTAGCATGGTCGTCGAACCATTCGTGAGACTCGGCCAACGTAGGACTGGCCACGTGCGCTCTATCAGGATATTTCCCCAGCAAAAATCATTCGATTCCAACAATGCTAATGTATCTCAGTGTGGAACTTTCCTCAGGTTTTACACAGGGTCTTGTTTAAAAAGGGAATGGACTACTCATTATTTCGCAAGTTGCATGATCCAGCTATCAGAATCGACCGCCTTACGCCTTTCAGGAACTCAAGTAATTCCCCGAAATTGACTTCATTCAGAACTACTGATGTAACAACACGATAACCTCTAGGTAACGCCTCATCAGTGTCTTGAAAAAAGTTGAGAGTAGCCCAGAATAGTTACCCTACTTGCAAAACAGATAAGTGAACCTGGGGATATAAACACTTCGATGGAACAGGCAACAGATTACCCAAGAAACGGCCTAATGGGTGCTGAGCGGACATATAATGGTCAATTGACCAGTCGTATTATGCTACAACTAGATTCGTTAAATTTATAGGGTTTGTCACAAACAAAAACTTTTTCAGTTATTCTGATTTTATCAAATTACACCTATGATAGCGCCACATAGGACTATAAAATCATATGCATCACTAGTATTTTAAAAGTTAACAACATCAATCCACAACTTACTTTACGTTTGTTAGGCTGAAAAAGACAAAACAGTGATTTTAGTACATTACAACTAACAGGCAGTACTTGGCATACAAACACCAATAACTTACCATAGATAGCGAACATAGAACACCGGACATGGCGTCCTAGCGCCTGTTCTAGTTTACGCCGACAGTGAATCTAAACAAACAAAAAGATTGTTCTCTTCAACCTAAAGATTGAATTATGTGAAATTATGATGAATAAATTTTGGTTTAAGGCGTATTTTTCTCTCCTTCATTTTATTTCTCGCAGAAGAACATGTCCAGTCAACGGTGTATAATTTCAATTGAAAGCCGACGTGCATACATGGTCTAACCGACTAGGAGCGCAATTCAAAATATGAGATTTCGCCTTGAAACAATGCTCCCCATTGATGACGTCTCTTATCATCCTGACAAGCGAAACATGTCTCATACCAAAAAGTTCGGAAAGCCTCATTTCTCTTTTGGTTTTTAAACGGGTTGCCAGTGTCCATCTGTTTCCTATGCTTAGATATATCTTGGTTTAATTTCACTGATCTTACACAATCCTGAATCTTCAAGATTGCATTTCGGTCCAAACATTTTATACACTGATAATTTGTGGTGTTATGTACACAAAACACTGTAAAGACACATTCGGAATTTCATTTAGTGCCATGAATTCAGATCAGAGTGAATGACTAAATTTTATGGACTGGATATACTAAATATATCAACAATATGCATTCTTCAGATCTCATAAACACATAAGTTAGCTTTCCAAAGCTTCTCCTGTTTTGTGATTCGACCAGCTACATCAGACACTTATGAGGTCGACGTCTGAAGTTCAGATATCATCCAGGGTGTTAGGAGAATCTTTAGCCAAACCTTGCAATTTGACAAATATTGCCAAAATAGATATACAAGCAGAACGTTATACTCTTATACGATTGTACTCTTCTCATATATGGTTTGATTTACTCTACGGCCCCCTGTAGACTAACTACCGTTCTTCAGTAAACACACACTGCAGTAATATTATGTGCAACTGTCAATGGAGTTGAAGATTGAACGATCAATTCTTGGTTGTTTGCTCAAAATCAACTTCCCCAATTTTCGCGGAGGCATCAATACGACAGTCATCGTCTCATCGGTCGCTGTTCAGAAAGAAGATTGAAACATCGTCAGAAGTAATATAATGATTTATTATTGTAATATTTGTTCACAGACCTTAGTCATACTTGATTTATATGTTGGTGTAACAATATAGAATACTCAAGTCAACAATTGGTGTTTTGGTTTTTGCGTCCGTTATAACTAAGCGTTTCTGAGAAATCTTCGAAGAACAGCGTGGGCCCGAGCGTAGCGAGAGCTGGGCATTAACGGTTATGAGACTTTGCTGACAATTTCTGACGATAGAAACAGATCTGGCGGATTGAAACAGTTGGTGAAAGTTTGGATAGTCGCCGTTCATTTTCCTGGTGCCGGTCAAGTCCTCTTTGAACAAGCGATATCTGGAACATTTTTGGAATTGGGTCAAGTTCAACAATGCCTGGGTCAAAGAAGGGACAGAGTGTCTTGGATGCAAACAGGAAAGTAAGTCATGGTGACTTGTCTGTTAATTGTAACGATGTGTCTGATGTTAAGCATGACATGGTTGATGTTACTGTTTCGCCGTTCAGGGATGATAGGTACATCAAACTCCCTAAATTAGAACCACGGTGTTTTGATGGAAACCCGGCCGATTATTTACAATTTGTAAAGGAGTTTGAGATCATGCTGAGTAGTTTTCTATTAACTGATGAAATGAAGTTAATGTATTTAATGAGATATTGCACTGGAGATGCTGCAAGAGCTATACAGTGCTGTAAGTTTATGAAGCCAAAAGAGGGCTATTACGAGGCTCTGAGCATATTACGTCAAAGGTTTGGAAGACCTTCGATGATTGCAGGGAAATTATTCGACGCTGTTAAGGATAATGGTGGTCAATTACGGGATGACTCTCAGGCACTCACTGAGTTTTTAGATAATTTGCTAATTTACAAGAATGGAATGATTTCGATGAATCGCATGAGTGACCTCAACTCGAGTTTTATACTAGAAGTAATAGCAAGACAAACACGGTTTTGTTTTACACGTGTGCAAGAGGTGCATACAGAAGTGAACTGTGAACCGGTGAGCAAGTTCAGTGATAAGCTAAATGTAAACTCCAGGTCTGACTCCGAATTGTGTGACGATAACGGTGCTGTGAAGAAGTCTGTAGTTGCAACTGGTAAGCCGTTGTTGAATAGAGTGTCACAGAATAGAGTTACTGCTTCAGAGTGGAGTTCTGACTCCACAAGTTTACAAAGTATATCTAGTCAGAGTGAAGTTATAAAACCTTTAATGATTTGTGAGAAGGAACCAAAATTGTCTACTTCTGTTATTAAAGAGTTTGAAAATGATGAACTTGACAGTAAATTGAATATTTGTGGTAATGATCATGATAGTGTAGATTTGTCTTTGGTTGATCATGATGAGATGAGGGATATGCCTACTACTGCTAAGTTGAACAAAGGTTCTGTACAACTTGAACGTGAAGTAGAATTGAACGCAGATGCAGTTCCAGAAGGTGCGCATACTTGTGAGACAGTCAGTGTAATCGATCAGCGTGTAGCCCACCTATCATCAGATGATAGTGCTAAACCCGAACTAGTAGTGAAAGACAGCAGTGGTGGTAATCTTGCAGTTGGACAACTATCTGAAAGCCGAAAAAGAACAGCTTCTGATCCACCGCTAACTTCATCACCTTGTGTCACTCAGTCATCGTTGGTGTTTTCATCCACAATGAAACAGATGCCCATCAACTCAAGTATCTTGTGCAATGACTATGCTAGTATCAGTTCGTTTGAAAGGACGAATATCAATGGTCAGTTTAGTGTGGATAAGCCAAGTGTAAAGGAGAGAGTTATTGTTAAATTGACTTGCACGAATAAAGGCATTTCTAGTTTCAAGTTACTATTTGAATGTTATAATCTTTGGTGTAAATTACTCTGTTTCTACACTTGGTTGATGAGATATGTCGTGTGTTTGTTGGTCATCCATATTCTACGATACAATGACATGGGCGTGTTGCCGTTCAGATTTGAGGATATAGCTGATAGAAGGAAGTTAGCAAATGAACTCTGCGACGATTTTCCGACCTAGGGCGTCAACCTGAGAAGGGTTGTAGGCGTACTGCTGTAAGTCCTACAATTCTTCAAAGGGTAGCGCATCAATGAGCAGCCCAATGTGCTCGGTGTGTGATTTTGTACATATGTTCATATTGCATATACTGAATTGATATCATCTGTCATCTAGCTGTTGGTAATTCTGTTTGTGTCCGGACGACTTCCACTTGGATCATCAAGCTGAGAAGGAATGTAGGCGTACTGCTGTAAGTCCTACGGTTCTTCAAGGGTAGTTTGTCGTGTCAGAATCCACAACATTTGATGTGTTGATTGTACATATGTTTGTGTTAAATAATTGTGTGAGTTCCAATTGATGTAATTGTTGGTTAATCTTGTTTGTGTCCGGACATTCCACAAATTACAATGGTCAATCTGTGAAGGTTTGTAGGCGTACTGGTGTAAGTCCTGCAATTCTTCAAAAGAATTCCATGAAGATGTGATCCGCGAGGTTGTTTGTACTATTTGTATATACGTGTGGTGTGTCATATCAATTGGTGTATTTTGGATTCATCGTGTTTACTTGTTGTTTTTGTATCTTGTTGTTATTGCGTAATTTTGTTAAAATTTTCGTCGTGATTACTTCTGAAGTTGTTTCGAGTCTTCTACATCCGTGAATGAATTGATTGATGTTAGAGACAGCAGATGGGTCGTAAACGCCGGGGAGGCTATTACTGAGAATGGCATGCATACGGATATAATGATTATCTGTGATCCCACACGTCGGGGAGCGGGAGTGTAGACGACTAAGGCTTGCGTACGTCACCGCTACTAGAACTGAGGCAGAATGAGTGACAAGCGATTGCAGTGGTAATTGGTAATGAGGAGATACGAGGACGTGAATGGAGTAGCATGAGTTGGTGCTATGGTCACGTTGCATTCTGCAAGAGTCATTCTAGCAAGTGGCGATTGTGTTGCAAGATGTCAAGAGGAGGTCTCTGTCTGGGGGCGCAGGTCGTCATTGATGTGTGAGATTGTGCTGTGGGTATGCTTGTGGTGTGTCGGCTTTTCTGTTTGCTTTCCATTTCAGCTCTGTCCGTGTGACCCAGGTTCTCGCAATGGCATCCAAGTCAACGTGCATTGGTCGTGCAGGAAAAAAGGGATGGATCCCTTTTTTGCCGGGGAGTGTCAATGGAGTTGAAGATTGAACGATCAATTCTTGGTTGTTTGCTTGAAATCAACTTCCCCAATTTTCGCGGAAGCATCAATACGACAGTCATCGTCTCATCGGTCGCTGTTCAGAAAGAAGATTGAAACATCGTCAGAAGTAATACAGAGATTTATTATTGTAATATTTGTTTTCAGACCTTAGTTTGCTTAGTTCGCTTATTCCTTTTATATGTTGGTGTAACAATAAACAAATATCAAACGGCAGATCGGTGTTTTGGTTTTTTCGTCCGTTATAACTAAGCGTTTCTGAGAAATCTTCGAAGAACAGCGTGGGCCCGAGCGTAGCGAGAGCTGGGCATTAACGGTTTATGAGACTTTGCTGACAACACCCATTCAATTAATAGTCGATCTAACTATGTCCACTTGATACAGAGGGGAACCATAACCAACATACGAATGAAATATGAGAAAACTAGGTCGAAACTTACCGCAACATCACATGAAAAGATAAAAGTTACTTGGACATCGTTTATAATCCACAAACTGGTCTCCTTCCCAAAGTGAATAATAATAGTTTATATTTTCATATAAACATAAATGTACATGAAAATGCATGCTATTTTTACAGGGACGATCAAGAATGATATAATATCAAATCGTAGATTGTCTAGAAGATAATAATGTTTCAACAGTTACATATTTGATATATATATATATATATATATATATATATATATATATATATATAAACACACTCATGTTCTGAACCAGGCCGTATAGTTATTGAATTGTGCAGTTGTCCTCCAGGTTGAGCGGGAAAATCGACTTCGTTTCGTTTTCATCCCGTGCTTGTCGGCATACGATAACCAACCAATATTTAGGTAAGTACAAAGTTTACAAAGGATTGAAAGCTGTTTTAGGAAAGTTAAAGTGCTAAGGTGAATCATTAAATGGTAATGAAATAGGTAAGTGCAATATATCATTAATAGATACATATATATAGGAAACAGAATAGGGAAGTGATTATTCCTTAGACCGACAACGTTCGTTTGCAATGTATTAGAAAATGAATGTGATAAGACATTGTGAAGTGGTATTCAAAGATCCGACAATGGACAGCAAGTTAATTCATAAGATGCCCCATAAATCTGTGCAGATCCCGCGTGGTCGCATCTCAACAATAGGCTGAGCGAATGGTATATATTTAAAGGTAGAAGCATGATCTGTCAAGGCGTTCATTATTATCATTTTCGAGATAAAGATCTAAGCCCTCATAAAAATCGGAAATATCTCGATCCTTCAAATTGCATATTGCTGTTCCTGCAGAATGGGGCGATTCACCTTAGTGACCACCACCATATCTACTGATCAGCTAGCGCCACCCTCCCTCCTTTTATGGTGTTAGGCTCTGAGACTATGAATATTATGGCTACCACAAGTATATTGCTTGGTACCAGACATGTTCGTACCCCATATTCCATCTCCCTAGCTTTCTTAATGAGTGCTTTCAATAAATCTGCACGTACATCTTCATGAACAAATTATATATGTGTGCATGCATCCTAATGAACAGATTACTTTATAAGAAGTCAAAAACTTAAAGAGTAAAAAGAACAGGTTTTGTGAATATTGGAGCAGGATTCAGCAGATCACTATAGCTGTTTCACTGTAGGTAGTATGGATTGAAGGTAAGGTCGGTTGGCAGGACTTAGTGTACTTATATATAGTAAACATCTGACATTGCAAAGTAACGTGTCTAGACACATTATAAAAAGATATTAACACAGAACCAACAAAATTTTGGCATTTGGTTAACAATACTGCAGTGTGTGTATACTGAAGAATGGTAGTTAGTCTACAGGGAGCCGTAGAGTAAATCGATCTATATATGATGAGATTATAATGAATATTATAATTCCTATATCAAATAATGCACTAGGCTCAATAACTGAGTGTTATAAGGTAAACAAGCGTGGTAAAGCAAGAGAACATTTGATGCATAAATATTTTAATCATTTTAAGTATTTTAATGACAATCTAATTTAAGAATTGAACATGCATGATTAATAAGTATTATTAGTATATACATGTATAAAACGTTAAAGGTGTGGATGCTATTACATTTATTTCCAGTGTTACTTCTACCAACACAACTTAGTGAAAATTATAGAGAATAGAAATCAGTAATTTAGTTAACGTTCGCTGCGTGAGTATTAGAGTCGAGTTATGGCCAGAAAAGATCAGCAACAGGGATCTCTGGGAGCGAACCAATCAGGAACCGATTGTGAAACAAATAGGCAGAAAGAAATGGAGATGGATTGGCCATACGCTGAGGAAACCATCAAGTGACATCACTAGACAAGCCCTCGAGTGGAACCCGAAAGGGAGGCGGCGAGTTGGTCGTCCAAGGGTGACTTGGAGGAGGTCATGTGAAGAGGAGATGAAAGCATGTGGGCAGACCTGGAGCAGGGTGAAAAAGTTGTCAGAAAACCGAAGTCAATGGAGGTGCGCAGCTGAAGCCCTATGTTCCTCTAGGAACTAAAGGATACAATAATAATAATAATAATATACGCATGTGACTATACTGAAGACTGGGCTAGCCTTCAATTTCCGTTCTACGATTATTTATCCAAAATGGTGAGGGAATACATAAATCCACAGCTGCTGTTGTTAACACTCAGTGGGGGTAGGAGCCAACAAAGTAATCCATTCAATGCATGTGTATACTTCACGTGGACACAGAGACTTTCTGATGAATACGTCAAAATCCAAATCACTGCCTATACAGCGCCAATAAACCTGGATATCTATGATATAACGAAAACATGCTGAAAGCTGCATCTCAGATCAAGTTGATTCATTCGATGGTAATGATCTGCTCCTGCATGCCTTATTCGACATATTGAATGGAATGGTCCGCGGTTACTCTGGTTCCAGATCGAAAAGAATAAAATATTCACCGGTTGCTGAATAAAAAGTGCTTCTCTGCATGTTCAACTGTATTCTAACTGCTGTGGTGAGCCTTCTGCAGAATATGTTACTTAAGACACCGTTTACGGTAAACTAACTATCGTTTTTAGAAGCTATTTATACACTTTTGTGTGTAGCCCAGCATGTCGACCAAATGTAACGCAACACTCGGTTGTTACGCGCACTTTCGAAGAATTCAAACGATAATGGTGCCTAGGGTTATATCATAAAAATTGGTTTAACTTATGCAAAGTGTGTTTATTATCATTATTCCATTATCCTCCCTTGTATACATATATATATATCTTGTGTCATTGAAAGATTTCAAACTTGCTTACTCAATGTGTACATTATTACCATATTGACGATGCCTGTCAGCTTTCATGTGCATTAAAAGACAGTATTAATAATAATATATATATTCTCATATAAACATATAAATTTACATGAAAATGCATGCCATTTTTACAGGCACGATCAAGTATGATATAATATCAAATCGTAGATTGTCTACAAGTTAATAATGTTTCAACAGTTAAATATTTGATATATATATAAATACACATTGTCTGAACTAGGCTGTATAGTTATTGAATTGTACAATTGTCCTCCAGGTTGAGCGGGAAAATCGACTTCGTTTCGTTTTCATCCCGTGGTTGTCGGCATACGATAACCAACCAATATTGAGGTAAGTACAACGTTTACAACGGATTGAAAGCTGTTTTTAGAAAAGTAAAAGTGCTAAGGTGAATCAATAAAGTGTAATGAAATGGGTAAGTGCAAGTATCACTAATAAATGCATTAATATAGAAAACTCCCTAGGCTGACAACGTTCATTTGCAATGTATAATGCTACGCGTATATCTGGTAGTATCATGATGTCCACTTTTGGTTTTAATACATTTTTTCCTTATGTCTGTTTTTTTATTTTATGCTTTTTTGTGCATTTGGTGCACAACCGTACCTCACAGAGAATAGGAATAGAATAAGTCGAATCAAATTCATAAAGAGCTATAAAATGTTAGGTTTAATGGGATACAATGAGGATTAAGTAAAGACGTTATTAGAAAATGAATGAGATAAGACATTGTGAAGTGGTATTTAAAGATCCGACAATGGACAGCAAGTTGATTTATAAGATGCCCCATAAATCTGTGCAGATCCCACATGGTCGCATCTCAACAATAGGCTGAGCGAATGGTGTATATTTAAAGGTAGAAGCATGATCTGTCAAGGCGTTCATTATTATCTTTTTCAAGATAAAGATCTAAGCCCTCATAAAAATCAGAAATATCTCGAGCCTTTAATTTGTATATTGCTGTTCCTGCAGAATGGGGCGATTCACCTTAGTGACCCCCACCATATCTACTGATCAGCTAACGCCACCCTCCCTCCTTTTTTGATGTTAAGCTCTGAGAATATGATTATTATGGCTACCGCAAATATACTGCTTGGTACCAGACATGTTCGTACCCCATATTCCATCTCCCTAGCTTTCTTAATGAGTGCTTCCAATAGGTCTCCACATACATCTTTATGAACATTATATATGTATGCATGCGTCCTAATGAACGGATTACTTTACAAGAAGTTAAAACCTTAAAGAATAAAAAGAATAGGTTTTGTGAATAGTGAAGCAAGATTCAGCAGAACAATATAGTTAGGGATCAATGTAGGTAGTATGAACTGAAGGTAAGGTCGGTTGGCAGGACTTAGTGTACTAAATTATCATGACAGTCTTGTATATAGTAGACATCTGACATTGCAAAGTAACGTGTCTAAACATATTATAAAAGATATTAACAGAAATACTACATAGCTTTAACATTATGAATTTTAGAAAATTATATGAGAATGGGTAACTGTTGACTGAAGATAATCAATTCAACTCAAAAATAGTGCAGTGTATTATGCTAATAATATAAGTATATTCGTAAAATATTAAAAGATATGGTTGCTAATGTAATGGTTTTCGGAAATAATTATACTGACGAACTTATTGAAGATTACAGTGAAGAGGAAACCAGTGAGTTAGTTAAATGGCTACTGTGCAGTTAGTAGTTAAAACGTCTTTTTTAAAAAGTAAAGGGTAGAAGAGTTTTGAGCACCGGAGCAAATTAAGTCATATTCTACTGAGTAGAGTGTAGTGAGTAGTGGTACGATTAGGGATAAGGGTAGGTTGAATGAACTTGGGGAAAATGGTTGGTTGGTTGAGTTTGTTATTGCTAGGTATTCCTGGCCACTTTTCATATGGCATGCTTTAGACATTACAAAGTACCAGTTTGCTTATATTATGGGAGAACTATCACAACTAATTTGGGATTATACATCCAGGAGAGTCTAATGAGTTTATAAACCCGATTGAAGAAATATCGATAGGATCTCTAGTAAGCTGAATAACCGGACCTTAGGTAAAGGCATGTGGGAGAGATTAGGTTGGTTTTATCACGTTATAGATGAGGTACGGTTGCCGGGGCAAATGAGTTTCCTCAAATTGGGGGTATTGCACTGGGGTCTGTAGTACTAAAGCTAGTTGAGCGGCCCATATGGATAAAGTATGGATAAGTAGACCGAAGCTCTTTTGTTGATAGGAACTCGTTAAGTAGACGCTGGAATTCAGTAGGAGATCGGCAACTACGTACAGTAAGTGGAAGTTCGTTCCATAATGCACTGTACTGTATTTTAAAGAAACGTGATCGCAGTTTTGTCCGGAACCGGCTTATGGATAGAGTATTTTCATGATTCCTAAGAGTATATATGGGTAAATTATTGAAAGCTATTGGATTACTGCTTTTGGTGTAGCCGTGTAAAAGGCGAAAGAGGAATGTAAGGTTGAGTTTCAGGCGCCTTAACCAAAGTGGCTGAAGTCCATACATTTTGCACCTATCAGCGTAAGTCAGTCCTTCATGTTTGTATAATAGGCGTCGAGTAAAACTTCGCTGAATATTTTCAATACGAACCCTGTCATACCCATGCATGAAACCGAAGACAATTGTGCAGTATTCAAGTACTGGACGAACCATGACTTTGTATAAAAGGACTTTAGCCTCATTTGTGTACATTTTTCGATGCAACAAGCCTGTGAGTCTTCGGCATTTAGAAACAAGTGCTTTTGCGTACTGACTGAATGTTAAGTTTTGTGAGTAGGTAACTCCCAGGTCTTTTATGGAACTGAGGGTTTGGAGAAAAGAGTTACCTAGGTGTAACCTGAAATTCGGATGGGAGTTATTGAAATATAGGACACCACATTTATCAGAATTGAATGGCAGTTGCCAGTCATTGCTCCAGTTATGTAACCTATCCAGATCATCTTGAATATGTGTGAATCCTTCGTTTAGTGTAGAATGGGGGAAGCTGTATACAATCTTTAAGTCGTCAGCAAAGAGGTATGGGGTACCATGCTTGATTACGCTGCAGATGTCGTTAATGTAGATTACGAAAAGCAGTGGACCTAGTACACTACCCTGAATCACTCCACTTCTTATAGGTCTGGGTGACGAGTAATTATTTGCAAATTTCACAACTTGGGAACGATCTTCCAAGAAAGAAATGAGCCAGGATAACAAGGGGTCTTGGAACCCGTACGACTTTAGCTTAAGGATTAGTCTCTTGTGTGGGACTTTATCAAAGGCTTTTTTGAAGTCAAAGAAGAGAGTTGTGACATACAAACCATGATCACGCTTAGCGGTAACATCATCAAAGTAGTCAAGTAGGCAGGTGGAGCATGATCGATTTTTCAAGAAGCCGTGTTGTGCTGGAGTAAACACTTTGTGAAGGTGGAGGTATGAAGCAATATCTTGCCCTATAACCTTTTCCATAACCCTGGAAACTACTGACGTGATATTAATCGGTCGGTAGTTTTCGATGTTAGAAGTTGGTCCTTGTTTGTGCCTAGGGGTTATAAACGACAGTTTCCAGCATTCTGGGTAACTGCCATTATTTAAGGACAGAATGAAAAACTTTAGTAGGATAATGGGTATATCCTCACCACCTCTTTTCAACAAGATAGATGGAATTCCATCGGGCCCAGCGTTATATGATGTCCGGAGGGATGCTATAGCGGAGGAAATCTTTTGTTGGGTGAATGTTATATTACCCAAAAAGTGATTTGGTATTGTCGGAACTTCAAGACTATCTACTGTTTCTTCGATAGTATAGTAGCTAGAAAAGTGGGAGCTGAATAACTCACATATCTCCTGCGGGTCTTCGTGTAGTTTTTCTCCATCTAGTAATAAGTTAGGGATACTTATTCTGTTGTTGTTGATTCGTGACTTAATTAGTTTAACTAATGCCTCTGTATTATCAGGTCGTGAGTGGAGGATGCGTTCTAGTTTGATGGACTCAGATAACTGATTAGATTTGTATGAATCATAAGTTTGCTTGAGTGTAATGAGTGATGAAAAGTCATTATATCTGTAGAATTGCCTAGCATGCTTACGCAGTCGGTTTCGAATCTTTACGGGGATGAAGTCGGGCTGTTTAGGCCTCGTTTTCACAAGTCTTACTGGAGCGATGAAGTCATGTGCAAATCCTAGGTTCTCATAGAGTAATTTGTTTGTCTCTATAGCCGAGCTGCACGTAAAGTATGGCTCCCAGTCTAGGGTGCGTATGTATGGTTTCAGTTCATCCCACTGAGCATGTCTGTAACCCCTGAGTAATACTTTGTTGGCGTTTATTGTCGAACTCATGCTAGTGCAAATATTAAATGTACCGAATACTACTCTGTGGTCGCTGCCAGGAAACTCTTTACCTACTCGAAGGGTAGTGGGGATGATACCATTAGTGAAAACTAGATCTAAAATCTTAGATAGCCTGGTAGGATACTGTACGTGTTGTTGCCATTCTTTTGTTTCTATTATGTTGATAAATTCATTGTACCGTTTTGGTGAGGAAAGTGGTTGCCAGACTACATCGGGCATATTAAAGTCCCCACATATAATTTTAGCCGTGTGAGGTAGTGAAGTGGCGTAAGCGAACGTGCTAGCAAGCTTCATATTACCTTCAACGGTTGAGCACGGGGGGTGATAGATGCAACCTATAAGATAGGAACTGGAGTGAGACAGTCTTAGAATAGCCCACACTGAATCGTTATCTGTGATGAGCTCTGGGTAGAAGCACTGTGTGGCCTTAATATCAGACCTGATATACATAGCACATCCTCCTCCTCTACCATAGTTTCTGTCGCCTCTGAATACATAATAGTTATCAATAGAAATATCTTTATCGCAAATCTGAGGAGTGCACCATGTCTCAGTAATCATTATGAGAGACGGATTGCAAATTAGGGATAATGTCGTGAAGTCGAACATTTTGTTGAGTAAGGAGCGAGCATTGATAAGACAGAATGAGAGAGAGTTAGGGGTGACGGTGAAATCGCATATATCTTTAAAAATATTCTCTCCAAGGTTTATGGCGTCTAGAACAGATTGTTTGATGGGTGCTAACTCAGATGGTGGCCACTTACTAGCAGTGCTGGAAAAGTGCCCTACACCAGTATCAGCACAGAGAGATGTGCCATCGTTTGTTACCCCGGCGGGTGTGAGGTGTTCATAATACCGTGCCTCCAATGCATCGCCCTCCCATCCGGTGATAAGTGGCTTGACAGTATGTGTGCTATTTGCGTCAATATTGAGGCTGAAATTTCGTGTTGGCTGAGAAAATTTAGATTGGATGGGGGGGAGGTAGGTATTCCTTGTGGATAGTATGCTGGGGTAGAGTTACGTGTATCGCAGTTATGACTAATATTTTGTGTGTTTAAGTTATTTTCGTAAATATTAGTCCATTGACGGTCTTGGGTGGTCTGTATGCGATGGTTTTCGGGGATGTGGTGAGTCAAAAGGCCACCTTTAGGAAACATGCCTAGCGCACTTGTTCCTTGTTGTAGAGGTCCCTGGATCAAACTTTTGTCTATAGTAGCCATAGATTGGAAAGTTGTGTCGGGGTAGGTGTATGCCTGCCCGTCGGGCTTCGACTTATTTTTAGGGTGCCCAGACATATAGCGTCTGTTGTGTCTATCGGACGAAGACTTGTTTGATGTTGGATGAATCGGCGGGTTACCTCTCTTTTCATTGACGTTAGATTTATGGCGGTATGAGGGCTTATTCTGCTTCCCTGGTTTAGTGGTATGATTGGGGTCGCTTAAGTTAATGTTATCTGGTTCGCTGCTGAGAAACCTATCAGTGATGTGTTTGAGTACAGGTATTCTGGATGGCAGGGTTATTTTACTTCGTTTTGTATGCTCACTAATCTGAGTGCTGCTCGGGGAGGATATGCTTAATGCTACATGCTCGAGCTTAGTCTTTTGCTTAACGTTGGTAGTGGTATTAGCGGCTGATGGTGATGTGGCTAGCGAGCATAACTCTGAAGATGCATCTAAGTCTATGACCGTAGTTGCTTCATCGTTGAGTTTACTAGGTAAATTTTTATTATTTAAGAGTATTTCATGTATGTCTGTACCATTAGGTTTACTCAAGTTTAAGGCGACAGAGTCTTCTATAGGACATTCTGCTGTTACGTAAGTTTCTGCGACACTTAGTACACTTGCGCACACACTTGAACATGAAAATGCATGCTATTTTTACAGGGACGATCAAGAATGATATAATATCAAATCGTAGATTGTCTAGAAGATAATAATGTTTCAACAGTTACATATTTGATATATATATATATATATAAACACACTCATGTTCTGAACCAGGCCGTATAGTTATTGAATTGTGCAGTTGTCCTCCAGGTTGAGCGGGAAAATCGACTTCGTTTCGTTTTCATCCCGTGCTTGTCGGCATACGATAACCAACCAATATTTAGGTAAGTACAAAGTTTACAAAGGATTGAAAGCTGTTTTAGGAAAGTTAAAGTGCTAAGGTGAATCATTAAATGGTAATGAAATAGGTAAGTGCAATATATCATTAATAGATACATATATATAGGAAACAGAATAGGGAAGTGATTATTCCTTAGACCGACAACGTTCGTTTGCAATGTATTAGAAAATGAATGTGATAAGACATTGTGAAGTGGTATTCAAAGATCCGACAATGGACAGCAAGTTAATTCATAAGATGCCCCATAAATCTGTGCAGATCCCGCGTGGTCGCATCTCAACAATAGGCTGAGCGAATGGTATATATTTAAAGGTAGAAGCATGATCTGTCAAGGCGTTCATTATTATCTTTTTCAAGATAAAGATCTAAGCCCTCATAAAAATCGGAAATATCTCGATCCTTCAAATTGCATATTGCTGTTCCTGCAGAATGGGGCGATTCACCTTAGTGACCACCACCATATCTACTGATCAGCTAGCGCCACCCTCCCTCCTTTTATGGTGTTAGGCTCTGAGACTATGAATATTATGGCTACCACAAGTATATTGCTTGGTACCAGACATGTTCGTACCCCATATTCCATCTCCCTAGCTTTCTTAATGAGTGCTTCCAATAGGTCTGCACGTACATCTTTACGAACATATTATACATGCGTGCATGCATCCTAATGAACAGATTACTTTATAAGAAGTCAAAAACTTAAAGAGTAAAAAGAACAGGTTTTGTGAATATTGGAGCAGGATTCAGCAGATCACTATAGCTGTTTCACTGTAGGTAGTATGGATTGAAGGTAAGGTCGGTTGGCAGGACTTAGTGTACTTATATATAGTAAACATCTGACATTGCAAAGTAACGTGTCTAGACACATTATAAAAAGATATTAACACAGAACCAACAAAATTTTGGCATTTGGTTAACAATACTGCAGTGTGTGTATACTGAAGAATGGTAGTTAGTCTACAGGGAGCCGTAGAGTAAATCGATCTATATATGATGAGATTATAATGAATATTATAATTCCTATATCAAATAATGCACTAGGCTCAATAACTGAGTGTTATAAGGTAAACAAGCGTGGTAAAGCAAGAGAACATTTGATGCATAAATATTTTAATCATTTTAAGTATTTTAATGACAATCTAATTTAAGAATTGAACATGCATGATTAATAAGTATTATTAGTATATACATGTATAAAACGTTAAAGGTGTGGATGCTATTACATTTATTTCCAGTGTTACTTCTACCAACACAACTTAGTGAAAATTATAGAGAATAGAAATCAGTAATTTAGTTAACGTTCGCTGCGTGAGTATTAGAGTCGAGTTATGGCCAGAAAAGATCAGCAACAGGGATCTCTGGGAGCGAACCAATCAGGAACCGATTGTGAAACAAATAGGCAGAAAGAAATGGAGATGGATTGGCCATACGCTGAGGAAACCATCAAGTGACATCACTAGACAAGCCCTCGAGTGGAACCCGAAAGGGAGGCGGCGAGTTGGTCGTCCAAGGGTGACTTGGAGGAGGTCATGTGAAGAGGAGATGAAAGCATGTGGGCAGACCTGGAGCAGGGTGAAAAAGTTGTCAGAAAACCGAAGTCAATGGAGGTGCGCAGCTGAAGCCCTATGTTCCTCTAGGAACTAAAGGATACAATAATAATAATAATAATAATATACGCATGTGACTATACTGAAGACTGGGCTAGCCTTCAATTTCCGTTCTACGATTATTTATCCAAAATGGTGAGGGAATACATAAATCCACAGCTGCTGTTGTTAACACTCAGTGGGGGTAGGAGCCAACAAAGTAATCCATTCAATGCATGTGTATACTTCACGTGGACACAGAGACTTTCTGATGAATACGTCAAAATCCAAATCACTGCCTATACAGCGCCAATAAACCTGGATATCTATGATATAACGAAAACATGCTGAAAGCTGCATCTCAGATCAAGTTGATTCATTCGATGGTAATGATCTGCTCCTGCATGCCTTATTCGACATATTGAATGGAATGGTCCGCGGTTACTCTGGTTCCAGATCGAAAAGAATAAAATATTCACCGGTTGCTGAATAAAAAGTGCTTCTCTGCATGTTCAACTGTATTCTAACTGCTGTGGTGAGCCTTCTGCAGAATATGTTACTTAAGACACCGTTTACGGTAAACTAACTATCGTTTTTAGAAGCTATTTATACACTTTTGTGTGTAGCCCAGCATGTCGACCAAATGTAACGCAACACTCGGTTGTTACGCGCACTTTCGAAGAATTCAAACGATAATGGTGCCTAGGGTTATATCATAAAAATTGGTTTAACTTATGCAAAGTGTGTTTATTATCATTATTCCATTATCCTCCCTTGTATACATATATATATATCTTGTGTCATTGAAAGATTTCAAACTTGCTTACTCAATGTGTACATTATTACCATATTGACGATGCCTGTCAGCTTTCATGTGCATTAAAAACAGTATATTATTATAAGATTCATTTCATTGTTATATTAGGAAAGTGACTTCAAGCTTTATTTATTTTCCCAAGTATCTGTAATCCATCTAACGAATATTTGGGTTTTTTGTTAATTCGAAGTCAATTTCCCCATATCTCCTGATGTGGTCTATTGAATCACTGGTTATCAGGTTTTTTCCACAAACTAAAGACAAAATGACAGCAACCGTAAATCATTTAATTAAACAATATTTATGCATGCCTATACAATTGGTGTATCCTAAATAGCTAGGAAACAATATGTACCTTATTATATTATCCATACTAAATATGCTTACTAATCTTATGTGTAATTTATCGAATTGATGATGCCTGTAAACTGGCGTCCCTCAAGTACAAAAATGAGAATTTATTATTATTGTGAGAATGCATTTATAAACGAAATACAGCGGGAAATTATATAATTCCTAGGCTGACAACGTTCATTTGCAATATATAATGCTACCCATATAGGTCTTACTATCGTGATGCCCACTTTCGGCTTTAATACAATTATTCTCGAGCCGGTTGTTTTTATTTCATACCTTTTTGTGTATTTGGTGCTATTAATTTTTTGAACTGTTGCGTTACAGGTGTTCAGTTTCTGCGTGAATCATTTTCCTTAATATTTTGGAAATAAGCCGCTTTCCTCACATTATCCAGTTATCCATAGTCAACAAGGATTGTATTGTATCAACTGGAACAAAGTATAGCATTCACTCGTGAAATCTACATCAAGAATCTTCGGATACTCTATCTAACCACGTGGAACTCAGGACTTTATCCACACCAAACTCTGTATAGGAAAGTCTGACATAAATTTACATGCATTTTCATGTGAATTTATGTTTATATGAAAATATAAATTATTAGCATTTTTTTCAATATACATCTGTTTATCGTTGTTGTTTTGATACTTCGATAATACAGCTATCGTATTTTTATACCCTCATGACTTTTTTCCCGGAAATTATGAAGTTTTTTATTTCTGTAACGGTCAAGTCTATCACACGTGTAAGTACCGTTAAGAGACTGAGATCTAATACTAGTCAGACATCTGAAGGCCTCAGCTCTGTTGACGATTCTGCACGTTTTACACCAGCCACACCCAGAGTTATGGTATCTGATATCATGGAGGAATTGACAGAGAATGCGGCTTGTAGCAAAAATGATTTACTGACACTTCAGAAGTCAATAGCAGAACTACAGAGCAAGTTTGACAGCATTATGCCTCTCACGCAACTGTGTGACCCATCACAAAACATCTGTTTTGAATCACTCATCAAATCCGAGCGCATAATTGACTATTTGGCTGAAGAAGCTCTTAAGAGGATTATGTCTTCACATAACGTCTTGGCCTATAACATTCCAGACAGAGAGCCGATTGCCAAACTTAAGAATTCCTGTCTAAAGGCTTGTAATATGTCGTTGACAGAATGTCAGGTTTTGCGTATTCGTAAGAAATCTGCAAACCACCCGTGTCTTGTGCTTTTCAAGTTTAGGTCCACTGAAGAAGCCAGGAATTTTCTGAAATGTGGTAAGACAATAGGCTCTTCAACACCATACACTAACATTAGGGTTGCACCTGATTTAACACCATCCCAAAGACGATGCCGCTCAGGAACACTGAACGCTGATAACTCTAATAGGATAACTGTAGATGATGTTCCGTGCGTTATTCCGTCTAGTGAAATACCTGATCATGGCATACAACAGGAATATTCGCAGGCACCGGCTAATGTTAGCCAAGCATTATATAACGATATTGATGCTGACACTGAAATGGCGTACATAGATGAGTCAACTAGAAATAATGTTGAAATACATCGTTTTCACACTGACGCAAAAGTCAAGACACCGATACCATCAAAACCCATCCCACTGGTGGTCCAACCATTGCCTTATAAGTCAGTTACTCCTCAGTCTGACAATCCACACTCTGTGAAGCACCAGTCGAATGTAGCTGCCCAAGTTGGCAAGTTTTCTAGGCGTTATGACAAACGTCCCATTTCCATTAAGAAAACTAAATATCACGAGGTGTCCAAGCCACAAAAACCCTACATAGCATGTGCTGGCTGCCCTGTTGGCCATCATCAGCCAGTTGATCATAAGATAAGGGAAAAAGAAGTAAATAAATTAAATACTAGACCCGGAGCAAGAAAGCCCTTTGATATGAAACAGACGAAAGCACCTCTAGGCCTTCTTTCTAAGAGAAAGTCAAATATGGTAGACCAAGCTCCTAGGGGTAGGCCTAATTGGTGTCAAGTGGAAAGCCAATTTTATCCAATCCCTAATTCTAGACAAACAGCACAGCGAGGTAGTAGGTATTATTCTGCGCATCCACTACGTAAACCCCTTGTCAACCAGCCCACTTCTAATATTCTGTCGACTGAAAGTTATAGAAAATACCCCAAACATCGGCCACAGACCACATTTAGCAAGCCAACAGAACCCATTCATACATCTTATGTATCTAGTGGGGGGCATGTGCCGATTTCTGCACAAAACTTGCTATGGTCTGATGAATACCAGAAACAGATACCAACACTTCATTCTTATACTGGCAACAAATTACCGAATACACATATCGGTTATACCTTAGGGCAGGATTTTCACCAGCGTCAGTTAACAGAAACACCTGGAATCATGCATATAGCACGCATGATATCGGATCAATTCCTTGCTGGCATAGCGAACAGTCTACAGCTAGGGCAAGGCATATTTCCCGGGAGATAGCTGACACAGTGTCGACACCAAACGCGGATACTAATATCTCTAAAATATTAATATCTGATTATCACACAGGTGTCTCTCACTGCATACCATATCCAAACGTAAGCCCATCCCTGACTACCACCTCAAAAATCTACCTGAAGTCTTCCTACGATCCAAAGATATTGGTAAATGAGTCTGATAACATGTATATAGAGGATACTCACGGATTATTTTACCAAGATGTTGTCCGCTCACTGAAACCACATAGCCAGTGTTTATCTATTATCCTAGTAAATACGAGATCAGTTCTAAGCAAACACTTAGCACTAAGTACAATAGCTTCTATATGCAGACCGTCATTGATTATGATCACCGAAGCCTGGTGCACAAGTGAAATCTCCAATGACAGCCTAAGGATTGATAAATACAACCTTTTTCGAGGGGACAGACGGACAGGTCGTGGGGGTGGAACACTAATTTACTGTGAACAATCCATGTGTGCAACCCAGTTTAGTAACCCAATTCTGTCACAACTCAATGACTCGATCTGGGTCGAAATAAAAGTTGTCAGAAGTAAACCTATACTTGTGGGTTGTGTGTACCGGCCCCCTTCATCCAGCAGGGAATATGATAATATGCTTAGCAATATCTTTAATGTTACAGCCAATCTTCCTTTCAGTTATAAAATTATCGGAGGCGATTTCAACTTGCCAGAAGTATCATGGTCTTCACTCCGAGGACCCCAAAGGTGTGATAATCTCATAAATTCCATCGTCACAGGAGGGTGGACACAACACATAAATTCACCCACTAGATCCGCAAATATCCTAGACCTTATTTTCACGAACAACATAACGCCATCTACAGTACATGTGGGACATGAATTTCCAGGTAGTGACCATAGAATAGTAGTTTGTTCTTTTGACATCTTTCCTGAAACAAAACGCAGAGATGAAGCTGGCCAGATACCTATGAGATTGTACACACATGCTGACTGGGACTTGTATCAGCACCTAATTAGATGTTCTAATTGGGACTCGTACTTTTCGAACCAGTCCTTAGATGCAATTCTTAACAACTTCTATCAGAATATTAACTCAATTCACGACGTCATTGCACCCGAGAAGATTCTTAACTTCAGATTCCCCCAAAGTGATTATATTCCGACATCGTTTAGAAGAAGTCTACGAAAGCACTCAATAAAATACTACAGATATCATGACTTATCGTCATTAATTGCCATAACGTCCCTTCTCAGTAGAATTGAAGAGTTGAGAAATATAGGCCTCAGAAACAAAGAAATGCAGGCCATTCATGCACCGCATAACTCAGGAGAAATAGCCAAACTTTTTAAAAGTAGGTTGACGAACTCCAAAACACCCTATCCGAAAATAATATACTTAGACGGCATTGCTTACGAAAATAATGAGGCGATATGTGAACTGTTTAGCAAGCACTTCGCCAGATTATACACCTTAGAGAACGATGAGGTCGTGGATTTCCCACGTAAAACAGACGAATGTTTAAGTGACATAATTTTCACCACACATGAGATCGATAAAGCTGTCGCAAATCTTAAGCTTAGTAACACTACTGGTCCAGACGGTATATCTTCCGTTCTGCTGAAAAAAGGTGGTAATGACATGAGTTTACTCTTACTCAAGTTATACTCAATTTCATTAAGCGATGGGGCATACCCTAACTGCTGGAAGAAGTCTTATATTGTACCTATCCACAAATACGGGCCTATAGCTGATATCAACGACTACAGCCCTATCAACATCACGTCTGTATTTTCACATGTAATGGAAAAGATAGTCAAGGCTCAAATCAGTCAGTACTTGCTGTCAAATGACCTACTATCCCCATCCCGATACGGTTTCTTAAGTAGAAGGTCGTGCATTACTTGCCACTTAGATTATTTTGACTACATTACACAAAGCATTGATAACGGGCGTTCGGTAACAACATTGTTTCTCGACGTTAGCAAGGCCTTCGATAAAGTCCCACATATCAGACTCCTAACAAAACTCCAATCCTACGGAATAACCGGAAAACTTCTCAAATGGATAAGTTCTTTTCTCACAGGAAGACAGCAATTAGTCAAAATCAACCACCAGTTGTCTTCCTCAAAGCCGATAACCAGTGGTGTAATACAAGGTAGTGTTCTTGGCCCTATTCTGTTCCTCTTATTTATAAATGACATAGTCTCTGTAATCAAGTATGGCAAGCCATACCTTTTTGCAGATGATCTCAAGATAGTATATGATTATGGGTACGGTGACATGAGCGTCGAAAGCAAGATCCAACAAGACTTAAATGATCTAGGCGATTGGAGCGAAAAGTGGCAACTGACTTTCAACCCAGACAAGTGCGGTCTAGCCCACCTTGGACGCTGGAAAACCGATAATGTGCCTATATATGTACGGTAGGCTCCTCTGAAAACTTAAGACAGTCACAGATCTCCAGATATTGCTTGTTCAGATATTGCTTGTTCAAAGAGGACTTGACCCGCACCAGGAAATATGAAAGGTGACTATCCAAAATCGTGCCAACTGTCCAAAACCGTTTAAAAGCTGACGTTGTACTGTCAGAAACTGTCAGCCACGTCTCGTAAACCGTCAATGCCCAGCTCTTGCTACACTGGGACTCACACTGTTCTTTGAAGTTTCTCAGAAACGCTTAGTAATAACGTACGCAAAAACCAAAACACCAACTGGCGACTCGAAATTCTGTATTGTAACACCAACATATAGGCAGCTTTAAAATTAAGTTTTAACCAAGGTCTATGAACAAATATTACAATAATAAATCACAATATTACTTCTGACGGTTTACTGCTGACTTCTTTCTGAACAGCTGCCGATGAGACGATGACTGTCGTATTGATGCCTCCGCGAAAATTGGGGAAGTTGGTTTTGAGCAAACAACCATGAGTTGATCGTTCAATCTTCAACTACATTGACACTCCCCGGAAAAAAGGATCCATCCGCTTCTTCCATCACGACCAATACACGTTGACTTGGATGCCATTGCGAGAACCTGGGTCACACGGACAGAGCTGAAATGGAAAACAGACAGAAAAGCCAACACACCACAAGCATACTCCCAGCACAATCTCACACATCAATGACGACCTGCGCCCCCAGACAGAGACCTCCTCTTGACATCTTGCAACACAATCGCCACTTGCTAGAATGACTCTTGCAGAATGCAACGTGACCATAGCACCAACTCATGCTACTCCATTCACGTCCTCGTATCTCCTCATTACCAATTACCACTGCAATCGCTTGTCACTCATTCTGCCTCAGTTCTAGTAACGGTGACGTACGCAAGCCTTAGTCGTCTACACTCCCGCTCCCCGACGTGTGGGATCACAGATAATCATTATATCCGTATGCATGCCATTCTCAGTAATAGCCTCCCCGGCGTTTACGACCCATCTGCTGTCTCTAACATCAATCAATTCATTCACGGATGTAGAAGACTCGAAACAACTTCAGAAGTAATCACGACGAAAATTTTAACAAAATTACGCAATAACAACAAGGTACAAAAACAACGAGTAAACACAATTAATCCAAAACCACAAATTGATACGACACACCACACGTATACACAAACAGTACAAATAACCCGCGGATCATGTCTTGGAGGAATTCCTTTGAAGAATTGTAGGACTTACAGCAGTACGCCTACAACCCTTCTCAGGTTGACGCCCTAGGTTGGAAAATCGTTGCAGAGTTCATTTGCTAACTTCCTTCTATCATCTATATCCTCAAATCTGAACGGTAACACGCCCATGTCATTGTATCATAGAATATAGATGACGAACACACACACGACGTATCTGGTCAACCAAGCGTGGGCACAGAGTAATTTACACCAAAGATAATAGCATTCAAATGGTAACTTGAAACTAGAAATGCCTTTATTCGTGCAAGTCAATTTAACAATTACTCTCTCGTTTACACTTGGCTTATCCTCACTAAACTGAGCAATATCTTTCGTCTTTTTAAATGCACCAATACTATCATAGTCATTGTACAAGACGCTGGAGTTGATGGAAGTCCCTCTCATTGTGGATGACAACACCAACGACGACTGAGTGACACAAGTTGATGAACTTAGCGGTGGATCAGGAGCTGTTCTTGTTCGGCTTTCAGAAATTTGTCTTACTGCGAGATTACCACCACTGCTGTCTTTCACTACTAGTTTCGTGTTTAGCACTATCATCTGATGATAGGTGGGCTACACGCTGATCAATTACACTGACTGTCTCACAAGTATGCACACCTTTTGGAACTGCATCTGCGTTCAATTCTACTTCACGTTGTAGTTGTACAGAACCTTTAATTAACTTAGCAGTAGTAGGCATATCCCTCATCTCATCATGATCAACCAAAGACAAATGTGAAGCATCATGATCATTATCCCGAATATTCAATTTATCATCATCTATCTGGTCGACTTCATAAATTTCAAACTCTTTAATAACAGAAGTAGAAAATTTTGGTTCCTCCTCACAAATCCTTAGAGGTTTTATACCTTCTGTCAATGGAGTTGAAGATTGAACGATCAATTCATGGTTGTTTGCTCAAAACCAACTTCCCCAATTTTCGCGGAGGCATCAATACGACAGTCATCGTCTCATCGGTCGCTGTTCAGAAAGAAGTCAGTAGCAAACCATCAGAAGTAATCTCGTGATTTATTATTGTAATATTTGTTCACAGACCTTAATAGAAATATTTTTTATATGTTGGTGTTACAATAAAGAATTCCCAAGCGGCCAATCGGTGTTTTGGTTTTCGCGTCCGTTACTATTAAGCGTTTCTGAAAAACTGCAAGGAACAGCGTGGGCCCGAGCGTAGCAAGAGCTGGGCATTAACGGTTTATGAGACGTGACTGACACCTTCACTTTGACCAGTAATACCTTGTAAACTTGTGGAGTCAGAACTACACTCTAAGACTGTAACTCACTTCCGTGACACTCTATTAAACAATGGCTTACCAGTTGCAACTAGCGACTATGTAGCGGTAAATAATTCCCCCAAATTATTGATCACAACAATCACTCATTGGATGCTGACCACCACTGTTTAAGTCAACTTGTTTAGCTAAAGGCTCCCGATCAAGCATCCCCGCCATTTGGTACCCCGTCGTGTCACGTGCAAGATCACTAGCTAGCTAAGCGTTCGTCTAACGGCTTGTTTTGGTTCCGAAATATATTACGAAGTTTGGACGATCAATTATTGGCTTTTGCTTTGTGTTTGGTACGCGAGAATAAATTAATTAGAAGTTGCTGAACGAGATATCCATCAACACCTTTAAACTGGTGAGCCCAACCGCGAACTTCATCCACGAAAAATCCGCAGATAATCCCGGTGAGTTCGTTCCATTTTGTATTTGTTCTTGTACCATATATTACTCGACATAATTTTCTTCATGAGTGATCTTTGTCCCAAGGTCATCCGTATCCGCTCAACTCCTAAAACCATTCAGCTCGTACCATACTGGCCAGATAATGCCGAAACTTGGTTTCTGCTAGCTGAAGCAGATTTTTGTGAGCATGGGATAACCGATCAACGTTCACAGTTACTTGCAGTTATTCACGCCCTACAGCGGGAATTCAGCAAGTACGTAACATCACAGATGTTGAGATCCAAGGTAAGTAACTCGTACGAGTTTCTCAAAGCATCCCTCCTCAGGAGAAACCTTCTCACGGACCGACAACGTCTGGACGAATTATTTCGTAACATCGAGTTAGGAGATCAGTCAGCCGTGAGCATGCTGACAAGAATGAAAGAAATTGTTGGCCAAAGTCAGTTCGACGAAGGACTATTTAGAGAACTCTTCTTATCCAAGCTGCCACAGTCTGTGCAGACCGTACTTGTGACACTTCAGGGAACTGTAATAGAGGACTTAGCTATTACTGCAGATAGGATTCTAGAGATAACTAAACGGTCAGTTCCCGAAATATGCTCGATGACTAAGCGGACTTCGAGTAAGGATCCTGCAATGATAGAGTTATGCAACTCCATCCAGCAGATGTTTAGGTCAAACATGCCTTCTAACTCCTCCGAGCGTCGTCCTAAATCTCCTCAACGCAGGAACTCACGTGGTCGATCTAAGTCCAAACCACGTTCACTGAAAAACCCTGACTGGTGCTGGTACCACAACACCTATGGTCAAGAAGCGAAGTGTTGCCGTAAGGATATATGTGAGGTGTTTAGCACGCACTTTGCCAAACTGTACACTCTAGAAAATGACCAGGATATAGATTTCCCTCGTAAAACAGAAAAATGTTTAATCGATGTAGTCTTAAACGCCCAAGAAATCGATAAAGCTATCACAACTCTTAAGCTTACTAATACTCCCGGCCCAGATGGAATGTCTTCCGTCCTCTTAAAAATGGTGGAAATGACATGAATCTACTTCTTCTCAAGATATTTTCAACTTCGATAAGGAGTGGAACATATCCAAATAGCTGGAAGAAATCCTACGTTGTACCTATTCACAAAACCGGACCTACAGCGGACATAGATAATTATCGCCCCATCAACATTACTTCCGTAGTTTCACGTGTGATGGAAAAGATTGTAAAGAAGCAAATTGTTCAGTATTTACTCTCGAATGACTTGATATCCGCTTTCCAATGCGGTTTCCTAAATAGAAGATCGTGCATTACTTGCCAGTTAGATTATTTCGACCACATTACTGAATGTGTAGACAAAGGTCGTTTGGCAGCAACATTATTTCTAGATGTTAGGAAAGCTTTTGATAAAGTCCCACATAACAGACTCATACTGAAACTCCTATCTTATGGAATAAGTGGAAGGCTTCTTGAGTGGATAACTTCATTTCTTACAGGAAGAGAACAGTTAGTTAAAGTCAACTATCACTTATCAACATCCAAACCGATAACCAGCGGCGTGATACAAGGTAGTGTTCTTGGCCCTACCCTATTCATAGTATTCATAAATGATATTGTCTCTATGATCAAGTATGGCAAGCCATACCTCTTTGCAGATGACCTCAAAGTTGTCTATGATTTTGACTATAATGATATGAATATTGTTAGTAAAGTCCAAGAAGACCTAAATAGTCTATGTAATTGGAGTGAAAAGTGGCAGTTAACGTTCAATCCAGCTAAATCTGGGATAACATACTTCGGACGTTGGAAACCTAGCATGTGTCTATACATGTACGGTGACCTTGTCTCAAACACAAACACAGTCACAGATCTCGGGGTAACATACTCAGATCTTACCTTTACTGAACATGCAAATAAGGTGGTATCTGATTGTAAACGTCTAACCGGCTTTGTGCTACGCAACTTTTACACTCCAGAAGCCAGATTAGCCATATATAAGATATGCATTCGCCCCAAACTTGAATACTGTGCCCACTTATACAGTAGCTTTAAATCAGCAGACAGAAAAAAAGTTGAAAGTGTCCAAAGATTCATCACGAAACGCATATTAGGCTATGGTCAGCAAATAGAATACCTTGACAGATGTATTCGACTGGACTTAGAGCCCTTATGGTTAAGGAGAGTGAAGTGCAATTTATTTCTCTTATTCAAAGTTATAAGAAAGCACTGTAACAGTAACTCGTCCATAACCTGGGCTAATCCTAAATCGTATGGACTACGCAACCACAACTACCTTCTCAAGGTTAACACCCATAAACTCACCACTAGAGCTAACTTCTTCACCATTAAATATTGCAAACTTTGGAACCAACTACCCTCTGATATAATAATAATAATAGTAAAAGATAATAATAGTATATTCTCATTTTGTACATGAGAGACGCCAGTTTACAGGCATCATCAATATGATAAATTACATATACGATTAGCAATGATACTTAATAATAATGTTTTAATAAAATACATATTTTTTCCTACCTGTGTAGGACACACCAAATATACAGGCATGGGTAAGATCCTGTGAAAGGCCTGACAGTTTCAAAAGGAGCCTAGAAAAACATATAAACATGTCCACCCTAGCCCGCCTCAAAGATCTCAACTGCTGGTAGAGGGGAGAGACAATGGCTTTTCAATATTTAACTACAGAAAGTACGCTAGTCCCCAGACTAACATAATAACACTTAGTAATTATGTAGGTTCAATACTTGAAATTAGATTGTCATTAAAATGATTAAAATACGTATGCGGCAAATGTTCTCTTGGTTTACCGCTCTTATTTCCCTTATAACACTCAGTTATTGAGCCTAATGTATTCTTTGATAATGCGAATTATGACACTGACTATGCTCTTATTATACATAGATTGATTTGCTTTACGACTACCTGTAGTACTAACTACCCTTCTGCAGTATTGTTAACCAAATGCCAAAATTTTGTTGGTTCTGGTAATATCTTATTATGATATATGTAGACAGGTTATTTGCAATGTCAAATGTTTACTATATATATGATTAGTAGGCAAATCGAATAAAACAAAAACGTTACGTAATATTGTGTGAAATTTAATAGCATAGAATTTATCGTTGTAAAAAAGAATTGATTTAAAATGACAAGTGGAACAAGTGAAATAATACCGGGGACAGTTCAAAGTGAGAATAGTAATAATAACAATTGACTTAATAAGGAAGAGTATACAAATTGAATAGACAAAATGAAAAATGAAAAATTGGTAGAGCTAAAATATGATTGGGGATTATCATATTTTAGCATAGAGGGATTAAGACCATGAAAGTTTGAGGGGTTGAACGAACTTTTTCTGTACACAGAGATCTGGCTTTTCTGTTTCGATAGCCAAAGCTTCAGCAATACAGATGAGTCGGGTACGTAGGGATTTAGGTAAATTGCTCTTTGCCTTGTAGATGACTTTAAAGGCGGAGGCTATAGAGATAGGGTGATCATTTTCGACCAGATGTTCTATGATCGCGCTTCTTATTGCTCCACTTCCACCTTTTCGTAGCCATGCAGGATAATGTTCTTGCACCCTCTTGGACAAAACTCGAGTCGAACGACCGATATACCTAGCTCCACAAGAGCAGGTGAATTGATAAACGCACATAGAGTTGGTCAACATTGGGATCTTGTCCTTCAGGTTATTGAATAGTAATGGTCGGCTAGTAAAGGCTATTCTCAGAGAGGCAGCAGGGAATGTTCTTTTCAGGGACTGTGATATCCTTCGTTTCATGATATCGTAAGCTAAGTCCCCTTTGAATTCTAAGCTCATGTAAAGTGTTTTCTTGGGAGCGGTTGATAAGTCACGTTTTGTAGGCTTTGAATGTATATTCTTATCTATAAAACGTGGTGGAAATCCATTTTCCATTAGGATTTTCCTCAAAGTGTATATCTCATCTTCCACAGTATCAGTGCTACAAATGCGCCGAATACGAGTGGCAAGCGACCGGACCAGGTTTCGTTTTCGACCAATAGGTACCCAGCTATAGAAATTTGTCAGTTGACCATTCCATAACAGCCTACGATAAATCGATCTCTTCAGAGTTCCATCAGTCCTTCTTGATAAGTTCACATCGAGGAAATGAATGCTAGACTCGTTCTCCATTTCGAGTGTGAATTTTATCGCAGGATGGCACTCATTAAATACATTTAATATATTATTCAGGTTACAATCAATATTACAAATAATAAAGGTGTCATCTACATACCTTTTATATATTTGAAAGCTTTGGATCATAGGCTTCAGGGAACCATTTTCTAGACTGGACATAAAAACGTCTGCAAGGAGAGGACCCAAGGGAGAACCCATCGCAATACCATCCTTCTGCCTGTAGATTGTTTCATTGAAAGTAAACTGTACATTCAATGTACATCTCAAAAGTAGTTCTTTAAGATCTGTAGTAGGTATCCCTATATTCAATTTGTTGTCTTCAATATATTTGCATATAAAACATATGGTCTCTGTCAGTGGAACGTTCGTAAATAAGGATTCTACATCCAAAGACAACATTTGTTTATTTGACGCATTTATATCCTGTATACATTCAACAAATTGGAAGGTGTCCCGAAGGGAATGATTAGATAGTTGCCCCCTGACTGGTTCGAGGATTTCAGCTAACCACCCAGCTACTGGATGATAGGGCGATCCAGACATATCCAAGATAGGGCGAAGTGGAACTCTAGCTTTGTGTATTTTCGGTAGACCATATAGTCTTGGTATTAGAGATCCTGTTGGTCTGATCTTTTCGTATAATTCTTCACGAATGAGATGATTGTTCTTCATTCTCTTTAAAGTATCGGTAAGTTGTTTCTCAATTAATTCCGTCTTGTTTTTCTCGTTCGGTTTCGAGAATTTACTGCTGTCTGAAAGTAGACATGACATTTTATCGATATAATCTTTGCGATCCATAATAACAACACCTGTACCCTTGTCAGGGCGTGTTAATAGTATATCGCTGTTATGCGTCTAAAGTTTAAGTTCTTCTTTGTGCTGTTTAGTAAGAAGACTTTGCATTTTTGGTCTAGTATTAAGGTATTGATTGCAGGAGTCCGTAATGGTAGATTTGAAGCATTGGAAATCCTGGTCTGACGATGGTGTGAGATCATAGGTTTGACTGAGTAAATTCTCAAACTGGACATGAGTATGTAGCTTGTTGGTATTGAGATTAACATCGCAAAACTTCGAGCCCATAGACAAGGCTTCCATTTGTAATTTCGATAAAGATATAGAGGAGTGGTTGAACACGTATCTCTCAGAATTCTCAGGAAATTTTCGAAGACGTTCGATAGGTTTTAGGCTATTGGATAGCTTTGAATTAAAAGACATAGTTTGTTTGTTGGTGACCACATTGACATAATCATTAAACGTCTGACGTTCATCAACCGATAAGTCATATAGAGCAGAAGATCTTTGTGATATATTCCTTTCTAGCTCAGGGATACGTGAACTGATAGAATCAATGTGATTTAATGCGTGTCTCTTGAGAGATTTTGCATTAGGATATATGTGATTGCGTCGGAGCACTTTCCAATACCATTTCGGATACTCATGATTATTGATGCATTCAGAACAGAAAAGCCAGATCTCTGTGTACAGAAAAAGTTCGTTCAACCCCTCAAACTTTCATGGTCTTAATCCCTCTATGCTAAAATATGATAATCCCCAATCATATTTTAGCTCTACCAATTTTTCATTTTTTCATTTTGTCTATTCAATTTGTATACTCTTCCTTATTAAGTCAATTGTTATTATTACTATTCTCACTTTGAACTGTCCCCGGTATTATTTCACTTGTTCCACTTGTCATTTTAAATCAATTCTTTTTTACAACGATAAATTCTATGCTATTAAATTTCACACAATATTACGTAACGTTTTTGTTTTATTCGATTTGCCTACTAATCCTATAATTGCACATCCTTTTTCAAGTTCTATCCCTCCTATGAATTATTCTATATATGACATTAATCTGCTTTGCCACTTGACATTTAACTACGATTATAATCACAAACATTTTACTATATATATGACTGTCATGATAACTTAGTACACTAAGTCCTGCCAACCGACCTTACCTTCAGTTCATACTACCTACATTGATTCCTAACTATATTGTTCTCCTGAATCTTGCTCCACTATTCAAAAAACCTGTTCATTTAAATCTTTCAGTTTTTGATTTCTTGTTAAGTACATGAAAAATGGCATGAATTTTCACGTAAATTTATATGGTTATATGAGAATATACAATATTAATTATAAAGAACCTGTCCATTAGGAAGCAGGCATACATATATAATGTTCATAAAGATATACGCGGAGACCTACTGGAAGTACTCATTAAGAAAGCTAGGGAGATGGAATATGGGGTACGAACATGTCTGGTACCAAGCAATATATTTGCGGTAGCCATAATAATCATATTCTCAGAGCTTAACATCAAAAAAGGAGGGAGGGTGGCGTTAGCTGATCAGTAGATATGGTGGGGTCACTAAGGTGAATCGCCCCATTCTGCAGGAACAGCAATATGCAATTTGAAGGCTCGAGATATTTCCGATTTTTATGAGGGCTTAGATCTTTATCTCGAAAATGATAATAATGAACGCCTTGACAGATCATGCTTCTACCTTTAAATATATACCATTCGCTCAGCCCATTGTTGAGATGCGACCACGCGGGATCTGCACAGATTTATGGGGCATCTTATAAATTAACTTGCTATCCATCGTCAGATCTTTAAATACCACTTCACAATATCTTGTCTGATTCATTTTCTAATAACGTGTTTACTTGATCCTCATTATATTGCATTAAACCTAACATTTAATAGCTTTTCATGAATTCGATTCGACTTCTTCTGTTCCTATTCTCTGTAGGGTACGGTTGTGCACCAAATACACAAAAAGGCATAAAATAAAAAAACGGCATGAGGAAAAAATGTATTAAAGCCAAAAGTGGACATCATGATAGTACAAAATATATTGGTTCTATTATACATTGCAAATGAACGTTGTCGGCCTAAGGAATAATTACTTCCCCATTCTGTTTCCTAAATAAATATGTTTATTAATGATATATTTCACTCACTTAATCTATTACACTTTAATGATTCACCTTAGCACTTTAACTTTTCTAAAAAACAGCTTCCAATCCCTTGTAAACGTTGTACTTACCTAAATATTGGTTGGTTATCGTATGCCGACAACCACGGGTTGAAAACGAAACGAAGTCGATTTTCCCGCTCAACCTGGAGGACAACTGCACAATTCAATAACTATACGGCCTGGTTCAGACAATGAGTGTAATTATATATATATATGTATCAAATATGTAACTGTTGAAACATTATTATCTTCTAGACATTCTACGATTTGATATTATATCATTCCTGATCGTCCCTGTAAAAATAGCATGCATTTTCATGTACATTTATGTTTATATGAAAATATAAACTATTATTATTCACTTTGGGAAGGAGACCAGTTTGTGGATTATAAACGATGTCCAAGTAACTTTTATCTTTTCATGTGGTGTTGCGGTAAGTTTCGACCTAGTTTTCTCATATTTCATTCGTATGTTGGATATGGTTCGCCCTCTGGGTGTTATTGTCATGACTGCTGCCTTTTTGTCTGAAATTATAAATGGAGGCAAAACAAAAAAAGGGGAAGATTCAAAGTTCATACATTAAATAGGCCAATGATTTATAACAATAATAATAATTTTATTTTCATATAAACATAAATGTACATGAAAATGCATGCTATTTTTACAGGGACGATCAGGAATGATATAATAACAAATCGTAGATTGTCTAGAAGATAATAATGTTTCAACAGTTACATATTTGATATATATATATATAATTACACTCATTGTCTGAACCAGGCCGTATAGTTATTGAATTGTGCAGTTGTCCTCCAGGTTGAGCGGGAAAATCGACTTCGTTTCGTTTTCAACCCGTGGTTGTCGGCATACGATAACCAACCAATATTTAGGTAAGTACAACGTTTACAAGGGATTGGAAGCTGTTTTTTAGAAAAGTTAAAGTGCTAAGGTGAATCATTAAAGTGTAATAGATTAAGTGAGTGAAATATATCATTAATAAACATATTTATTTAGGAAACAGAATGGGGAAGTAATTATTCCTTAGGCCGACAACGTTCATTTGCAATGTATAATAGAACCAATATATTTTGTACTATCATGATGTCCACTTTTGGCTTTAATACATTTTTTCCTCATGCCGTTTTTTTATTTTATGCCTTTTTGTGTATTTGGTGCACAACCGTACCCTACAGAGAATAGGAACAGAAGAAGTCGAATCGAATTCATGAAAAGCTATTAAATGTTAGGTTTAATGCAATATAATGAGGATCAAGTAAACACGTTATTAGAAAATGAATCAGACAAGATATTGTGAAGTGGTATTTAAAGATCTGACGATGGATAGCAAGTTAATTTATAAGATGCCCCATAAATCTGTGCAGATCCCGCGTGGTCGCATCTCAACAATGGGCTGAGCGAATGGTATATATTTAAAGGTAGAAGCATGATCTGTCAAGGCGTTCATTATTATCATTTTCGAGATAAAGATCTAAGCCCTCATAAAAATCGGAAATATCTCGAGCCTTCAAATTGCATATTGCTGTTCCTGCAGAATGGGGCGATTCACCTTAATGACCACCACCATATCTACTGATCAGCTAGCACCACCCTCCCTGTTTTTATGGTGTTAGGCTCTAAGACTATGAATATTATGGCTACCACAAATATATTGCTTGGTACCAGACATGTTCGTACCCCATATTCCATCTCCCTAGCTTTCTTAATGAGTGCTTCCAATAGGTCTGCACGTACATCTTTACGAACATATTATACATGCGTGCATGCATCCTAATGAACAGATTACTTTATAAGAAGTCAAAAACTTAAAGAGTAAAAAGAACAGGCTTTATGAATAGTGGAGCAAGATTCAGGAGAACAATATAGTTAGGAATCAATGTAGGTAGTATGAACTGAAGGTAAGGTCGGTTGGCAGGACTTAGTGTACTTATATATAGTAAACATCTGACATTTCAAAGTAACGTGTCTAGACACATTATAAAAAGATATTAACACAGAACCAACAAAATTTTGGCATTTGGTTAACAATACTGCAGTGTGTGTATACTGAAGAATGGTAGTTAGTCTACAGGGAGCCCTAGAGTAGGGAGAATGGCGTTAGCTGATCAGTAGATATGGTGGTGGTCACTAAAGTGAATCGCCCCATTCTGCAGGAACAGCAATATAAAAATTAAACGCTCGAGATATTTCCGATTTTTATGAGGGCTTAGATCTTTATCTCGAAAATGATAATAATGAACGCCTTGACAGATCATGCTTCTACCTTTAAATATATACCATTCGCTCAGCCCATTGTTGAGATGCGACCACGCGGGATCTGCACAGATTTATGGGGCATCTTATAAATTAACTTGCTATCCATCGTCAGATCTTTAAATACCACTTCACAATATCTTGTCTGATTCATTTTCTAATAACGTGTTTACTTGATCCTCATTATATTGCATTAAACCTAACATTTAATAGCTTTTCATGAATTCGATTCGACTTCTTCTGTTCCTATTCTCTGTAGGGTACGGTTGTGCACCAAATACACAAAAAGGCATAAAATAAAAAAACGGCATGAGGAAAAAATGTATTAAAGCCAAAAGTGGACATCATGATAGTACAAAATATATTGGTTCTATTATACATTGCAAATGAACGTTGTCGGCCTAAGGAATAATTACTTCCCCATTCTGTTTCCTAAATAAATATGTTTATTAATGATATATTTCACTCACTTAATCTATTACACTTTAATGATTCACCTTAGCACTTTAACTTTTCTAAAAAACAGCTTCCAATCCCTTGTAAACGTTGTACTTACCTAAATATTGGTTGGTTATCGTATGCCGACAACCACGGGTTGAAAACGAAACGAAGTCGATTTTCCCGCTCAACCTGGAGGACAACTGCACAATTCAATAACTATACGGCCTGGTTCAGACAATGAGTGTAATTATATATATATATCAAATATTTAACTTTTGAAATATTATTGACTTGTAGACAATTTAAGATTTGACATTATAACATACTTGATCGTGCCTGTAAAAATGGCATGCATTTTCATGTAAATATATGTTTATATGAAAATAAAATTATTATTATTAAATTATTATTATTAAAGATATTGCTAAGCAGTTGTGGTCTTTTAGACGAGCTAGGGTGGACATGTTAAAGTGTCTTTCTAGGCTCTGCTTGAACCCATCAGGGTTTTCACAACATCTTATTTCAGGTGGTTGTTGGTTTCAAAGAGTGCAATATTTAATGGTGAAAAAGTTTGCCCTAATGGATTTTCTGTGGGTAGCCACCTTGACAAGGTAGTCGTGGTTTCGCAGCTGATATGATTTAATATTTTCCCACGTTATGGATGAGTTACTGTAGCAGTGTTTCCTAATGACTTTGAAGAGTAGAAATAGGTTGCACTTCACTCTCCTTAACCACAGAGGCTCTAATTTCAGACGTACACACCTGTCAACATATTCCACTTGTTGGTCGAACCCTATTATGCGTTTCGTGAGGAATCTCTGGATATTTTCGATCTTTTTTCTGTCTACAGACCTGAGGTTACTAAATAAGAGAGCACAATATTCAAGTTTGGGACGGATACATGTCCTATATATAGCTAATCTTGCTTCTTGGGTGTAGAAGTTACGCAGTACAAAGCCAGTAAGTCGTTTACAGTCAGATGCAACCTTGTTTGCATGATCGGAAAAGGATAAATCTGAGTATGTTATCCCGAGATCTGTGACTGTGTTCAGTTTTGAGAGGAGCTTACCGTACATATATAGGCACATTATCGGTTTTCCAGCGTCCAAGGTGGGCTAGACCGCACTTGTCTGGGTTGAAAGTCAGTTGCCACTTTTCGCTCCAATCGCCTAGATCATTTAAGTCTTGTTGGATCTTGCTTTCGACGCTCATGTCACCGTACCCATAATCATATACTATCTTGAGATCATCTGCAAAAAGGTATGGCTCGCCATACTTGATTACAGAGACTATGTCATTTATAAATAAGAGGAACAGAATAGGGCCAAGAACACTACCTTGTATTACACCACTGGTTATCGGCTTTGAGGAAGACAACTGGTGGTTGATTTTGACTAATTGCTGTCTTCCTGTGAGAAAAGAACTTATCCATTTGAGAAGTTTTCCGGTTATTCCGTAGGATTGGAGTTTTGTTAGGAGTCTGATATGTGGGACTTTATCGAAGGCCTTGCTAACGTCGAGAAACAATGTTGTTACCGAACGCCCGTTATCAATGCTTTGTGTAATGTAGTCAAAATAATCTAAGTGGCAAGTAATGCACGACCTTCTACTTAAGAAACCGTATCGGGATGGGGATAGTAGGTCATTTGACAACAAGTACTGACTGATTTGAGCCTTGACTATCTTTTCCATTACATGTGAAACTACAGACGTGATGTTGATAGGGCTGTAGTTGATATCAGCTATAGGCCCGTATTTGTGGATAGGTACAATATAAGACTTCTTCCAGCAGTTAGGGTATGCCCCATCGCTTAATGAAATTGAGTATAACTTGAGTAAGAGTCACATTTCCACTAAGAAAACTAAATATCATGAGGTGTCCAAGCCACAAAAACCCTACATAGCATGTGCTGGCTGCCCTGTTAGCCATCATCAGCCAGTTGATCATAAGATAAGGGAAAAAGAAGTAAATAAATTAAATACTAGACCCGGTGCAAGAAAGCCCTTTGATATGAAACAGACGAAAGCACCTCTAGGCCTTCTTTCTAAGAGAAAGTCTAATATGGTAGACCAAGCTCCTAGGGGTAGGCCTAATTGGTGTCAAGTGGAAAGCCAATGTTATCCAATCTGTAATTCTAGACAAACAGCACAGCGAGGTAGTAGGTATTATTCTGCGCATCCACTACGTAAACCCCTTGTCAGCCAGCCCACTTCTAATATTCTGTCGACTGAAAGTCATAGAAAATACCCCAAACATAGGCCACAGACCACATTTAGCAAGCCAACAGAACCCATTCATACATCTTATGTATCTAGTGGGGGGCATATGCCGATTTATGCACAAAACTTGCTATGGTCTGATGAATACCCGAAACAGATACCAACACTTCATTCTTATACTGTCAACAAATTACCGAATACACATATCGGTTATATCTAAGGGCAGGATTTTCACCAGCGTCAGTTTACAGAAACTCCTGGAATCATGCATATAGCACGCATGATATCGGATCAATTCCTTGCTGGCATAGCAAACAGTCTACAGCTAGGGCAAGGCATATTTCCCGGGAGATAGCTGACACAGCGTCGACACCAAACGCGGATACTAATATCTCTAAAATAGTAATATCTGATTATCACACAGGTGTCTCTCACTGCATACCATATCCAAACGTAAGCCCAACCCTGACTACCACCCCAAAAATCTACCTGAAGTCTTCCTACGATCCAAAGATATTGGTAAATGAGTCTGATAACATGTATATAGAGGATACTCACGGATTATTTTACCAAGATGTTGTCCGCTCACTGAAACCACATAGCCAGTGTTTATCTATTATCCTAGTAAATACGAGATCAGTTCTAAGCAAACACTTAACAATAAGTGTATTAGCTTCTATATGCAGGCCGTCATTGATTGTGATCACCAAAGCCTGGTGCACAAGTGAAATCTCCAATGACAGCCTAAGGATTGAGAAATACAACCTTTTTCGAGGGGACAGACGGACAGGTCGTGGGGGTGGAACACTAATTTACTGTGAACAATCCATGTGTGCAACCCAGTTTAGTAACCCAATTCTGTCACAACTCAATGACTCGATCTGGGTCGAAATAAAAGTTGTCAGAAGTAAACCTATACTTGTGGGTTGGGTGTACCGGCCCCCTTCATCCAGCAGGGAATATGATAATATGCTCAGCTATATCTTTTATGTTACAGCCAATCTTCCTTTCAGTTATAAAATTATCGGAGGCGATTTCAACTTGCCAGAAGTATCATGGTCTTCACTCCGAGGACCCCAAAGTTGTGATAATCTCATGAATTCCATCGTCACAGGAGGTTGGACACAACACATAAATTCACCCACTAGATCCGCAAATATCCCAGACCTTATTTTTACGAACAACACAACACCATCTACAGTACATGTGGGACAGGAATTTCCAGGTAAAGACCATAGAATAGTAGTTTGTTCTTTTGACATCTTTCCTGAAACAAAACGCAGAGATGAAGCTGGCCAGATACATATGAGATTGTACACACATGCTGACTGGGACTTGTATCAGCACCTAATTAGATGTTCTAATTTGGACTCGTACTTTTCGAACCAGTCCTTAGATGCAATTCTTAACAACTTCTATCAGAATATTAACTCAATTCACGACGTCATTGCACCCGAGAAGATTCTTAGCTTCAGATTCCCCCAAAGTGATTATATTCCAACACCATTTAGGAGGAGACTACGAAAGCACTCAATAAAATACTACAGATATCATGACTTATCGTCGTTAATTGTCATTACGTCCCTTCTCAGTAGAATTGAAGAGTTGAGAAATATAGGCCTCAGAAACAAAGAAATGCAGGCCATTCATGCACCGCATAACTCAGGAGAAATAGCGAAACGTTTTAAAAGTAGGTTGACGAACTCCAAAACACCCTATCCGAAAATAATATACTTAGACGGCATTGCTTACGAAAATAATGAGGCAATATGTGAACTGTTTAGCAAGCACTTCGCCAGATTATACACCTTAGAGAACGATGAGGTCGTGGATTTCCCACGTAAAACAGACGAATGTTTAAGTGACATAATTTTCACCACACATGAGATCGATAAAGCTGTCGCAAATCTTAAGCTTAGTAACACTACTGGTCCAGACGGTATATCTTCCGTTCTGCTGAAAAACGGTGGTAATGACATGAGTTTACTCTTACTCAAGTTATACTCAATTTCATTAAGCGATGGGGCATACCCTAACTGCTGGAAGAAGTCTTATATTGTACCTATCCACAAATACGGGCCTATAGCTGATATCAACTACAGCCCTATCAACATCACGTCTGTATTTTCACATGTAATGGAAAAGATAGTCAAGGCTCAAATCAGTCAGTACTTGTTGTCAAATGACCTACTATCCCCATCCCGATACGGTTTCTTAAGTAGAAGGTCGTGCATTACTTGCCACTTAGATTATTTTGACTACATTACACAAAGCATTGATAACGGGCGTTCGGTAACAACATTGTTTCTCGACGTTAGCAAGGCCTTCGATAAAGTCCCACATATCAGACTCCTAACAAAACTCCAATCCTACGGAATAACCGGAAAACTCAAATGGATAAGTTCTTTTCTCACAGGAAGACAGCAATTAGTCAAAATCAACCACCAGTTGTCTTCCTCAAAGCCGATAACCAGTGGTGTAATACAAGGTAGTGTTCTTGGCCCTATTCTGTTCCTCTTATTTATAAATGACATAGTCTCTGTAATCAAGTATGGCAAGCCATACCTTTTTGCAGATGATCTCAAGATAGTATATGATTATGGGTACGGTGACATGAGCGTCGAAAGCAAGATCCAACAAGACTTAAATGATCTAGGCGATTGGAGCGAAAAGTGGCAACTGACTTTCAACCCAGACAAGTGCGGTCTAGCCCACCTTGGACGCTGGAAACCGATAATGTGCCTATATATGTACGGTAAGCTCCTCTCAAAACTGAACACAGTCACAGATCTCGGGATAACATACTCAGATTTATCCTTTTCCGATCATGCAAACAAGGTTGCATCTGACTGTAAACGACTTACTGGCTTTGTACTGCGTAACTTCTACACCCAAGAAGCAAGATTAGCTATATATAGGACATGTATCCGTCCCAAACTTGAATATTGTGCTCTCTTATTTAGTAACCTCAGGTCTGTAGACAGAAAAAAGATCGAAAATATCCAGAGATTCCTCACGAAACGCATAATAGGGTTCGACCAACAAGTGGAATATGTTGACAGGTGTGTACGTCTGAAATTAGAGCCTCTGTGGTTAAGGAGAGTGAAGTGCAACCTATTTCTACTCTTCAAAGTCATTAGGAAACACTGCTACAGTAACTCATCCATAACGTGGGAAAATATTAAATCATATCAGCTGCGAAACCACGACTACCTTGTCAAGGTGGCTACCCACAGAAAATCCATTAGGGCAAACTTTTTCACCATTAAATATTGCACTCTTTGAAACCAACAACCACCTGAAATAAGATGTTGTGAAAACCCTGATGGGTTCAAGCAGAGCCTAGAAAGACACTTTAACATGTCCACCCTAGCTCGTCTAAAAGACCACAACTGCTTAGCAATATCTTTAATAATAATAATTTAATAATAATAATTTTATTTTCATATAAACATATATTTACATGAAAATGCATGCCATTTTTACAGGCACGATCAAGTATGTTATAATGTCAAATCTTAAATTGTCTACAAGTCAATAATATTTCAAAAGTTAAATATTTGATATATATATATAATTACACTCATTGTCTGAACCAGGCCGTATAGTTATTGAATTGTGCAGTTGTCCTCCAGGTTGAGCGGGAAAATCGACTTCGTTTCGTTTTCAACCCGTGGTTGTCGGCATACGATAACCAACCAATATTTAGGTAAGTACAACGTTTACAAGGGATTGGAAGCTGTTTTTTAGAAAAGTTAAAGTGCTAAGGTGAATCATTAAAGTGTAATAGATTAAGTGAGTGAAATATATCATTAATAAACATATTTATTTAGGAAACAGAATGGGGAAGTAATTATTCCTTAGGCCGACAACGTTCATTTGCAATGTATAATAGAACCAATATATTTTGTACTATCATGATGTCCACTTTTGGCTTTAATACATTTTTTCCTCATGCCGTTTTTTTATTTTATGCCTTTTTGTGTATTTGGTGCACAACCGTACCCTACAGAGAATAGGAACAGAAGAAGTCGAATCGAATTCATGAAAAGCTATTAAATGTTAGGTTTAATGCAATATAATGAGGATCAAGTAAACACGTTATTAGAAAATGAATCAGACAAGATATTGTGAAGTGGTATTTAAAGATCTGACGATGGATAGCAAGTTAATTTATAAGATGCCCCATAAATCTGTGCAGATCCCGCGTGGTTGCATCTCAACAATAGGCTGAGCGAATGGTATATATTTAAAGGTAGAAGCATGATCTGTCAAGGCGTTCATTATTATCATTTTCGAGATAAAGATCTAAGCCCTCATAAAAATCAGAAATATCTCGAGCCTTCAAATTGCATATTGCTGTTCCTGCAGAATGGGGCGATTCACCTTAGTGACCACCACCATATCTACTGATCAGCTAGCGCCACCCTCCCTCCTTTTATGGTGTTAGGCTCTGAGACTATGAATATTATGGCTACCACAAGTATATTGCTTGGTACCAGACATGTTCGTACCCCATATTCCATCTCCCTAGCTTTCTTAATGAGTGCTTCCAATAGGTCTGCACGTACATCTTTACGAACATATTATACATGCGTGCATGCATCCTAATGAACAGATTACTTTATAAGAAGTCAAAAACTTAAAGAGTAAAAAGAACAGGTTTTGTGAATATTGGAGCAGGATTTAGCAGATCACTATAGCTGTTTCACTGTAGGTAGTATGGATTGAAGGTAAGGTCGGTTGGCAGGACTTAGTGTACTTATATATAGTAAACATCTGACATTGCAAAGTAACGTGTCTAGACACATTATAAAAAGATATTAACACAGAACCAACAAAATTTTGGCATTTGGTTAACAATACTGCAGTGTGTGTATACTGAAGAATGGTAGTTAGTCTACAGGGAGCCGTAGAGTAAATCGATCTATATATGATGAGATTATAATGAATATTATAATTCCTATATCAAATAATGCACTAGGCTCAATAACTGAGTGTTATAAGGTAAACAAGCGTGGTAAAGCAAGAGAACATTTGATGCATAAATATTTTAATCATTTTAAGTATTTTAATGACAATCTAATTTAAGAATTGAACATGCATGATTAATAAGTATTATTAGTATATACATGTATAAAACGTTAAAGGTGTGGATGCTATTACATTTATTTCCAGTGTTACTTCTACCAACACAACTTAGTGAAAATTATAGAGAATAGAAATCAGTAATTTAGTTAACGTTCGCTGCGTGAGTATTAGAGTGGAGTTATACGCATGTGACTATACTGAAGACTGGGCTAGCCTTCAATTTCCGTTCTACGATTATTTATCCAAAATGGTGAGGGAATACATAAATCCACAGCTGCTGTTGTTAACACTCAGTGGGGGTAGGAGCCAACAAAGTAATCCATTCAATGCATGTGTATACTTCACGTGGACACAGAGACTTTCTGATGAATACGTCAAAATCCAAATCACTGCCTATACAGCGCCAATAAACCTGGATATCTATGATATAACGAAAACATGCTGAAAGCTGCATCTCAGATCAAGTTGATTCATTCGATGGTAATGATCTGCTCCTGCATGCCTTATTCGACATATTGAATGGAATGGTCCGCGGTTACTCTGGTTCCAGATCGAAAAGAATAAAATATTCACCGGTTGCTGAATAAAAAGTGCTTCTCTGCATGTTCAACTGTATTCTAACTGCTGTGGTGAGCCTTCTGCAGAATATGTTACTTAAGACACCGTTTACGGTAAACTAACTATCGTTTTTAGAAGCTATTTATACACTTTTTGATTAAATATAATTAGGGTCAATTATTACGTATTTAGAAATTGAATAAGATTCGACATTAAGTAGTGGTATTCAAAGATCCGACAATGGAAAGGAAGTCAATTTATAACAAACCCACGCCAAGATAGTTGAAGATTGAACGATTAGTTAATGTTTGTTTGCTCAAACCCCACTTCACCATAATTTTCGCGCCTGATCAATGTGCCAGTCATCGTCTCATTGTTCGCTGTTCAGAAAGAGCCTATAAAATCTGTCAAGAGTAATATTGTGATTTAGTGTTGCAATACTTATAATAATAATATAATCTCAAATTGTACATGAGGGACGCCAGTTTACAGGCATCATCAATATGATAAATTAGATATGGTAAATTACATATACGATTAGCAATCATACTCAATAATAATGTTTTAATAAAATACATATTTTTACCTACCTGTGTAGAACACACCAAATGTACAGGCATGGATAAGCATTATTTAAATTCCATAAATTCGGTTTTTGGTTAAATTACATGGTTGCTGACGTTTTTGTCTTTGGTTTGGGGGAACAATATGATAACCAGTCATTCAATGGAGCACATCATGAAATATAGGAATATTAACTTCGCATTAACAAAAAATCCCAAGTATGTTTTGGATGGATTAAAAATACTTGGGAAAAAATAAAGCTTGAAGTAATTCCACAATATAACTTAGGTGTGTACAAGTCCGAATCTCATTTTTGATTTATATCCAAATCGGGTAATAAGAAAGCTATTTTTACAGATACGATCAGTTATGTTATAAGTTACAATCGTGACGTTGTATTACAAATTGATACTTTTCAATTGGGATAAGAGTATATTCCACAAATGTAATCCAGATTGCGTCGTGGGGAAAGTTAATTCGTTATTAACTAGGCAACTGAAACATACGGGACCAATAATGTTTGCAGATCATTTGTCATTGTAAATGGTCAAACATCCACATTATTCATTCTCATTCAAAAAGTCCAATGGAAGCTGAAATGGTGAGAGAAATAAGAAGACAAACAACAGCAACGCAAAAGAAAGCAGCGGGAGTCCTTAAGGAGTGATTAATAAATTTATACATATATATTCTGTTTCGTAACTGTGGTTATTTTGGTACACAAACTAACTAGTCCCGTTATGCTAACTTTTATATTATGTGTAAACTAATAATACTGTCCTGTGTAGAAATGTTTATCATCTAGTTCCCATAATATTAAAATTTATAATTGTAGTTTGTTGTAACTACATATTTAAAGAACTTAGAATATCTATGTAGGGTGAAAAAGAAGGTGTTAGAGTCAAGCGCAAAAATGCATTGTATCGTCCGGTACGTTCGAATCAGGTGACGCTTTTGCACGTGTTTTCGTTTATAATCGTTTATTGGTTACTAATAATTGATCTTTAATAACGATGGTTAAAAATTCTAAAAAGCGTGTTCGTGTGAACACCACTAATTCAGAAAATAGCAACAGCTCGTCTAATAACACATTACCACCCCATATTATTAGTAGTTCACCCAACATAAAAGCCTCGAACATAACTCTGACCCCTGTAATACAGGTGGAAGATGTTCTGTCTGAAAAAGTAGAGCTCTCTTACTTAACGTGCGTAATTAAAGAGATGCAGCTACAGATAGATGAATTAAAAACGAAATTAAGTTCACTAGAATGTATACCCGAAACTATCTCACGTATGAAAAAGGAACTGCAGGATCCTACAATCCTAAAGCTTTTTAATATGACCTCTAGAATGACTCATACTGACTCAGAAAGTGCGAAGGAGTTAGAAAACGCCATCGACTTTCTATCCAGCGAAGTTGTTAAAAGGCTGGCTTCAAAACAAAACGCAATAGTGTATAATGTACCGGATAGCGAGCCCATAAAGTCAGTCCAGCACTCATTGCTGAAGGCTGCAAATCTCTTGAATGCACCTTGTCAGTGCATTCGCCTAAGCAAAAAAGACCTAAAGCATCCTTGTCCTATACTCTTTAGGTTCGACAGCTACATAACAGCTGAACGATTTAAGATGGCCGAAGATCTTCTGGCTACTGCCACTAAATTCAAGACTATTAAAGTAGTCTCGGATAAAACACCAAACCAAAGGCAAGCAACCAAGAACTCCTTCGATACAAAGTTGACAACACTGAGAAATACATCTGGTATCAGTGCTAAAGTGTCGACGGACACTGAAGCACAGCAAGTCACGTGTATAGTGTTAGGAGAAAAAACGGAAAGTAAGAGCGACCCAAAACTCAGTAAGAGCAGTGCCACTGGGTGCAATCTTAGAGTGCACGAGAGCACATCTCGAAAACCTGCTGACCTACATAAGGTTGACATAGACGCACAAACTATGGCTGACCAGAAACTACTGGCAGACCACTCTCAATCTGGATCCAAGCCAGAGAGTCCCTCAGTAGAAACCGCAAAAAGACCACAAAACCCAGAGTCCCACCCCAGACTTCGACATACCTCCCTCGTA